>JARFIW010001125.1:2353301-3553301 GCA_036346225.1 Platerodrilus igneus
ATTTGTGGTAAATTGCCTGCAGTGCAATTAAACACCAACCATTGGCCGCATACAGCGGACTTGCCGTTGGCTGATCCTGATGTTGATAAGCCAGGCACAATTGATTTACTTTTGGGTGCAGATGTTTTTGCACACTCATTGTTAAATGAGACTCGTATGGGAACCGCAGACGAACCAGTCGCGATTCATACAAACTTTGGTTGGGTTCTTACAGGGAATATCATTTCTCCTGCAGCAGATAGTACATCATTATGTGTACTAATAGAACCCCTGGATACTTTAATTCGTCGGTTTTGGGAGCTAGAAAGCATTCCAGAAGTCCACAAGGTTTCTTCTACAGAAGAAGCCTGTGAACAGCATTTTTTGGCAACACACACTAGAAACGAGCAGGGTCGTTTTATAGTGTCACTTCCGTTTAATGGTCCGGAACCCATTTTTTGAGATTCTCGGAAAGTCGCACTTCGTAGGTTTTTGGCATTGGAAGTTCGTCTACAAAAAGACCCTCCACTGTATACAATGTACAGGGAGTTTATGCAAGATTATTTACAAAGTGGCCACATGTCACTCATTTCTTCTAGCATGAAGGAATCATCGCATTATTCGACAGAATATTACATTCCGCATCATGCGGTTATTAAACCGGAAAGTAACACAACAAAATTAAGGGTAGTCTTTGACGCTTCGGCAACTACTCTCATTGGCGGGTCTCTTAATGACCATTTGCTTGCCGGTCCTTCCTTACAAAAGGATATCTTGGCTTTACTTTTGCATTTTCGCTTACATCCGATTGTCATCACCGCAGACATCAAACAGATGTATCGACAAATTCTGATCTCTCCGGAACACCGGAAATTTCAAAAAATTGTTTGGAGGTCTAATCCTATAGAACCTATTACAGATTTTGTACTAAATACAGTAACTTATGGTGTCAAATCAGCACCATATTTGGCATTGCGTGTGATCCAAGAATTGGCGCGTATTGAATCATCAAAATTTCCTTTAGCTGCTAAGGCTTTGGAACTCGACACATATGTTGACGATGTCGTGACCGGGTCACAATCGGTCGAAGAAGCTCAACAATTGATTTTGGAATTAAACAAACTGTGCTTGTTGGGCGAATTTACGTTGCGTAAATGGAACAGTAACGTATATGACGTAATTAAGGTAGTACCTGAATCGTCTAGGTATCAACAGACATTTTCATAATCTTCTTTGGGGATTAAACCACTCATAGTTTTTAAAATGATCTTTATTAACGTTTCGATCCATGACCTAGGATCGTTTTCAAAATAATAAAAACTTCAAGTTTGACATTTATGACATAAATTGAAGGTGACTTTGATTCCCAAGTTATTAAATTTTTACAATAAAAATTAATCAGCTGATTTCACGTTAAGCGTATTGGCTACCTAAAAAAGTCGGTCCCAGACCGTAACACAAATTGAAGGCAATCATTCATTTAAACTTTAAAAATTTTTGTTTAGTGTACTCAAACCAAATATTTCAAACATCAATAAATCAAATGTCAAACTTGAAGTTTTTATTATTTTGAAAACGATCCTAGGTCATGGATCGAAACGTTAATAAAGATCATTTTAAAAACTATGAGAAGTTTAATCCCCAAAGAAGATTAAGAAGAATACTAAACAAACCACAACAAACATACAGGGAGTATTTACAAGACATTTTCATTCGAAGATTCAACTAATCTCTCGCAAAAAATTTTGGGCCTTCAGTGGCATCCGTTATCGGACGAATTTTTTTATGTAGTAAATCCGGTGGATCGGATTTGTACTAAAAGACACATGGTTTCAGAAATAGCGCGGATCTTTGATCCCTTGGGTTTGTTGACGCCGTTGGTATTTTTTGCAAAACACCTAATTCAATATTTATGGATTCGGGGCATCGATTGGGATGACGATCCTCCTGTTGATGTCACTGTCAAATGGAAACATTACCTTGATCAATTATCAGAATTGTCCAAGGTGAAAATTCCTCGGTGGATTTTATCTGGTAACTGTCTGGAATATCAGTTGCATGGCTTTTGCGACGCCTCCGAACAAGGATACGCCGCAGTAGTTTATTTCAGAGTGGTAGACGCAAATGGTAATATCAAAGTTTCTTTGGTATGTGCAAAATCAAGGGTTGCATTTACTCAACGCATTTCTGTGCCTCGGCTAGAATTATCTGCCGCGGTACTTCTATCGGATTTGATTGAGTTTTTGTTCAATATTTACAAGGTTCGGCTAAAGTTATCAATTTATGCGTGGTCAGATTCTGCAGTGGCTTTATCGTGGATTCGATCGCCTTCTTACCATTGGAAAACTTTCATTAGTAATAGAATTTCACACATTCAAGATCGAATTCCTCCTGGGTCTTGGAACCACATCAAATCTCAAGATAATCCAGCGGATTGCGCCTCTCGGGGTTTACTAGCTACGGATTTAGTAGAGCATCGTTTATGGTGGTCCGGTCCTATTTGGCTTTCTTTGCCACAATCAGATTGGCCTGTGAGTAAATTTTCTGAAATACATTCTACATCTATGGATTTGGAAAGAGAATTATCTCATTGAATATTATCATTTCGGATCATTTTCTTGATCTCTTAATAAACAAATTTTCTGACATAAATAAAGTTTGTCGCATTATATGTTATGTCCTTCATTTCATTCGCATTTTGAGAACCCCGTGGATATCGTTTCAAACGCATCGCAAATCATTTCAAGTCAGCAACAACAAGTTGCACTTAATTTATTGGTTAAAAGAGTTCAATCAGAATTCTTTTATAAGGACATAGAGAATATTAAAAAAGGGAGAACCATTAGCAAACAGCTTAGACCCCTTAGCCCATTTCTGGACAGACATGGTTTACTCAGGGTGGGCGGTCGCCTTCGAAATTCAAATTTACCTTATGGAGAAAAATTTCCACTCCTATTACCCCGTACTCATCGTTTGACAGATCTCGTTATTTTGGACTGTCATCAAAAATATTTTCATCCTGGTCTTAGAACAACCCAATTTCTTTTAACGCAAAATTTTTGGATTTTGGCCGCAAAAAAGGCTGTTCGAAAATGTCTAAAGGCATGTATCATTTGTTTTCGTATAAAACCAATTCCTTATTCCCCACCCTATGGGTGACCTACCAGCAACCCGCACCATTTCGGGTAAAGCTTTTCTCCACACTGGGGTTGATTTTGGTGGACCGTTCGCAATTACCATGAGCCGCACTCGTGGTTCAAAGTCATTAAAGGCTTATGTTTGTTTGTTCGTTTGTTTTGGAACTAAGGCTCTGCACTTAGAGCTAGTTTCGAATTTGTCCTCATCTGCCTTTATAGCGGCATTGAGGCGTTTCATTGCTCGTCGTGGTAAATGTGCCAAAATTTACTGTGATTGCGGCACAAATTTTACTGGTGGAACTGGCAGAACTTATGCAACATGTTGCTACCGCAGAGGGTATTGAATTTATTTTCATTCCCCCGTCGTCCCCTCACTTCGGAGGGTTGTGGGAGGCTGGCATCAAGTCAGTTAAGAGACATCTCGACAAGGTTATCGGCGCTCAAATTCTCTCGTATGAAGAATTCAATACCGTATTAATTCAGATTGAGGCCATACTCAATTCTCGTCCTTTGCGTTCATTGAGTACAAATCCTCAAGATTTTTCTTATTTGGCACCGTGTCATTTCCTAGGAGTCGAACCAGTTTCAGTGCTTCCTGACCCAAATGTTTTGGACCTGAAATTGTCATTTTTAGATCGTTGGCAACTCATTCAGAGAATCCAACAATCTTTTTGGCGTCGTTGGCATAGCGAGTACTTACATACTCTCCAGCAGAAAACTAAATGGTTTTCATCTCTTCCTGCTGTCAAAATTGGGACATTGGTCCTAATTAAGGAGGACAATACTCCTCCATTACATTGGCGACTGGGACGCATTACCCACTTGTATCCTAGTACAGATAATGTCGTCAGAGTGGCGCAGGTTCAAACTGCAAACGGCATTATTAAACGACCTTTGGTCAAATTGTGTGCTCTCCCATTAGAGGACACATAACAAAGGAAAAATTTTTTTTTTCCCTCAAGAATTTTTTTTTTTTTTGTGGAACTACGCATTCATTATTATTTAATTTTTGTGGTATTACGCATTTGTATATACTTAAAACGTTGGTTAAAATAAGTTTTCAATCTTATTTTGGTGGGCGGTATGTTATGCATTTTATAGCATTTTTGATGACATACGATCACTTTATATTATTTTGGTTTGATATTTACATTATCAAAGTTCCTTTCGTTGTATCCTATCCTATAACAAATATATACAACCTTGGATATTGAAAAGTGTGCGCGCAAGTGCCTTTTTGTGTTCGTGGACAGTCGAAGTCGAGCATCGAACAGTGCATTATTAACTTGGCAACGGGAGTGACCGTACTATCAGTTCGGTGTGCTTTGATCATGGAGTTTTCATTGGTGAAAACATTTCAAGAATAGTGAACTTTGGTTTTATGCAATTCACGTCGGTAACGTGCAAAAAGCAGATTACAGTCCACAATAAATTACTTCATACCAGCGCAACATGCGACCATTACAGGTTGGTGTATTTTTAATTGATTAATTGTTTTAAAATGCCGTTGGTCGATAAAAACACATACACAACCGCACCATAATTATTTTTAAAAAAGGTAATTACTATAGTAGGTTTTGGAATAATAACCAAATAGAAGATAAAAATTTAAAGGAGAATTTGGTATAGTTGTAGGTAATGATCATTTGAAGGAAGTTGTACTAGATATTGCAGGCTATCTTTTAAAAACAGGAAACTATAATGGCATAATAACTTCCCCACCGTAGTCGTAAGTGGCACTTACGTCGATGAGACGACCTTCCGTAGGTTGCATTTACTAGGATGACAGTGAAGCCGGATGTAAATTTTTACTTGGAACGTAAGTGATTGTCATCCAAATCTTATTTGAATTTTAAATTTAATTTAAGGACATTTTTAATGATTTTGAATTTAGAGGTTGGGAAAAAGTAATATACATACTGCGGGACGTAAGGGATTTACGGTGACAAGACGGATTGCAGCCCGAGCTTTGCTCGGGCTGCAAACCGTCTCGTCACCGTAAATCATACATACGTACCTTAGTATGTAATATACTATTAAATATTTCTGGGTTTAAGGGACAATAATTATTTAGATATAGGAGGTTCGATAAGTATATAATGTTTAAATCCGGAAGATAAAGTTATTAGAAAACTTGAACAGAACAAGAATGGAAAACCAAAGAGAAATATGTTTAATCGAAGGTATGATCACCAACGTAAGTGTATACTACTTGTTAAGGGCAGATGAAAACGGTTTTAGGTCTCTAATATGCCAACGCCCTTAAAGTTTACCATTCAAATCCTGCAGTTCATATATTAACGGAGAGATTACACGAGTGATTGAACGTAAGATAAATTTAGAGCTCGCCCAACTCAAACGAAAGATCTGTTTTACGGAGATTATAATGATTTTTACTCTTTTCATAAGCTTTTAATAATTTTTTTTGACATCGGTAAAGACAGAGGGTAATTGTTGTTGATCTTTGTCTCAACGTATTTTCTCATCAATTTTAATTACATCGGCATTATCGAGAACAGAGCTATAATAACTACCATCAATTGGAGTATAACGGCCAAAGATTAAAAATGATGAAGAAAAGAGTGTGAATTCATGCTTCGCAGTTCTCAAAGCTTGTGCAATTTTAAATACATTTTCATCCCATTTAGTATAGTCAGATTTGATATATGAAGAGATAACGGTAATAATTGCACGATTAACGCGTTTAGTTGGAGATGATACCTGGCGTTGAATCAAATCTTCTGAACTTTATATAACTTTTTACGGAATCTTGAAAATCCTTTGAAAGGAATTGTGGACCATTGTCACAAAGAATAATTTGATATACGCCGAAGATAAGAAAAACTTGTTATTCTATACAATTTCGGGAGACTTTTAAATCGTCTATTCCTTCGAGGAAAGAAGCTGAAGAGAATTTTGAGTTATATCCTGAAAAAATGGGGTTCCGCTTGTAAATCGGTCAGACATTGGAGAGGTCCATCTTTTAAGAAAGTAACGACATATTATTTAAACTAGAGGTAATAGCATGAAGTTTTAAGGCAGGGGTCGCGAAACTTCTTTGATCATAGACCCATATATAATTTTTCGAAATTACCATCGACTCCCATAAAAGTAATTTTCAGTTAATTAAAATAAAACTATCCATTCAGGGATGTCAATGTTTTCCAATTCAACAAAGCGCAGTTCAAATCGTCGCTTTATTTTTGAAGATGACTTGTATATATGTTTAAGTCTTCTTCTTTTATTTCTAATTGTCGCAGATTTGAAAAATACTGATAATCCCTACGTAAAAATAAAGATCTAAATTAATTTAATTTTACTTGGAAGTCTAACAGTATTGTCCCAGCTTGGATAATTGTTACATCTTTTCCTTGCAGCTTTGTTTGGACATCATTAAATTTTCCAAATAAGTCCGCTAAATAAAAAATATGGTTCTTATTGTTTTGGGGTCTATTACTCAGAACAGGATTTATTTCGCTGGCAAGTTATGCAGACACTTCTAGACAACTATCCAACTTCGGTGTGCAGAAGTATTTGGTTAAATACCTCGTCGTTTTCCTCACAAAGTTTGGAAAATAATCTTAATTTAAGAGGTTGGGCTTAATGCAAAACTGTAAAGCTTTATGTAACTCTGGACCTAGATATTTTGCCACTAAGTTGTTTCTATGCAACACACAAGAATAGTACGTATACCAGGCACTTTTTTTTGATAAATGTAGCAAATCCTCAGTAACGCCATACCATAGCAAGTGCATCATCTGTGGCTACTGCTACTATATTTTCAAGCGGAATATCATATTTATTTAAATATTCTTGTAAACATCTCTAAATTGTCACTTCTTTTCCATAAATTTCAAGATATTTAGCAAATAAAAATTCATCAATAACTTATTTTATTTTACTGAAATATCTAACGTACACCATAAGAGTAGCATAAACGTCAAAAACAGATTCATCAAGTTGAATAGAGAACTTGCAACTTTTTAACTCCAAAACTACCGTATTTTCTATTTCTTCTACCATTTCGTGGATACGCCGTTTTACAGAATTTGCACTTAATGGCTTGGTCTTTAAAACATTAACGGAGTCTTTTTTCATTACATCCTCAATGACGTCTTTAATTGCAGGTATAACAATTTCTTCAGCGAGTGTGTGTGGTTTTCCTCTCTTTGCTATATTAAGCGAAATCTTGTACAAAGCTATTAATCCTTCTTCAGTTTCAACTTCAGTAGACTGTTTTATAAAACTTTTTATAGTTGGTCGACATGTGACTTTTTCTTCAAATTTTTTGAAAAATTCAAGTTTTTTATTTTTTTTTATCTGTGTAAACCCTTTCAAGATGATCTTTCATTTTTGACGGTTTCATGTAGACATTTCCAAAAGTTTTTTTCACATAGAAGCCACATAAGAATTGTTTTATTTGTCGGTGGATAAATAAATTTAAATTTCAAATAATCCTATGAATAATATCGACATTTCTTTTTAGAAACTGAAGGTGCTATTTTTTAATTAGGGTTATAAAAATATAAATATAAAAATAAGTTGGTATACTATATTAATTTATATTATTAATCATTACCTTCTTTTATACATGTATCGATAATTAAAATTGATATCAGAATTAAACTAATAGTTTTATAGAAACTATATCTAATTATCCAATACTACAAAGGTAGTAATAATGATACTGCAAATATTACACACTGTTCACAATTTGCAAAGATAGCTGAAGTGGACCGTATCAACCTGCACCTTGAATAAATCCTAGATTACTAATACGGGTGGAATGACTTCAGCGTTCCAGTAATCTAAAGAGCCGAACTACAGGTTCAACCAATGTAGTAGGGTATTTAGTGAGGAACTAGACTAAGACAGGTCCCCAATAAAGGACAACAGCTCTTCCGGTACTTAGATTGGCAGAGACTATAAGGATCAGTATGGCATTCTAAGACACACTTCCGCAATGTGGTAGGCAACGGAAAACTACAACAGTACTTCCCAAGTACACAGCGTACTTAAATTGTATTTAAGCTTATAGCATCTGTTACGTTGATTTTCAACATAATTAATAATAAACACGCTTTCGAATAAATTCTTTAACTCAAATTCCTTTTTCTTTTACAACGAAAATTTATTCGATAAATTAAATAGTCTATGCTTTGTTTTGGTATCCCGTAATCTTTTAAATTCTTCAATAACATCATGTTTACAATAATAAATACGCTTTCTACAAATTTTCATTTTGAACTTATTTATTGCGAAACGACAAGTTTATGCTACAATTAAATAGTCATATACTATTTTTAGGTACCCGCTTTCTTGGTATACCTTACGACCGCCGTATAATAGTTTTCTCTATTGTTCCAATGTAACGACTTATTAAAATAGGGTCGCGCACTATCCGATATAAGCCGGGTTTTCCAGTTTTACCGCGCTTCGATAAGCTTGGATTGGCAGTTCGACTCCGTGTTGTTTGAACCATTGTTGAATTTGATTCTACAGCTTAAACGTTGATATATTTTCTACATTTATTCGTCACCGTATTGCAAAAGCGATGCCCGTGTTTCTGTTCGACAACTAGTAGGTGTCTTGCGTGTATTCGCTTTTGTTAGCTGGAGGTCAAACGGGTTTTTTTCTTTGTGTAGGCTTACATGTTCATTGCTGTGGACCAGCTGCCTTTTGTCTTTGGATCTCTGCTATAATTACGATGGCAGGTTAAATGAACCCTGACGACCATGGCGTTGCTATGCTGACTCACCCCCCGGTTTGCAAGATTTGCAGCTCGACGCATAGAGGTATGTGACTTGTTTTCTTTTACATACATCGAGGACCGTTATTTATCAGCGGTTGATGTTGTGAAACCAGTTCATCATCCATGTTTAGAAACTAGCTTCGCTAGTGCTTCTGGTTCATCATCATTTTGTTTTCGACCTTACTTAAGGTCCGTTTTGGCGCAGCTCTTAACTTCTTTTCTATTCTGTGCTAATCTAAAAAGCTTCTGGTTATCTTTCTTTAATTCTTACTACACCTTGGTCTACATTTAATACTTTAATTTAACCCACTTGCTATGGAGAAACCTACATTGAATACTTTAATTTAACACACCTGCTATTGAGAAATTCTAAGCATTACTTTTTTTTAATGATTTTTATTACCTGTTAGCTACGAAATGCGCACTTCGTGGGTCCTTTATAAAATTTGTTCTTTAAAATATAGCTTAAATTTAATACTTTCTTTGTGCCTGTGAATCAAGAAATTTTAATTTATTTTCATTGTTAATAGATAATCGTGGGCGATATACTTTTTTTGCGATTTTGGTATGTAGGCTTTTCTTCTGGTTACGTATAGGTACGTAGCACATCTTTTTGGGTAAAAGATTCCGGAAGTAAAATAGTCCCCGGCGGCTCCGTGGCGTAATGGTATGTGTGTGACTACTACGCCCAAGATCACGGGCTCGAATCCCGACATGCTCCGCTTGAAAAATGTTAAGCGAGCATTTTACACAAAAATACACCCTCGTTCGGATGAGAAGTTAAATGGAGGTCCCGTGTGTGAGTGTTGTCACGCACGTTAAAAATCCCTACCTTGCTTGGAACAGCAAGGGTTCGGCAAAATTCCAAATTTTCCAGGTAAAAAAAAACTCGCTTCCGGGCCAATGTAGTACTTTCGGATGGAGCATTGAAAAAATCACATGCAAGGTAAAATAGTCCCTACATTTGATATCCCAATGCACCACCCGAAGGTACTAGACTGTCCAGGAAGCGATCTTTTGACCTAAAAATTATGAAATTTGCCTAACCCTTGCTGTTGCAAGCAAGGTAGGGATCTCTAACGTGCGTAACAACGCTAACACACAGGATCTCCATTTTTACCTCTAATCCGAACGAGGGCGAATGAATGTTTGTGAAAAATTTTCATCTAACATTTTTCAAGCGGACCGTGTCGGGATCTGTATCCAGGACCTTGGAAATGGTAGCTACATGCATACCAACTACACTACGGAGCCGCTTGGTAAAATAGTCCCTCATTTGGATTTTCGGGATGGGACTACTTTGGATGTTATTGGATAATTTAGCAAACGAAATCGGAAACATTCTGCTAGTCGGAGCGTAGAATGTCCGAA
This sequence comes from Platerodrilus igneus, assembly GCA_036346225.1. Taxonomy (NCBI): domain Eukaryota; kingdom Metazoa; phylum Arthropoda; class Insecta; order Coleoptera; family Lycidae; genus Platerodrilus; species Platerodrilus igneus. The sequence goes on from JARFIW010001125.1 coordinate 2,363,541, forward strand.
GTATGAAGTAAGTAAGTACTCTAAGAACTTACAAATTGAAAATGGATAGGCTAGAACTAGAAATAGGAGGGATCAGATGCGGGGGACTTTTGGAGTGGGACTTTATAATAATTCATACAGGATCTAAAGAAGGAAATTTGGGTGGTGAGATAGTTATGCGAAAAGGGATAGGGCACTGTGCAGAAAACTATGGTTAAATTAGAATCTATACGGGTAAATACAGTAATAATACAAGTATGCATGCCCACCTCTAGCCCCAGTGAGGTAGAGATGCGACCTACAAAGATATCAAAGACAAACTAAGATACGTAAAAGGACATAAAAATTTAATAATTACGGGGAATACCCCGTAATTGTAGTATTTATAAATAATATTATTATATATTATAAATAATATTATTTATAAATAATATTTATAAATGCAGTATTTGGTGAGGGTAGGGAAGTAGCAGTAGTATGTTTATTTAGTTTAGGCACGAGAAACTATAGAGGAAATAGGTTGGTAGAATTTTGCAACAAAAACAATTTAACCATCGCAAACACATTTTCTCAACATCATGCTAGAAGATGCCAGAGGATATAGGAAGATATCAACTAGATTACGTTCTTATCAGACAACGGTTTAGGAATCAAGTAAAATATTGTAGTAGCCATCCAAAAGCAGATATAAATTCTGACCACAACATCGTAATTACGAAGGCCACTCTTAAATTTAAAAATTTGAAAAAAAGGACGGAAAAAGGCACATTGGCTTTGAGAAACTAAAATATAAAAATATCTACGAAAGATTTGAAAAAAAATCAAATGAATTGCTGAAAGGTATGGGGAAAATTTCTGCTACTAAGAAAGTAGAAACAGAATGGCATAACATTAAATCTAGCTTAGACAAGGCGGCCAGAGATATTCTGGGGTATACACAAAAAGAACATAATAAGTCATGGTTAACAAAGGATATTATGAATTTAATAGAAGAAAACGAAAATACAAAAATAGATCATACAACACAGGAAAACAAAGATACAAAACCATAAAATGGGAAATCATTCGCTAATACAGGAAAGCTAAACAACAATGGATTGATGAAAAGTACAAAGAGGTACAAACTAAGATAGAAATAGGAAAGACAGACGAAGCACATAAACTAATTAGAAGGAATTTTAGGAATATAAAACTGTATAGCAATAATATAAGGGACGCGAGAGAAAATGTAGAGAGAGGTTAGATGGTAGGAATATATAGGGAATTTATATCCAGGAAAGTAACCAATTAAAACAAAAATCAAATATAAAAAAGAAGACTTGGCATATCCTATACTTAGAGATGAGTTTGAATTAGCATTAAAAGGTCTGCAAAATGGTAAGGCGCCGGGTACAGATAAGGTGCAAGCAGAAACTCTAAAGGCCGCTAGACAAAATTAACAAAACGTCTCTTCTAACTTGTAAGCTATATGTATGAGACAGGCGAGATACCCATAGATTTCAAACGTAACCTCATAATCACTATACCAAAAAGAAGAGGCGCGTATAGATGTTAAAATTTTCGAAATTTGACAGCACAGTTGTCAAAAATACTAAATAGAATTGTACAAAGACGATTGGAAAAAAGAGCTGAAAAAATATTAGGAGAAAATCAATTTGGGTTTAGGCAAAACATTACACACGGGAGGGAGGGTGATAGTGGAGAAAAAAGTAGAAAAAGGGGAAAGCGTGTATATAGGGTTTAGAGGTCTGGAATAAGCATTCGACAATGTAAAAGAGAAAAATATGTTATAAAAACTCAAAAAAATTGGACTAAGCTTTAGGGATAGACGGATAATACATAACATATACAAAAAGTATACGGCTGTAATAGAATTAGAGCAGAAACGTAGAAAAGGAAATATTAGGAAAAATGTGAGACAGGGATATGTCCTATTCGCATTAACTTTTAACTTGTACATCGAAGAGGCAATGAATACTGTCAAATGCCGGAAAACATTTGGAATTATTTTGCGGAAAAAAAGATTGATATGCTTAGATATGCAGCAAGGAAGAATTAGAAGCTTTTCTTAATGGAATGGAAACATTTCTAACAGAGGAATACGGTATTAAAATTAACAAAAGTAAAACTAAAGTAGTAGTATGCAAAGGAGGGGAAAATGAATCAAAAACAAGAATACAAATAGGAAACAAAAACTTACAAGATGTTAAGGATTTCTGTTACCTAGTAAGCTAAATAACGTGATATGGGAGGAGCGCAAAAGATATAAAACAAAGATTAGCACAAGGTCGTGCTACATTTAACAAGAAAAGGCAATTACTGTGTTCAAAGACAACAAACATAGAAATAGGCAAGAGGCTGCTTAAAACATATGGGTGGAGCACAACACTGCACGGCTGTGAAATTTGAACAGTAGGAGAAGCGAACAGGAAAAAGATAGAAGCCTTTGAAATGTGGTGCTACAGACGTGTGAAGAAGATATCATGGGCAGACCGAGTTAAGAACATGGAGGTGCTAGAAATGATAGGGGAAGGAATAAATATATGAAAAATCGTAAAAATAGGAGAGATAGGATGATAGGTTTCATACTAGGTCATGAGGGTATAATGTGGAATATATTAGAAGCAGAGATAGAAAAAAGAGATGGAGGTAGACCTAGGTTGGACTATGGTACACAGATAGTTAAAGATGTATGCTGTAGGAATTTCGGGGAAATTATAGACTAGCTTAAAATAGAAATCAATGGAGGTACGCATCCAACCAGTTGCAAGAGGGAAACCTAATGACGAAAAAAATAATTGTAATTTAACCTGATAACTATTATAAGCAACTACAGGTATAAGTTTTACAATATTCTTAACTAATGTTAATTGTACGAAAGCATTTCCTGGAAAACTATTAATTCAGCAAATATTTAAGTGTTGGGGATCTTGGTAACAGCGGGCTGCTTAACCCCCTTCACATACTATTGAATCTCGATAAAATAGGACATTTAATTAGAAAAGAACAGAAGGAGAACCGATCTGTATCTAGGCTGTGAAAATTTCAGAATAGAAATAAGTATAAGTACATGTCCAACTAATTTCAAGACGATGAACCTTGTTCGAAAGGACATATTTGAAAACTATTAATTCGGCAAATGTTTGAGTGTTTGGGATCTTGGTAGTCACAGTCTGATACTACCCTTCATTTACCACTGAATATCGGACAAATAGAGTATTTAATAGTAAAACAATAGAAGTGGAACCGAACTGCATCTAACAAAATTGAGCACTTGCTATGTTTGAAGACGACAAACATAGAAACAAGGAGAAAGTTGTTGAAAGCATATGTGGAAAACAAAAAAGCAGGAGAAATAGAAGATCAGGATACGTTTTAAAGCATTTTTGCGGAATAGTGCGGGATATATGGCAAGCAGAGATAGGAAAAAAAAGAGGTAGGCCTAGATTAAGCTAATGCGCGCAGATAGTGATAGATGCAGTTGCGAAAATTTCAGATTAATGAGTAGTTTAGCTCAGAATAGAAAACAATGAGGATAAGCGTCTAACCAGTTTCAGGCCTTGGGAGCTGCGTTTTTAAAAAACACTTCCAAACTTTTTAACAAATTTATTTGGTTGATACAGAATTTAATGTGGAATTTTACAAACTTAGATTAAAATTACTTTAAGTCGAAAAAGAATTAATTGTACTATTTTGAGTAGCCTAAGCAACTGCAATGTTAAAGCTGAATACTTTGACTGACTGCCGGATCGTGGGGCTCCCGGGATATTTATAATATTCCTATCCCCTCACATGGCTGTGGAAACTTTCAAAACTCATGTCTGCTTATTCTTAATTCTATTCATTGTTACAATGTTATAATCTTACTTTCTAGGTAATTGCGGAATCTTGACCGTCTGTGACCTGCCACCTGCAGTGTCACTGTCGTCTCGGATACAAAGTTGCATATCCGTTCTCATGAACTGTTAATATACTTTATTAATTGTCCTTGTATTACATTGTTGCACTTTCCGTAGTAACTTCTTAATAATTTCTAATAATTTCCTATTAGATTCTATTTTATAATACATATATTATTTGGGGGATATATAACTCGCGCAGGTACGTAAATACTTGTTTCGCCCGAATAAATGTAAGTTAATTAATTTATTTTCTATAAAGAAACTGATATTAAGTCAATTATAAAAACATTCACAAATTTTACATACGTAGTTAGGTATGTGTGATTTACATATTTAGAATTTTGTTTCTTTCGACCCCCAATCAACCCCCTACTTTTGTCAAATAGACCCTTGGAAATTTATATAGACCACTTTGGCGACCTAGGTTCTAAGGTAACACCTAATCTTTCCAAAACGAGACTTTCAATAAGGAATAAATTAGACACGAGTTCATCTCTAATTTTATTAAATTTATCAGGATTAGAAATTACAAATAGGTCAAGACGCTGTTTTACGTGTATTAAACTAGATTGAACGCGTACCAATTCCAGTTTGTCGGAGATGGATCGATAGAATTAACAATAGCTTTTATATCGTCGATAGTATCATTTATTTCTTCGAAATTTTTCTCCAGATCCATACCATTTTTGTTAAAATCAAGAGAAGTGCTTCAGTTATGCGAATTTGCAGCCTGATATTATAGCCGTCGTTGATCTTGCGTTTAGCGGGTTCTATATTTCGAGCTACACTTTCTCAGATAAGCTCCATTAACTTTAAGTGGAGTTGATTCATATTTATAATATTTTAAAAGATACGTAGGGTCAAATATTAATACACTCTACTTAGTTAAGCACTTTACAACGGAATTGGTGTTTGATATGTAAATATAACAGGCAAATCTTTGGTAGATTATAAACGCACGATAACCGATATGAATAGATAACGATTATTAGCGGTTTTCACAATTAAGCACAAACGCATTTTCAACGAAACGAATTTTTACATGTTAAACGCATGGGATCAATTTATACATTCTTTGTGTAGATAGGGGATAAATTTAAAGATATGTTTGGTATTATTTGTTTGTAAATTAAATAACGTGAAATTATTTAAATCGGTAACTTTTAAACGTTTGAAAGGTTTAAATTAAGGCACTAAAAGAGACAGAATATTTTTAACATAACAAATTCAATGTTAACACGAAAAAAATATAACAAAACTTGTTTCAAAGAAGGCAACCTGAATTTTAAACACCACGTAGAAATTTTGAGTTAGGTTCAAGATTTTAAAGGTCATTTTGTACAAATACAAAAAATTCGCGAATCACGACCTTTAAAAATAAGGAAATAAGTTTTACTCCATTGAGGTAGAAAATAATTATTAGAAATTCAAATATTTTCAAGTAACCCATAAATGAAATTTCACACAAAAACTTAGCGTAGCAAAACCGTTTTTTTACAAACTTGATTAGTTAAAACATTAAGTTACACAAAATTTTCAAGTAGAAAATACTTAATAAGAAATATAACTCACATTTTAAATTCAACAGAAAAGGAAAACAATGTCATTTATTTAATGGTTATGTTCGGCCGTGTCTAACAACCCGTCAAGTGATAACTAAGGTTTTTTTATTATTTAAATTTTTTAAGATAGTTACATTATGCGGATTTAAGGTATTTTTATATGAGAAAATACGATGTTTTTGATTTACAAGCTACATTGGTTGAATTTATTGGTTTCAATAATAGATAGGGAAAACGAAAAGCTTTCCTTTAATAAAAATTTTACATTTAGGTGAAGCAGCAAACCTGATTAATTATAAATACTAATTAATCTTTTTACAACAAAACAGCCTCGTGAGCGCTAAATTATAACGTACACCCCACATCTGCTTGTAAAACCCCGGGTAAATAAAAAACACTTACCCGTGATTCCAATCGGGCGCTAAAGTTTTCCTCTAGGAGTAAGTTCTTGCTGCCCTTTTTGTGGTGTGAATTTCCGCTTCAGGTATTGCTGCTGGTAATGCTTCACTGGACGATTCGATAGGAAATAGGTATCGAGGGTGGAAACTAGGACAAACCATTCATGACAGGCGGTAAGGTAGTGTTTAGTTTACGAAAGGCGGTGCCGAGTGTTCTGAGCTCTGCTGCACTTCTGCACTTCCTCGTGCGTTTTTGAGAACCAAACTTGTTTCTATGTGTGAACTGTTATGTCACCATGCTTGTGACCGCAAAGATAAGTCAATGACGTCAACTACCGTGAGAACACCAATTAAACGTGTATTTTACAGAGTTAGCCGTATTAAGGTAATCTGCGAGAATTTTCCCACGCAGAGTTCTAAGAAAGTTCCTAATCCTAAATTAATGCATTAATACCTGGGAACTATAAAATAAAACGTAACAAATATTATCTTCAGTTTGTTTTCCCGAGCTGTTGTTGCTAGATAAGAGCTACCCCTTAGTTCTAAACATTTGCTCAAGTGTAGTTCAATTATTGAAATTAGAGTCTGCTCTTGTACATCACCGAGTTAATAGATTGACAACGTGCAAAGAAAAGATACAATCAAGTTCAATAAAACTTATTTTATTATTATTCCGTAAATAACATGTACCTCGTATAGCACCCGAATAGCAAAGATTACATATTTATTATAATAATGCGTAAATATTGATAAATTATTATCAAATGCTTATATTGATTTGAATTTGTTTGTCGCATGTGAAGCCATTCAAAGTAGCCAAAGTTATGACGATGAAGAAGAAATGGATGAAGATGAAGATGAAGAGGCAGAAGAAGAAGAAAAAGGAGAAAAAGGAAAAGAAATAGCAAAAGAAAAAGAAAAAGGAAAAGGAAGAGAAGGCGACTAAGATTGAAAAGCATGTACTTCAGTAGTGTGTGTGTGTGTGTGTGTGTGTGTGTGTGTGTGCGTGCGTGTGTGTCTATGTGTGTGTGTAAGTAGCATTAAACTCCATAAGAATCACATTAATTCCTTAAAGCATCAATATTTGAAATGAAATTCATCAAATATTAGAATTTCATATTAGATTATTAAAAATTACTCTGTGTATTATTTATTTCTGATTTTTAGTGCACTTCAGAAGTGTAATATCGTTTAAAATAATGATTTCGATTTGAATTATTTTAAGTGTAAAACTTTATTTAAAAGCATCTAGTATTTGCATTTAATATGTTGTGATGTCAGGAATTTAATTATGCTTCAAGATTTATTTATAAAAATCATGTCGCACGGTCGTTTTGAAAAAAAGACTGACCGCGTACAGACGGGTAGACTATGTAAATATCATGAACCGGTTTACTCAGAAAGCTCAGAAATTCCAGGAGGTGCGGAAACGGGTGGTTGCCCTTGCAGATGTTGACCCAGGCTAGCGGCAACCCCTCTCATGTAGTATTTCCGTGATCCTTTAAGTTTTTACCTGTTACAACCTGTGATATGTAATAATAACTCGTAGATGGATTTATGTAGTTTAATGAATTGTAACCAATGTCACAAAATAAAAAAAAACAAACACAGCTAAATAAAGAAAATGCAGCACGCACCGTAACTACTATGTAGCCAGCGGCGTTGCCATTAAAAAAACAAAGAAATAAACAATACTACAACTATAAGTTATCTGTAAAGTACAATCCAACTGATCCTCATCAGCATCAACTATCACTGCCACACTCTTACGGATAATTGTATAATTTATTTGCAACGCAAAGTTCACAAATTAACTGGGTTCTCGAACAACCGACACGCGTTTTGATAACGTGCCGCACTCTCTCGCACGCTTCACCCCGACTGACCTTTACCTATCGGACCAACATAAACATTACGGATACTTCTCCCTCTTATTATAGGGGGCGGCCTAGTACAATCAGTACATGGGTTCTTGTTGTATGTAAGGTATAGCCGTTCTTAGAAGTAGTGTCGTTTGTTTCTTTTAATTGACTAGTGAGATTTCCGCTCCAAACTATTTAGAAAGTAACAATGGTTATCAGAGCAATTACTACAATTTACGGATGGGAGCACAGTTCAATGTTAGTGTTAGTAGCTGTAGGGACACTCTTGTAAATGATAGTAGAAATTGCTTTCTATACCCTTGGTTAGCTTCAAGGACCAGCCATTCGCAAAATGCCGAGTTGTTGAAGTGAATTAAAATGCTCGTTACCTGTGACTTTTCTTCATGCTCTTATATATCACACAAAACCAAACAATAATTAAAGTAAATATCGATTTTTAATAAAAAAATTATACATTTAAGAGCACCTTTGCCGGTTGGTGATCTGCAAGCAATAGAGGGAGCAACTACAGTCTTTTAGCGTACAGACTAACAAGGGGGAACACTTCACGCATCGGCGTTATTCAAAAGTTTTTTAATATAGCGGAGTAATTTATAAACCTTAACAGCTAGTATAATTGAAATTAAAAGTTAGTTCGATGAAACATAGTGATTTAATTAATGTGAAGTAGTAAAAATGCAGTGCGTTAAAGTAGAAGCTTTACATAACGCCACAAATATTTAACTAAATTAATTAATAAGTAGCAAAGCGTTAAATTGAAAAGGTTCATTTACTTACGAACTTTAATCAAAAGAATTAAAAAAATTCATTGCAATTCACAATAGGAAAATAAAATTTTATAGGATCAATAAATATATAAAGGCACTTACTAAAATTTCAAAACTTTTAGTCGTTATTAAACGTATCATCAAATTTAACAAGCAATATTTAATAAAATGTTTTAGAGCTCTTAAAGTCTAACTGAAATATTGCGACACTGTTCAACATTTAAGATATTAAATTTAGTAATCGACACAAGACTATTTTACAGATATTTTTAAGCAGCTGATAATCAAATTCTTGTACTGAAGTCTAATTAAAATTTCTGCAGCATCTAATACTGATTTTAAAAGCGTTGAAGAGGATATTTGAACTGCAAAAGAAACTGTGTGAGGTTTTACAGTACGGCAGTAGGTCAACTTATTTTAATTTATTGCATCCACATTATTATTTTCTGTAATTTAATACTTTTAATGTGTTTGCTGGTATTGGTTTTATTTGTTTAAGACGGTCACCCAACGTACTTGGTATTGAGAAAAACGATTTGCGAAAGTCAAGTCATTATTTCAAATAATTTTTATAATTACAGACTATGTACTTGAATTCTTGTGTTAACTGGTTTTAAGTATAGAAATAATTAAAACAGTTGTATTTTGATGTTATTATGGTTACTTCTAAGTGTTTTAATTAAGAAATAATTAATTCATTATTCTGCTTTTTTTATTATTACTTAATTGACATAGTTACTCAGTTTTGATATATAATTTTCTAGATACGTTGAACGATTATTAGTACATGTTATACTTGATTTTGCTAGTTTTAATAGTTAGTATGAGCTTAGACTAGTCGCGGAAGTCGTGTTATGTTCACAGCATGAACTATTTATAGATATTGAGCAACCCCAGAATATATAAAATTGGCGACCAAAGTGAAGTGCTAATTTTATAAACAATCTCTTCCAGAGCCAGTTACAATTAAACTATCCACTAAAATTGTCAAGATTAAAAAAATGGCATGTTCTTATGGGGAGGTGCATTGAATTCTTAAATACAGTTTATTTCGTAGATAAACAACTACCTTGCAGTTTAGCCCTTTTGTATTTAATGATTAATTCAATTGAATGTTCGTCGTGATCTTATTTAGAGCGTGCATTTTAAATCACTGTATTTTTTAGAGTAATTTAAATTACTTTATTTTGTCATATTAATTTTTATATTCAATTATGCAAACAAAGAGTCAGTGGTGCATTATTCAACAAACAAAACATAATAATCGCTTTGACAATCATTACTACTTCTTTAGTAGTTTAGAATCAAAAATTTCGTCAGTCTTACATACAAATTCGAGTATTTATTCCACCTGCTCGCATTTTTGTGTCCAGCTTAATCCACTTTTTAAAAGTGAAAGTGCGATGCGATTTCTAGTAAACACATTTCTGATGCTACAACTTAATGAATTCAATTGCTAAATCCTACTAAATAAAGCTTTATAATTTATATTAAAATGACGAGAAGGAAGATGTTTATTTTACATGATGTTACACCCATGAAAATACTTTAATACGAAGTGTTTCCTGAATAATGAAATACATACTCTTGACATTTGATGCTTTTAATTTCAAACGACGACGCTTTTACTTATGACAACGTGTTGTTGTTTCATAAATTTTCTGAACCAATAGGATGTTTTCAAAACAGTATGTAAATATGAATATAGAACAAAATATAAAAAAATTGCCGTCTGCAAATTTATTTGTTTATAACAAAATAGTATAAGATGTATAACTAAACACCTTCTTACGATTTGCATATATATGCAAATATTAGCTTGATTCAATTTTTCGTAAGAGGGTGTTTATTTATACATCTTTCCACTACATGTATACATACATATTGTCAATAGTTTATTTAATACTACATTACACAACCTATATTTTACCAAAACTTTAATACTTGTAATTTTCTTTAAAAATATATTGTTCTATTTATTTGAGTGTTTAATTAAACTAAAACACTATAAGATAGCATCAGTTTCAATGGCATTCTCGGCACATACCTTGAAATACAAGACTACCAGTGGAGGTAGCTCTCTAATTAGTTTATAACGGAAAGCTGGTTGTCTATAGAAAATTGTTGCTTCCCTAGAAGAACAAAGTAATTCAGATGGTTTTTAGTATTTTAAAAGTAAGCCTTCGTTTTTTTTATTATAGAGGATTAGGTGTTGCCCTATATCAAAGTACACGTTCGAAACATAGAACAAGAGCCTAGAAAATCGGGATCTTTAACTTCAACTCATTTTTTGTGCTACCCTAAAAGTAGCGATTCTATTGGATGTCCATTCGACTAACCTTTTTTCAACATACCTTGCATAGAGGAAGAAAGCATATAAATATGGTTACGAATCCTGCAAAATTCAGTACCCTTAGTGCTCATCACAACCTGAGGAATCAACTACAGTGCTCACCATAACCTGTAAACGCCTCAACAAGCAGTGCTCTCCATAGTCTGCTTAATTCTTGAAGCCGTTACGCTGCCCGACGCCGTACCTGGGGCATGTATGGCAGTGCTCTCCATTGCCTGCTCCATACCTGACCAGTTACGCTGCCTGGCGCCGTACCTGGGGCACGTCGCCATAGTTCAGCACGCTGCGCTCTTTACAACCTGCTTAACTCCGATTTGTTACTTTGCCCGCCGCCGCACCTGGGGCACGTCGCAATAGTTTAGCACAACTAAACCACGTAATAGCAGTGCTCCTCATAGCCTGCTTCATATCTAATCAGTTACGCTGCCCGTCGCCGTACCTGGAGCACGCCGTATTAATTCTTTATTACTCCACGTTGTTCCACAAGTGAACCGCGATTTCCGAAGGTCCCGAAGACCTCCGAAGACGTCTGGACCTCTTCAAACAATAAATACTTCTTTATCTTCGTTATTCAAGCTCTTACTTAGCCTCACGAGTAAAACCCGAGAATTTCCGAAGACTTCCGAAGCCTACCGAAGACTTCCGAACCTCTCAATATTGTGTATATAGTCAAAGTTTAGTTTTTGTATGTATATCATTATTCTTTATAACTCCGCGTTGTTCCACAAGTGAACCACGAAGACTTTCGAAGAGTCCCGAAGACCTCCGAAGACGTCTGGATCTCTTCAAATAATAAATACTTCCTTATTTCCGTTATTCAAGCTCTAACTCAGCCTCACAAGTAAAACCCGGGGATTTCCGAAGACTTCCGAAGCCCACCGAAAACTTCCGAACCTCTCAATATTGTGTATATAACCAATGTATAGTTTTTATATGTATCTCATTATTTTTTATAACTCCACGAGTTATGTATCCCCCAATTTACCTATATATATATATATATATATATATATATATATATATATTTTGTAAGTTAATGACCTTGCTGTAGATTTATTTATTAGGTGTTGTGGGTTTCAGGTCTGCTGGATTAAAGAGTACTCTTTTTTATCACCTAAATTTTCGGATATATTTCTATCCTTTTTCAAAGGTGCTACAATATTAAAACGTTATTACAATATTAATAACTAAGTACTTACTAAATTGAGGTTACTAATAAATTGGCGTTGTATAAATATAAAAGGCAAGCACAATTCTACAAACTAAAAACATAAAAAAACATAAGTATAACATAATAAATTTCATATTTCTGTATACAGTGACAATTTTTTGAAAGTTTGCTTTTGTATACAAAACTTTGTTTTCTAATTATGTGCAAAAGGTGTTGCTAGATTTTCTAAGTAATAAGTATGTACGTGTATGTGAGTGTAACAATGTCGATTACATAATTTGGTTGGAGTAAGATGTAATAAATATATTTATCTTGGTGTTGTATTTGTATCTGAATTATTATCAGACTGAAAATGTAATAAATATGTGTATATAGTACTCAAATTATTTATATCTGTTCTTTTATTCATGGTGTTAGGATATCTGTAAATGTAGCACATTTCTTGAAATTCTCTTTTTTGCTTATTGCTTACAATATTTAGAATTACTGGTTCTGAAAAGTTAATTCTATGAGAATTATTTAAGTTTGCATGGATACTCAATGCACACGCATTAGGTTTAACGCGGATGTCACTTCTGTGTTGAGTTAACCTTTGTTTTAGATTTTGGGAAGTTTGCCCAATGTATTCTTCATTGCAGTCTAAACAGTTAATTTTGTAGATTACGTTTCTCTGATTTAATGGTGAAGTTTTGTCTTTAATTTTTGAAAATAAATTACTTAGTGTAAGTATATTCTTTCTTGCAATTTTTATGTTAAATCTCTTAAAAATATTATATAACTTTGGTGTCAGTTCTTTTATGTAAGGAAGAGAATGGTATTGTAAAGTGTCATTATTAGTAATGTTCGCTTCATTGTTTAAATTAATATTATTGGGCAAACTTCCCAAAATCTAAAACAAAGGTTAACTCAACACAGAAGTGACATCCGCGTTAAACCTAATGCGTGTGCATTGAGTATCCATGCAAACTTAAATAATTCTCATAGAATTAACTTTTCAGAACCAGTAATTCTAAATATTGTAAGCAATAAGCAAAAAAGAGAATTTCAAGAAATGTGCTACATTTACAGATATCCTAACACCATGAATAAAAGAACAGATATAAATAATTTGAGTACTATATACACATATTTATTACATTTTCAGTCTGATAATAATTCAGATACAAATACAACACCAAGATAAATATATTTATTACATCTTACTCCAACCAAATTATGTAATCGACATTGTTACACTCACATACACGTACATACTTATTACTTAGAAAATCTAGCAACACCTTTTGCACATAATTAGAAAACAAAGTTTTGTATACAAAATCAAACTTTCAAAAAACTTGTCACTGTATACAGAAATATGAAATTTTTATGTTATACTTATGTTTTTTATGTTTTAGTTTGTAGAATTGTGCTTGCCTTTTATATTTATACAACGCCAATTTATTAGTAACCTCAATTTAGTAAGTACTTTAGTTATTAATATTGTAATAGCGTTTTAATATTGTAGCACCTTTGAAAAAGGATAGAAATATATCCGAAAATTTAGGTGATAAAAAGAGTACTCTTTAATCCAGCAGACCTGAAACCCACAACACCTAATAAATAAATATATATATATATATATATATATATATATATATATATATATTACTCAAATTTAGACCAGGGTAGAAAATTAATTAACGACATCAAATACTATTTAATCACCGTGTATAAGGAATTTTATTAGATAATACGCGTTATTAAAAACCGTGGAGCATAAAAATTTATTCGTTCATTAAAAATAAGGGATTTAAATTATTCACTAGACGCTTTCCATAAAAAGAAGCAGAATTAAAATGCTCAACTTGTATGTAATTTAATTATTCCAAGTAAAGAAACAAATAGAAAGTACGTGCAAAATTTATATAAATTAACTCAATTTTTAAGTAAACGGGTATTAAACAAAGTGTACAAATAATAATTAATATTTAATTTGTATTCGCTAAAAATTAAAGGGTAGAAGTCAACGCCATTCATTATTATTTTAATTGAAGTTAATTGAACCATTAGTAACATATAATATGTATAAAAGCTTGTAAAAACCCAATAATATTCAAATCGTAGAAGTGTTATTTAGAAGTATTACGATTGAACACCTGCGTATTTTTAAAAGTCACGTTCTGCTTAAATTTTGTAGATAACAAATGGTTACAGAGAATGTTGGAGAAACCGTCGCTTAATATTCACGGGAAATGCTAATAAAGTGGGTTATTTAACAGTCCACGTGGATTGTACACAGCCGATACTAAAGAGTATCGATCTGCACCACTAAGGCCAAGTTAGAAAAGGAAAGAGAAAATGCGTCAACTGAGACACTAATAATTAAAGGCGTGATTTGAGCAGCGTCACGAGAGCTATGATTGGTTGTAATCAGAGGCAGATATGAGAGGTGTAAATGTAACGATTTCGATACAAAATTAATTAGTTATTCTCGGACGTGTTTGCGTGCCGTGTGGAAAATTTCTGAGATTTAACTGGCGCGTGTGCAAATTTTTAGAATCGCTGTGCCCGACTGTCGAGAAGGGAACATAGTATGCGAAATTCAGGAAATTGTCCGTTTGCGGGACAAAACCGACATACGGGCGGCCTATTATATAAACCCGGACTTTAAACAGTTTCGCTCTCTTAGATTTTCGATTTTGATTCAATACTGTAAACAGTTTGCTCGTATATTTTGGTGATTATTGAATACTTTAAAACAGTTTTGCTCTTTACGTGCTACGATGAAAGTTATTTAGTGCATTTAGAAAAGAAGATACAAGGTAATAAAGTTTAGTTATATTTGCGAGTATTACTGTACCAAGTATCCAAATTTGTAACGATAAATAAATAAACAAAAGTAGGCAGTTTTGGGTATAGCGTGAAAGAAGTATGAATTTCTTTGCTATTTTTCCGGGGTGTTAATAATCAAATGTTATTCGTAATCGTGAGTGGATCCACAAAACAAATTCAGATATACCTAGATGAGTTCCTGAAAAGCCCTGAAACAATTTTAGATTAATGGTGGTGTAGAGAAAATTTTTAAAGGCGACCAGTAATCCGAGGACCTAAACATAACCCAGTTGGAATGGTGTGATTAACAAAGGACGATGTACATTGGAGCCACGAGTGCATTAACCTTCAGGTAACTTATGCTTTGTTGTTCGATTTTTGATGTTTTGGTGTGTGTTGAATAACTTTATAATTTGTTTACTTAAAATGGACAGTAGTGAAATTGTACTAACAACAAAATTTTAATTTTAAGGTGAAATTTTCTTGTTTAAGTAGAAAGGAGTATTTAGTATTTATGTTCTTGATTATGATGAAAATTTGGGTCTGTCTGTGAGCTCAATTAGACGAACCTGTTTAATTAACATAAATGGGTGGAAGATGCTCCCTTTTATTCAGACTCAGGTCTGCAAATATTGTTAAATTAATTAGTAGGCATCCTACAAGGACTTTAATTCTGGATGCAAATTAAAATGATGACAAATTTAATCTTAAAATTTTATGATACTGAAATTTATGCTACAATTTAATTTTGAAATTTTAATGTATTATGAATATTGATGTACATAGAGTTAACGTTGATGTTTGTGGTAGGAATGTGTTTGTTTTTTTTTTATGAATGAGGATGAAAGTTTTAACTAGGTGGGCAGCCGAGGCGGAAAGAGTAAAGAAGCGATTATCAGAAGAGAATCACAGCAAATCATAGCGCCCAAAAGCGAGGCTCGAGTTCCAAAGAAAATTTTTGTGATTTTATTCCAGGAAACTGGCGAGGCTTTTTGTACGTTACACAGCATTATATATATATATATATATATATATATATATATATTTTAGTAAATGGTGGTTTAATATTTTTTGGGTATATAGTCCAAAATGATTAAAATAAATGATTAATTTGAAATAGGTTTATTTCAACTTGACGTTTCGGCACATACTTTGTGCCTTTTTCAAAAGCTATAAAAGAATGGAAATAGCAGAAAATATATAAATATACAGATGTAACTTACTTCAAGTATTAAACACAAGTAATTGAAATTAAAACGAAAAAATGATTGACACTTAAAATTATATACAAAAATTATACAGTTCTGACAAAAAGGTAACGTTGGTAACGAGGATTCATAGAATTGCAGTTTCAAAAATTGCAGGAGTATGTTACAGCATTTGTTGGCATTTTATAACAGACGTATGCATTCTATTATTAATTACCTTAAAGTATTCCTCCCTCCTTATATTTTAAGATCTTTTGATCAAATACAATCTTCGAAATATAATTACCTACATTATAAAATTAAAATTGTTCATATAAAAAAGTTCCACAAATTACTAGCTGATCAATCTCAGAAATTCAAACTGTTTATAGACAACTCAAAATGGATTGTAAACATCAGTGAAGTGCCAGTGCCTACCTCAGTGAAAGACTTTCTATCGTTAGGACCAAAATTTTATCTACAACCACAAACTAAAGACATTCATCTAGGTAAATTATTAGGAGGAGTCGAATCTATAGTTGACACCATAGAGCAAACTCAAAAAACAAAAAGACATTCTACGCGGCCGAATTACAAATATCATTATGAACTTCGCGAACAACCCAAACAATAATCACCATTATAATCTACTCAACTATCAATTTTACACAGTTAAAAAATTCTTATCTGATCACCCTGAAATTATCATCACAACGGCAGACAAAGGGGCTGTCACAGTTATTATGAATAAACAGGAATATTTAGAAAAATCTCTATCTCTCCTATGTGACATGTCCACTTACAAACCTCTCAAAAAAGATCCTACCTTTATTTTATTCCAATAGCATAGCAATATATATATATATATATATATATATATATATATATATATATATATATTCCTATTAATAATGACCCAACTAGTACTATCCAACAAAAGTCTAATAAAATTATAACAGAACTCAAGAAAAATAAGAACCTAAATAATGACGAAGCTTCACAATTAATGATCTACAATTCCATCTCACCTAAATTTTACGGACTACCGAAAATTCATAAGCCTATACTTTCCCTACGGCCCATAATTTCATCCATATCTGCACCCAATTGTAAAATATCTGAAATAGTCACTAATATTCTTACAGCGTCATACAATACCTCGAATCCGTATTATGTCCAAGACTCTTTTCAGTTTGCAACTTTCATCAATAACTTGGAAATACCCCAAGGTTTTGTTATCATTAGTTTAGATGTTATTTCGTTGTTCAGCAATATTTCAGTAGACTTGACCAAAAACAGCATTGAATCACACTGGGAGACTATTCTAAATAATAGTAAAATTACAAAAACAAATTTTCTTAAGCTTATAGATTTTTTATTTGATACAACGTACTTTTCATTCAATAACCAATTTTACAAACAAACAATAGGTACTCCCATGGGAGCCAGCGTATCTCCCATAATTGCACAATATGTTATGGATGATCTACTAAACGACCGCATCGCCAAATTTGATTTCGAATTTCCATTCATCAAAAAGTACGTTGATGATTTGATTTGTTGTGTACCTTCTGATAGTGAGGAATACGTACTTCAAATATTCAATAGCTACAATCCTGCCATACAATTTACCATAGAAAAGGAATCAAATTACTCAATACCTTTTTTAGATATGAAAGTGTTACGCACTGATAAGATATTAATTACAGACTGGTATCGCAAACCGATATCTTCTGGTAGGTTTTTGAATTATTACTCGTTTCATCCGTTAAGCATGAAAATCAACACAGTTTTAGGCCTAAAACGAAAAATTGAATCTGTTACACACCCTACCCTGCGATACAAAAATTTATTATTACTCAGAAACCTACTACTTACTAATTCATATCCGAAGCCTCTAATCAACAAACTTATTTTAACACAACCGCAAGAAAAATACCACAACAATTGAAACTTTTCCAACAATACTACAGACACTAATACCAGCTCCACGTCTCCTACAATGTTTATCGCACTTCCATATATTGATAAACTTACCGATAAACTAAAACATCTTTTTAAGGATCTTCCAAACATAAAGCTTATCAAACAACCAGTTATAACTTTAGATAGGGTATTATATAGTAGTCTTAAAGACCACACACCTACACTCCGACAGTCAGGAGTAGTCTACAGTATACCCTGTCATAACTGTAGTGGTAGGTATGTTGGTCATACATCAAGGTGGTTATCTGCAAGACTGACCTCACACAAAAGTGATTGCAAACTTAACAACAAAACATGCGCGCTTGCTTCCCATGTAATTGATACGGGCCATGTAATGAATTATAATGACACCAAAATTATATTCAGGAAACAAACTATAGAAAGCGTTTATTTCTTGAAATGATCGCGATTTCTCTAGAAGACAACCCTATTAATAAAAAACCGACACACAAAATTTAAACAATATTTATTCCTACCTTATGACAATAATAAAGAATAAAAATAATTCCAAACTTCTATAAAACTACCACACTTTACAAACTTATAACACTTTTAGTACAATACGATTATCTATTTTTAAGAACTAGTATAACACATTTTATTTTCTATTTTTATTTTTATCAACTAGACCTATAATAACTATTTTACTTTAGTTCATTTAATATCTTTGCTACATTCACTTTAATTTTGCAAATGTTTATAAGAAACTTTTAAATGTGCACGTATGAACAAAAACCTGTCCATGTCATATAGATGTCATATTATGTTTGTATAATTGTAAACTTTATAATCGTAAGTAACTCACATAATTTTTTATATAAATGTTAAATAATAGATTTTTAGTATCCTGATGAAGAAAATAAACGATTTTCGAAAGCTTGAAATGGTTAAAAGAAGTTTATTCTAAATAAATACGCAATCTGACTGTATCCCCAATATTTAACTTATATATATATATATATATATATATATATATATATATATATTAAAATTGTATACAATCTATGTCGATTTGTATTCGTATTTGTATTCTTCAATAAGCTCTTATTATTTTCATAAGAGTTAATTTACAGATACATCTTATTTTTATATGTTATATTCCGCCCCTACGATGGGCACCATAAATTGCTGTGATATACCTTTATATTAAGCCCCACGACTGGGCATGTCATAAAATGTTATGATATTTTCGCCCCTACGCTTGGGCGCAATAGAATCTCGTGTTATCTTCCTGTAGGAAAAATAAACCCTTGTTATTCTCGCCCCACGAATTGGGCAGACCATAAAATGCTATGTTAATAGAGCCCCCACGATTGGGTCGTGCATAAAATGCTGTGATATTTTCTTTATATTACTCAAGCACTTGTAAAAATGTTAATTTATAAATCTCTTTGCCTCAACTAGCTGATTCAATTAAATAAAGCAATTCTACAATACACAGTATAATGATTAAATATTTACAACCTTTTTAAATATCTTCCTCTTTTTAAATTATTTACATCTGCCAGATTTTTAGAAAATGAAGCCGGCAAAACGAGCGTTTTATTGTATTTAGAGATCTTTTGAAACGTTTCAAGATGCCTATTGCCTTTCATAAATTTATCAAGGAAACCCCGGGTTTGTTACCTCACATTATTAAAATAAACAGTTTACAGAAATAAATCATATCAATATATCTAACCTGAAGTGGTTCACTAGTTTCTCTGCATCCCCAAGAGTTTTCGTATCCAGTCTGAATGTTTAGAGTCGAATTTAGAAGTCGACATCCAACCAAAATACTATCCAAATCGTTATTGATGGGTTTAATCCCATAAAAGGTTTTCCATCTCCTTAATTAACAAAACAGTAAAAGAATATTTACCATGTCAATGATTGCCAAATTAATTTAACAGGCAGTAATATCTAGACTCGTATCCAAAACTCGTACCCCAGAGCCCTGTTTTATTTATTTTTAGAAATTGTATAATTTTACTAAATTTGGTTTACTTACGTCTGTAATAAAAGGGCTCGCTTACACAATTTTTACACTCTTATAAAAAATGATTTTCACTTTACACTTATTTAACTGTTTGCGTGAATAATTTAGCACCTTTGAGTATAGTGACTGCTTAGTTTCAAATGTCTACTAACTCGTTGTTCAATTGTTATCGTATATTTATAGGACTGGCCCCTTTTGTTTGCGATTCGTTGATTTCACGTGTTGGGCGACACCAATTGTCTTATGTCTTGTGTTATTTCGGAAACTTTGCCAATTGTGTAGTTTAATTTAATTTAATGAATTACGTGACAAACGCTCAGGTTGTCACGTAATTCATTCACATAACATCACATTTAATTCAGAAATCTCAGGAACCTTCGTTCATCAAATCACGTATTATTGTTGTTTGCTTTATTCTAATCTAAATAGAAATAAATTGGATTTTTGAACAAATGTAATACTTTTCTATCACGTACGCTTTTCAAATAATACATAATTTTTGCCTGCGTATATGATGATACATTAACGCACTTGTTGAATATTTATCTAGCCAATTCATACAGGTTTTTGCTTGATTTAATTTCCATGCATTTCGTTACATTTTTAAATTCTTATCTTTGCTCGTAGCTACTCTTGGATATGCGTTTAATCGCTTGTACTGTTATATACAGTGTGCTCTCAACTAACCATATTTATAATGACCTATTTACTCTTCTAATATCTGTAATTATGTGCTTTTGTTATTTGGGAGTTTCTTTTGTTTATTCTACGACCCCTATGACTTAACCTACCCCTAAATTAACCCTATAATTACAGCATTAAATATGTATACATATATATATATATATATATATATATATATATATATTACTCATATTTAGACCAGGGTAGAAAATTAATTAATTTCATCAAATAATTTTAATCACCGTGTATAAGGAAGCTTTGTGAAAAAATACGCGTTATTAAAACGTGGAGCAAACAAATTTATTCGTTTCATTAAAAATAAGGGATTTAAATTATGCACTAGACGCTTTCTATAAAAAGAAGCAGAACTAAAATGCTCAACTTGTATGTAATTTAATTATTCCAAGTAAAGAAACAAATAGAAATTACGTGCAAAATTTATATTAATTAATTCAAGTCCCAAGTAACGAGTATTAAACAAAATGTAGAAATAATAATTAATATTTAATTAGGATTCACTAAAAATTAAAGGGTAGAAGTCAATGCCATTCATCATTATTTTATGGGAGTTAATTGAACGATTATTAAGGTATTATATGCAGAAAAGCTATTAAAAACCCAATAATATTCAAATCGTAGAAGTGTTATTTAAAATGTTACGATTGAGCACCTGCGTATTTTTAAAAGTCAATTTCAGTTTAATTTGTTTGGATAAACATGAAAATTATGCGTATATTGCAAACGATCGGATAAACCGTAGCTTATATTAACGGGAAGGCTAGATACGGGGTTATTTAACTCACATATATGAATCCTCGTGGACTGAAATATTCGATAGTAGAGAGTATCGATTTGCACCAATAAGGCCAAGTTAGAAAAAGACAGATACAATGCGCAAGGCAGAGACACTAATAATTAAAGGCGTAATTTGAGCAACGTCACTGGGTTTGCGATTGGTTGAAAATAAGAGGCAATCATGAGAGGTGTAAAAATAACATTTCTATACAAAATTAATTAGTTATTCTCGGACGTGTTTGCGTGCCGTGTGAAAAATTTTTTAGATTTTCAACTGGCGCGTGTGCAAATTTTGTAGAATAGCGTACCGGGCTGTCGAAAAGGGAAACGAGAATGCGAAATTCTAAAAACTGGCCGTTATGGGGACAAAACCGACGGACAGGCGAGCGATTATATAAACCCGGACTTTAAACAGTTTCGCTCTCTTAGATTTTTGATCATTCGATGCTTTAAACAGTGCTCTTAGATTTTCGATTTTGATTTAATACTTTAAAATAGTTTGGTCTTTACGTGCTACGATATAAGTTGTTATGCATTAGTGCACTTAGAAAAAAAGATACAAGGTAATAAAGTTTAGTTATATTTGCGAGTATTACTGTACCAAGTATCCAAAGTTGTAACGATAAATGAATAAACAAAAGTAGGCAGTTTTGGGTATAGCCTGAAAGAAGTATGAATTTCTTTGCTATTTTTCGGGGGTGTTAATAATCAAATGTTATTCGTAATCGTGATTGGATCCACAAAACAAGATTTTGATATACTTAGATGAGTTTCTGAGAGGCCCTGAAACAACTTTAGATGAATGGTGGTGTAGAAAATTTTAAAAGGCGACCATGAATCTGAGGACGGAAACATAACCCAGTTGGAATGGTAAAATTAGCAAGGACGATGTACATTGAAGCCACGAGTGCAGTAACCTTTAGGTAAATTATACAATTTTGTTCGAACTTTGATGTTTTTGTGTGTGTTGAATAACTTTATAATTTGTTAGCTAAAAAAAAATGGACAGAAGTGAATTTGTACAAACAACAAAATTTTAATTTTAAGGTGAAATTTTCTTGTTTAAGTAAAAAGGAGTATGCTCCCTTTGTGCTCAGACTCAGGTCTGCAAATATTGTTAAATTAATTAGTAGACATCCTACAAGGACTTTAATTCTGGATGAAAGTTAAAATGATGACAAATTTAATCTTGAAATTTTATGATACTGAAATTTATGCTGAAATTTAATTTTGAAATTTTAATGTATTCTGAATATTGATGTAAATAGAGTTAACGTTGATGTTTGTGGTAGGAATGTGTTTGTTTTTTTTTTATGAATGAGGATGAAAGTTTTAACTAGGTGAGCAGCCGAGGCGGAAAGAGTAAAGAAGCGGTTATCAGAAGAGAATCACAGCAAATCGTAGCGCCCAAAAGCGAGGCTCGAGTTCCAAAGAACATTTTTGTGATTTTATTCCAGGAAACTGGCGAGGTTTTTTGTACATTTCACAGCATATTATGACGCCCAATCTGTGGGGCTCGATTTGAAAACCTTAGTTTAAGATTAATGGTGAGGTTTCACAGCAATATATATATTGCTGTGAAACCTTCAAAAAGCTATTCATTAACTCAACTGTTCCGTTGACTTTCTTCTGTTCATCGCCTCGGCTGCTCCCCTAGATAAACCTTCATCCTCATTCATAAAAAAAACAAACACATTCCTACCACAAACATCACCGTTAACTCTATTTACATCAATATTCACAATACATTAAAATTTCAAAATTAAAAATTCAGCATAAATTTCAGTATCAGAAAATTTCAAGATTTAAATTTGTTATCATTTTAATGTGCATCCAAAATTAAAGTCCTTGTAGGATGCCTCCTAATTAATATAACAATATATGCAGACCTGAGTCTGAGTACAAAGGGAGCATCTACCACCCCTTTACGTTAATTAACCAGGTTCGTCTAATTGAGCTCAAAGACATACGTAAATTTTCATCAAGAACATAAATACTAAATACTCCTTTCGACTTAAACAAGAAAATTTCACCTTAAAATTAAAAATTTGTTGTTAGTACAACTTCATTACTGTCCATTTTAAGTAAATAAATTGTAAAGTTATTCAACACACACGAAAACATCAAAGTTCAAACAAAATAGTATAATTTACCTGAAGGTTACTGCACTCGTAGCTTCAATGTACATCGTCCCTTTTGTTAATCACACCATTCCAACTGGGTTATATTTACGGCTTCTGATTCTCAACGCTTTTAAAATTTCTCCACCACCATTCATCTAAAGTTGTTTCAGGGCTTTTCCGGAACTCATCTGTGTATATCTGAACCTTCTTTTGTGGATCCAGACACGTTTATGAACCATTTAATTATTAACACCCCCGAAAAATAGCAAGGAAATTCATGCTTCTTTCACCAATATACGCCAAAACTGCCTACTTTTGTGTATTCATTCGTCGTTGCAAATTTTGACTAATTAGTACAGTGATACTAACTTTATTACCTTGTATCTTCTTTTCTAAGTGCACTAAAGTACATTCATTGTAGCACGTAAAGCACAAACTGTTTTAAATCACCAAAATATACGAGCAAACTGTTTAAATTATTCTATCAAACTCGGAAAACTAAAAGCACTGTTTAACGCATTGAATCAAGTCGAAAATCTAAGAGAGCTTGTTCATATTAACCTGGGTATATATAGAGTTAGCCTGTCTGTCGGTCTGGTCCCCAAAACGGACAATTCTTCAGAATTTCGCATGCTAGGTTCCCATTCCGCAGCCCGGCATGCGATTTTACGAAATTTGCACTCGCATCAGTTAAATCTCAGAAATTTCGACACGGCTCGCAACGTCTGGAAATAACTAATTAAATTTTATACAGAAATGTTATTTTTACCTCTCAAGTTTGCCTTTTACTTTCAACCAATCGCAACCCCGTGACGTTGCTCCACTCACGCCTTTTACTATATGTGTCTCGGTTTTGCGCATATTATCTGTCTCTATCTACCCTGTTCTTATTGGTGCAAATTGATATTCTTTATTATCGATTATTTCAGTCCATGTGGACTGTGAAATAACCCACCTTTAGCATTTCTCGTAACTATTATGCGACGGTTTCTCCAACATTCTCTGTAACCATTCGTTATCTGCCAAATTTACGCGGAATGAGCCTTTTAAAAATACGCAGGTGTTCAAACATAATACTTCTAAATAACACTTCTACGATTTGCATTTTATTGGGTTTTTACAAGTTTTGATGCGTATTATATGTTCCTACTGGTTCAATTAACTTCAATTAAAATTAATACCCTTTAATTTTTAGTGACTCCTAATCAAATATTAATTATTATCTGTACATTTTGTTTAATACCGGTTACTTAAAATTGAGTTAATTAATATAAATTTTGCACGTAATTTCTATTTGTTTCTTTACTAGGAATAATTAAATTACACGCAGAGCTTTTTAATACTGCTTCCTTTTTTTTTTATAGCAAGCGTCTTGTACATAATTTAACTCCCTTATTTTTAATGAAACGAATGAATTTTTATGCTTCACGGTTTTTTAATAACTCGTACCTTTTCCCAAAGCTTCTACAAGGTGATTAAAATTATTTGATGTGATTATTTAATTTTCTACCCTGGTCTAAATATGAGTATTTTATATATATAAATATATATATATATATATATATATATTGCTATGATACAGCCGCACGCCGATGTGATTCTGACCTGCGTTTCCCTTGCTTGTTCCCAATTTTTAGAACTGCCTCTGCATGTGATTGATCAGCACCCCTTGATTGTTTCCACTTAAGCTCTGTTGTTTATTGAGTAGTAAAGTTTGCCCAATCTAAGCCTTAGTTAATTAATTTCCCCCTTCGATGCTCAGACACTAACGTTTAGACAAATCTTTATAAGTAGTTACTTAAATTCATATCTTAGCGTAATTATATAAAGTAGTTTATTATATTTACTTATATTCGTTCGCCAAAGTGGTTAGCTAGATTTTCTTAGAGCCGTAAATTATTAAATATTAAAATTAGGTTTAATTAATAATTTCAAAGTTAACGGTAGCTTCCATCATATATATTGGCACTAGAATTATCACAACTTGCGCTAAATAATTATTTAATTTTACTATTTTTTACTCCGCGTGATATTACACTTTGAACAATTGTAGCTTGTGCCTTGGTCGAAAAAGGACTGATTGTTTATCAAGTCCGTGTTCTATATAAAGGCTCCGCTCTTCACCTGTACCATTGGTTTTACTAGCGTACTTTCTTAATTGAGGAGTTGCACTTTTGCCTTATTATTGCAGCCTTCGGAGTTTTTAGAAGGTTACCAACAAAACTAGTGCTGAAGTGATGCATTTTCTTACGTAGGCACCCCATCTGTAAAGTGTATTCTTTTGAATATCTAACTTTGAACTTTCTTCAAGTCACGTCCGCTTGTTTATATTTGCTTTTATTCAAATTTTCCCGTTTAATTTATTATGTAACCAAACGTCTATTTTGTTGTTTAGTACTCCAAAATCTGTTGGATTTTATATGAATTCATGATGTACAGATCACATAGTCAAATTTCTATGATGTAGAACTTGAATGCGTTTATTTATTAATGCGTTAATGTTTTGAAAAAGATTCTTTTATAACTAGTATGCCAGATTATTTCCTTTCACTAATTGCGTATTTATTTTAATAAAACTCGTTGTGTTTAAAACGTTATTCCTGTGTATTTATTTTCAATTTTATGCTTGTATATTCAATTTAAAATGCATTATATGACGTACAAGTTATTTATCTTACTGAATATAATTTCATTTTTGATTAATAAGGTTCTTTTCGTAAATTAACGTTAGTTGTGATTCATATACAGTGTGCTCGATATCAGCTTTTTGCATTATTGTCAAGTTACTTACATTTTATGATGAACTATTAGTGATATTTACATGTAGCGTACGACCCTTATGACTCAATATACCCCTAAATTACCCTATTATCATAGCAATATATATATATATATATATATATATATATATTACTCATATTTAGACCAGGGTAGAAAATTAAATAATCACATCAAATAATTTTAATCACCGTGTAGAAGCTTTGGGAAAAGGTACGAGTTATTAAAAAACCGTGAAGCATAAAAATTCATTCGTTTCATTAAAAATAAGGGAGTTAAATTATGTACAAGACGCTTGCTATAAAAAAAAGGAAGCAGTATTAAAAAGCTCTGCGCGTAATTTAATTATTCCTAGTAAAGAAACAAATAGAAATTACGTGCAAAATTTATATTAATTAACTCAATTTTAAGTAACCGGTATTAAACAAAATGTACAGATAATAATTAATATTTGATTAGGAGTCACTAAAAATTAAAGGGTATTAATTTTAATTGAAGTTAATTGAACCAGTAGGAACATATAATACGCATCAAAACTTGTAAAAACCCAATAAAATGCAAATCGTAGAAGTGTTATTTAGAAGTATTATGTTTGAACACCTGCGTATTTTTAAAAGGCTCATTCTGCGTAAATTTGGCAGATAACAAATGGTTACAAAGAATCTTGGAGAAACCGTAGCTTAATAGTTACGAGAAATGCTAAAGGTCGGTTATTTCACAGTCCACATGGACTGAAATAATCGATAATAAAGAATATCAATTTGCACCAATAAGAACAGGGTAGATAGAGACAGATAATATGCGCAAGACCGAAACACATATAGTAAAAGGCGTGAGTGGAGCAACGTCACTGGGTTGCGATTGGTTGAAAATAAGAGGCAAACTTGAGAGGTAGAAATAACATTTCTGTATAAAATTTAATTAGTTATTTCCAGACGTTGCGAGCCGTGTTGAAATTTCTGAGATTTAACTGGAGCGAGTGCAAATTTCGTAAAAATCGCATGCCGGGCTGCGGAATGGGAACCTAGCATGCGAAATTCTGAAGAATTGTCCGTTTTGGGGACCAGACCGACAGACAGGCTAACCTCTATATATACCCAGGTTAATATGAACAAGCTCTCTTACATTTTCGACTTGATTCAATGCGTTAAACAGTGCTTTTTAGTTTTCCGAGTTTGATAGAATAATTTAAACAGTTTGCTCGTATATTTTGGTGATTTAAAACAGTTTGTTCTTTACGTGCTACAATGAATGTACTTTAGTGCACTTAGAAAAGAAGATACAAGGTAATAAAGTTAGTATCACTGTACTAATTAGTCAAAATTTGCAACGACAAATGAATACACAAAAGTAGGCAGTTTTGGCGTATATTGGTGAAAGAAGCATGAATTTCTTTGCTATTTTTCGGGTGGTGTTAATAATTAAATGGTTCATAAACGTGTCTGGATCCACAAAACAAGGGTCAGATATACACAGATGAGTTCCGGAAAAGCCCTGAAACAACTTTAGATGAATGGTGGTGGAGAAAATTTTAAAAGCGTTGAGAATCAGAAGCCGTAAATATAACCCAGTTGGAATGGTGTGATTAACAAAAGGGACGATGTACATTGAAGCTACGAGTGCAGTAACCTTCAGGTAAATTATACTATTTTGTTCGAACTTTGATATTTTGGTGTGTGTTGAATAACTTTATAATTGATTTACTTAAAATGGACAGTAGTGAAATTGTACTAACAACAGAATTTTAATTTTAGGTGAAATTTGCTTGTTTAAGTAGAAAGGGTATTTAGTATTTATGTTCTGGATTATGATGAAAATTTGGGTATGTCTTTGAGCTCAATTAGACGAACCTGGTTAATTAACGTAAAGGGTGGTAGATGCTCCCTTTGTACTCAGACTCGGGTCTGCATATATTGTTATATTAATTAGTAGGCATCCTGCAAGGTCTTTAATTTTGGATGCACATTGAAATGATAACAAACTTAAATCTTGAAATTTCTGATACTGAAATTTATGCTGAATATTTAATTTTGAAATTTTAATGTATTGTGAATATTGATGTAAATAGAGTTAACGTTGATGTTTGTGGTAGGAATGTGTTTGTTTTTTTTTTATGAATGAGGATGAAGGTTTATCTAGGGGAGCAGCCGAGGCGATGAACAGAAGAAAGTCAACGGACCAGTTAAGTTAATAGCTTTTTGTAGGTTTCACAGCATTCTTGAGACCCAATTCGTGAGGCTCGATTCGAATACAGGGAAAACACAGCAATATATATATATATATATATATATATATATATATTCATTAAATTTATTGGAACTTGGTCATTATCAACTATCTTAGTTATATGGTGTTTGTTGTGATGAAATGAAACTGCTCAATCAATCATTTTAATTCAATACATATGACGCGTTTCGGTTTTCCATTTTCAAATATGTTTCTAAAAATATTATTACATAAATTACTATTAATAAAAATCTAGATTTATATATGCCTTAAGTTAACAATATAAAAATGTTTTTAAAACTATATTACTTTACATCTTCACTAATCCTAACCTTAACTTATCTGACTACATCTGCCATTCAACTCTACCTTTAAATATCCTAATTACCACTGAGTAGAAATTAAACTAGATACTATAAATTATAATGTGTAGCAGATGGTACATGAGAATATTTCTACTAGTTTTTTTATTTATTTATTTTTGGTGAATTAAGTTGTGGTATATATTGCAAAATCATCTTGGTCATTTTTGAATTTATGGCATTTGGGTTTTTGGATTTGTATTGTTTCTAAAGGTTTCTTTTCTTATCATTAACTGCTGTACTCAAGATACAGACATTTTCGAAGTCAAACTGGTGAATTTTCAATGGCGTGTGCTGCAAGGGCAGTGCTCTTTTATTAGAGGTTTTTATTGTATATTTATGTTCATATATGCGTTTATGTAAGTACTGTTTGAATTTCAATGTATAGCCCGTGCAATCCGAGCAATTAATCTTATAAATTTTGTGTGTTCTGTTTTTGGTCTGCTTTAGGTTTAAGTTGGGTATAGAAATTTTTGTTGAATTGTTTGGTTTGTGTGCGACGTGTATATCATATGCCATTAGACATTTTTATTTTTCTGAAAGCCCGAGTGTATACTCCATTGCAATCCTATTTTCATTTGTATGTGGTTTTTTAGTGCCTTCATTGTTATAAATTTTATCTAGTTTTTCTTTAATGGTTTGTTTTACGAACGATGTAGGATAACAGTTATTTTAAGTGTTTTTAACTATTTTTATATTTTAGGTCTGAACTCATTATGTGATAGTACTATGGCACGTTCGACAAGATTGTTTACGACATTTTCTTATATTGTATTGGTACATTCGATTGGAAATTTAAGTATCTGCCAGTCCACGTGGTTTTCCTGTTCCAGTCTGTTGTTATTTTGCCTGCTGTGTTGTATTTGACGAGTGTGTCTATATGTGAATTGTATGCGTGGATGAAATCCATTAAATGCATTCATTGTTTCATTTAATGGATTTCATCCACGCCTACAATTCACATATGAAAGAGAAATAAACAAATCTATACCATTCCTAGACACACTCGTCAAATACAACACAGCAGGCAAAATAACAACAGACTGGTACAGGAAAACCACGTGGACTGGCAGATACTTAAATTTCCAATCGAATGTACCAATACAATATAAGAAAATGTCGTAAACAACTTGTCGAACGTGCCATAGTACTATCACATAATGAGTTCAGACCTAAAAATATAAAAATAGTTAAAAACACTTAAAAATAACTGTTATCCACATCGTTCGTAAAACAAACCATTAAAGAAAAACTAGATAAAATTTATAACAATGAAGGCACTAAAACCACATACAAATGAAAATAGGATTGCAATGGAGTATACACTCGGGCTTTCAGAAAAAATAAAAAAATGTCTAATGGCATATGATATACACGTCGCACACAAACCAAACAATTCAACAAAAAATTTCTATACCCAACTTAAACCTAAAGCAGACCAAAAAAACAGAACACACACAATTTATAAGATTAATTGCTCGGATTGCACGGGGCTATACATTGGAAATTCAAAACAGTACTTACATAAACGCATATATGAACATAAATATACAATAAAAACCTCTAATAAAAAGAGCACTGCCCTTGCAGCACACGCCATTGAAAAAGTTCACCAGTTTGACTTCGAAAATGTCTGTATCTTGAGTACAGCAGTTAATGATAAGAAAAGAAACCTTTTAGAAACAATACAAATCCAAAAAAACCCAAATGCCATAAATTCAAAAAATTACCAATATGATTTTTGCAATATATACCACAACTTAATTCACCAAAAATAATTAAATAAAAAAAAAACTAGTAGAAATATTCTCATGTACCATCTGCTACACATTATAATTTATAGTATCTAGTTTAATTTCTACTCAGTGGTAATTAGGATATTTAAAGGTAGAGTTGAATGACAGATGTAGTCAGATAAGTTAAGGTTAGGATTAGTGAAGATGTAAAGTAATATAGTTTTAATAACATTTTTATATTGTTAACTTAAGGTATATATAAATCTAGATTTTTATTAATAGTAATTTATGTAATAATATTTTTAGAAACATATTTGAAAATGGAAAACCGAAACGCGTCATATGTATTGAATTAAAATGATTGATTGAGCAGTTTCATTTCATCACAACAAACACCATATAACTAAGATAGTTGATAATGACCAAGTTCCAATAAATTTAATGAAAATATAAACAGATAGTCAAGAAAGGACGAATATATATATATATATATATATATATATATATATATATATATATATACTGTAGCGGGCTACTATTAACGCGTTTCACCAATTTAAAACAAAAAGTAATAAAACTCTTTATTACCCACTATTCACAAGTCTAATCAACAGTATATGCCTTATTTATAGATGTTTTCAGTCTAATTAACAATGAAGCACTATCACACTAATGCTATTTACAAGCGCTAATATCTTCTTAAACTAAATCCATAACGGTAAGCCTTCTTAACAGCTCTAATACTACTATAATTTATTTATTATATTTTTGTCTATTTATATGCAAGCTGTCGATAAAATATATACGTTCACATAACACAAATTTATATTTACTGTAGGACTTTGAAAGCATAACTAATTAACTTTACACGATATGATTTATATACATTTGGATATAGACTAACTTTGTACACTCCTCACTAATCCTATATATACTCTATAATTAAATAGATGCCTCATATTCTATAGTTTGCCGGAACGTTCAAGACTTCTGTAGAATACACCTTCGGTTGTTCAGCTGTGTGTTTGACGGGTTTCCTAACAGTAGTTCGTAACATTGCCCCCTCTTTATAACCGTTACATCCCGTAACTGTAAAACCATTTTGACGCCAATTCGATGAGTAATGACTGTATCAACAGCTATCTCCTCTGGTGCATCCACCGCGTCGTTGGAAATAACTGTCAACACTCTTTTCTTGGTCTTGTTAGGCAACCGGTTAATAACAACAAACAAGGAGCTGGACGTTGGTTCCCTGGAAAATTACTTCTAGAATATTTCGAACTATTCTCCAATCTAACCGATCCGGTCCACAGCCTAGCTTGGGACCGCTAATCTTGTTACTCCATTTTTATCATCTGAGCTTTAAGATTCAGCAAAGCCTCCCATAGATGTACATAGCTAGGTCTCTGCCATGAAGAATTTTTGGTGACAAGATAGTAAACATAACGATTTTTATCCTGAAGAACCAAAGCTTTTCTTACAGTTGGCTGCTGTTGTACTAATTTATCCACACATCTAAACTCGAGTCTTCCTGGTTGTTGCCAGCATAGGATGTTAAACGGTTAAAGTGTACCCCTTTGGGTTTACCACGGGGAGATGTTCTGATCCGGTACACTACATTATTAATTCTTTTTAACACTTCGTACGGGTATTCCCATTGTCTTTCTAATTTTGGCGACAATCCACGCTTTCTGTGTGGATTGTACAATCAGACTAAATCTCCAGGTTGGTAACCACCTTCTTGTGCTCTCGGTTTTATTGCGATTTCATTCGATCGCTTGCTGCTTGGATATTCTTTCGGCCGTTTTTGTGAATGCTATTTTATCTTTCACGAAGCTTACTAACGTAGTCTTCACCTGAAATCTCTTCTCTGGGTTAAAATCCAAACTGAAGATCACATGGTAGCCGCAATTCACGTCCTAACATCGCGCAAGCGGGAGAGTATCCTGTGCTGTCATGTAACGAAGATCGGAAGGCCAGTAGGAACTAATGTAAATATTGGTCCCAGTCTCGTTGATGTTCAGAGACAACTTTGACTAGGTATTTTCCTAACGTTCTGTTTATTCTTTCAACCATTCCATCCAATTGAGGATGCAGTGGTGTGGTTCTAGTCTTGCTGATTCCAAGATGCCTGCAGACGTTCTGATACGCCGCTGATTCGAAGTGCCGGCCTTGATCGGAGTGTAATTCCAACGGAACTTCAAAGCGATAAAATAACTCTTTCAGTAGTACATCTGCAACCGACTTGGCTTCTTGGTTAGGTATAGCGTACGTCTCCGGCCATTTGGTAAAATAATCCATTGCAACCAAGATGTATTTATTTCCTTTCTCTGATTCGGGAAACAGACCAGCTATATCAATGGCCACTCTCTCAAAAGGATTCGTCACGTTATACTGTCTCATTGGGGCTTTCCGTTTTGCGACCGGGCCATTTCCAGTGGCACACAACTCACATTTCCGGCACTATTCCCCTCTTTGCAGTTTGCCCAATAGAATCTTTCTTTCATTCTTTCGAGAGTTTTTTTCACGCCAAAGTGCTTTTTGGAATGGCATCGTGCAAGTGCTGCAACAGTTCCGGCATTTTGCTTCTCGGCACTATCACTTGAAGTCGTCTCTCAGTGCCATCTTCACATTCCAGGCATTGTTTCAAGGTTCTATTTTCAATCACCAAGGAGTCCCACTGTGCCCAGTATGCCTACAGGCTCCTACTTTAAATATTAATTTCTTCCCAGACTGGTCGTTGTTCTCTACTTTTCAACTCAATAATACATCCCAATTCGGCCTCACTTTCCTGGTTTTCTTGTATTCTTTCGGGTTGTCAAGTATCATCAGTTACCGTCATTCTTCAGATGAGACTTATTTTCTCTTCCATCTTGGAGCAATGATTGCAGTCTACCTGACAAGGTCTTCTTAACAAAGCGTTTACATTCCGATGGATAGTTCTTACGCGATCCTCTGTATCAAAGTCATATTGCTGCTGCTCAACCGGTTGTTTTTTTGGTTGAGTACAGCGTCTCTGTATATGACCAACTTCACCGCAGCTCCAGCATCGCAGACCCAATCTCCGCGGTTGTTGTCATTCCAACCTTTCCGCCTTTTGCTTCTCATACACACGGTTGATTATTTCTTCTATGCTGTTCTTCGATTGACCAGGTTTTTCTAAAACAGACCGAACTTTGAGACTCATTCTGTGTGATGTCTGCTTAGCTGCTTCAAATTCAAGCGCATCAGCCAGTTCGTTATCTAACATTTTTGGCCTCGCTAATCTTAGTGCTTGCTGTATTTCGCCACCCTTAACGCCATCCACAAATGTTTGAACAGCCAGTTGTTTGAGAAAGCAATGGTGCCGTTGGGTATGTCAATTTAACTAATCTGGCAATGCCAGCTTCGAATTCTTGCAAACTTTCATTTGTCTTTTGCGAGCGGTTTTTAACTTGTGCATGGTAAACCTGTTGAAGGTGAACGTCTCCATATCTCATTTCAAGCTTCGATGTTAAGAGGCCGTAGTCGTTCTGCTGGTGATCGGGAATCGTTTGCAAGATGTTAAGAACTTTTCCCCGTAGGACCACTATTAAGGAGATAGGCTTCTCCTTGTTGCACCAACAGTTGGCTATTGCTGCAGCTTCAGATTGTTTCAAATATATGGGCCAAGGTGTTTTACCATCGAATGTGGGTGGTTTTACTCTAAATTTTGACGGTATTGACTCGCTTTCTTCCTTGCTTCTTACTTCTGGGATGATCTGATTTACAGCTTGGTTTGCTAATTCAAGTGGCCGCGTTGTTAGTGAAATCATTTGTTCTTGCAGCCTCATCACATCTTCCATTTATACCAATTTACTATCCAACTTTTGCTTAACTCTTTTTACCTGTTCAGTGAAGTTTTCTTTCAATGCAATAGAGCCTTCCATAAATCTTTGTTCTAGCGTGGCTGTATTTTCATTCAACTTTTCGCAGTATTTTCACTAAGTGTCACTTCCATACCGTATTTAAACTTTTTAAGGGTTGATACCAGTAAGTGTCACTTCTAGTTTAGCTGACCTCTCTTCCATTTTTTTTTTAGCATTTTCACTTAACCTTTCCATTTTCGTAGCATTTTCACTTAACTATTCTTTCATGCTGGATTTAAAATCCTTAAAGAAATTTATTAAAGTTTCTGCGTCCGTTTTACTTTGACGTCTTGTAACAGGTGTATACAAACTACTCAAATGTCTTTAGACTTAATTAATCACTATACACCCCACACAGTCTGACACCAGTGTAGCGGCTACCATTAATGCGTTTCACTAATTTAAAACAAGTAGTAATAAGAGTCTTCATTACTCACTATTCACAAGTCTAATTAACAGCATATGCCTTATTTATAGATGCTTTCAGTCCAATTAACAATGAAGCACTATCACACTAATACTATTTACAAGTACTAATACCTTTTTAAACTAAATCCTTAACCATAAGTCTTTATAACAACTCTAACACTACTATAATTTATTTATTACACTTTTGTTTATTTATGTACAAGCTGTCGGTACAATATACACGTTTACATAACATAAATTTATATTTACTATAGGGCTTTCAAAAGCGTAACTAACTAACTTTACACGATATGATTTATATTCGACATTTAGGTATAGACTAACTCCTAAATTCATCAACGATCTTATATATCCCCTATAATTAAATAGATGACTCATATTCTACTGTTTGCCGAAACGTTCGAGACTTCTGTAAAATGCAGCAGTGTGTTTGACGGGTTGCCTAACAGTAGTTCGTAACAATATATATATATATATATATATATATATATATATACATATATAGATATATATATATATATATATATATATATAAAAAAAGCAAAACTTTCTCTGCAATCTGCAGTTACAATTAAACCAATTACATGAGATGTATCTGTAAATACACATTGTATTTACCTATACAAATCGAACTGGTATTTGCATAGCCATTACAAAACAATTACTTGATCATTTTGTAGGGAAAAACATCCATTGACCAGGTTTCGACCTCTTTGTGATAGCCATCTATAGAACACAGTATAGTTTCGAATCAACTTCTGTACAGTTTCAGCCTTAGTGCTAGTTCTAGCCAACTGATGGCGCTCTATCTTCCTTTCGCCAACGTACAGAGGTTTCTTCGTGCCTATACTTTGAGGTTTCTTGATATTTTGTTAGGGTTAAGACTAGTCCATTCTGACGAGACCCAAGAGGTCGAAACCTGGTCAATAGATGTTTTTCCTACAAAATGATTAAGTAATTGTTTGTAATCTTGCAATACAGTTCATTTGTAATATAATATATATATATATATATATATATATATATATATATATATGTATACATATATAGATATATATATATATATATATATATATATATTAATAGGAAGAATAATCCACATTTGGAATGCAAATGAATGCTTAATATATATTAATAGTTATTAAGATGAAATGAAAACCCAACTTTGTATTTAATGTTGAATTACCATTTCAAATCGAACTAGTAATTGAAAACCACTAAAAGAACGGCTACAGCAGGATTTGAACCTGCAACCTCTGATTCACCGGATCAGTGCTCTAACCAATTGAGCTATCTAGCCTAATTGTTTAGATGATGTTATACTTAATACTACTGAAGCTTGGCCCTTGTTAACGATTTTCAATTACGTCTTGCATTTAAGGAAATTGAATCTAGTTATATACATAATTCATGTACTAATAACTTGATCATCCCATTTTTGCAACGTTCGGAATAATACAAACATGTAATTATATTATTATTAATAGGAAGAATAATCCACATTTGGAATGCAAATGAATGCTTAATATATATTAATAGTTATTAAGATGAAATGAAAACCCAACTTTTTCATCTTAATAACTATTTATATATATATATATATATATATATATATATGTATACATATATAGATATATATATATATATATATATATATAATATGTGTCTATCTCTGCACCCCATAAACTCCATATAGAGACAATACCCATGTATTGCTTATGAGCGTAAAGTTTTTCACTTAGACATGGGCTCTTATGGGCGGGTGTTTTGACCGTAATTTTGTCTATTGCATCTACTTTTACCTTTTAATTTATGAGGTATCAAGATAAATAAATCCTTCCTGCAATGACCATAATTAGGTAAAAGCTTGTCGCATAGGCTACAAGGTTCTAATAATACCAGTAATATGGGTAGGACTCACCGGATGGATTTATAAGGTGGTTTCGCTGTACGCATCGATAAGACGGACAACTGGACCCAGTCAATATCAACTATCTAAACGGGGGTGAGACCTCCTTACGGTATCTCAGGTATTACGCCCACGGAAGAAACTAAAATGCAAATATGAACGAATTAAGGAATGCACAAGTAAATTTAGAATTTGTAAACTGCAAATTAGCTCACTACATGAGATGACTATAGTAGGTAGGTAAGACCGGTCCTAATTCAAAACGCGACAGACGTATTTTCCATGTGTAGAATACACCTTCACCGTTTTGAATTATGATCGGCCCTATATAATTTCAATGTAAAATAGTCGTGAAAACATAAATTCTTATATACTTTCAATGTAAAATACTTGTGGGCACGTTTTGAATTAGGATCGGCTTTATATTACTTTCAATGGAACATACATACTTCAAAACACACGTATGTTGAAAAATGTAAGTGCAGAGAAAATGTGTGTAGATGTTTTGAATTTGGTTTTCTAGCGAGAAGTTATAAAAAGTATGACAGATGCAAAATATCGCATTCAAGTCAATTGTGTTTAATTAAAGTGGATTCTGATTTATGTTTAGAGGCTGCAAATACACATTGGCCGGTTTCAATTCAAAATGTGTTCACTCTTGTGATAGGTTGAAAAGTGGGTTGGCAAAGTACGCAGATGGTGGTAATCTGCTATATAAGGAGATTGCTCCTAAGATTAATTTAATTAGTCGAAGTTTACTGCATATATTTACATACAAACATGTATATAATTGATATTCAGGGATTTAAATACAAGAAAAACGAGTTTGTGTGCAAAGAAATTGCGGTTTTGGACTTGTTGGAAGGTGTTGTTTGGCATCAAATTTTTAAACTGCCAATGCAGTCTAGTTGTTTGAGTCAAGATCATATAAAACATAACGACTGGGTGACAAGGAATATTCATAGTCTTTCTTGGGATGAATCTTCAACGGCTGGAATGGTGGTATCATATATAGCGCTTTATTTGAAGCAAATTATCCGACCCGGTGAAGAAGTATTTGTGAAGGGTCTAGAAAAGAAGAAATTGATTGAAACCTATCTAATGCAAAACGTTGTAACTGATATGCTTGCACGAGGTTGTCCTAAGCTATCGGAGTTAAAAATCAACAACCGTTTAAAATGTAACATCCATTGTTGTAGACACAGCAATAATAATCTGCAATGTACAAAACAAAATACCTTGTTATTAAAAGAATTGCTTGATAATAATAAAAAACAATAGAAAGAGTGTGTCTGTATTATTTATTTTAATATAATTTTACAATGTTAGCCGAAGGAAATTATCCGACCCGGTGAAGAAGTATGTGTGAAGAGTATAGAAAAGAAGAAATGGATGGAAACCTATCTATTGCAAAACAAAATACTTTGTTATTAAAAGAATGGTTTGATAATAATAAAAAATAATAGAAGAGATTGTGTATGTATTATTATTGTAGTCAGTAAGAAATCTTTAATGTTGATGTCTGCAGAAAAAACAATTAAACTCAGACAGCACGAAAGGGACTCTCAACCCTGAAAGCAATTATAATTGATCAACGCAATAGCTCTTTACTGGTTTTACAACATTTAACAAATTGTACAGATATCTCGAAAAATTTGCCAAAGACAGACAAACAGATAGGCAGACTGACTGCACCAATTTTCTCATTCTCGCTTTTAAAGAATAACAAGTCGTAGTTATTTAAATCGCGAACTCAGTTTATCTGCAAGAAATATATAAACGTGGAAATTTATGAAATGCTCCAACTTTAAAAAAAAAAGTAGAAATAAATCTATTGAAATATATGCTAATGTTGCAATTGGTGGATCTGCTCACGGAGTAAACAATTTTTTTCTAGCACTTTATTTGGATTGACTATAAACTACACGATAATTTTAACCTAACCACTATCATTATTCTTTCCTGACAAGGGTAATTTTAACAAAAGTTTTCATTTTTGATCGGGAGTAATATGAAATGAAACACACAATCTATTTTTCTTTATTGTAATTTATAAAATACATACATACATATATATATACATATATATATATATATATATATATATATATAATGTTATGTACTCTAGAATAAACATACTATAATTCACTTAAGTTCCCAAATATAAAGAACAGTTCTAACACACTCCAACTCTGAACGGTAAAAAATATTGCATTATCAGTTCTATGAGGGCTGTCTTCTTCATCTTTGACGCGCGGTCGTTTCTGGTTGTTCTTCTTCTTCGTGTTCACTAAAAAAAGATTCAAATGAATATTAGATCAAGTAAATGCATTAAGAAAATTAAATCTATATATTAAGATAACAAATACATACTCTGTATTGGTGTCATCAGGTCGTACGTTGCAATTGGTGGATCTACTCACGGCGTCAACAATTTTTTTTTTCCAGTACTTAATTTGGATTGACTATAAACTACTCAATAATTTTAACCCAATCACTATCATTATTCTTTCCTGACAAGGACAATTTAAAAAAAAAAGGTTTTCATTTTTGATTTGTTCTATAGAACACACAACTACAACTTGACAATAAAGATTGAGCGATTATCATACACATATCTTGAGTATATATAAAGATATTAAACAATAAGAACAGCAGAAAAATTAACCCACGTCAGACAGCTTTTTCCTTGTCAACGATAGTCTAGTCTAATGCTTCTTCAGCATTTGCATTTCCATATTTACGTACTGAAGGCAACTCTGCAATTTTAGATCACATACAGTTCTAATTTCAATTACAAAAAAATATGAAAGCATCTATTTGAAATGCATTTCTAACTTTAATCGCAAAAAAATGAGAGCATCTATTCGAAATATGCACTCAGATTAAAAGTCAAAAATTGTTTTACACCGTTCTGTAAACTGAGATTACGTAGTTATTAAATCGGGAGTAATGTGAAATGAAACACATAATGTATTTTTCTTTATTGTAATCTATAAAATATAT
Organism: Platerodrilus igneus; assembly: GCA_036346225.1. Taxonomy (NCBI): domain Eukaryota; kingdom Metazoa; phylum Arthropoda; class Insecta; order Coleoptera; family Lycidae; genus Platerodrilus; species Platerodrilus igneus. The sequence continues at coordinate 2,403,456 of JARFIW010001125.1, forward strand.
ATATATATATATATATATATATATATATAATGTTATGTACTCTAGAATAAACATACTATAATTTACTCAAGTTCCCAAATATAAAAGAACAGTTCTAACTCACTCCAACTCTGAACGGTTAAAAAAATATTGCATTATCAATTCTATGAGGGTTGTCTTCTTCATCTTTGACGCGCGGTCGTATCGGGTTGTTCTTCTTCGTGTTAACTAAAAAAAGATTCAAATGAATATTATTTCAAGTAAATGCATTAAGAAAATTAAATCTATATATTAAGCTAACGAATACATACTCTGTATTGGTGTCATTAGGTCGTACGTTGCAATTGGTGGATCTGCTCACGGCGTCAACGATTTTTTTTCCAGTACTTAATTTGGATTGACTATAAACTACTCAATAATTTTAACCTAATCACTATCATTATTCTTTCCTGACAAGGACAATTTTTTTAAAAAAAAAGGTTTTCATTTTTGATTTGTTCTATAGAACACACAAATACAACTTGGCAATAAAGATTGAACGATTATCACACACACATATCTTGAGTATATAAGTATATTAAACAACAAGAACAGCAGAAAATTCAACTAATGTAAGCAAGAATTTAATGCTAAGGTATTGTCTAGATAGCAATTGTAGAAATATGAAATCTATAGAAAATTTAATAAAGCCAGTCATGTATAAATTTTTTTAATGCCGACATCCACAGGAAAAATAAAAAGCGAGAAATTTAATGCTAACATCAACAGAATAATAAATAAATCCACTTAGTCAGCATTAATAGAAGACCGGTCTGGCTTCGAAACTGTGCACGCATATATACCATATTTTAAAATTAAAGTTGTCAATTGCAAAACAAAAAATTAAATTTTACCTAGAAATCATTTTGAAATATTTACTTTTTTTCAGTACAACTGAAAGAACTTGACTTTTATACATTTTTTTTAATCGATATCATAGACTTTTTTCTATACTGTTGGTAAAAAATCTACGTGAAGTATTTATATTAAATAATAAACTGACCTGTTAGAAAAAATTAAAAATTTGCATCGTTTTCTGAAAAACAATTGCGTACTTTTTCAGTACAACTGAAAGAACTTGAGTTTATACATTTTTTAATCGATATCAGACTGTACAGAAACAGTAATGTTTAATTATATCAGTCAAAAACATGATGTGTTTACTATTAAACAAAACAAAATTGTTCTTAATCCAAGTGATGATAAAAGAATTCTTAGTACCTCAACCACTGATACATACAACCAGCGAGTACTGTGTTAAAAATTGTTTTCGTTGCAGAAAGTAACATCAATTCCCGTCAATATTACTGTATTAGTCGATTAAGGCATGAGTTAATTTTTTTACAACGTTTCTTTTTATTCGCTTAGGGCAATGCAGAGAAGAAGTTAGAATTGGCCACATTTTTTTATAATAAAATAAACCTTGATACAAAATCACATTCAGTTTTACTGAAAAGTATAGGTACTGCTCAGCAGAAATAATGAATTACATTCATTGACTGAAAAAGAAATTGCAAGAAGGCGCATAATAAAACCTAAATTAGATTAATTTCGTTTTATATTACTGCTAGCATAATTTATTTTCCATAAAAAATTAACAAAAATTGACTTTATATGCATATATAGGGATATAGTAATTTGTGCGGGTGTATGTTTTACGCGAATCATGCTGAATAATAAAAATTCTTTAGTTCTATCAACGTACTGGAAAATGTTTTTCTTAATATCGGGTTTTTAAAAAAACCATGAGTGCGTGTAAATTATGATTTTTTCTTTAGATTAATTTTTCGTTTAAAAATAATGCAATGCAAATAAATCCTTAAGTAGTAATATTTATAGAATAAGTTTTAGATTACCGCTGACACAATTTACATGCATAAATAGGTAATTTGTGTGAAATTCTTTAAAGGTACTGTTATATAATAAAACTGCAGAATGTTTTTTTAATACTGGGTTTTTTAAAAACCATGAGTGCGTGTAAATTATTAAACAAAAACGGTTTAATCTGAGACATTTTTTTTTTCAAATTTGCTTTCTTTTTATTTAAAAATATTTCATATGTAATCATAAAAAAAATAGCGTTGTAATGATAGTGTATTTTCTGTACACATCATAAATCAAAGGTTGGATAAAATATTTTTATTATTATACTGCAAACAAGAATTTTTTGTAGTAAACGCAGCTGAATGAAAAAAATGATATTGTATGCTAATTCTTTTTACAGTTGTTTTGCTTACGCTAGATGATTATGTATGTTCCATTGAAAGTAATATAAAGCTGATCCTAATTCAAAACGTGCCCACAAGTATTTTACATTTGAAAATATATAAGAATTCAGGTTTTCACATTTTTTTACATTATTGGCGCTTTGTGAGTTTATTAAAAGATTTTTATATGTATCCATAAAAAAGTAGCGCTGTAATGATAGTGTATTTTCTGTATACACATCATAAATCAAAGGTCGTATAAAACATTTTTGTAGTAAACGCAAACTGAATGAAAAATGATGTTGTATGCTAATTCTTTTGCAGTTGTTTTGCTCAGAGTTGCCTTCAGTATGTAAATATTGGAAATGCTTGCATAGAGAATTGTTTGTCATAGTTACGTACTGAAGGCAACTCTGCAAATTTTTTAGATCGCATGCACGATTCAAGCTTGAAAATCGTCTTGAATAAAACGTAAATAAAGGCGATTTTTTCTAACAATTGCATTCAAAGCAATTCGCTATGCAATTATTTTGATTTGTATGCTATTTCTTTTACAGTTGTTTTGCTTCCGTAAACTCAGCTGAATGAAAAAATTATGTGAGATTGTTGTTATTGGAAATTAAAATTCAGTATTAATTTTTCTGCCGATGAACGTGCTTTGTTCATGCAAGAAACGGCTGAAATGGTGTTATCATATATATAGCGCTTTATTTGAATCGAATTATCCGACCCGGTGAAGAAGTATTTGTGAAGGGTTTAGAAAATAAGAAATTGATTGAAACCTTCATAAGTACGCAGTTTTTTTCGTTTTGGATTTATCTAAAAATAGGATACCTTTCAATCTACCCGAGTTTAACTATATTAGCATAAATGTATTGTAGAGAAAAATAGTAGTAGTAACCGTTCTGTTTAAAAAATCCAGTTTGTTATTGTTTAAAGATGTGTTAGCATAAGGTTGATGAGTATGTTTTTCAATATTAACAATTGCATTGTCGAAGTAAACTTTTTCACGCACGTTCAGTATTTCACTATTCATTTTACATTTTAATTAAATAAATGCAGTCCTAACGATTGTAGAAACAACGGCTGGAATGGTGTTATCATATATAGCGCTTTATTTGAAGCAAATTATCCGACCCGGTGAAGAAGTATTTGTGAAGGGCTTAGAAAAGAAGAAATTGATTGAAACTTATATATAATGCAAAAACATTGTAACTGATATGCTTGCACTAGGTTGTCCTAAGCTATCGGAGTTAAAAATCAACAATCGTTTAAAATATAACATCCATTGTTGTAGACACAGCAATAATAATCTGCAATGCACAAAACAAAATATCTTTTTTTATTAAAAGAATGGCTTGATAATAATAAAAAACAATAGAAAGATTTTGTCTGTATTATTTATTTTAATATAATTTTACAATGTTAGCCTTATTAACTATTATTATAACAACTTCTAGCAAACATTATTTTTTATCGATCCAGCTATTGTGTACGTTAGAGAAGCCTAACCATTTTATAAAGACTTTATTTGCACTCTTTCTTAGGACTTTTTCTACCAGGTAAATTCTTGGATGTTTAACCTTTTGCAACTCCATTTCATAAAATGCACCTTTGATTTATTTTTCGTCTTGATCTTCTAATATATATGTTGTCGGATTGGATACGTTTACCTTTCTAATCTTAAAAATTTCATTTGACCAGTTTGGCGTGTAACCTTTCGTAAATGCTTCCCTGTGTTTACTAATCCTCACACTGTTTTTAATTGAATATTTTGGTATTTTGCTTGCAAGTTTGATGTGGGTAAATGATGATTTAAGAATAGTTTTTTTTATTTGATTTATCAACTTTTACTAAAAGTGCGTGTAAAAATTAATAAACAACATTGACGGTTTTAATCTGAGACATTTATTCAAAACTTACTTTAATTTTTAATAAAATTTTTATATGTAACCATACAGAATAGCGCTGTAATGATAGTGTATTTTCTGTACACATCATAAATCAAAGGTTGGATAAAATATTTTTATTATTATACTGCAAACAAGAATTTTTGTAGTAAACGCAGCTGAATGAAAAAATGATATTGTATGCTAATTCTTTTTACAGTTGTTTTGCTTACGCTAGATGATTATGTATGTTCCATTGAAAGTAATATAAAGCTGATCCTAATTCAAAACGTGCCCACAAGTATTTTACATTTGAAAATATATAAGAATTCAGGTTTTCACATTTTTTTACATTATTGGCGCTTTGTGAGTTTATTAAAAGATTTTTATATGTATCCATAAAAAAGTAGCGCTGTAATGATAGTGTATTTTCTGTATACACATCATAAATCAAAGGTCGTATAAAACATTTTTTGTAGTAAACGCAAACTGAATGAAAAATGATGTTGTATGCTAATTCTTTTTGCAGTTGTTTTGCTCAGAGTTGCCTTCAGTATGTAAATATTGGAAATGCTTGCATAGAGAATTGTTTGTCATAGTTACGTACTGAAGGCAACTCTGCAAATTTTTTAGATCGCATGCACGATTCAAGCTTGAAAATCGTCTTGAATAAAAACGTAAATAAAGGCGATTTTTTTCTAACAATTGCATTCAAAGCAATTCGCTATGCAATTATTTTGATTTGTATGCTATTTCTTTTACAGTTGTTTTGCTTCCGTAAACTCAGCTGAATGAAAAAAATTATGTGAGATTGTTGTTATTGGAAATTAAAATTCAGTATTAATTTTTTCTGCCGATGAACGTGCTTTGTTCATGCAAGAAACGGCTGGAATGGTGTTATCATATATATAGCGCTTTATTTGAATCGAATTATCCGACCCGGTGAAGAAGTATTTGTGAAGGGTTTAGAAAATAAGAAATTGATTGAAACCTTCATAAGTACGCAGTTTTTTTCGTTTTGGATTTATCTAAAAATAGGATACCTTTCAATCTACCCGAGTTTAACTATATTAGCATAAATGTATTGTAGAGAAAAATAGTAGTAGTAACCGTTCTGTTTAAAAAATCCAGTTTGTTATTGTTTAAAGATGTGTTAGCATAAGGTTGATGAGTATGTTTTCAATATTAACAATTGCATTGTCGAAGTAAACTTTTCATGCACGTTCAGTATTTCACTATTCATTTTACATTTTAATTAAATAAATGCAGTCCTAACGATTGTAGAAACAACGGCTGGAATGGTGTTATCATATATAGCGCTTTATTTGAAGCAAATTATCCGACCCGGTGAAGAAGTATTTGTGAAGGGCTTAGAAAAGAAGAAATTGATTGAAACTTATATATAATGCAAAAACATTGTAACTGATATGCTTGCACTAGGTTGTCCTAAGCTATCGGAGTTAAAAATCAACAATCGTTTAAAATATAACATCCATTGTTGTAGACACAGCAATAATAATCTGCAATGCACAAAACAAAATATCTTTTTTTATTAAAAGAATGGAGTTGCAAAAGGTTAAACATCCAAGAATTTACCTGGTAGAAAAAGTCCTAAGAAAGAGTGAAAATAAAGTCTTTGTAAAATGGTTAGGCTTCTCTAACGTACACAATAGCTGGATCGATAAAAAATAATGTTTCCTAGACGTTGTTATAATAATAGTTAATAAGGCTAACATTGTAAAATTATATTAAAATAAATAATACAGACAAAATCTTTCTATTGTTTTTTATTATTATCAAGCCATTCTTTTAATAAAAAAAGGTATTTTGTTTTGTACATTGCAGATTATTATTGCTGTGTCTACAACAATGGATGTTATATTTTAAACGATTGTTGATTTTTAATTCCGATAGCTTAGGACAACCTAGTGCAAGCATATCAGTTACAATGTTTTGCATTAGATAGGTTTCAATCAATTTCTTCTTTTCTAGACCCTTCACAAATACTTCTTCACCGGATCGGATAATTTGCTTCAAATAAAGCGCTATATATGATGACACCATTCCAGCCGTTGAAGATTCATCCCAAGAAAGACCATGAATATTCCTTGTCACCCAGTCGTTATGTTTTATATGATCTTGACTCAAACAACTAGACTGCATTGGCAGTTTAAAAATTTGATGCCAAACAACACCTTCCAACAAGTCCAAAACCGCAATTTCTTTGCACACAAACTCGTTTTTCTTGTATTTAAGTCCCTGAATATCAATATATACATGTTTGTATGTAAATATATGCAGTAAACTTCGACTAATTAAATTAATATTAGGAGCAATCTCCTTATATAGCAGATTACCACCATCTGCGTACTTTGCCAACCCACTTTTCAACCTATCACAAAAGTGAACACATTTTGAATTGAAACCGGCCCATGTGTATTTGCAGCCTCTAAACATAAATCAGAATCCACTTTAATTAAACACAATTGACTTGAATGCGATATTTTGCATCTGTCATACTTTTTATAGCTTCTCGCTAGAAAACCAAATTCAAAACATCTACACACATTTTCTCTGCACTTACATTTTTCAACATACGTGTGTTTTGAAGTATGTATGTTCCATTAAAAGTAATATAAAGCCGATCCTAATTCAAAACGTGCCCACAAGCATTTTACATTTGAAAAGAATTCAGGTTTTCACATTTTACATTAAAAGTATATAACGCCGATCCTAATTCAAAACGGTGCACGTGTAACTTCTCGCTAGAAAACCGAATTCAAAACAGCTACACACATTCTTCTCTGCACTTACATTTTTCAACATACGTGTGTTTTATTGAAAGTAATATAAAGCCGATCCTAATTCAAAACGTGCCCACAAGCATTTTACATTGAAAGTTTATAAGAATTCATGTTTTCACGACTATTTTACATTGAAATTATATAGGGCCGATCCTAATTCAAAACGGTGCAGGTGTATTCTACACATGGAAAATACGTCTGTCGCGTTTTGAATTAGGACCGACCTTACCTACCTACTACCTATTGCTCAAAGAATACTCACAGCGTCTCACCATGTGCAAATCCGACAGGAAACATCTATAGCAAGACCATGACGAACGAGGAATTTTGCTTTTGTAGAAACTTGAATATTGTATGTTATATAGCTTTAGTAAAAGAATGAGTGTTCTTTCATTACAAGCAAAGTCTAATTCAACACGTTATCAGTGCGTGTAGAAGTTGTAGAAGTTGTAGTGTAACCGACCTGAAGGCTGACCAGAACGCCCTCTATAGACGACAACACCGGGTTCTATGATCTAACATCTAATAGCAGTGGCTCGACGACACCTACGTTGTGTTGTTATAATGTAACTCAAATTTAGATTGTGAAGATGCCATTAAAGCGGGAAGGTTGAAATAAAACTACAGAATTTACCTAACTTGACTTTTAATCAAAACAATAACCACTAAATAGGGCACTGGCATAAAAGCATAGAAAAATGACATTTAACAGTGCCGTACTCAACCTGAGCGATTGGAGAAATAGCACGGCAGGGAAAACCCAAAACACCCCTCACACTGCATTTGGCTTATCTCGACAAGGACGGGTAACGTACAAGTACCTGGGTTACCAACACTGAATTTAACGGGATGTCAACTATTACCCAGACATACCACACATGACAACTGAAGAAACGTTAGTGCAAACCAGCTAGTATTTTCTGGTAGGTACTGAGATCGGATAACCAATACTACCCAGCTAAAGTTGAAGAGGGGGGACACCAGGAAGATAAAATCTGCCTCGACTACCAATGTTCCTCCCAGCACGGACATAAAATGTTAGTAATATTCAACAAGGCTCGAACACACGCGCCCACATACATACAGTAACAGTTTTCAGTCCGTGTTACAAAATATTTCACAAAGACTAGCCGACTTCCTATTATTTGCAAGAATACAACTACAAGTGCATTGACAAGACGACATGAAATCGCTGAAATGAACTTATGGTATGATTGCGCATAGTTAAAAAAGCGCTTATTGTTGAATAGACTATCTCCAACATAGTTATAAATGCTAACTCGACAGGCATGAGATGGTCGATTATACCAGAGATTCAAGTTAGTTACATCTCAACAATTATCACAAACGTTAAATGCTAATTAATTATATAGGAACATTGGCTAGATAACAACATAAACACATAACAAAATATATAATTACGTTTAAACCAAGATATGAGCAATGCAGTTGAATATGTGCTTAATATGCTGAAATAAAACAATTATACGTAATAAAAATGTCAAATGAATCACAGTTATCGAACAAATATAAAATATGTCGACAGCAAATGCCTATCCAAAATTTTGCAGCATAAATACAAGCCCAGATTCAGGTACTAATTTCTTATATAAATGCATGTTAGTTAAATATATTAAATCTAGTAAGCAAATGTTAAAAATCATTCACTATGATTGCATGAGTTAAAACGTACTTTTAAAAAGTAAACACATCGTGGCATTACAAGTTACAAACAAAAAAATATACATAACAACGTTGTGGTTAATTCAATTGCGATCTTAAAACCAAAACATAGAAATATAATACTGTTCATATGCAAACTTGCCTAATAATTTAATTCAATATGTCTAAGGGATGATGGTGGTACTTTTTCGTTACTTGCTTGTAAAATCACTAAGGGTACATTTACTATTGATTCTGTAACAAGTGCAATGCAATTGGAGATACAACTCGGTATTAAATACTAAATAAACATTATTTCAAATAAATAAATATTAGTTTCACTCTGGGTTAGATACAAATAAACAATTCAAATAACTAAATATTGGTTTTCGGTTGTTAAACCAAACAACACATCTTTATACATAAAACAACGGACATCAAATTCTAAGCCAAAAGCAACAGGTAACACATAAATATTTTTTTTCTTCAATGATCAAATAACTAACGGTTTTACAATAATTACCAACACCCACCACATTCAAAACAACGCTTTGATTACAAGATGTAATCAGACTACCTTAAATAGCCACTACATTAGAAACTTAAAAACAATACCTTTAATAAAAACCACCGAGTGAAATGTTTAAATCATCCATCTTGAAATCTAAAAACAAAGTCCTTTAACCCTTGTGCACTAGATCGATCGTTCCTTACACATGCGTCTCTTATAACATAAATTCTGACATAACGGAATGCGTTCAGAAACCTGCAAGTGGTTATTGAACTAGTCTAACAAATACCTTCAAATATCGAAATGTACACTATAATATTTTCAATAATTATCAACCAATGAGAAAGCAACTAGAAATACTACGGATCACTTCAAAGTCTTTATCAATTGATAAAGCTAATCAGCATTTCAAAGAGCTGAACACAATCACGTAACGTAAGTAAATCAATACAAAGTATATTAATACGGCTTTTATTAAACAAGATACGGACTACAATCAATTTTAACAAACTTTCAAATTTGCGGCGAAGCTGGTTTGAATAACTAGTTGAAGTACACAATCTCTATAGTAACGTATCATATACGAGGCATTTGAATATAAAGAGAGAAATCTATACAAATAGATACTTGAATAAAATATTGTACAAACGATTACGTATTTGGCGGTGGCACGTAACAGGATTATGTAGCAACGACATGAACAAGAGGTATATTTATATAATAATTACAAAAGGTTTTAGGTGTTTCACTGGTGCATTTGAAATCCCAAATTATTTTATTTGCTCCTAGTTAATAAACCGTTTAACTCGATGAAGAACTACGTTAATCGTTAAATGACTGCGACGTTGTTAATGCATTTATTATTAAACTTTATTATACCCCCGTCAGTACGGTACGCGAGCCACTACAGTCAGTTGGTAGTAATGATAAATAATTGATGCGCAAATAAGATATTACGTCACATATTTATTCAAAATTACTACATCGCATAAAAAACGAGAAAAGTACTTATGTAAAGTGTAGGGCTTCTCACAGCATTATTCCATGATGGCGGCAGCGGGGCTCCGTTGATTTTTCGGGCGTGGGTAATTCGTTGCCCTCGGTTGAATCCAAATTCAAATTTGTTTTCTTTGTTCCTATGTAGAGGTACGATAAGGAAGACAGGTAAGGATGAACGTTAATCAGATATAAGGTAAAGGAACTTACATAACAAAAAAAAGACATGAATAGACACAAAGATAACTACATGCGTCCACGTCTGGCTCACTCGTCCCGACGCATCCGGAAATCACCACCACCCTTCTTGACACACCGCGTCGGCGCAATCTCGCGCAAACGCACTGCCTGAAGTGACGGAAATACACACACGTCTTTTCAAATTATTGGCGCGAAATCCTTACAAATTAAAACTTATAGAAAATTCGGCATGTAACAATCGCGGCAGAGCCATAAAAAAACCTAAAAAAAAAACTGTTAGCACAGTAACATCTTAAAATTAAATCCTAACTAACCTACATAAATCCTAATTTAAATCCTACAAAATGTTTATTTTAGGCGCCACCTGGTTTTTTCCGACCGATAACACGTCTTCCGGATTACCAGGAAACGGAAAAGTGCACACACGAGTCTTTGGTGTGGCGCAGTTATAATCGACAGCACAAATTTGTCGGAGAGCATGAAACACTACTTAAACTAGAACAAATGCGACAAGTCGCCTAACCTATATACTAAACTAAAGCTAACATTACAGTTTCATAAGTGCAGACGCACATGAGCGATGCATCTAGACTGTTTCTTCGTTGACAAAAAAAGCCCAAGTTTAAAAATGTTCAAAAGAGTGAGTTACTCTACACTCTAGCAAATTTTATATATTGGTACTCTGGTTTAATAAACAATACACATCAAAACCTGTTCATGACATGGCTGTGAATCAACAAATTTATCAAACGTACCATCTTACTAATTCCTTACATTACTAACCTAGCAAATTACATGGCTACCATCAGGTTAGCTTTTTCACTCAATACAAAAAAAATAATTCCCACGTCTGGTCGTAAATACCAAACGTTAGGAAGATAAAAAGATAAAACAAAATCTCAAGTTATTATCAAAGATAATAAATAAGATAACGATATTAAGCTTAAGTTATTATCAAAGGTAATAGGTAAGATAAAGATATTAAGCTAAAGTTATTATTAACGGCAATAGGTAGGATAAAGATATTAAACTAAAGTTATTATTAAAGGTAATAGGTAAGATAAAGATATTAAGGTAAAGTTATTATCAAAAATAATAAATAAGATAAAGATATTAACTCAAGTTATTATCAAAGACAATAGGTAAGATAACGATAGACTGGGTCCTTGGAGCTGTTACATGGGAATTTCTCATCCCCCTAAAAAGAGCGACCTGTGAAGCAGGCCCGTTTGCAATAAACGGCGCGAGGGACCGGCAAAGGCATTTGGGTGCATCTCTGCACCCTGCGTTAATTGGTATCGGTAAGATATTCATGCGATATCCACACATATGTCTCGATACATATATATAATCATGCACTGATACATACATTCACTGTCAACAGCCATGTGCGCTGACAGCGGCACCGCATGACCTCTCGAAAGATTCCCAGAGACGAGGTCCCGGTGTCTGTGAAAACACCCCGCGCAACCACACGATGACTAACGGAAATGAAAAGGCAGAGAAATAGGAACGGTAGAAAAAGGGAGGTAGGTATTTGGAATGCATAAGAGGCACTTCCAGGTAGAAAGAAATTGAGGAAAATCTCGCATTGAGCTAAAGAGACAGAAAAGGTGGATAGCAAAGCACTACTCAACCAGCCAATGTGGTCAGTAGCACGGAGTGAGGGAAAAATCACTCTTATGTGGTAGACAGGTGTTACGGGAAGAGAACAGGTCTATCGAAAGAAAGATAAGGTAGAAACGGAGACAGCGGGATAAGAAAAAGTAGAGTTTTTGGACAAGCGTCCGAGAGAAGGAAGAGAGTGTTCCCTATAAAACACAGATCGAATTGAAGGACCACCTGCAATATTAATCCGACAAGTTAAGGTATATCATAAGTTAAAAAATCAGTAGACTCTTAATGAGAACTAGTACAATCATTTTCCTAACGAGTGCATCCACTACGATAAGAAAATCAAACAAAAGTTAACACAACAACTTAAAAGTATCACTACAGATACATTTACACAAAAACCCAACTATTACAAGGTAATTTTTTAAAACGGTAACGCCCTGAACACACAAAAATGCCTAATTATAAGCAGTTAAATACAGACACACTGTCTCAATATGCTAAAACAACCGAGAATTTGATAAGGTATCAATAAAAAGCCATAGCACCTCACCACGAAGTTCAATAAAAAACAAAGAAAAAAATGTATATATGTTATGATGACTTAGTAGAAAGAGAAACAAATAATGATATAGTATAATGTGGGCGACTGTAATAATTCAGAGGAAAAACGCAAGGAATAGAAAGTCCTAGTTTTTTGCAACTGCGAATATGAACTATTCCTTACAATGGTATAGGCCGCGTCCCCTATGTGAGCCCAAAGAAGAAAGCATCCACTCAACATCAGCTAAAACCAATCATAAAAATTCAATGAGTTACCAAAGTTACGACAATTACCACAAAATTAAACGATATAAGATAAATACTGAAAACAAAATAATATGTTGTAGAAAAAGGTGCGAGGATTAATTAAATGAAACAACAGAGTTATACTGGGGAATCTAAATAATAAACGGATATATAACTAACGGTAAGTTTAGGAAAAGTCAAGAAGAAGCAAAAAGATAGCTAATTTAAGGTAAATAAGTTAAACGTGTAAACGGTAGGTGCTGTATAAGAGCAGGAATAAGTAATTGAAGTTAACTAATTAATAGTAAGGACAAAAAACACTAGGTAAATCGTTAAGGAAATGAAACGTGAAAAATTTTTGGATGTACGTAGGGTTAAACGATTTTAAAGATAATTTTATGCCATCTAGTGTGGTTTAAATCGATATGTGAAGTGATAAGAGTAATCAAAACTCGATTTACTGATAAAATTGTTGAAGAACGGAAAGATATCTTATAACACGTATACTTGCTAGGATGACAAGCACTCGTTTGAGCTTCACCTAGACTAATGAAGAAAAATTCCAACATCATTCTTAAAAAAATGATTCACAAATTGCTAGAGCGACAAACTTACCGCCAAATTTTGTCTAGACTTATAATGCTTAGCGACCGGCCCTTGATGGGTCTCGTCTAGACTTATAATGCTGAACGACCAATTCGGATGCCAAATCTTGCTTAAACCAAATAGATCTTAAAATGCTGCGATATGTCTAAAAAAATATGTTATCAAAACAAAATCATACTCGCTACACAAAAGAAATATTCTACGATACATGTATAGAAAAACAGTATTCCAAATTATTAAAATATTCTTTTGATATCGCGGGATTTATTAACAACTATCGTAAATGAGCTTATATACAAAACGTTATTAACCCTTTATCATTGCAGTGTTTAAAGGAGCAGATATAAAGAAATCCAGTTAATACAGCGTTTTGGAAGGTAAAAGATATACTTAGATAATTGCGTTAGCTGTATTTGAAAGCAAAGTTTTCTATAAAAGAAATTTGTAGGTTATTGTTAATTGTTTAAATTACTAAAAACACTTTTAGGACGATATCAGAGCTAGATAATCTATACATTATTTAAAAAACCCAAAAAAAACAGGCATATGATTACATTTAATCTAATATTAAACAAACAATTTCCATATAGAACAAGGAATAAGGCGTTGATTTAATTAATTATTTATATTTTAAGATACTTACAAAATTATTAATCCAGACACGTTTAAGTGAGGTTATGTTAATTTCACACTTTTTAAAAGATATATATTCCAGCTTCCTGGTAAATTAAACTATGTTATTATCTAATAAAAATTTAAATTAGAAACACTGTTTTTATAATGTTACGAGAATTAGTTGAATTTGCATTACATTTATAAAAAGTATACACAAAAATCAATAATCAATATGGCAGCTCATACCAAATTAGCATAGCAACTGTCATTTCATTAAGGTTGTTATACTAACATACAGTGTTACCAACTTATATTTCCTAAGTTAACAGATATTAAAAATTCAAATAATTATTAATTTTTTAAGTGAAAAAACTACAGATATAGTTAATTAATACATTCTAAGATATAGGACGATAAGAAAACAAATTTTTCAACCTAATCTACGTTGGAATGCGCCACTATTATACCCCCCTCGGTACGGTACGCGAGCCACTACAGTCAGTTGTTAGCAATGATAAATAATTGATGCGCAAATAAGATATTACGTCACATATTTATTCAAAATTACTACATCACATAAAAAATGAGAAAAGTACTTACGTAAAGTGTAAGGCTTCTCACAGCATTACCCCATGATGGCGGCACCGGGGCTCCGTTGATCTTTCGGGCGTGGGTAATTTGTTGCTCCCGGTTGAATCCAAATTCAAATTCGTCTTCTTCGTTCCTAGGTAGAGGTACGGTAAGGAAGACAGGTAAGGATGAACGATAATTAGATATAAGGCAAAGGAACTTACATAACAAAAAAAGAAGACACGATAAGACATAAAGATAACTACATTCGTACACGTCTGGCTCACTCGTCCCGACGCACCCGGAAATCCACCACCACCCTTCTTGGCACACCACGTCGGCGCAATCTCGCGCAAACGCACTGTCTGAAGTGACGGAAATACACACACGTCTTTTCAAATTATTGGCGCGAAATCCTTACAAATTAAAACTTATAGAAATGTTTATATGCCGAATTTTCGGCATGTAACAACTTTGCGCATTCATAAAGAACACAATAAGATAAATTATTATCCACATAATTAAGCATAAAGTATATTTAAAATTGAGACATTCAAACAATTGCCCAATCAACTTTTTTGTATTTATTTCTGTTGGCCGCTTATATAAACGATACAATCGATAACTATTTTGGTGTAAAAAATATGCTGCAGGTCTGTTGCATTACTAACGGAAATTGTGCAGGTTAGAATAAAATATCCTTATAAACATTCAACTAATTGAACGCAGACGTAAAAGTTTACTGGAATATACTATTTATATAGACAGGCAATTTATTTGATTGTTGGGCATTACCAATAATTGCCTAATAAAACGTGTGGGGATTGGTCGCATCCCATAGACTATCCATTAGTGTACTTTTTGCATCATGAAAAAGTAGTTTACAAATACCCTGTAGTCACATTCTAACAAACGTCGGTTAGCATTCAATTCATGTAATTATTTTGCATCAGGTGAATGTGTTTTTAAATTCCACATGTCTTCACATACTGACGAACAGCTATATGCCTGTAATTTATGTGAATATTCCTCACTACAAAAAGCAAATTTTCGAAAACACATGCGGCGCCATACTACCGAACGTCCATTTGAATGCAAATTGTGTGAGTATTCCGCATTATATAAAAGTAATCTAAAAAGGCATTTGCTCTCGCATTCTAACGAACGTCCATTTGCATGCAATTGGTGTCGATACACCGCAAAACACAAAAATCTTTTAAAAATACATGTGCTATCGCATACTAATGAACGTCCGTTTGCATGTAATGTATGTGATTATTCTACATCACAAAAAAGTGCTTTAAGAGACCATATAACAACGCATGCTGAGGAACACCTATTCGTTTGCAATTTGTGTAATTATTCCGCATCACAAATAAGTACTCTTAGATACCATTTGCGCTCACATTCTGACGAGCGTCCATTCGCATGCAATTGGTGTTGCTACACCACAACACAAAAATATAATCTGAAAATACATTTGCTGTCGCATACTAATGTACGTCCATTTGTATGCAAATTGTGTGATTATTCCGCATTATACAAAAGTAATCTAAAAAGGCATTTGCTCTCGCATACTAACGAACGTCCATTTGCATGCAATTGGTGTTGTTTCACCACAAAACATAAAAATGTTTTGAAAATGCATGTGCTAACGCATACTAATGAACGTCCATTCATGTGCAGTTTGTGTAATTATGCTGCTTCACGTAAAATTTGTCCAAAAAGGCATTTGCTCTCGCATACTAACGTACGTCCATTTGCATGCAATTTATGTAATTATTCTGCATCACAAAGAAGTACTCTTAAAAACCATTTGCGCTTACATACTAACGAGCGGCCATTTGCATGCAATTGGTGTCATTATACCGCAGTACAAAAAAATAATTTAAAAATACATTTGTTGTCGCATATCAACGAACGTCGATTCGTGTGCAATTTGTGTAACTTTTCTGCATTACAAAAAAGTAATCTAAAAAATCATTTGCTCTCGCATACTAAACGAGGTCCATTTTTATGCTATTTGTGTGGTTATGCAGCGACTTATAAAGGTAATTTAGTAAGACATATACTGTCGCATTTTAACGAACGTTCATTTGCGTGCATTTAATGTTTTTACAACGCAACACGAAAACATTGTTTAAAAAACATTTGCTTCGCATTAATAAACGCTCATTTGCAGATAATTTGTGCGATCATATCGCACTACAAAAAGATGCTCTAACAAATCTGTGACATACTAATGAACTTCCATTTCCAAGCTATTTGTGTGATTATACCGCACCTTATAGAACTGATCTACTAAGACATGCACTGTCGCATACTAACGTACGTTTATTTGTTTGCAATTTCTGTGATTGTTCTGTATCACGAAAAAGTATTCTACAAAAACCTTATAACAATGCATACTAGAGAACGTTCATTCACATGCAATTTGTATGATCACACATCATCACAAAAATGTACCTACTTTACTAAGACATATGAAGCCACATCCTAACGAGCACGAACTTGTTTGCAATATGTGATTATTTTTACATTAGAAAAAAATAAACTAATAGTATGTGTTTCATTTATATTGTAAATAATTAAAACTAAATTTTATTTTCTATTGAGTTTGTTGATTATTTATGTTCGTCTGGGTATATTTAAATTTATTAGTGGAAAATTTCCTTGTTTTTTACTTGAAGCACGCGCCAACAAGTGCCGCGAGTGATAAACGTTATTATTCCGCATGTGCAAACAGTGTAGTAACTGAAAAATCCACGAAGCCAAAGTATCGATTTGTCGTTCGAACAGACCGCATCGCTGGTTTACATGTTCTACGTAGAACAAGTTAATTAAAATGAAGCGCTTTTCTTCAAAACACCGCTATCGTCATAAATGTGCTTTGCTACACCCGCCAAAGAAAAGAGTAGTTTTTTGTTTACATCGTTTTTGCCGTTGACACGGCTACGTGAACAACAGGTGAGTGCTTTTAGTAAACGCTTGAACTGATTAAAACCATTAATTATATGTTGTTTGTTAAATTATGATTTAATTTTATATACAGTCCACTTCTCTCTACCACAGAGCTATATGTTATTTGTTAACTATCATTTTCTATCGCTTTAGTTATTTTACAGTATGTGTGCAAAACCATACTAAAAAATAACATTTGCTTGCAATCTATATGATTATTCCACGTAGGAGAAGTGTACTCCGCTGACAAATTTATTGTACATTTGAATGCAGTTACAGGTTGTATTCTGTAATAGGCATATGATATTCTGTTTCTATTTAAATTAGCTTTTACCTATTCTATTTATTTTATTTTAGTAATTTTACTTATTTTAGTTTATTCGGTTATATTTTAATTTGTATTCGCTTTATTGACATTATTTAATTTACTGGTTTTAGTCACTTTATTTTATTACCCGTGTTTATTTCGCTTATTCCATTATTCATTTGTTCAATATTTTAGCCTATTTTTATCATTTCCTATTTACTTTGTTAGATTTAATTCACTCTATTTGCTTAAAATATAATAAAATTGAAACAGTTTTTAATAATTCATAATTGTAAAAAATGTAAAATAGTGTCAAATTAAATTATTTTAGGCAAAAATTTTCACGGAAAATTAAATATACCTATCATTAGATGTTATTGTTTCAATTTAGTAACCCAGATTACACTACTTGAGTTATCAGAGTAGCAGGCGCTTCTGTTACAAATGCAACAGAAATATATATCATCATCATTAGGTCATCATCAGGTCTTCTTTCGTATTCTGAGCTAACCTACACATTTTCCTGAAATTCCTAGAACCTAAATACAGCTCGGTTCTCTTTCTATTATTTTCTAAATATATACTCTATTTCATGGATATTGAGTGGTATGTGAAGGGGGTTGACCCTAGAAAGCTATCGCTAGTTGATAGTACATTACAGCTAATTATACGTAAATTTTACATACACACAATATTTGTTAAATAATTCAAAGAACTTAAAAGTTCCAACATTTTGTTATTTATTACATTGTTACGAACTATCAGGCAATCCGTCAAACACGCAAATTACATAACCTAGGTGTATTCTACAGAAGTCTAGAACATTCGAGCAAACACTAGAATATGAGTCATCTATTTAATTATAGGGTATATATAAGATTGGCGATGAGTGTACATGGGTTAGTCTATACTAATGTCGTATATAAATCATATCGCGTATAGTTAGTTGGTCATTACGTTTTGAAGGTCCTATAGGAAAAATATATATTTGTGTTATGTGAACGTGTATATTGTACTGCCAGCTTGTATATAAATAGAAAAAGGGTAGTAGATAAATTATAGTACCTAGTGTTTAGTGTTGTAAAGAAGAATTTTGGTTAAAGATTTAGTTTAAGAAAATATTAGTGCTTGTAGATTGCATTAGTATGATAGTGCTTCATTGTTAACTAGCCTGAAATATAAATAAGGCATATACTGTTAATTAAGCTTGTGAATAGTGAAAAGTAAAAACTTTTGTTATTACTTGTTCTAAATTGGTGAACCTGTTAATAGTATCCCATTACATTAGTGTCAGGCTGTGTTGGGTGTATAGTAATTAATTTAAAAGAAAACACACAAGTCTAAAGACATTTGAATAGTTTGTACATGCCAGTTACAAGAAGCCAAAGTAAAATGAAACTAAAATGAATTTCATTAAGGATTTTAAATCCGGTATGGAAAAGAGATCGCTTAAACTAGAAGTGACACTTAGTGAAAATGCTTCAAATAATACCTTACATATTAATAATCGATTGTATATTTAATGTTTTGCGAGTAAAGATATATCATACGAGTACAAGCTACAAAGTATATACAGTACGATATCGCCCTAGAACTTTGATTTTGTATCTTTTTCGTCCATTTCGAATGGACCTGCACCTTGCCGAAGTTCTAAATTACTAGAATAGGTGAAATGGCTTGCGTGTTCTAATGAGCTAAAGAGCCAAACTACAGGTCCAACCAAAGTAGTAGGGTTGTTAGTGAGGAATCAGACTAAGACAGGTCCCCGAAAAAGGGCAGCGGCTCTTTCGGTACTTAGACTGGCAGAGACCATAGGGGTCGGTATGGCAGTCTAAGACACACTACCACGATGTGGAAGGCAACGGGAAACCACCACATTATCTCCCAAGTACACAGTGTACTTAAATTGTAATAAACATGATGGCATTCTCTGGGGTAAAAGATTCCGGAGGTAAAATAGTCCCCTATTCGGATCTCCGAGAGGGGACTACTTCGGAGGATGCGATCGGAAAGTTAAACATAAGAGTCGGGAACATTCTGCGAGTCGGAGCGTGGAATGTTAGAACTATGTAGCAAGTAGGTAAGCTAGAGAACCTAAAAAACGAAATGAATAGGTTATCACTAGACATAGTAAGGATCAGCGGAGTTCGGTGGCCAGAGGCGGGAGATTTTTGGAATGGAGATTTCAGGGTAATTCATACAGGAGCAGACGAAAGAAATTTGGGTGTGGGATAGTTATGCGGAAAAAGATAGGATACTGTGTAGAAAATTACTTACAAAAGAACGAAAGAGTACTCATGGTTAGATTGGAATCTAAACCGGTAAACACAGTAATAATACAAGTATACATGCCCA
This sequence comes from Platerodrilus igneus, assembly GCA_036346225.1. Lineage (NCBI taxonomy): Eukaryota > Metazoa > Arthropoda > Insecta > Coleoptera > Lycidae > Platerodrilus > Platerodrilus igneus. The sequence continues at coordinate 2,423,561 of JARFIW010001125.1, forward strand.
CCTCTAGCTACAGTGACGAAGAGGTAGCAGCCATCTACAAAGATATCGAAGACATATTAAGATACGTAAAAGGACATGAAAATTTAATAATTACGGGGAATTTTAATGCCGTGGTAGGTGAGAGTAGGGAAGGAGCGGTAGTAGGTTTATTTGTTTTAAGCACGAGAAATGACAGGGGAATTAAGCTGGTAGAATTTTGCGACAAGAACTATTTAATTATCACAAACACATTATTTCAACATCATGCTAGAAGACAATATACGTGAAAGATGCCAGGAGATATAGGAAGATATCAAATAGATTGCATTCTTGTTAGACAACGGTTTATGAATCAAGTAAAAGACTGTAGAAGCTACCCAGAAGCAGATATAGATACTGACCACAACATCGTAATTATGAAGGCCACACTTAAATTTAAGAATGTGAAAAAAAGAAACGGAAAAAGGCACTTGGACTTAGAGAAACTAAAAGATAAAGATATTCGAGAAAGATTCGAAAAAAAGGTCAAATGAATTGCTCAAAGATATCGGGAAAATATCTGATATTAAGGAAGTAGAAACAGAATGGAATAACATTAAATCCAGCCTAGACATGGCGACCAGAGATATTCTGGGGTATATACAAAAAGAAAATAAGAAACCATGGATAACAAAGGATATCCTGAATTTAATAGAAGAAAGACGAAAATACAAAAATAAATTAGACGAAACAGGAAAACAGAGATACAAAAACATAAAATGGGAAATTATTCGCAAATGCAGAAAAACTAAAGAACACTGGATTGATGAAAAGTGCAAAGAGGTACAAACTAAGATGGAAATAGGAAAGACAGACGAAGCATACAAATTAATTAGAATGAATTTTAGGGATATAAAACCGTATAGCAAAAATATAAGGGACGCACAAGGAAACGTCATCATAGAAAACGTAGAGAAAGTGGGTAGATGGCAAGAATATATAGGGAATTTATATGCAGGAGAGGAACTAACTGCATTAGAACAGGAATCAGACATTGAAAATGATGACTTGAGATATCATATACTTAGAGATCAGTTTGAATTAGCATTAAAGAGTCTGAAAAATGGTAAGGCGCCGGGTACAACTAAAGTGCAAGCAGAAACTCTAAAAGCCGCTGGACAAGCAGGAACAGAACGCTTTTTCCAACTCGTAAGCTATATGTATGAGACAGGCGAGATACCCAAAGATTTCAAACGTAGCATCATAGTAACTGTACCAAAAAAGAAAGCCGCGGATAGATGTGAAAATTTTCGAACAGTAAGTTTGACAGCACACGTGTCGAAAATATTAACTAAAATTGTGCAAAGACGAATGGAAAAATGGGCGGAAGAAATACTAGGAAAACACCAATTTGGGTTTAGGCGAAACAGGGGAACACGGGAGGCTATTTTAGCTCTGAGAGTTATAATGGAGAAAACAATAAAAAAAAGGGGGAAAGCGTGTATATAGGGTTTGTAGATCTGGAAAAAGCATTCGACAATGTAAAATGGAAAAAAATGTTTGAAATACTCAAGAAGATTGGAATGAGTTATAGGGATAGACGAATAGTGCATAGCTTATACAAAGAGCAAACAGCAGTAATAGAATTAGAGCAGGAACGTAGAGAAGTAAACATTAGGAAAGGGGTGAGACAGGGATGTGCCCTATCCCCATTGATTTTTAACTTGTACAATGAAGAGGCAATGAATACTGTCAAATGCAGGAAGACATTTGGAATTACTATGCAGGGACAAAAAATTGATATGCTTAGATTTGCAGATGATATAGCGGTATTAGCGTCTAGCAAGGAAGAGTTAGTAGCTGCTCCAAATGAAATGGAAACGGTTCTAACAGAGAGATACGGTATGAAAATTAACAAAACTAGAACTAAAGTTCTAGTATGCAAGGTGGGGAAAATAAATCAGAACAAGAATACAAGTATGTAACACGAACTTACAAGAGGTTAGGGATTTCTGCTACCTAGGAAGCCAAATAACGCAAGATGAGAAAAGCACAAAAAATATAAAACAAAGATTAGCACAAGGTCGTGCTACATTTAACAAGAAAAAGCAACTACTGTGCTTAAAGACCACAAACATAGAAACAAGGAAAAGATTGCTTAAAACATATGTGTGGAGCACAGCACTGTACGGCTGTGAAGCCTGGACAGTAGGAGAAGCGGACAAGAAAAAGGTAGAAGCCTTTGAAATGTGGTGCTACAGACGTATGATGAAGATATCATGGACAGACAAAGTTAAGAACGAAGAGGTACTAAAAATGGTAGGCGAAGAAAGAAATATGTGGAAAATTGTAAAAAAGAGGAGAGATAGGATGATAGGCCACATACTACGACATGAGGGAATAGTGCGGAATATATTAGAATCAGAGATAGGAAAAAAGAGAAGAGGAGGCAGACCTAGGTTAGACTACTGCACACAGATAGTAAAAGATGTAGGCTGTAGGGGTTTCAGGGAGATGTGTAGGCTAGCCCAGAATAGAAATCAATGAAGGTACGCATCCAACCAATCCCAAGATGGATAAACTAATGACGAAAAAATAACTGTGCTTAAACATGATGATTATTATAAGTAACTACAAGAATTGGTTGGACAATATTCTCGAATAATGTTAAGGGTGTGAAAAGATTTACTGGAAAACCATTATTTCGGCAAATGTCTAAACGTTGGGGATCTTGGTAGCCACAGGTTGCTTAACCCCCTTCACTGAATCTCAGTGAAATGGGGCATAAAATTAGAAAACAATAGAAGGGGAACGGGCTGTATACACATGCTGTGCGAGAATTTCAGGGAACTATGTAGGCTAGCTCAGAATATAAATAAGTGCAGGTACGTGTCCAACCAGTTTTGAGACGAAAAACCTAATGACGAAAAAATAAGCGCATATAAATCTGATTAATAGTATAAAGAACTAGTTGTTGGTTGCGAAATATCTGCAAGTAATGTTGACTATGCGAAAAGATATATTGGAAAATATATTAAATCGGTAAATGGTTAAGTGTTGGGGGAACTTGGCAGTCACAGGCTGTTTACCTCCCTTCACAACCACTGAAGGTCGGAGAAATAGGGTATATAATTGTAAAACAATAGAAAAGGACCGAACTGCATCTAACAAGAAAGAATAGCGTCTATGAGGAAAGACAACAAACATAGAATAAGAAGAAAATTGTTGAAAGCATATGTGTGGAGCACAGCACAGTATACCTATGAAATACGGGCTGTCTGAAACGCAGACAGAAAAACGGTAGCTGCCTTTTGAAATGCTGTGCTTCAGATGTATGAGGACGATAGCATGGACAGACAAAGATAATAACAAATACGTTATAGAAATAGTAGGGGAACGAGGATATCTGGGGAAAAAGATAAGAGAAATAGAAGGGCAGAATACGTTCTAAGCCATTTTTGGGGAATAGTATGGGATATATTACAAGCAGAGATGGGAAAAAAAGGTAGATGTAGACCTAGATCAGATAGTTATAGATGCAGACTGTGTAAATTTCGGGGAAATCTCTAGGTTAGTTTAGAATAAGAAACAATGATGGTACGCGTCTAACCAGTTCCAAGACTGAAGACCTAATGATGATGATGATGATTTTTTTCGTAAGACTAGTTGTTCAGAAGCATCTGAAAACAATAAATTATTAAAATCTATCTTTCAAAAGCACTGCGACGTGCCGTATATACCAAGTGATGTTTTTTATTAATTCCAGTTTTTTAATGTTTACAGAAGTCCTGCAACAATTTTGATAATGCTTCACTAGAAAATATGGCTAGAGGTCGCTCAGGGCCGGACTCTGATTACCAAGTGTCAAATCCATCGTTCAGTGACATAGTTTCCCGATAGAAAAATTACAGAAATCGTTTTTACGAATAAAATGAACAGAAATTGGCAAGAGTTGTTTTCAGAGTCTATTGCATACATTGCCCAGGACATGTTACCTCTTTTTTTTGTGGAAAGAAAAGGTTTCCAAAAATTTATACAAACCAACCTTCCTCTTATCAAAATACCTTCCAGGAATACTATTAAATCGCGACCAATGTTGCTGTATGAAACAATAAAAAAAGGATTCAGGTTGTAATAAATAAATTGACCAGTGTTTTTTTAACTGCTGATCTCTGGACAGCGCGAAACAATGATCAATACATAACAATAACTTTTCATGCAATAGATAGTGACTTAGAACCAATTAATTACACCCCAAGCACAAATGCCATTTATGAACGCCACACTGCCGACAACATTTCATCAATCATTCAAAAAACTATAGAGGAATGGAGCCTTCACAACAAAGTTCTTGCGGTCGTAACGGATAACGCTGCTAATATAATCAATGCAGTAAAAATGTGTCCACATGTTGAAGAAAGCGTCACATGCTTTGTGCACACATTACAACTATGCCTGAACAAAGGTCTATCAGGCGATTACATTCAATCTATATTTAAAAAATGTTGTGCCGTCGTTGCCCATTTTAAACACAGTACTGTTGCATCAGCAGCTCTTTTGAATTTTCAAAAAGTGCATGGTGTTCCTGAACACAAATTAATTCAGTCTATCAAAACTTGCTGGAACTAAACTTTTCACATGATAAAGAGACTTCTTGAAGAAAGAAAGGGTGTGTCGTATGTTATAAACGACAGAAAGGTAACTTCGAGGGCAACCGCTATCCTTCTGGAAATTTCCGAAACAGATTGAATTTTTAAAGTAAATCTTACCAAAATTTTGGAACCTTTTGATTTAATCACAAAAGTGACGTCTTCCGAAAGTTACATGACAGTGGTTCTACCTGTTGTTTAAGCCATCAATACCAATTTTTTAAAAATAAATGTCGATGACTGTTTCGTTTATATTGTAAATAATAAAAGCTAAATTTTATTTTCTATTAAGTTTGTTGATTATTTACGTTCGCCTCGGTATATTTAAATTTGTTAGTGTAAAATTTCCATGCTTTTACTGGAAGCACGCGCCAACAAGTGCAGCGAGTGATAAACGTTGTTATTCCGCATGTGCAAGAACAGTATTAACTGGAAAATCCATGAAGCCGGATTATCGATTTGTCGTTCGAACAGACTTCTTCGCTGTTTTACATGTAGAACAAATTAATTAAATGAACCGCTTTTCTTCTGAACACCGCTATCGACATAAATGTGCTTTGCTACACCCGCCAAAGAGAAGAGTAGTTTTTTGTTAACATCGTTTGTTTCGTTACCACGGCTTCATAAACACCAGGTGAGTGCTTTTAGTAAATGCTTGATCTGATTTAAAACCATTAATTATATGTTATTTATTAAATTATTACTTAATTTTATATACAGTCTACTTCTCTCTACCACAGAGCTATTTGAAATTCACCGCAATATTTTACTATGACTCTGTGGAAACTAAAAGTTTCAAACAAGCGATTGAAACTGATTTAAGAATTAGATATAGAATTAATCTTACAAGTTTAACAGGGAAAAGTGTAGAAACTGCAGTACATATTTTAGACATTTGTACCTACATAGATCCCAGATATAGAAATGCGGAACAGCACTTCGACTCAATGCAAAGTTTAAACACTACATTAAAAGAATGCTTCAAGAAAACTTTGATATGCCAAATAATACAACGGAAACTACTGCTCTGACGGCACTCGATAAACTTTTTCCGGATCAACATTACATGCTCATAGACAAGGCAAAAGAAACGGATAGATACGAACACGAACAAATTTTGAATAAATATATTTCACCTTTAACATGGTGGCGCGTTAACAGCACAAAATACTATAGACTCGCTTCGCTAGCACAAAAGTATCTAGCAATTTCCGCAACGTCAACACCTGCTGAAAGAGTGTTTTCTAAAGCGGGAAATATAATCAACACCAAACGAAATTGTTTGCCAGGAAAAGTAGCCAGCGCTCTAATATTATTGTTCAACAATCTTACTAAGTAAATAATTATATTATAACAGATTTGTACGTTATTGAATTTGCTAATAAAAAATATATGTGCATGTGTGTAATTTCTATTAAATATAATGTGCCCAAATTCTAATCAAGAATAGTATAATAAATACAGGTCGTACTCTTACTGCATTTGTTGTTATTTTTAAAGACTGACCCAAAATTGCTTTGATTAATAGAAATCTTCAAACGATCACTAAATTCTAGCTTGAAATTATAATACCTAAATAAATTATAGCAGTATTATTTGTGTTACGTATATAGAGCCCAAGTTCTCTTTGTCCTATGTTTTCAGGCTATACCGTGAAAGAAAACAAAAAATACAACCATACATAATACAAGTGCAGGACAAGATCTTGCTATTGGATGGAGGATATTTGAAAATGAAATGAAACAGGACTTGATTGATTTTATAATTGACTACCCCGCACGATAGTGAATTAATCAGGCAAACGATTATTCGGTTAGAAATAATTTGTTTGACTAATTAATTAGTCGATTAAACGGTTAGTCGATTAATAGACTAACTAGACAACCATACGATTGATTTATTAACCGATTGAAGGACTAACCAATTAGTTAACTAAAAAATTTGTTAACAATCGAATGATCGGTTAATCGATTAATCGAATAATCTATTAATCGAATATTTGAGTAATCGATAGAAAATCGATTAATCGGTTTAATCGGTTTGCAAATACTTCAAAATTCGATTAATCGAATACAACTTTTTTCGAATTTTACCAGCCCTACTCCAGCCATAGATTTCTCTAAAACTTTAAATATCTCATGGGTCCTTAAACGTTTCCCGTCTAACAACCCCAACACTTTCTTTTCTTTTATTAACCCCAGGAAATATAAGGTTTCATCCCTTTTCCAAATATTACGTTTGTTTACACAGGACGACATATTCACAAACTACTAAACAACACAACCTAAATACGATCGTACCTAAACCACATTCAAGGAGCAGCAACTAGAATGAAGTTAGTAGCTATTCCCAGCAAACACAAATACACAACAGTTATTAAATCAGAATATAACATAGTTATAAAGTTATATAACACGTTTTGTAATGGTAAGCTAAGTACATTATAACCATACTGTATATATTTCACACTCAACAATATATAGCAGGAGTTCTGCAGTTATAAGATTGTGTTATTGTAATGTTACAGTTTTATAACATAACAATTATAGAACAACTTATGTAACTGTAAGGTAACCACAATTCAAATTCAACACTCTAGAATACTAACATGAGTATCGAAATTATGTAACTGTTATTCTATGGTTATATTCTATAGCATAACTGCTATAGTTCAATTATACAACTCATTCTTTAACAGGAATAGAACACCACTATAGCCATTTAACATTAAGGCAATGATACGTTGTTTTGTAACTATTATATTTCTCTATGGGCCGTTTGCACCGCTTCGGTTTAAGTACTCGACTTAGTTAAGTGTCACCTAAGTTGCCAAATTTACATTCTTTAAATGTCACCAACCTTTCAAATATAATGTAAATTTGGCAACTTAAGTGATACTTAACTAAGTCGAGTACTTAAACCAAGCGGCATACCCTAATTGGTAAGATCAGTAGGTTAAACATCACTCCTATGAAACCAAACGTATCTGCAACTATAAAAATCTCGAACTGTACTAAGTATGAAAACCTACATGAAAATAGTCTGGAGTTTTAAGATCTCTTATTAATAATTATTGTGTGCAAGAAATGTTTGCGTTCATGGAGTTATCGTTATCCAATTGACACAAATTAATATGCCAGGGATAGTTCACACAGATATATTTAACTTTGGTGCCTTAGAATCATCTGAATGAATGACTTTACAAATCAATTGTTAAGTAGGGTAATTCTTTACTGTTTTTTATTAAACCTGGATAAAAAATTCTCCTTTTAGTGGGCAATTTTAAATATTCCAATATAAAATATTAAAAGCATAACATTCTTACAGACCAAATGCAAAAGTCAAAGTTCTAGACCAATATAATAAATAAATTATTAAATGGAAGTAGTTAATATATTATTGTTATTTTGAACAAAATACATAAAAAGTATATATATATACATAATATATTTAGGGTAATGTAAAAATTGACATTTATTAAATACATATATCCCTTAAATAATTGAGAATTATTTTCATGTTGATTTAATTCTTTTCACTTTTAAATCGCTGCTTCACAAAGCGTACCCACTCCGCCATGTCACGATCAAATGATACCTCTTGATAGAAGTTAAAAGATGCCATAACTACACCTAAAGAAATACTTTAGAAACCTATAGATTCAATTTAGACTTCACTTACTTTTAATAATGGCCATTACTTTTAGATTGCACAATTTGAAATTTTCAGATCGTCCTTCCAGGAACAATTTACTAGTAATTCATTTGTAAATATTTTCCTACCTAATCGCTGGACATTTTCCTTTGGATCTTTTGCGCCAATCCGCTTCAAAAGTTTTTTCTAACAAGCAAAAGTTACTATAATATAATTATAATTTATTGATGACTCACAAGATTTACAGGTATTTCTGCATTTGTTGAGAGTAAGGTCTCAAAATGTTTTCTAAAGTCCTTAATGGTAATAAAGCTTCAAATACATCACTATCTTGAGCTGTCCCATAGGATTCTCCCTCTAATATAGATTCAATGTGCTGCAACCTCTGTACTATCGAATCATTTTGTATTTTTAAACTAGCCAACAACCTCTCAATGTTCTGTAAGATTTGTCGATCTGTCATAAAACATATATTAGAAATAAAATTGTATCAGTACGTGAAAATATTAAAGAATATATCATGAAACAATCCACTTTAATATAATTTGAGAAGATTAATAATTGTTTTAAAAATATTACCGTGTGTGGTTACATTATTACAATTTAATTGGTGATAGTTCTTACCATTTAAAGGTCGATAAAACAGTTTACGAAGTCGGTAATACAGTTTAAGAGTTCATAAATACATCGCACAAGCGCAATGAGTAAAGCGGGCTACGCCTCTGGCGGATGAAAGCGCGAACCTTATACAGATTTGGGGCGCGGTCATCTACCAATGGCGTCACCAATGTATAAATTTAAGACGTAATTATCGGAAAAATATACATAAATGTCGGGCAAAAGATAGCACAATAATTACTCACATAGATATGTCCCTGCGTCAAAGTTGACTTCTATTCCAAGTCCATCAGGGCTCCATCCCGGAGGGGTTAAAGATGGTGATTCCTCCGGAGCTGCTAGCTGAGCATGGACATCAGGCTCGTCTAGGGTCGTGGGGTACAGTTAGCCTCGGTGGCTTTATATTGTCACCTACCTATGCAGGGATCGGATTAGGAAAAAAACAGGTAAAAGGCGACAACAAAGATAATTAGGCAGGATATCTACATAGGTAAAGATAAGCACGATACGATACCTCAAAGCGACCACTCCACTCGAAGAACAAAGGCAAAACAGCCACGTTATAGAGAGAACAGGAAACTTTCCCACTCTTTTTGTCTTTTTCCCATTGGCGCGAACTTATTCGTCCAACCCTCTAGCGTCTCGCACTCTGCGCAGACTCACTATGACGTAACGAAAGTACACGCCTAGTCTATTTAAATTCCACGCGCCGCGTCTTTTGAAATTATGGCGCGAAACTTCCGTACATCAACTTAACCTAATACATGTTAAAGTGCCGATTGGCACGTAACAACATTCTCCACTACTGAATTATTCCACCATTGTGGTTGTTGTACAGGAATAGTATCTGAAAAAATTCACATTAGAATGGCAAATGAAAAACCATAATATATACTTAGTTGAATTGGTGGGTTCTCAAAAATGATGGGAACATTTTCGATGTTACCCACATAAGTACCATTATGAGTATTCAAATTTATATCTTCTTCTTGATCAACATCCCTTGCTGGACTCAAAACTTGCCCAGAGCAAAGTATATTTCTAAATAAACACATATTAGGTCATTATAACAATTTGTTTTATTCATACCCATTGTGAACTTGAAAAGGCGGCTCAATGCTTTGTTTTACTAATGGTGCTGGTGGCACAATAGAGCAACTTCTAAAACAAACCAAAAACCTATGTGTTGAATAAAATAGTAATCACTTTATTCATACCCATTTTCAGAAACAGGTTTCGTTTCCTTTAAATAAGGTGGTGGTGGTAAATTTGTCAGTTTTCGCCAACTACCTAAAAATATATATGTTCATAATATATAGATGGTAATTGATATAATGGATTTAAAAAAGTGAAGTACTGCTAAATGAGTATTGGTTGTTTGATTATATGCAAACAAAATGAATGCATAAATAAAAAGCAATCCAAACTTCAGAAATTTAGTGATAATTTTTTACTAAAGACTATTATTTTTATGTATTTCATAATTTACAAGTTCAATTAGACATGAAAGTATTAGAATAACCTGATCTGAATAATAATACTAGTTGTGACAAATATTTTAGGGCATAACTGTGCAGTGACGTTGCTGGTTTGCCTATAGTATATGCTACGCGTCAACCATTACTCAACAATTTTGGTGGTTATACAACTATAACATATAATTGTATAAAAGTCAATAATTAATTTATAAACATGCAAATACATTAGTAAAAAAAAATACTCTGAGATTGATAAGAACTGTTGCTGTCATCATCACTACTTGATCTATATTTTTGAGACCGAATTATATTTCGTTTACCACGTCCTTTGTTTTCTTCATCATCAGATGACAGAAGTTCGATGGCTTTTTTTCTTGCAGTTTCTAAATTAGCTATAAAAAAAAACAAAACAATATACCAATATAAGATAATAACTAAAACTTACCACATTCAGCTTCAACTACGATTTGGTGTTTGCTCCATGTGCGTGTATCTGGTGGTGATCTATTCTGCATCAAATAGTTTATGGAAAATTTTGACTTTTTAGGCCAATAACAAAACTCCTCATCGCATAACCAGTTTGATGGTACTTCTGATACTGAAGACTCAAATTTTGAGCTTTCATTAACAAATCTAACAACCAAGTATGGAAACTTATCAGCCATCTTGCTATTATTAAAATAAACGGATATATTACACAAACAGTTTTTGACTTAACAAACTATTTTTAGAGACTTACTATCTAACACAATCTATGTACAATATACAATCACTATAATGGTTTGGCGACATCGATTAAATATATTTGCAGTATTTAATAACATGAACATCATTTACATTTCTCATGACCATAAAAACCAACAACAATGTCAATGTGGAAAATAATAATAATGGCTAATTTACTGTTTTATAATTAATTATTTTATTTATGTAACAATGGAATGATAAGATATTCACATTCCTCTTGTGTTAATTTTATCATTAAACACTTTCTTTTGATTTCTGAAGATGAAATTGTTCTTGTATTATTTGCAATTTTACTTACAACAGATATGCCTAAATCTTTTGAATTACATGGTCGATTAAAAAATGGTTTAGACATAAGAAAATAATCAGCAGTTGAGTAAAATGTTCCATTTTCTTGATATATACTAGAAATAAGAGCAATGCTCCCATCTTGTAATTCACAACAGTTATTATATTGCTTAACCGAAATAGAAAATCCATTAAACTGTAGCATGTAGACTCGGTTTTGCAATGAAGGTTTTTTAAAGTACTTGGGATATGGAAAACTTTTGAAAATTAGTTTGCAATGGTAGTTGTTTTAATTCTTGAATCCTATTCACTAGTTGTTGCAATTCAGTTCCATTTGGCACAATTTTCTTTTTAATCTTTTGCATATGGTTTTCAAACTTGAAGGCGCTAAACTGATCCAATGCTCCAAACTTTTTTACATCATTTGCTAGGTGAACCAGATTGTGTACATTGTATGAATAAAATTGGCAACCATATATATCACCATAACATTCAACAAACCAAATCAATAATGAATTTGCATAATCATTTAGACTATGACATAAATCTGGGTCAGCTAAAATTCTTATAGCAACAGACAACGACAGAAAATGATAATAACAGTCTGATGAGAGAAAATCTTTTAATACTACTATGCCCAAATATAATAAAATTAAACGAAATTCTGTTGCTTTCCATCTGTCTACGTCATGTAACTTTCTAGGCTTTCTTACAAATTCATCACAGATAAAACATTTTATACTGGTATAAGAATTTGAACAAGCGTCAAGCACCGTAGGCTTCAATTTTAAATTACCCTTACCCCTTACCCAAAATAATAATAACCGTTTCATTACCCCTAAACATACAAGATGCATATAATCCAGAGGAAGTTGAGAGACCATGCCAATATTTAATTCTTCCAAACAACTATAACCAATATAATGTTCTTCTTGCTGGTGACTTTTAAATAAATCATCTGTTCTCAGTGTATCACTAACAGAAGGAAATGTTACTCTGTTTTCTACAAAATCACCTTCTTGTATACACTTTGAACAACCAAAATAACCTGAGTGGCCTTTTACACAGCTAATAAATGCTTTAGCAGGAGCGTCGCATATAATTGCATTAATTTGCACACAAGCGTTTTTATTGCCAATACAAACACCATCCTTTGCAATAACTTTAGCTTCTTCTACAAAAGGCAATAGAAAAGTGTTCACATCAGCAGGTTTCTTAAAACCTTGAAATACACCTATTATAAAAGGTTCTGTAAAAAAATCTGCAACAATTGATCCCATAATCGGCCATAACTGGCTTTCAGAACTAGCAGTTAAAGGTAAACCATCAATGTTTATATTAATCCTAACATTGTCCGGGCAGCTTTTAAAATATGTGTTTACTGAATCTGTAATTCCAACACCTAATCCCAAATGTATATAGTTACCATTTTGACATTTACTTACTGTAACTTCTCGGGGAGTACCCAGAAGCGTACGAACGTCCAACGGTAGGTCAGCATGCCCATGTTTATTTAAAATTATTAACAATTCATTGACTGCAGAATGTCTAATATGATTTTTAACAATCCATGTACAGATATCATGTTTAAAATTAGTTACTTTTGTTACGTTATTTCGTGGCCGTGCGTAACACAAAGATATCAAAGAAATGACCGGGCTCAATCGGAGAGTAGGGGGAGTTGTAGAAAGCAGACCAACATACCATGTACGCAGCTGTAAGGAGTTAGTGATAATACCTGCAAGAAAAATAGTTAAGCAAACCTGAAAAAAAAAACATAGCAGCAATGAAAAGTCTAAATTATTCAGTACTTTGTAGAATGTAAAAAAAAGAAACTGTTTGGATAATCTATATAATATAACAACGGTAAAAGCAATACAAAAAAATGTTTAGTACACAGTGAGGTAATACTGGGGAGTAGCAGAAACGTTTCCTCACACACCAATTAAACATAAATCAGATAAAATGTTGACAAAAGATAAATAGATAAGACACAATTGGTATGAGTAATTTAGTAGTATTGAGTTTTCTTTCTTACTTTTTTTTCTCTATGTTTTAAAATAGCATGCAAGTCTATTGTAGAAGGTATCAGAACGACAAAGATATGGTAAAGCAACGGAGAGATATTTAAAGTAATAACCAGTAGGAAATAGTTCAACTTACAAAAGTCCTTCAGCAACGCTTCTTTGCAACTGAAGTGTGGGATTCAACGATGTCCTGCACTAACAAAGCACTTCACCCTTGACTGTGAGGGTGTTGATGGAACTTATCACACGTTACACTAATCACACCTACGTATTTCACTAGTGTTAGCAGCAGACATTATCATGCTGATGGAACTATGTAGCATTGATAAATTTCTTGTTAATTCTATTTCCTGAGACAATAATTTCGAAATATTTTGTAACACAAATCAAAAAAAAAATGGTAATAAAAATTTAGAATCACGGGCCTTCAAGGCACAATGTAATGCATTAAACTAACAGTAACGTGAGGTGTTTTATTTGCTACCTATGGTAACAAAGAAAAATCTAATACTTTTGAATAACGAAAATTTGCGCAAACAACGATCTATTTTAGATTCGTTGGGGTTAGAAAATTCAGAAACTACAGTATCCACTGTATTTAAATAAGCCAAAGTATGCACTAATCTGATAAAACAAAGGGACACTAAACTAGATCGCACACACATTAATCCTAAAGAAAGAATCGATCAGTTTAGCAAGTTCTACCACTATTATTTCACAAGACAAACAACTAAAACCACAAATTAGTAAAGTACGCGTATCACTAAAGTTAATCCGTCAAATGTTCCTTAAAGCATTTGGCTCACAAGAAAAACAACTAAAAACAATTAGTAGGCACGCGTAAGCAATAAAACCCGTCCGTCAAATGTCCTTAAAAACACACGTGCGTCGACCAAACACGGTTAATATACAACTCTTATTTCACAAGACAAACAACTAAAAACATGCCGTGCCCGTACATGAACAATACGAAAATTAATACCGCATTAATTCTCACTATTGTCAAAGCAAAGAGGAAACAGTATTTTTAACGTACTTAGTATATCGGAACAAAGAACAAAACTCGACTGTTCATCTGTTTCTGCAATTCGTTGCTATTACAACTTTTATCGTCTCTTATCTAGACTTGTATATCCACATAAGGAACAAAATTTATATTTACGGCAAGACAAGAACGATGCAATCTATTCATTATAACACGACGCATTCGTCAACGAGTTAATAAATATTAAATATAGAAATAGTAATTTGTAGAAATGTATTTATGAATTGAGGATAGCGTAAAATGTTCAATTACAAAAATGCCCGTTACACTTTAGTTGGGTACTCCTGTAAACTGCTTTCCAGAATATTTTCCTCTGCATTTCCAGGCAGTTCATAGACTAAATTATTCAAGTTTCTATTTGTTGCAAAAGTAATACTATTTGTATTAACAAAATTAAAGGTTTCGTGAGATGTACTGGGAGAACATATTGATGTTGAATGGTTAAGATTACTACAATGATCACTATTGTTCGCAATATTCACACTACTATCAACTTTAACCACTCCGATGCTAGAAGAATGTTCTGCTATTGAATGAATCTCATCCCTAACATTATATGGCTGCTCACTTGGCAAAAGAGAGAATTTTAGTTCTTTTTGAATTAATTGTAATCTGCGACGCTTTGAAAGGTTATGTATCATTTTGTTATTCTTCGGCATATTTACGATTGATAGAATTAAACTAGTTTAAGTGCCAAATGTTAACCCACACTGTATGCTATGTTTGCTTTACTGTTATCGTCACTCCAACCGCACACAATTTATATAATAGTAATTTCTACAATTGGTGTTGAACTTGAAACAGATATGGATTTATACTTACCCTATACCTGCTTTGATAGAACTTCATATGATGCACTATACTGCTTACAACATTTCGAACACTATTAAATATAGAAAAACTTCTACAACTAGAACACAAGTCCGTAAATAAAAACTATTCATTCGCCCAGGCAGAATGCAGGAGCATACATACACATTTGTTCATGTGCGGGAGAAACCTGAGAAACTTAGGTTAGGTGCTAGGAATGGGAAGTGTTCAAAAACACGGCGGCACGACTGCATAGCTGTTAAAAGGAATATTCTATAAAGTTTATTACTTTATAGTTGAACTACTTTCAACAATAATGCTTTTGACTTTTTTATATTATTTGGAGGCATTATATACTCTGACCGTTGACAATCAACGCTTTGACGATAAAATTCATATTGCTATTGGTATTGCAACACAGAAATTTAACAATCCAACTAAACTGTTATAGAACATTACTATTAGCCATTATATTGCAAATAATGTGGTAACAATTTTAGAAAAACAGTTTGATAACATCTATACAATGCATTTATGTTACACAGTAACAGAAACATTTTATAACACTTATGCAACAAAATTGTGTAACTCTATTAACGTTCTCCTATAAAACATAATATTGGAGCCGTTATACTACAAATGCGTTGATAACATTCTTACAGTATTATTCTATAATCCAAATATAACAATATTATATATAACTCGTGATCTTCATGTTATATAACGGGATCGATTTGTGTTTGCTGGGTAGTAACTCGATCCACTCCGACCGTTTATGTCGTCAATTTCGATCCGTAAATTCAACTCAACCCTCGTGTTAAAGTGGGTTGAGTTCAGTGCTACGATCCGATCGAAAAAGTGTTTACATCGATTATTTCAATCCGTTAACTTTGATCCGGTTGGCTTCGACCGGATCGAACACATCGAGATAAACTTATGCTCTTCGATTTTTTCTAAAGTCATGTCGCAGTTTATAAATCATTTGATTCTATGAAATACCTTCAAGGACATTTATAAAAATGGCTGCTACGTTGATAATGATTTGGATATTGTAAAAGCTTTAAATATACTTTACGAACACACTAAGGTAAATTAATATCTACATAATTAGGGAAAAAGTATTTAAAATTAAGAAAAATTGATTCTTTGTATTCAGCTACTTTAATAAGCTCCGTGGACGACACGATCGATAGCTAATATTGAAGTAAAAAGAGTCTGGTAAAATTTATTGTTTAGTAAGAGATGATGTCTCGTATTAAAAGGAAATGCCTTTATAAACATTGAACCAACTCGCCTGCAAAAGTAGAGTATTATTGGAATACGCTATTTGTATAGTCAGGAATTTATGTGTTTATTGTACATTACCAGTAATTGACCTATTAAGAAGTGTGCGTCCTCACCCTCAAACATTGAAATGTTATTTGCACAGCAGAAAAGTAACTTACCAATATATAGCACGGTCACATGATAAGGATCGTTCGTTATCAAATAATTTATGTAACTATTGTTCCCTCTACAAAGGTTGCATCAAGGTTCCTATGTGCTCACATACTAAGGAACGGACATTCACATGCTTTTTATGTACTTACACTGCATGTTGTAAAAGCAAGTTGAAAATCCATATATGCTTTCATTTTACGAATATGCATTTGTACGCAATTTTAGTGATTATACCGCATCACAAAAGTAATACATTTACCTATGAAGTCACATACTAACGAACATGGATACTTATGTAATTTGTGTGATTATATGGAATCTCACAACAACATTTTAACATATACATTTGCATATTGCCTAACGTCGATTTGTATGCCATCTATGTAATTATACCGCATTACTGAAAAATTATTTTGAAAGATATAATGCCGCAAACTAACGAACGTCTATTTACATGCAATTTGTGATTATTCAGTATTACAGAAATGTATCTTAAAAAGTCATATACTGTCGCATACCAACGAACGTCCATTCTCATGCAATTTGTGTAATTATGCCGCATTAACGAAAGGTAATTTACAAATACATATGATGTCGCACACGAACGAACGTCGATTCGTTTGCAATTTGTGTAATTATGCCGCATCACAAAGAGGTAGTTTACAAAGACATACGAATTTGCATACTAACGCACATCCATTCGCGTGCAATTTATGTAATTACACCGCAGCAACGAAAAATAATTTACAAAAACATATAAAGTCGCACACCAACGAACGTGCATTTGCATGCAATTTGTGTAATTATGCCTCATCACAACGAAGCAATTTACAAAGACATATGACTTTGCACACTAATGCACGTCCGTTCGTGTGCAATTTATGTAATTACACCGCATCAGCGAAGAATAATTTACAAAAACATAGGAAGTCGCACACCAACGACCGTTCATTCGCATGCAATTTGTGTAATTATGCTTCATCACAACGAAGTAATTTACAAAGACATATGAATTTGCATACTAACGCACGTCCATTCGCGTGCAATTTATGCAATTACACCGCAGCAACGAAAAATAATTTACAAAAACATATGAAGTCGCACACCAACGAACGTCCATTCGCATGCAATTTGTGCAATTATGCCTCATCAGAACGAAGTAATTTACAAAGACATATGACTTCGCACACTAATGCACGACCATTCGTGTGCAATTTATGTAATTACACCGCATCAGCGAAAAATAATTTACAAAAACATATGAAGTCGCACACCAACGAACGTCCATTTACGTGCGATTTGTGTAATTATGCCACATCACAAAAAAGTTATTTACAAACACATATGAAATTGCACACTAACGAATGTCCATTTCCATGCAATTTGTGTAATTATGCTACATCGCATAAAGGTAGTTTACAAATGCATATGAATTCGCACACAAACGAACGTCTATTTGCATGCACTTTATGTAATTATACAGCATCAGCGAAAGGTAATTTACGAACACACATGAGGTCGCACACCAACGAACGTCCATTCGTATGCAATTTATGTAATTATAGCGCATCAATGAAAAGTAATTTACGAACACATATGATGTCCCACACCAACGAACGTCCATTCACGTGCAATTTGTGTAATTATGCCGCACCAGCGAAAGGTAATTTACAAATACATATGATGTCGCACACCAACGAACGTCCATTCGCATGTAAATTGTGTAATTATGCCGCATCACGAAAAGGTACTTTACAAAGACATGTAAAGTCGCACACTTACGAACGTTCATTTGCATGCAGATTGTGTAATTATGCCGCATCACAAAGAGGTAATTTACAAAGACATATGCAGTCGCACACTAACGAACGTTCATTTGTATGCAATTTGTGCAATTATATGGGATCGTACAAAGGTAGTTTACAAAGACATATGAATTCGCACACTAACGAACGTCCATTTGTGTGCAATTTATGTAGTTATACCTCATCAGCAAAAAGTAATTTTAAAAGACATATGAAGTGGCACACCAACGAACGTCCATTCGCATGCAATTTGTGTAATTATTCAGCATCAGTGAAATGTAACTTACAAACACATATTAAGTCGCACATTAACGAACGTCCATTCGCGTGCAATTTATGTAGTTATACCGCATCAGCGAAAAATGATTTTAAGAGGCATATGAAGTTGCACACCAACGAACGTCCGTTCGCATGCAATTTGTGTAATTATACAGCATCAATGAAATGTAATTTACAAACACATATTAAGTCGCACATTAACGAACGTCCATTTCCGTGCGATTTGTGTAATTATGCTGCAACACATAAAAGTAATTTACAAACACATATGAAATCGCACACTAACGAACGTCCATTTGCATGCAATTTGTGTAATTATGCCACTTCATATAAAGGTAGTTTAAAAATGCATATGAAGTCGCACACTAACGAGCGTCCATTCGCATGCAATAATTGTGATTATTCTACAACACGCAAAAGTTCTTTACAGAAACACGTGTTGTCCCATATTGATTCACACCCATTTGGCTGAAATATGGGTTATTCCGCATCAGAAAAAATAATCTCAAAATCCTAGGTTTCGTCCCTCAACTTCGATGATGATGTATAGTACAATGTATTTAAGAAGTGACTGTACGGCATCAAGCGCATATGGCTAAAACGGGGTCAGATTAGTCTATTGTTGATAAATGGGCGTGTTCTTGCAGCATATCAGTGGCGTAGATAATTTGCTGTTAAATGTCAATTGATATTTGTGACTTTGATATTCTATATTTATTTATTATGCGTTCATAGTTTTCTTTCTGTTTCTTTGTGTCTTATGCCTTGCTTATTTGCGTATTTGCCATGTAAATTTAAACCACCAACAAAATAACACTTAATTTTGGAATATTTACTCTATGGAACTTGGATAAAAATTATTAAATCCGCTACGCCACTGACTTTCAAGGTTTGCGTATATGTCAAATGAAGTGCAGGCTCTTCTTAAATAAACTCTACTTTACATGCTGTTTACGTAATTAGGTCAAAAAGGCCAGAATACACATCGAACGCATACCAACGAATGTTCATTTACATACAGTGCACTTACATACAAATAATATACCCATTTGAAAAAATGTATTCTTATAATCATGTCAATTTGTGTTGAGCTTCAATGACTTATTAAAAAAGAAACTTAATATGGGCTATCGTTTAACTGTTGGTTGGTTTATTCTTTAAAATTGTAACAAGATTCAAATCTAGTGTGTGCATATTTGAACAACCCCTTTAAATTAACTTTTACTGTTACTGTACAGTGTCCCAAATTGAACGTATTAAATGGGTAACTTATTTGTTATTAAAGATACAATAAAACTGTGTCACAGTCATGGGCCACCTTTTTGAGATCAATTCAATGGTAAAATTACAAATGAGCGATCTTCTTTTGTTTTCGAGTTATAGCCAAAAATTGATATTTTGAACAATTCTATTAATTCGTATAACTCGCTTGTTTGCAAAAGCATCCAAAAATACTGTAGAAGTCATTTATACAGTTTTTACGTAGAAAACAGTGGCGCACGTAAATATTTAATATTAATAACACCTTTGAGGTTATAATATAAACTTGCATTTTTTAAAACGAAAACCAAAATTGGTTGCCGCTTTATATAAAAGCTCTTTTTGACAGCTTTTTTAAAATATATAGTTTAATGTAATTATCTTTTCAAATGGCCGATTTATTCCATGTTTTTGGTATAATAAAATAATTTATTATATTGGTAATAATTAGTTGGCCGCGAAACAAAAGGTAAACAAAAAATAACAATTGTTTGTATAACAAACGTCAACGAGCTTCAATCATATCTATTGCACATACAATAAATTGTATTATTAGTTTGTAAGCGAAGCATCTCTGAATTGTTAGTAAATAAAACTATTGTAGTATTCTCAACTGTGTTATAGTGTTTATATATATATATATATATATATATATATATATATTATATGCGAGGGTGTGTGTAGGTGAGGGTGTGTGTGGGTGTGTGCGCATGCGTGGGCGCGTGCTTAGTGTGTGTGAGGATATGAGGTGTGTGAGTACGTGTGTGTATTTGTGTATCCATATATAGGTTATAGAAAATTCATATGTGGATAGGGAAATATAATTTTCAATTTAAGATGTTATATTAATTTTTGTAATATATGTAGTTATGATATTGTATTTATAGCTTTCAAACTTTATTGTTTAGAAATGTGATGTGGTACAATAATAAACTCCTGTTTTGTGTTTATCTTTTGTTTCGTGGCCAACTATTTTTTCATCATCATCATTGGGTCTTCAGTCTTGAAACTGGTTAAACGCGTACCATCATTGTTTTCTATTCTGAACTAACCTACAGATTTCCCCGAAATTTGCACAGTCTGCATCTATCACTATCTGATCTAGGTCTACATCCACCTCATTTTTCCTATCTCTGCTTGTCATATATCCCATACTATTCCCCAAAAATGCCTTAGAACATATTCTGCCCTTCTATTTCTCATATTTTTCTTCCAAAGATATTCTTGTTCCCTTACTGTTTCTATAACCTATTTGTTATTACCTTTGTCTGTCCATCCTCAAACATCTGAAGCACGGCATTTCAAAGGCAGCTACTGTTCTTCTGTCTGCTTTTCAAACTGCTCGTATTTCGTAGGCATATTGTCTGTGCTGTGCTCCACACATACGCTTTCAACAACTTTTTGTTCTATGTTTGTTGTCTTTCATCATAGGCGCCGTTCTTTCTTGTTAGATGCAGTTCGGTCACTTTCTATTGTTTTACAAATATATACCCTATTTCTCCCGCATTCAGTGGTTGCCAAGGGGGTCTGTGGCTGCCAAGTTTCTCCAGCACTTGAACATTTACTGATTTAATATTTTTTCCAATATGTCTTTTCGCACTGTCAACATTAGTTGCAGATATTTCACAACAAACAACTAGTTGTATATAATAATCATCAGATTTGTCTGCGCTTATTTTTTCGTTATTGGGTTTCCCGTCTCAAAACTGGTTGGATATGTACCTGCACTTATTTCTTTTCTAAACTAACCTACATGGTTCCCTGAAATTCTCACACAGCAATACAGCTCGGTTCCCCTTATATTGTTTTCTAATATTATGCCCTATTTCACAGAGATTTATTGAAAGGGGTTAAGCAACTTGTGGCTGCCAAGATCCTCCAACACTTAGACATTTCCCGAAATAATAGTTTTCTAGTAAATGCTTTCACGCAATTACCATTATTCAAGAATATTGCCCCTCCAATGCTTGTAGTTGCTTATAATAGATATCATGTTTAAGTGCAGCTACTTTCTTCGTCATTAATTTATCCATCTTGGGACTGGTTGGATGCGTACCTCCATTGATTTCTCTTCTGAGCTAGCCTACACATTTCCCTGAAACTTTTACAGCCTACATCTTTCACTATCTGTGTGCAGTAGTTTAATCTAGGTCTACCTCTTCTTCTCTTTTTTCCTATCTCTGCTTCTAGTATATTCCGCACTATTCCTTCATGCCGTAGTATGTGGCCTATCATCCTATCTCTTCTATTTTTTACCGTTTTCCACATATTTCTTTCTTCCCCTACCATTTTTAGTACCTTTTCGTTCTTAACTTTGTCTGTCCATGATATCTTCATCATACGTCTGTAGCACCACATTTCAAAGGCTTCTACCTTTTTCTTGTCCGCTTCTCCCACTGTCCAGGCTTCACAGCTATACAGTGCTGTGCTCCACACATATGTTTTGAGCAATCTTTTCCTTGTTTCTATGTTTGTGGTCTTTGAGCACAGTAGTTGCTTTTTCTTGTTAAATGTAGCACGACTTTGTGCTAATCTTTGTATTATATCTTTTGTGCTTTTCCCATCTTGCGTTATTTGGCTTCCTAGGTAGCAGAAATCCTTAACCTCTTGTAAGTTCGTGTTACATATTTGTATTCTTGTGTTTGATTTATTTTTCCCTCCTTTGCATACTAGTACTTAAGTTTTACCTTTGTTAATTTTCATACCGTATCTCTCTGTTAGAACCGTTTCCATTTCATTGAGAGCAGCTTTTAACTCTTCATTGCTAGACGCTAATACCGCTATATCATCTGCAAATCTAAGCATATCCATTTTTTGTCCCTGCATAGTAATTCCAAATGTCTTCCTGCATTTGACAGTATTCACTGCCTCCTCAATATAGAAGTTAAAAATTAGTGGGAATAGGGAACATCCCTGTCTCACCCCTTTCCTAATGTTTACTTCTCTACGTTCCTGCTCTAATTCTATTACTGCTGTTTGCGCTTTGTATAAGCTATGTACTGTCCGCCTATCTCTATAACTCATTCCAATCTTTTTAAGTATTTCGAACATTTTTTTCTATTTTACATTGTCAAATGATTTTTCCAGATCAACAAACCCTATATACACGCTTTCCCCTCTTTCTATTGTTTTCTCCATTATCACCCTCAGAGCTAAGCTAGCCTCCCGTGTTCCCCTGTTTTGCCTAAACCCCAATTGGTCTTCTCCTAGTATTTCTTCAGCCCGTTTTTCCATTCGTCTTTGTACAATTCTAGTTAATATTTTTGATACGTGTGCTGTCAAGCTTATTGTTCGAAAATTTTCACATCTATCTGCGCCTTTCTTTTTTGGTATAGTTACTATGATGTTATGTTTGAAATCTTTGGGTATCTCGCCTGTCTTATACATATAGCTTACAAGTTGGAAAAGACGTTCTGTTACTGCTTTACCAGCGGCTTTTAGAGTCTCCGCTTGTACCTTATCTGAACCCGGCGCCTTACTATTTTTCAGACCCTTTAATGCTATTTCAAATTCATCTCTAAGTATAGGATATCCCAAGTCATCATTTTCAATGACTGATTCCTGTTCTAATACTGTTAGTTCCTCTCCTGAATGTAGATTCCCTACATATTCCTGCCATCTAACTACTTCCTCTACATTTTCTATAATGACGTTTCCTTCCGCGTCCCTTATATTTTTGCTATACGATTTTATATCCCTAAAATTGATTCTAATTAAGTTGTTTGCTTCGTCTGTCTTTCCTATTTCCATCTTAGTTTGTACCTCTTTGCACTTTTCATCAATCCATTGTTCTTTAGCTTTCCTGCATTTTCGAATAATTTCCCATTTTATGGCTTTGTATCTCTGTTTTCCTGTTTCGTCTGATTTATTTTTCTATTTTCGTCTTTCTTCTATTAAATTCAGGATATCCTTTGTTATCCATGGTTTCTTATTTACTTTTTGTGTATACGCCAGAATATCTCTGGTCGCCATGTCGAGGCTGGATTTAATGTTATTCCATTCTGTTTCTACTTCTTTAGTATCAGATATTTTCCCGATATCTTTGAGCAATTCATTTGACCTTTTTTTGAATCTTTCTTGAATATCTTTCTCTTTTAGTTTCTGTAGGTCCAAGTGCCTGTTTCCGTTTCTTTTTTTCAAATTTTTAAATTTAAGTGCGGCCTTCATAATTACGATGTTGTGGTCAGGGTCTATATCTGCTTCTGGGTAGCTTCTACAGTCTTTTACTTGATTCCTAAACCGTTGTCTAACAAGAATGTAATCTATTTGATATCTTCCTATATCTCCTGGCATCTTCCACGTATATCGTCTTCTAGCATGATGTTGAAATAATGTGTTTGTGATGATTAAATTGTTCTTGTCGCAAAATTCTACCAGCCTATTTCCTCTGTCGTTTCTAGTGCCTAAACCAAATAAACCTACTATCGCTCCTTCCCTACCCTCACCCACCACTGCATTAAAATCCCCCGTAATTATTAAATTTTCATGTCCTTTTACGTGTCTTAATACGTCTTCGATATCTTTGTAGATTGCTTCTACCTCTTCGTCACTGTAGCTAGAGGTGGGCATGTATACTTGTATTATTACTGTGTTTACCGGTTTAGATTCTAATCTAACCATGAGTACTCTTTCGTTCTTTTGTAAATAATTTTCTACACAGTATCCTATCTTTTTCCGCATAACTATCCCCACACCCAAATTTCCTTCTTCGGTTCCTGTATGAATTACCCTGAAGTCTCCACTCCAAAAATCCCCCGCCTCTGGACACCAAACTTTGCTGATCCCTACTATGTCTAATGATAACCTATTCATTTCGATTTTTAGGTTCTCTAGCTTACCCACTTGCTTCATAGTTCTAACATTCCACGCTCCGACTCGCAAAATGTTCCCGACTCTTATTCTTAACTTTCCGATCGCATCCTCCGAAGTAGTCCCCTTTCGGAGATCCGAATGGGAGACTATTTTAACTCCGGAATCTTTTACCCCAGAGAATGCCATCATTTTATTATAATTTAGGTACGCTGTGTACTTGGGAGGTAATGTGGTGGTTTCCCGTTGCCTTCCACATCGCGGTAGTGTGTCTTAGACTGCCATACCGACCCCTATGGTCTCTGCCAATCTAAGTACCGAAAGAGCCGCTGCCCTCTTTCGGGGACCTGTCTTAGTCTGGTT
The DNA here is from genome assembly GCA_036346225.1 of Platerodrilus igneus. Classification (NCBI taxonomy): domain Eukaryota; kingdom Metazoa; phylum Arthropoda; class Insecta; order Coleoptera; family Lycidae; genus Platerodrilus; species Platerodrilus igneus. Next base: position 2,448,791 of record JARFIW010001125.1, read on the forward strand.
CCTCACTAACGACCCTACTACTTTGGTTGGACCTGTAGTTTGGCTCCTTAGCTCATTTAAACGCACAAGCCATTCTACCTGTTCTAGTAATTTAGAACTTCGGCAAGGTGTAGATCCATTCGAAATGGCCAACTTTTTTTTTTTTACCAATACAAAAATTATTTTATTATACCAAAAACATGGAATAAATCAACCATTTGAAAAGATAATTGTATTGAACTATATATTTTTGAAAAGCTGTCAAAAAGATCTTTTAAATAAAGCGGAAACCAATTGTGGTTTTCATTTTAAAAAATGCAAGTTTATATTATAACCTCAAAAATGTTATAAATATTAAATATTTGCGTACGTCACTGTATTCTACGTAAAAAACTATATAAAAGACTTTTACAGTATTTTTGGATGTTTTTGCAAACAAACGAGTTATACGAATTAATAGAATTGTTAAGAATATCAATTTTTGGCTATATCTCGAAAACAAAAGAAGATCGCCCATTTGTAATTTTACCATTGAATTGATCTCAAAAAGTTGGCCATGACTGCGCACACAGTTTTATTGTATCTTTAATAACAAATAAGTTACCCATTTAATACATCCAATTTGGAACACACTATACATCGCTAGGAAGTAATAAACAATTTAAATAAAAGTTCGTAAATAATTATGGAGCTAAATTAATATTGACAAGTTGGTTGTTTTAATTTATCGTTTATAGATAGGGGTATTGCCTTTTGCAACTAGTTAAATCTTACGGCTAATTTCATAATTAATTTAAAGTCAACTTTAACTATAAATGGTCATTTTGTAACCTTTTTTTTATGGCCTCCACTAGTTGGATACAAGTGAAGCCTTATTGGTTCGCGACTAAGTTTGGGAATTACCCCAAGGGTAAGCAATGAGAAAGGGTGTGGGGATGGTCTAAACTCTACAACAAGCTAACAAAAAGAAAAGGGGTTGAGCGCCACTGTATCTATATGGACGATAACACTAGAAACTCTATACTCCTATGAGAAGATACAAAAACTCATGGGATATAAGCACAATAAAAAACTTACAACTTACTGAACTAATGTATCTGGAAACCTCTGGAGCATACTTACAACCTCTCCGATCTCGATGATCCTGAAAGAAAAAATACACAACAAACTTTCTATTAAAAAAATACTGTTTGTGCTTTCTAATAAAAAACATACTAATAATTACAGGTGGATAATGTTAAGATTACCACACCAAAGATATTTGAATCAAAAATGAATACCTAGAACAAATCAGTTGTAGCATATCTGTGTTTTTTAAATTACTTCAGCATTTGTCTACTTTCATTATTCAAAGATTTATTTCCTTAAAAAAAATTTTAGTAAAATTAATTGTGCATGGAATAAAAGACTTGAGTCCAAAAATGAAATTTAATATAGTTTCTCTCTTTTCGTTATTTTTTTCTAAATATATTTACAAAAATGAAATAATAAAATTGGATCCTTTATACTTCTGCCTTGACATAACAAGACCTTAAGTTTAATAATATTTTATAACAAGTTTCTAATACCAAATACTCAGATCTGTTTATTAGCTTACATATGTTTAACATTGAGTTTAATTTAAAAAAATTTGAATCACGTGCAGTTAACTTGGACAAATAACATTTCAACTCATTCAAGTATATTGAGCTTATAAAAATTTTGACATCTGCAAGTAATTTTCTAGAAAACAGGAAATGAACTTTAGAATCTCATCTTTTTTAATAAGTGAACGTTCTGTATATCTTACAAAATTATTGTAATAGCATTTCGTAACAATAATCTTCCACGCTGTTCTTTATGCACAAAATTTAGTATAACTAAGCAATTTTCGATTACAAGTTATGTGAGCACACTCAAGGTCTCACAAACATAACAAAGAAAGGTTTGATACCTGTTTTTAATGAAGCCGTCTTCCCTAGTTATCAAACTGCGACGCACGTATTCTGAAATCTGCTTACTAAATGGCTGTAACAAAACACCAAACAACAGCTGTAGTTTCTTAACAAACGAACATTGTCCCAGTCTCTTTATACGTATATCTAGTCAATTCAGGTGTACTTCAAATGTATGTTACTACATCATGCGCTAAGGAAATAAAGATATTTTATAAATTATTTGAGTAATGCGGTCTTACCGTTAACAAATACCGACTCGAACCATTTGAAGGAGAAGCGTGATCAAGCGCCTTGCCGGTGTCACAGGAATAAAATCTTCTCTCTGTGTCTCAAGACGACCAGCCCTCCTACCTTTACTTCGGCACGCCTATCCTGAGGCCCCACTTATCCAAAGCCTGGGAACCCATTTTTGTAGCAGGTTGTCTGAACTACATTCTCAAATACAAATGGCTGACTTTCTTATCCGTACCGTACAAGTACGGTACGGCGCATCTGCTTCGCGCGTCCTTGTGACCGTATTCACGCACGCGCTATCCTAATTTTAACGAATGAAATTTATTGTTGTTGTGTGCGAGTAATGCAATTCTTCCATTGGAAAACATGATATATTATGTTTAATGTACTCTTCTACATCACTAGCCATTTTGTGCGGCCTGTTGTCATGGCGACCTCGACGATAATTAGGTGGAGCCGAATATTCACTTTTAATTTTATCTCTTATTAAGTAGGGATGGACTCGGGCTCGGGCTTTCGGGCCAGCCCGATTTCGGGCTCGAATCCGGGCCGGGCCGTTGACTACTTTATTCGGGCCGGGCTGGGCCAAACGATTCGGGCCGGGCCGAAAAACGTATGAGTAGATACTCCACTGGCTTTTCACTTCTATCTCACATTGAGTAAATAAACGTTCTTAATTATATTTTAACGTAGTGTCTTCACGAAACCGTCAGTTTTTCGTCTTGTTTAGTATAAAGAAGATGTGATATTATAACACACTTCCCATCCCGAATATTTTTTTTAGTCCTATTTAATGTCCCTCATGTTGTACTTTAGGCAAGTTAAAAATGCCCGGAAACATCGAACTAGGTGATTTATTCATAATTTAAAAGTTTGCACTATTTATATTATGTATATGTATATACTTCAAATTTCAATCATGCGGCAACGTTGTTACGTTTTTTTTTTTGTGGCAGCCACGTTGGGCGCCAAAAATGTTACGTTAAGTATTTCGTGGCAGTCCCTGTTCGGGCGCCAAAGTTCTGCTACGTTGGCCCGTAGCCGTGCGTAACACAAAGAAAATCATAGAATTGACCGGGCTCAATCGTAGAGTAGGGGGAGGTCGTAGAAAACAGACCAACATATAACGTACGGGGCTGTAACGAATTAGTAACAATACCTGCAGTAAAAAAAGTTAGAATAGCAAACCTGCAATAAAGAAAAATTAGTCCTGCAAACCTGAAATAAAGAAAAAGCATAGCAGCAATGAAAAGTCGCAGTGATTCAGTACTTTGTAGAATGTAAATAAAACGGTTTAGATAAACTATATAATATAATCACGATAAAAGCATTATAAAAATTTTTATTACAAAGTGAGGTAATATTGGGGAGTAGCAGAAACGTTTCCTCACACACCAATTAAACATAAATCAGACAAAATGTTAACAAAAGATAAATAGGTAAGACACAATTAATATGAGTAATTCAGTAGTATTAATCTTTCTTTCTTTCTTTCCTTTTTTTTTCTTATGTTTTAAAATATCATGCAAGTCCTTTGTAAAAGGTATCAGAACGACAAAGATATAGCAAAGTCACGAATAGACATTTACAGCAATAACAAGTAGAAAATAGTTCAACTTACAAAAGTCCTTCAGCAACGCTTCTTTGCAACGGAAGTGTGAGATTCACGATGTCCTGCACTAACGAAGCACTTCACCCTGGACTGTAAGGGTGTTGATGGAACTTATCACACGTCACACTAATCACAGCTACGCATTTCACTGGGGTTAGCAGCAGATACCATCACGCGACGGAACTATGTAGCATTGATAAATTTCTTGTTAATTCTATTTCCTGAGACAATAATTTCGAAATATTTTGTAGCACTAGTTTAATTTCAACTGGGATCAAATGTATATTATTTTCATAAACCTCTAAAAAGCAGTGAGAAACTTCAACCAATACCTTTGTAAACCAGTAATCTGTTATATTTCGCAAATAACGAAATTCGCGCAAGCAATGATTAGATTCTTTGGTCTTAGAAAAATGCAGAAACTACAGTATCCACTGTATTTAAATAATCCAAAGTATGCACTAATCTGATAAAACAAAGGGACACTAGACTAGATCGCACACACATTAATCCTAAAGAAAGAATCGGTCAGTTTAGCAAGTTCTACGACTATTATTTCAAAAGACAAACAACTAAAACCACAAATTAGTAAAATACACGTATCACTAAAGTAAGTCCTTCAAATGTTCCTTAAAGCATTTGTCTCACAAGAAAAACAACTAAAAAAACGGAAGTGTGAGATTCACGATGTCCTACGCTAACGAAGCACTTCACCCTTGACTGTGAGGGTGTTGATGGAATTTCTTACACTTTACACTAATCACACCTATGTATTTCACTGGCGTTAGCAGCAGACAATATCATGCGATGGACTATGTAGCATTGATAAATTCTTGTTAACTCTATTTCCTGAGACAATAATTTCGCAATTTTTTGTAACACAAATCGTAAAACATGGTAATATAAAGTTTAGAATCACGCTTTCAAGGCACGATGTAATGCATTAAACTAACAGTAACGCGCGGTGTTTTATTTGCTACTTATGGTAACAAAGAAAAATCTAATGCTTTTGAATGACGAAAATTCGCGCAAACAACGATCTATTTTAGATTCGTTGGGGTTAGAAAAAATGCAGAAACTACAGTATCCACTGTATTTAAATAATCCAAAGTAGGCACTAATCTGATAAAACAAAGGGACACTAGACTAGATCGCACACACATTAATCCTAAAGAAAGAATCGGTCAGTTTAGCAAGTTCTACGACTATTATTTCACAAGACAAACAACTAAAACCACAAATTAGTAAAATACGCGTATCACTAAAGTAAGTCCGTAAAACGCACGACAAGTTCTATCACTTTTATTTACAACAGAAAAGCAACCAAAAAAGCCAATTAGTAGAGCAACGCGCATCACGAAAACCGTCCGTCAATGACCTTACCACAACACTTGTGGTCAACCAAACACGTTACATATACACGACTTTTATTTCATAAGAAAGACAACTAAAATCGTGCCGCGCTTGTTCAGGAACAATTCGAAATTCATCCTCACTATTTTCAAAGCAAAGAAGAAGCAGTATTTTTAACGTAATTAATCTAGAGGAACCAAGAACAGAACTTGACTGCCAATCTGTTTATTCAACTCGTTCCATACAACTTCTTATCGTCTCTTATCTACCTTGTATATCCACATAAGAAACAAAGTTTATATTTACGGCAAGACAAGGACGATGCAATCTATAATTAATACGATGCACTCGCCTAAGGAGTTAATAAATATCAAATATAAAACTAGTAATTTGTAGAAATGTACTTACGAATTGAGTATAAAAGCGTAAAATGTTAAAACTATAAAAATGTCCGTTACAACGTCGATATTATCAATCGCATGTATAGTTTATGTATACTACTATGTAGTATATATTAATTAGCGTTAGATTCTTTACTGCTACATGTATTTTAAAATAACGATTTTAATAAAACTTTTGAAAACAATACTTTAACGTTTATTCGCAGACTATAGTTATAGCAGACACTTCTAGGCAACATGAAATTTTGAATTTCATACTTTTACTACTTTGATATTATCACCGGTACCGTAACTAGCCTTTTGTTTAGGAGGGGTGGAGGCTGACCAGCCAATAATCATTTTCTAAATACAACTTTTTTTTAGCGTTTTCTGAACACCCTTCTTGGGTGGGCTAGAATATTTAGATGGGGATTAGTCTTCTAAGTAACCTACCCCTTGCTACGTGCATGATTATCACTTAATATATTGTTGAATAGTAGAATTTTGCTGCAGATATAGTTGTCTATTTATTGCAGGATAATGTATAATAATTCCATTATCGAACTCATGGATAAAGTAAATAAAATTTTATTGGTATATAAAAGGATCTATGTACCGATTTATATCTTTTGGTAATCTTTTTTTAACTTTTCAACCTTAAACTATTACTTCATTTTACTTCCATTCCATCAGATAATATGTATTTTTAAAGAATAAGGTACCCTCTACATACCACAATTTAAAAATCCAACTTTTTTGAGCAAACATTCGGTATATTATTTGACCTTCAGGTTCCTTAATAACATTAGGTACCAATTTTCAATCGCTTGAGATATTAACCGATGAAATTTGGTACCGTTTATAATATGACATATAAACAACTTATTTAATTTTTAACATTCAGTAATTCACCAAGTGTTAAATCTGAACTTTGGCACGATTTGTCAGTCGGTCAAATAAAAATTTAAAAGAACTAGAACAAAGACAGTCAAATTATAGCTCAAAGTTCTATTCCAAAAGTTTCAGTTTCTCAAAGTAAAAAAAGGCTATAAAAATCCGTTTGTAACAATTTCATAGACATTGAAAATTGCTAAACATTTTGTACTTTTGTTACATATTTCTAGGATTTTTCAAAGAATCAAGAATCAAATGATGTACTACGGTATGTTCCACACGTATCTTGATTGTAACTCAAAATCATTATACTCTTAAATCAAACAAAAGAGTGATAGTTACTTGTTGAACACAACTGAAAAAAATATCTTCTCATTCACTGAATGAAAGTCAGGCCGGCCCGAAATTTCGGGCCGGGCCGGTCAGGGCCGGCCCGCCGGGCCGGGCTGTCAGTTTTTATTTCGGGTCGGGCCTCGGCCAAGTCAACTTTTTTCTGCCAATTTGGTATAGACCGCAAAGAGCTATTTTGCATATTTCAGTGGTAATACCATCATGCGTTACAAAGAAGTTATAAGAGGCAGACTTGTGTCTTTGTGCACCTTTGCGATCTCTAGCTACTAGTCTAATCACAATAGAACTAAAAAGTATAGCATTTTTACCATCAGCGCTTAGTGAATAAAACTGTTTGAGTATGAATTCCCTTTTTTCTAAACTAAATTTATCACTGCATTTCAATCTACAGCTATGTTGGCAAAGAACATTTTCTTTGGCATCTTTTTTTAACTAAAATATCTTTGTATGATAAGTATGATTATCCTTTTTCTCGTGCTATTGTTGCTGACCGTCTTTTCCAGGAATTTAAATCCCTTTTACGTTTCTTTGTTAAATTTTCTTTTCGCAGACATCTATTTTGATTTCTTTTTACACTTTGCACAACATAACTGGTTCCATTTGAAGTTTTTGGCTCATTCGCTAATAACATCTCCGCATTACTTTCCGTTAAATTTTCATTGTGGATCATAAATGGCTCATTTTCTTTATCATCATTATCGTTATCGTTACTGGTTTCTAATTCACTGGCATGTGGTACATATTCTTCTTCGGTGTCTGATGAAAAATCTCCTTGTGAATGCTCGTTGTTTGTTGAAGTTTGTTCCATAGGCTCCTGTTTAGGCTTATTTACCCTATTTACACGTTTTACCTTAAGCTTATAGATATTAATTAATGTCGCTTATCCTTTAACTTAACAGTATTTAACCCCTTCCTATAATCCGGTCCTATCCACTACCTACCTACAAGAAAAGGGACTAAAATGGTGAGAAAGGACAGAAATACGAGTGCTTCGAAAGCCGTAGCAAGCGTCACATGTACGCAATATGTTGTCGTGGTTATTTTGCAGTAATTAGTGCCGTACAATCGGTTCGTGTGCTAATTAACATTACTACAGTCCGCAATCAATTAATAGTTTCGTTACATTGATCGACCAGCGTAGAATCAAGATCGCAGTCATTAAAGGTAGGTGAATTCCATATCATTGGTTCATCCCTTTATCCCTACATTTTGGTTCCTTTCGACCGCATTAATTAATATTTGCATAGAAAAATTGATTATCTAATCAAACAATTAGAGTAATCAGGTCAGTTTTGCATATTAATAGTAATTGCAGTTAGGCTTATTTCATAATGTTTGTGCATGCCGTTGCATTTTAAAAAGTTACTTCTTAAAATTTAAGTGCATTAAAAAAGGCAGTTAATTTAACTTAAGCGTATACAAATAGGAAAAACATCATTGCGATACCCCTGTTCTAAGAACTTGCATTGTATACCTGAAACTGCACTAATCTATTTTGGTGAGAGCTTAAAGAACCGTTATTCCTCGAGGTATCTTAAGGGTTGTGGTCAACACAAGTCTCATTTTAACGTTAAATTAAAGTGTCACTCAGGATTAGCTACATAATTGCTAGTTTCTGAAATTTGGGTTTACATCTTAAGATTTGTTATTTTTGTGACAAGGGTACTCGTGTTTAGGGAATAGTTATTTTGTTCGAGATGACTCAGATGCTTATGGACCGTCTTATAGTAGATGGAAAGGGTGTTTGAATAGGATAGAAAATTTGTTTGAAAGTATTTCAAAGTTGGAATATAATCTTGAAAACCAAGCAATCTCTACGATGATGGTACAGTCAGCTGTAGAGATAAAGGAAGAATTTGATGCATCCTACAAAAGGTGTGTGTTAGACGAGGATGATACGGACAGTTTAAGTCAAATTACAGCAATCAGAATTGAATTGGATAAAACTTTAATATCAATTAAAGTTATTGGGGCAAAATTTGTTAGTTTGGTTGAAAGTAAGCAGGAAGCGAAACCGTTTTCTACAAGTAGATCGTCGTATGATACCGCTGGTATAGGTATCACCAGTAATTTAAAACTTCCAAAGGTCGCAATTGGGAGCTTTTCTGGACGCATAGAGCATTGGGAATCGTTTCATAGTTTGTATAAAATCTCATTCATTTAAATACACAGTTATTACCAATCGAAAAGTTTTATTTCTTACTGAAGCGTTGGATGTAGGTTCCAGAAATTTAATTCGTCATCTACCAATAAATAATGACAATTATGAAATTGCATACTCCGTTATAGTACAACGCTATGACTCACGTCGTTTGATTGTCAATACATATTGGTCAGCTCTTGAAAATTGTCCTAAGGTGAAAGCAAAATCACATACAGAATTTTGGGATTTGTTGAATTGTTTTACAGAGAATTTGTCAGGTTTACGTCAAATAAAAATTGATTTACTTAATTTAATATTGTTTAATTTGTTGAGCAAAAAGGTTGATGCTGACCTCTTAAAGGCATTTGAGGTTGAAAATAATGAAGAAATACCTACATACGAGCAATTGAAATCATTTCTTGAAAAACAGTGTAAAGCTTTGGAAATTAGTAGTATGATTTCGTCCGAACCATCGAAGTCAAGTTCAAAACACACATTGAATACAAACATTAAGGAAAAGCGTTTTTCTTTTAATCCGAAGTCATATGTTAAAACCTCATTACTTACAACTTCAAACGCGGTAAAATGTTTGGTTTGCAATGGTAATCATCAGATTTATCGTTGTCAAATTTTTTTGGGTAAGGTTCCTCAAGAAAGGTATAATACTGCAAAGGATAAAAATTTGTGTATCAATTGTCTTCAAGATACACATAAAATTGCAACATGCCCGTCAAAATCGGTATGTAAAAAATGTCACAAAAAGGGTCACAATACCCTCCTTCATTTTGAAAATTCTGCTTCTATTGTTGAAACAAAACCTGCTGCTGCAGATGTTTCAGATATTGCCTCTACTTCAAATTGTAGTACATTGTTCTCGTCGAAATTGTCAAGTGCTTCTACATTGTTATCAACAGTTCAAGTTTCTATTCGCAATGAATTTGGACAAGCGCAAATTGTAAGAGCATTATTGGATTGTGGAAGTATGGAATCTTTTATAACGGAAAAATGCCGTCAACGGCTTGGATTAAATAAATCAAAGGTTGCATTAAAGGTAGAAGGGTTGGGGTTAGCGTCATCTCATATTACCGGAAAGGTAGTTTGTAAATTAAACCCGTTGGACACACAATGCCAGAATATTCAGTTCAAGCATTTGTATTGCCAGAAATTTGTGGAAAATTACCAACGGCTCCATCTCTTCGAAAAATTGGATACATATAAAAGGTTTAGACTTAGCCGATCCATCTTTTGATAAACCAGGTAATATAGACTTGTTGTTGGGAGCAGATATTTTTGCCCGCACTTTGGGTAATGAAACTCGTTCGGGTTCACCTGATGAACCAGTTGCAATTGCACTTCATTTGGTTGGTTACTGACAGGCAAGTTTGTGTCTCCAGTGACAAGTGGCACGTCATTGTGTGCATTCGTAGAACCCTTAGAGTCTAGTATCACTAGATTCTGGGAACTGGAAAACATTCCAGACATTCCAACACACAAGTTATCCCCACAAGAGGAAATTTGTGAAAACACTTTCGTAGCAATTATTCGAGAGACAAAACAGGTCGTTTCGTTGTATCGTTGCCGTTTAGTGGTCCTGAACCGTTGTTTGTTGGGTCTCAGGATGTCGCACTTAATCGGTTTTATTATTAGAACGTCGCTTGGAAAAGAATCCGGAATTATACACTTTGTATAAACAATTTATGCAAGACTATTCCGACAGTGGGCATATGACACCAGTAAATGCCTCAATTAGTAGCAAGATTCCATCTCCGGAATATTATATTCCGCACCATGCGGTTATGAAACCGGAAAGCACTACTACACAAATTCGAGTGGTGTTTGACGCATCCGCGGTTTGTCCCAGTGGTGGTTCATTGAATGAACATTTGATGCCAGGACCTCCGCTTCAGAAAGATATTTTTGCTTTGTTGTTGGATTTTTGTTTATATCCCATTGTATTAACTGCCGATATTAAACAGATGTACAGGCAGATTTTTGTTGCTCCGAATCATCGGGCGTATCAAAAAATACTTTGGAGACCAACGTCATCAGAACCAATAGTCGAGTATCAATTAAATACTGTTACCTACGGAGTTACTTCATCACCCTTCTTGGCAATGCGTGTTATTAAGGAGCTTGCGAATGCTGAAGCACCTAAATATCCAAACGCTGCCAAGGTTTTGTTGTCGGATGTTTATGTCGATGATGTGATTACCGGGTGCAGTTCATCTGATGAAGCTAAACGTCTAGTTTCTGAATTAAATCAGATTTGTGAGGCTGGAGGTTTTACATTGAGAAAATAGAATAGTAACATTGCTAGTATCATTGATGATTTACCAGAATCTTATCGTTATCAACAAGCTGTTTCCTTCGAGGAATCTAACAATGTTACCCAAAAGGTATTAGGTTTGCGTTGGCAACCGTCGCTTGATCAATTCTTCTATGATACAAATATCATAGACAGACCATGTACTAAAAGAAATATGTTGTCCGAAGTAGCAAGGATCTTTGATCCGTTAGGGCTATTAGCGCCTTTAGTATTTTTGGCCAAGCATTTAATACAATCGTTATGGATTTTAGGATTTGAATGGGATGACAGTCCCCCGTTGACCATACGTTCAAAGTGGAAAATTTATTTGCAACAAATGTCGCAATTATCAGACCTTAAAATTCCTCGGTGGATTATTTCTGATGATGTTCAAGATCTACAGCTGCATGCATTTTGTGACGCGTCTGAGGCAGGGTATGCTACTGTGATTTACTTTCGTACTGTTGACATACAGGGTGATATAAAGGTTGCCTTAGTATGTGCAAAATCTAGACTTGCGCCCACAAAGCGCATATCGTTGCCAAGACTCGAATTGTGCGGTGCTGTGTTATTGTCTGATGTAGTGGCATTTGTCCAAAATACATATAAAACTCGTCTGTCGTTAGATCGTATAGTTGCTTGGTCCGATTCTACAGTCGCTCTGTGTTGGATTCGATCGTCATCTTATAACTGGAAAACTTTTATAAGTAATCGGATTTCGCATATTCAGGATCGCGTTTCTCCTGCATCTTGGAACCATGTTCGGTCACATGATAACCCCGCAGACTGCGCCTGTAGAGGGATGTTAGCATCAGATTTAGTCAATCATCAGTTATGATGGACAGGCCCTCCATGGTTGTCACTTCCAGAAGAAAATTGGCCGGTTACCCACATGCCAAAGTTAATCGATACATCTCCAATAGATGTGGAGAAACGTACATTGGTATTAAATGTTGTGGTGACAGATAATTTTTTAGATTCATTACTAGAGAGATTTTCAAATCTACAAAAAATATGTAGAATTGTTTCATATGTTTACCAGTTTGTTCGTAAGTTACAATTTGCTAGACAGGCAGTTGGTGAGAATTTGGATAACGTGTCTGTGTCTCAGCAACACGCTATGGAATTATTGATTAATAGAATTCAGCAAGAATCATTTGGGCAGGATATAGAAAATATTAAACGGGGTAAGGTAATTAGTAAACATCTTCGACCTCTTACTCCTTTTATTGACTCGCTTGGTTTGTTGAGGGTGGGCGGTCAGCTCAGAAACTCGGACTTACCATATGAAACAAAATTTCCATTGGTACTTCCTCGCACTCACAGATTAACAGAATTAATCATCTTGGACTGCCATAAAACATACTTACACCCTGGTCTTAAAGCCACACAATTTTACTAACCCAAAATTATTGGATTTTGTCAGCAAAAGAGTCATACGTCAATGTTTAAAATCTTGTATTCGATGTTTTAGAGTGAAACCAATTGCTTATTGTCCTCCGATGGGTGATTTGCCTGCATCAAGGTTTACCTCTGTAAAGGCTTTCCTACACACGGGGTTGATTTTGGAGGTCCTTTCTGTATTCTCATGAGCCGTAATCGAGGTGTAAGGTCACTAAAGGCTTACATTTGTTTATTTGTTTGCTTCAGCACAAAGGCTCTTCATTTAGAGCTTGTGTCAAGTTTGTCGGCGGATGCTTTATAGCCGCGTTACGACGCTTTATAGCCCGCCGGGGTAAATGCCTAAAACTCTATTCCGATTGCGGTACCAATTTTGTTGGAGCATCGAACGAAATCTCCCAACTGATGACTCAATCAGCGCATGCTGAAGGAATTGAATTGTGTTCAATCCTCCCTCAGCTCCTCATTTTGGAGGGTTGTGGGAGGCTGGAATTAAGTCTGTCAAGACATATTTAAAAGAGTGATTGGCGACCAGATATTATCATACGAAGAATTAAACACGGTTTTAATTCAGGTTGAAGCCATTTTAAATTTAAGGCCTCTGTGCCCCATGAGCTCAGATCCGAATGATTTTTCATTTTTAAGTCCGTCCCATTTTTTGAATATAGAGCCTGTTTCTGTCATACCCGATCCAGTTCTCCTTGAGTTGGAAATATCAAAATTAGATCGTTGGCAACTTATTCAACGCATCCAACAATCATTTTGGAAGCGTTGGCGTAATGAATATCTGCATTCTTTGCAACAGAAGGCAAAATGGTTTACCCATACTTCTGAGGCGAAAATTGGAACGTTAGTCTTAATTCATGACAATCAAGTCGCACCTTTACATTGGAAATTAGGGCGCATAGAAAACTGTATGTTGGTTCAGACAACATTAGCCGCGTGGCAGGTGTGAAAACAATGCAAGGTTCTCTCAAAAGACCACTTGTTAAACTATATCCTCTTCCTTTGTAAAAATAGTTTTAGTATTTTTCGTAAGTGTATACGTATAAGTATTTGTTGTTGTTTACTTTTAAAATAAGTTGCTTCACACTTATTTTGGTGGGCGGTATGTTTAGGCTTATTTACCCTATTTACACGTTTTACCTTAAGCTTATAGATATTAATTAATGTCGCTTATCCTTTAACAGTATTTAACCCTTCCTATAATCCGGTCCTATCCACTACCTACCTACAAGAAAAGGGACTAAATGGTGAGAAAGGACAGAAATACGAGTGCTTCGAAAGCCGTAGCAAGCGTCACATGTACGCAATATGTTGTCGTGGTTATTTTGCAGTAATTAGTGCCGTACAATCGGTTCGTGTGCTAATTAACATTACTACAGTCCGCAATCAATTAATAGTTTCGTTACATTGATCGACCAGCGTAGAATCAAGATCGCAGTCATTAAAGGTAGGTGAATTCCATATCATTGGTTCATCCCTTTATCCCTACATTTTGGTTCCTTTCGACCGCATTAATTAATATTTGCATAGAAAAATTGATTATCTAATCAAACAATTAGAGTAATCAGGTCAGTTTTGCATATTAATAGTAATTGCAGTTAGGCTTATTTCATAATGTTTGTGCATGCCGTTGCATTTTAAAAAGTTACTTCTTAAAATTTAAGTGCATTAAAAAAGGCAGTTAATTTAACTTAAGCGTATACAAATAGGAAAAACATCATTGCGATACCCTGTTCTAAGAACTTGCATTGTATACCTGAAACTGCACTAATCTATTTTGGTGAGAGCTTAAAGAACCGTTATTCCTCGAGGTATCTTAAGGGTTGTGGTCAACACAAGTCTCATTTTAACGTTAAATTAAAGTGTCACTCAGGATTAGCTACATAATTGCTAGTTTCTGAAATTTGGGTTTACATCTTAAGATTTGTTATTTTTGTGACAAGGGTACTCGTGTTTAGGGAATAGTTATTTTGTTCGAGATGACTCAGATGCTTATGGACCGTCTTATAGTAGATGGGAAAGGGTGTTTGAATAGGATAGAAAATTTGTTTGAAAGTATTTCAAAGTTGGAATATAATCTTGAAAACCAAGCAATCTCTACGATGATGGTACAGTCAGCTGTAGAGATAAAGGAAGAATTTGATGCATCCTACAAAAGGTGTGTGTTAGACGAGGATGATACGGACAGTTTAAGTCAAATTACAGCAATCAGAATTGAATTGGATAAAACTTTAATATCAATTAAAGTTATTGGGGCAAAATTTGTTAGTTTGGTTGAAAGTAAGCAGGAAGCGAAACCGTTTTCTACAAGTAGATCGTCGTATGATACCGCTGGTATAGGTATCACCAGTAATTTAAAACTTCAAAGGTCGCAATTGGGAGCTTTTCTGGACGCATAGAGCATTGGGAATCGTTTCATAGTTTGTATAAAAATCTCATTCATTTAAATACACAGTTATTACCAATCGAAAAGTTTTTATTTCTTACTGAAGCGTTGGATGTAGGTTCCAGAAATTTAATTCGTCATCTACCAATAAATAATGACAATTATGAAATTGCATACTCCGTTATAGTACAACGCTATGACTCACGTCGTTTGATTGTCAATACATATTGGTCAGCTCTTGAAAATTGTCCTAAGGTGAAAGCAAAATCACATACAGAATTTTGGGATTTGTTGAATTGTTTTACAGAGAATTTGTCAGGTTTACGTCAAATAAAAATTGATTTACTTAATTTAATATTGTTTAATTTGTTGAGCAAAAAGGTTGATGCTGACCTCTTAAAGGCATTTGAGGTTGAAAATAATGAAGAAATACCTACATACGAGCAATTGAAATCATTTCTTGAAAAACAGTGTAAAGCTTTGGAAATTAGTAGTATGATTTCGTCCGAACCATCGAAGTCAAGTTCAAAACACACATTGAATACAAACATTAAGGAAAAGCGTTTTCTTTTAATCCGAAGTCATATGTTAAAACCTCATTACTTACAACTTCAAACGCGGTAAAATGTTTGGTTTGCAATGGTAATCATCAGATTTATCGTTGTCAAATTTTTTGGGTAAGGTTCCTCAAGAAAGGTATAATACTGCAAAGGATAAAAATTTGTGTATCAATTGTCTTCAAGATACACATAAAATTGCAACATGCCCGTCAAAATCGGTATGTAAAAAATGTCACAAAAAGGGTCACAATACCCTCCTTCATTTTGAAAATTCTGCTTCTATTGTTGAAACAAAACCTGCTGCTGCAGATGTTTCAGATATTGCCTCTACTTCAAATTGTAGTACATTGTTCTCGTCGAAATTGTCAAGTGCTTCTACATTGTTATCAACAGTTCAAGTTTCTATTCGCAATGAATTTGGACAAGCGCAAATTGTAAGAGCATTATTGGATTGTGGAAGTATGGAATCTTTTATAACGGAAAAATGCCGTCAACGGCTTGGATTAAATAAATCAAAGGTTGCATTAAAGGTAGAAGGGTTGGGGTTAGCGTCATCTCATATTACCGGAAAGGTAGTTTGTAAAATTAAACCCGTTGGACACACAATGCCAGAATATTCAGTTCAAGCATTTGTATTGCCAGAAATTTGTGGAAAATTACCAACGGCTCCGATCTCTTCGAAAAATTGGATACATATAAAAGGTTTAGACTTAGCCGATCCATCTTTTGATAAACCAGGTAATATAGACTTGTTGTTGGGAGCAGATATTTTGCCCGCACTTTGGGTAATGAAACTCGTTCGGGTTCACCTGATGAACCAGTTGCAATTCGCACTTCATTTGGTTGGTTACTGACAGGCAAGTTTGTGTCTCCAGTGACAAGTGGCAGGTCATTGTGTGCATTCGTAGAACCCTTAGAGTCTAGTATCACTAGATTCTGGGAACTGGAAAACATTCCAGACATTCCAACACACAAGTTATCCCCACAAGAGGAAATTTGTGAAAACACTTTCGTAGCAATTATTCGAGAGACAAAACGGGTCGTTTCGTTGTATCGTTGCCGTTTAGTGGTCCTGAACCGTTGTTTGTTGGGTCTCGGGATGTCGCACTTAATCGGTTTTATTATTAGAACGTCGCTTGAAAAGAATCCGGAATTATACACTTTGTATAAACAATTTATGCAAGACTATTCCGACAGTGGGCATATGACACCAGTAAATGCCTCAATTAGTAGCAAGATTCCATCTCCGGAATATTATATTCCGCACCATGCGGTTATGAAACCGGAAAGCACTACTACACAAATTGAGTGGTGTTTGACGCATCCGCGGTTTGTCCCAGTGGTGGTTCATTGAATGAACATTTGATGCCAGGACCTCCGCTTCAGAAAGATATTTTGCTTTGTTGTTGGATTTTGTTTATATCCCATTGTATTAACTGCCGATATTAAACAGATGTACAGGCAGATTTTTGTTGCTCCGAATCATCGGGCTTATCAAAAAATACTTTGGAGACCAACGTCATCAGAACCAATAGTCGAGTATCAATTAAATACTGTTACCTACGGAGTTACTTCATCACCCTTCTTGGCAATGCGTGTTATTAAGGAGCTTGCGAATGCTGAAGCACCTAAATATCCAAACGCTGCCAAGGTTTTGTTGTCGGATGTTTATGTCGATGATGTGATTACCGGGTGCAGTTCATCTGATGAAGCTAAACGTCTAGTTTCTGAATTAAATCAGATTTGTGAGGCTGGAGGTTTTACATTGAGAAAATGGAATAGTAACATTGCTAGTATCATTGATGATTTACCAGAATCTTATCGTTATCAACAAGCTGTTTCCTTCGAGGAATCTAACAATGTTACCCAAAAGGTATTAGGTTTGCGTTGGCAACCGTCGCTTGATCAATTCTTCTATGATACAAATATCATAGACAGACCATGTACTAAAAGAAATATGTTGTCCGAAGTAGCAAGGATCTTTGATCCGTTAGGGCTATTAGCGCCTTTAGTATTTTTGGCCAAGCATTTAATACAATCGTTATGGATTTTAGGATTTGAATGGGATGACAGTCCCCCGTTGACCATACGTTCAAAGTGGAAAATTTATTTGCAACAAATGTCGCAATTATCAGACCTTAAAATTCCTCGGTGGATTATTTCTGATGATGTTCAAGATCTACAGCTGCATGCATTTTGTGACGCGTCTGAGGCAGGGTATGCTACTGTGATTTACTTTCGTACTGTTGACATACAGGGTGATATAAAGGTTGCCTTAGTATGTGCAAAATCTAGACTTGCGCCCACAAAGCGCATATCGTTGCCAAGACTCGAATTGTGCGGTGCTGTGTTATTGTCTGATGTAGTGGCATTTGTCCAAAATACATATAAAACTCGTCTGTCGTTAGATCGTATAGTTGCTTGGTCCGATTCTACAGTCGCTCTGTGTTGGATTCGATCGTCATCTTATAACAGGAAAACTTTTATAAGTAATCGGATTTCGCATATTCAGGATCGCGTTCCTCCTGCATCTTTGAACCAAGTTCGGTCACATGATAACCCCGCAGACTGCGCCTGTAGAGGATGTTAGCATCAGATTTAGTCAATCATCAGTTATGATGGACAGGCCCTCCATGGTTGTCACTTCCAGAAGAAAATTGGCCGGTTACCCACATGCCAAAGTTAATCGATACATCTCCAATAGATGTGGAGAAACGTACATTGGTATTAAATGTTGTGGTGACAGATAATTTTTTAGATTCATTACTAGAGAGATTTTCAAATCTACAAAAAATATGTAGAATTGTTTCATATGTTTACCAGTTTGTTCGTAAGTTACAATTTGCTAGACAGGCAGTTGGTGAGAATTTGGATAACGTGTCTGTGTCTCAGCAACACGCTATGGAATTATTGATTAAGAGAATTCAGCAAGAATCATTTGGGCAGGATATAGAAAATATTAAACGGGGTAAGGTAATTAGTAAACATCTTCGACCTCTTACTCCTTTTATTGACTCGCTTGGTTTGTTGAGGGTGGGCGGTCAGCTCAGAAACTCGGACTTACCATATGAAACAAAATTTCCATTGGTACTTCCTCGCACTCACAGATTAACAGAATTAATCATCTTGGACTGCCATAAAACATACTTACACCCTGGTCTTAAAGCCACACAATTTTTACTAACCCAAAATTATTGGATTTTGTCAGCAAAAAGAGTCATACGTCAATGTTTAAAATCTTGTATTCGATGTTTTAGAGTGAAACCAATTGCTTATTGTCCTCCGATGGGTGATTTGCCTGCATCAAGGTTTACCTCTGTAAAGGCTTTCCTACACACGGGGGTTGATTTTGGAGGTCCTTTCTGTATTCTCATGAGCCGTAATCGAGGTGTAAGGTCACTAAAGGCTTACATTTGTTTATTTGTTTGCTTCAGCACAAAGGCTCTTCATTTAGAGCTTGTGTCAAGTTTGTCGGCGGATGCTTTTATAGCCGCGTTACGACGCTTTATAGCCCGCCGGGGTAAATGCCTAAAACTCTATTCCGATTGCGGTACCAATTTTGTTGGAGCATCGAACGAAATCTCCCAACTGATGACTCAATCAGCGCATGCTGAAGGAATTGAATTCGTGTTCAATCCTCCCTCAGCTCCTCATTTTGGAGGGTTGTGGGAGGCTGGAATTAAGTCTGTCAAGACATATTTAAAAAGAGTGATTGGCGACCAGATATTATCATACGAAGAATTAAACACGGTTTTAATTCAGGTTGAAGCCATTTTAAATTTAAGGCCTCTGTGCCCCATGAGCTCAGATCCGAATGATTTTTCATTTTTAAGTCCGTCCCATTTTTTGAATATAGAGCCTGTTTCTGTCATACCCGATCCAGTTCTCCTTGAGTTGGAAATATCAAAATTAGATCGTTGGCAACTTATTCAACGCATCCAACAATCATTTTGGAAGCGTTGGCGTAATGAATATCTGCATTCTTTGCAACAGAAGGCAAAATGGTTTACCCATACTTCTGAGGCGAAAATTGGAACGTTAGTCTTAATTCATGACAATCAAGTCGCACCTTTACATTGGAAATTAGGGCGCATAGAAAAACTGTATGTTGGTTCAGACAACATTAGCCGCGTGGCAGGTGTGAAAACAATGCAAGGTTCTCTCAAAAGACCACTTGTTAAACTATATCCTCTTCCTTTGTAAAAATAGTTTTAGTATTTTTCGTAAGTGTATACGTATAAGTATTTGTTGCCGTTTACTTTTAAAATAAGTTGCTTCACACTTATTTTGGTGGGCGGTATGTTTAGGCTTATTTACCCTATTTACACGTTTTACCTTAAGCTTATAGATATTAATTAATGTCGCTTATCCTTTAACAGTATTTAACCCCTTCCTATAATCCGGTCCTATCCACTACCTACCTACAAGAAAAGGGACTAAAATGGTGAGAAAGGACAGAAATACGAGTGCTTCGAAAGCCGTAGCAAGCGTCACATGTACGCAATATGTTGTCGTGGTTATTTTGCAGTAATTAGTGCCGTACAATCGGTTCGTGTGCTAATTAACATTACTACAGTCCGCAATCAATTAATAGTTTCGTTACATTGATCGACCAGCGTAGAATCAAGATCGCAGTCATTAAAGGTAGGTGAATTCCATATCATTGGTTCATCCCTTTATCCCTACAGCTCCACTTGTAGTGGAGTTGCTCCACTTTCCAAAGTAATAGAATCTGTAACATCAAAACGCAATTAATATTTTAGCAATCATAGCATGAAGAATGGTTTTCAAACCCCTTAGTTACCTACCTGCATCATTTGAATCAGGAACATTTGATGCAATAACAATTTCAGATTGAATATTTTCGTCTGCAATTAAAGCTAGGTTAAAATGATTGCCTTCATTTGTCTCAGTCACTACAATTTCTTGAATAATTGGTGATGCTATGGAATTTGATGGCTTAACTACAACCGAAACCAATCACATGCTATTGCTTATCTATAACTATAACAAAGGGACATTACAATCAATAACACTTTCATACAATAGTTAGCATCACAATAATAAAATTATGCAAGTGAAATATTGTGCACACCATTAGCGATCTTTTGAACTTTGAGATTGGATGTACAATATTCACCGTTTTTGTCCTCATATTCACGCCAATTCATTTTGTTTGCAAGTTCAAGTATATTTTTTTAGATCTAGACATTACTTTCAGAGTATTAATAATCTTAATACACTACAAAAAGTATCTTGCATTTGGCACAAAACCCCAATACTTCACTTCTAAAAACCACGAATGAAAGAGTTAGGTTTACAACATAACACTTTCATTCATGCCTTGATGCTATAATTTCTTAAATTTAAAAACATGTCGTGAGAGAAGGTGTTATATTCAGAACATGGTACTTTTATTCATAAATGTTATAAAAATAAGTTTATTATATATCATAATAATATGTACATTGAGGTGCAATTTAAATCTTACACGTCTATGGTTAATTACCAACTAACTAGCGAGCGCCTCGTTTCCTGAAGACACGCTTTTACCACTCTTTGTGTGGTACACTGCTACCATCTTAAGGCAGCACATCTTACTTCTAGTTAATGCTACAACTTCTTCCTTTTTTATAATAGAAAAACTAATTAAAAAATTTTAATAAACTTAATACTTCTATACGTTTTAATATTGTCATTTAGAAGGAGCGTTAATTACACGACCATAACGCCAAATAATCACTTGTAACGGGCATTTTTAATAATTTAACCTTTTTACGCTATTTCCCAATTAATAAATACTTTTCTGTAACTACTATCTCTATATTTTATATTTATTAACGCCTTAGGCAAATGCATCGTATTGTAATGAGTGGATTGCATCGTTTCCTTTGAATCGCTGTTTGTATCAAGTGAATACGCCCGAATAGTTTTTAGAATTGTATGCAATTTAACTCGCGTGTATTAATTTTAAAAGATAGATAAATTGAAGATTAATTCTCATTAATAAATAAATTCCAACTTATCGAAAACGATAAACAGCCTGTAATTAATTGTTAGATACGATTGTTACATTCACGTTTTAGATGTTCCTTATGTTATTAGCGAAGTAGATAATAGTCGATAAGCGGTTATAATAGCGACGAGTTGAAGAGTTCTGTTCTGTGTTCCTATCTATTAAGTACGTTAAAAATACTGTTCCTTTTGCTTTAAAAATAGTGAGAATTAATGCGGGATTAATTCTCGAATTGTTACTGAACAAACACGGCACGATTTTAGTTGTTTTTCTTCTGAAATAAAAGTTGTATTTTAACTGTAGAATGTGTTTACTCGACCGCACGGGTTTTAAGGTCATTGACAGACGGTTTTATTGCTTACGCGTTACTTTACTAATTGTTTTTTGTTGCTTTTCTGTTGGAAATAAAAGTGATAGAACTTGTCTTACTCGACCGCACGTGTTTCACGGAACATTGACTTAGTAATTACGCGTTGCTTTACTGATTGTGTTTTTTTTGTTGATTTGTCTTTTTATATTTGAACTGTGTGTGCAATCTAGTTTCGTGGTCCCTTTTTTTATGAGAGTAGTGCATACTTTGGATTATTTAAGTACAGTGATACTGTAGTTTCTGAATTTTCGAACAACAAAGAATCTAAAATAGATCATGGCTTGCGTGAGTTTCGTTATTCAAAAGCATTAGATTTTTCTTTGTTACCATATATAGCAAATAAAACACCTCACGTTACTGTTAGTTTAATGCAAGAACTTATCAGATGACATGCATTACATCGTGCCTCAAAAGCCCGTGATTCTAAATTCTTACTACTATTTTTCTTTACAATGTGTGTTACAAAATATTTCGGAATTATTGTCTCAGGAAATAGAATTAACAAGAAATTTATCAATGCTACCTGGTTCCATCAGCGTGATAATGTCTGCTGCTAACACCAGTGATTAGTGATTAGTGTAACGTGTGCTAAGTTCCATCAACACCCTCACAGTCAAGGGTGCAGTGCTTCGTTAGTGTAGGACATCGTGAATCCCCCACTCCAATTACAAGGAAGCGTTACTGAAGGACTTTCTGTAAGTTGAACTATTTCCTACTTAGTATTACTTTAAATATCTACCCGTTGTTTTGCCATATATTCGTCGTTCTGAGACCTTTTGCAATAGAACTGCATGCTTTTAAGAAAAAAAGAACGAAAAAAAAAAGAAAACCCCAATACTACTAGAATTACTCATATCAATTGTGTCTTATCTTTTATCTTTTCTTAACATGTTGTCTGATTTATGTTTAATTGGTGTGTGAGGAAACGTTTCTGCTACTCCCAATATTACCTCCTTTGTACTAAACATTTTCTGTATTGCTTTTACTGTTGTTATATTATATAGTTTATCTAAACAGTTTCTTTTATTTACATGCTACAAAGTACTAAATAACTTAGATGTTTCATTGCTGCTATGCTTATTCTTTTTTTTCAGGTTTGCTTAACTAATTAATTTTATTGCAGGTATTATCACTAACTCCTTACGGCCGCGTACATGGTATGTTGGTCTGCTTTCTACAACCCCCTCCCCCCTACTCACCGATTGAGCCCGGTCATTTTTTTCTTTGATTTTCTTTTTGTTACGCACGGCTACGAGCCAACGTAACACACTGTGCGATCTTGCTTTGCGCTGGTCAGTCTTCCTACACTTTTCACTTGCCGCCGCCACTTTCGTTTTTGTCATTCGAACTTTTTAATACTAATTTAGAACATGACGGTTTTGTGCTACTACACCTATTATTTACATTATTACTATAATTATCTAACATTGCAAAATCTAAATTATTATTATAATAAAAGCTTGTATGCGTATTACTACTATCCCTCCCTTTTTCAGTTTGATCTGTTGATCTTAAAACCGTTCTATTAATGTTGGTGTCTTTTTCGCCTTTAATGGCTGATGGTCTTAAAAACTTCCTATTTCGAATATAAATTCCACGAAATACATACAATCCCTTGTTACAAAGTGGGTTGTAATATTTATGAACTTAGAGAAATAAATTATTTAATAGTAATCGACTATTACTCAAAACTTGTTGAAATTGAAAAATAAAAACAACATAACTAGTAACAATGTAATAAATGCGTTCAAAAACTTTTTTGCTAGATTCAGAGTTCTGAAATACTTGATTTCTCACGGGGGAACGCAATTTACTTCCAAACATGTTCAAAATTTTGCGAATAAGTGGAAATTCCAGCACGGGACATCTTCACCGACACATAGTCAATCCAATGGAATGAGTGAAAGATACGTGGAAACAATTAAAAACTGATGAGAAAATTAGTGAAGATAGAAAAGATATAAATCTGGCACTTTTACAGTACCGTAATACGCCTATATTTGAAAATAATTCGCCAAACGACATATCAATGTCGAGGGCCATTCGTAACCCCTTACTTCCCACAGCAAGTAAAAAATTAAAATCACATCGGGTTAATACCGCCAGGTATAATTAACTATATTAAAATTAATCAGAAAAAGCAAGCACAATATTATAACCAAAAAAAGGGAGCCAAAGAGTTGTCAATATTGAATCCAAACACAAATGTATGGATACAATTAAAACCTCAAGGTATTTGACAAACAGGTAGAATTATAAAAAGGTTTGCTAACCGTAGGTATAAAGTTTCAGTAAACAATGGAATTTATATTAGAAATAGGAAGTTTTTAAGACCATTGACCATTAAAGGCGATAAAGACCCCAATATTAATAGAACGGTCTCAAGGTCAACAGATTAAACTGAAAAAGGGAAGGATAATAGTAATACGCATACAATCTTTTATTATAATAATAATTTAGATTTTCCAATGTTAGTTGATTATAGTAGATGGAGCCTCCGTATAGTCCATGGAATCCTGCGTTTTGATTGGTCGATGGTTCCGCCCCCAAGCCCCCCCCCAGCCGTTCTCTGATTGGTCTGTAGCCCCGCCCCAACAACCCCACCACTTTTCTGATTGGTCGATGGCTCTGACCAAACAATCCCGCTGCGTTCTGATTGGTTGATGACACCGCCCATTTACCCTACCACTTTTCAGACGTCAAACCTCACCTTCACTCTGACGTCACACTAATGACATCGCATAACTCTGCCTCCTGACGTAGCAATTGTCACTTTTGACACATCCGCCATTTTCAAGTACGTCACAATTTTTACTCACTTTTTATACAACTTTTGACAAATTGTATAATTAAATGCAATTTTACAACAGCTCTGTATATAATTATATTAAATGATGCTGTACTTTATTTTGTGTCATACGTCATTCCACCATCTTGTAGACCATACTTAGCGTTTAACATGTGTCATCCGTCGAGATACCGTGTTGATCGAAAAAAGACAACGCCACCGAGGAGTGAACCGGCGCCTCCTGCAAGCCACACGATACGCTAACCACTGAACTATCTAGCATAGTCAATGAGTGAATGATGCATGTTTTATTTAATTCTAGCACTAATACATTTTTCTTATTCGTATACTTATACATAGACATTGCGCATAAATATTTCCGGACCATTTAATAAGACTAGCAATAAATAATTCTATACGATGAAATTCTAATTCTAAATCAGTTAAATAAGGTTATTATTGTATTGCAAAATTTTAGAACCTTTACAATAATGTGAATTATCACTTGTGGGTCTGTAAATTTCTAATCACCACTGACATTTTTGAGACTCTCCAAAATTTATGACCGATTTGAACGATCTCGCGTACAAATAATTATTTCCATAATAGTTAATAAATAATGATGGCATTAAATTAATTTAAAACTCACTTGTTCCAATCCTGCTATATACAAGCAGGAAATTCTGATTCGGTTATTTTTAACCATTGTTGTTTAGATTGCGTAATAGTAAGAATAAATAAAAAGTATCTTCTTTTAATTACTCTGTGCAGTAATTGAAATATTGTTGTATATCTGACCTCGACAAGAATGCGTGTTACAATGATACGTACTCAGGTATAAACAAGTTAATTCTTTCAACCTTTTAACTGCCTATCTGTATAAAATGGAAATCTAAATTGCAAAGGCTGAAACTATGCGACTTATTATTACAAAGTAGACATAATAATTATTATTAAACAACAAATATGTATGGTGCAAATGTAGCACGGACGCTTTTCAGTGAACCCAATAGTAATTGCTTGATGGAATTGAACGCAAAATTATAACAGAAAGACATTCATGATTTAAATTTATTAACTATCGTAAATCGTATAGTATTATATGTAATAATATTACTTACCCTACAGGTAATTAACAAAACAGAAAACGGAAACACTATCGTTTGCTTCTGAAAGTTTTATTGATAACATTTACTACGACCATTGAACCTATATGTACGGCTGCTTATAATCTGCATGTTTGTACATTTAGTAAATACAAAAATAAATGATTTTACTGCTTCATATCGATAATTTCTAATAAAATTTTTGGATAACAGATCGAATAAAATCAATCGGGGGGCTCCTGCCACCTTCTGTTTGTTTTCATTTACCATTTATTCACAATTTATCGACTTCGATGACCATAATATTCAAAAGAATTTAGAATGTTGCGCTTGCGTATACAACGTTAATAAGAATTGGTACTGAAGGTTATATAAAGGCTAACATTTATGGCACACATTAGTCTTAACCAGATCTTATTCCTAGCTGGTTACTTTATTTTAACAGTTATAGAACTAATTGAATTATGGCATTTTCAATAGTAAAAGATTTTATCAAGACAAACAAGCGTTATAAATTATCTCAACATGGTGTGGAATTCAAACTAAATTCGTTTGATAAAAAAGTTCAAGATGCAGAACAGTGGTTAAGAATTGGATTGAAGAACATTTTTGAATATACTACAAATAGGCTTAATCACGATGACAAAACAGGTATTACGTTTACGGCTAATGGAATAGAATCCGATTTTCACATTCCATTTAAATATGGTTCTGATTTAAAGTTTGAATGTGTATGGCAACATGTAACATACTGTTTTAATACGCTCTAATAGTTCTATTATTTCTAAAAATAGTTATTTTCTAGTTTAATTTTAGCATTCTAATTATTAGAATGAAGGTCGTGTAGCATAAATATGTCTGCAATTGTAAACGGCTGCAAGATCACCCAAGTAGTGTCCTAGCGAAGTTCCAGGAAGATATAATTTAAGAGTTAATTAATTTTTCTAAAGGCACTTTACTTGAAAGGCACTAAACATATCAGATTAGTTGCTATCTATGATTAGATGTCAATCATGTTTTAGGACCCTATTTATGTCAGGGTGGTCGGAAGGAATTTTTTAATTAGCGGAGTACTCAACTAAAAATTAGTTCCGAGATCTACTTGTGTGGCTATCTTAGTGCAATTGGCAGTTTAATTAATCTTAAAGATTTACGACCGGCGTATCCTTTGTCGAGTATGAGAGCTAGGCAAGGGTTATTTTCAATTAACCTAAATGTATATAAGGATGTCAGCCGGGGAAAACGGGTTGTTCATTTCCAGACGCGTTAGAGTCTAAAGCTGGCGGTTACTTGCAAGTTTGAGTGATGTGTTTTATTTCTCTGAAGTCAAGTGCGTGCCGTTATGTTCTAAGTTAGTTATTTTTCTGAGTAAGTAATTAGTATATGTGGTATTACCATGAACTCAAGGCTGTGTTATGCATCATAATTCAGTTATTTGTTTAAATACAGTACCTGTCGATTTCCATAAAATACAACGTCGGGTTAAAGCTCAGTTCTAGTAAATTGATCCCGTTAAAATATTGTTTTAGAGACCGCATCGCTTTAGAAGGGTCTCCTATTTTATTGTTGTTTCGACGTTTGTCGGAGGCCTGTAATCACTAAGCCGCGAGACTACCTGAGTATGCAAAGCTCTGGTCATGAGTTCCGTTACTGTACTATTTGACCTTTGTGACGGTCGTATTTTTCCTGTGGTTGATGACCCCGTGGTTAAAGAAGGGTCGTCGCACTATGCAAGTTAAGTAGACTAGGGTAGCGTTAATTAATTTTTGTTATTGAAATGTTTGCACCCAGAACTGTATTAATATTCAAAAATAAGTATTTTAGTTAAGTTTAGTTAAGGTGTGTTTGTGCTAGCCGGAGACTTTAAAAGATTAGCCCCTGTGAAGTGAATTATTTTCCGTCCTGCAATCTTGGTTCATCGCCCACGAACAAAGTGCGACGAGAGCTGTTACCGTGATTGGTCTATGGGCCGTTTAATTCCCATGGTGGCGCCCTATTGTAAATAATGTTAATTACTGTATATTTTTGTATTCATATGTAATTAGGTGAAGTTTTAGTTGGTAGCCCATTTAATAAAACAATCAGAATTTCGTCTTAGTGTGTTGTTGTTTAATGAACTCCCCCCTCTCACCGACTGCAGCAGCTTGCGATGCAATGTCCCGAAACGTGAGGGTACTATAGAGCTAGAGGTCCTGCCCATTTATTATTTATTGATAATTGGATACCCTCACGCGGTAGGTAAATATAGAAATTACAAACAACTATTTAATTTGTACCAAAGCAACAAAGGTGCAGCCGAAGGTGATACATTCAAAATTATTACCACAAATTTTACACCACTCAAGTGTTTAGGAGCCAACCGTAACCAATTTACCACTTTTGAGGAAGAATGCTCGAAAAGGAGAGGTATAGTTGCAATAAAAAACCACGATAACCTTTGTCTTCCAAGGGCACTCATTGTATCACGAGCATATGCTTTAAACCTGCCAAATTTAAACCAATTTAGACGCAATATAGGTAAACATCAAGATTCAGAAGTACAAAAATTGATTCTTGAAACTGGAATTCAAATTCCGCCGGAAGGAGCAGGTACTAAGGAACTTCAACAATTTCAGAACTACCTTAAAAATTTTAAGATCACAGTTTATTCCTATAACACCAAAGGGAGAGTCGTCTTATTTGAAGGACCAGATGCTCCTAACAAGATCAATCTGATCCATCACAACTACTTCAACGTTATTACTTCATTAACTGGTGCGTTTAGTTGTTCATACTTTTGCGATATTTGTGATATCCCGTATGATCATAAAGACAGACATCGTTGTAACAAACAATGTCCAGGTGGTCGAAATGAACCTCCCTGTCAACATGTAAAAGATGAAATTGTTTGCCCTGATTGTAGTCGAAGATTCAGAGGATAACTGTGTTACGATAACCACAAGTCTTTCACCAAAAATGGACAGATAATGTGTGAACGTATAAAGAGATGTGCAGACTGTCTTAAAACTATAAAGGCAGATCCAAAACATTCATGTGACGAAATATTTTGCAGCGTGTGTAAAGTACATCATTCATATGATCATAACTGTTATATATAAGTAGACACAGGCACTCCTAAAATTCTTGATACACTGTTTATTTTTTATGATTTAGAAACTCGCCAAGACGACCAAAATTTCAAAGAGGCCTATATACATAGACCTGTACTTTATGTATTCGAAATGAGATGCGACGTGTGCTTTGAAATAACCAACAATGTAATCGAATGTTATAAGTGTGGATTAAGAAGACAAGTAATAAAAGGCGAAGACGTCATTAAACAGTTTGCTTGTCATTTATTCGCCATTAGTAAGAAAAAGTTTAAAAACATTGTAGTACTTGCATATAATGGGCAAGCCACCAGTTCATATTGAAGTACTTTATGGGAAATACTGATCTCAAACCAGAAGTTATCATGAGAGGCAGTAAAATTGTAATGATGACCGTAGGGAACATTAAATTTATAGACACTTTAAACTACTTTCCTATGAAATTGGCGGACCTTACTGCATCCTTTGGACCTTCAGAGTTGAAAAAAGGGTACTTTCTACACCTGTTCAACACCAAAGCTAATAAGCATTATGTTGGTCCACTACCACCACAAAAATTCTACCAACCTGACAACATGAAATATGATATTGTGATACTGATTCTGTAATTTACATATCTCTGGAGCACGAATGGAACGGTACAGGATTTGGTGAGATGACAGAGGAACTAGAAGAGTATGGCCCTGGAAGCTATAATGCAAGTTTTCATTAGCGGGGCCTAAAAATTACAACTACAAGGTGTATTCTCCATCGACTGATAAATATCAAGAAGTATGCAAAGTGAAGGGATTTAACTTAAATTATCGCACAGCTAAACACATTAGTCTAGAAACCATTACGAATTTAATTCAGAAACAACCACCAAGAAGTATACAGGTAGAGCAAAATCAAATAAGGACAACAAAAACACATCAGATAATTACTGCAAACGAAATCAAGACCTACAAAGCTTGTCTTAAAAAACGAAAAATTTTAGAAGATTATCAATCAATACCTTATGGTTTCAAGAAAATCAAAAACTGATTTATTTCAAACTTATGTACACAATTTTTCAAATCAATTGTATAAAGTTCTGAATTTTTTATTAATACATGCCTTTCATCTTATTTTTTATCAAAAAACAAACAAAGTAACCAAATATTGTCTGAGCGCAAACGCGTGTGTAGGTGTGTGTGTGTGTGTGTGTGTGTGTGTGTGTGTGTGTGAGGGTGGGTGTGTTGTAACATTTTTATTTTTCAGTCGTAATTTAATTGCAATGAATTACAAGAATAATACGCTAAGCGTGCATTGTTCCTTAGGGATCTAATTATATTAATATATCTGTGTCGCATAAAGCTATTTCCAAGTACATCTCTATTTGATTGTTTCGTGTTCCCCCCTCTGACGGCGCGACCTCTCGGCTCTGGTTTGGACAAACAGTCGGCCGCCTGCAACAGCTGTGTTAAGATGTATTTTCGGCCGGATGCTGGCAACCTTCGCATCAACTATTAATCGTTGGGATATCTTCTAATAACGGTTGGTAAAGTATATATTATACGAATTAATGTAATTTGAGGTAATTTATTTAGCGCGACAACGACAATGCACAATGTAGAATGCGACAATAAAGAATGGAACAAATATAATTCGTCATCTAGGATCCAAAGAATTACCGTTATTTAGGAACAGTCGATTTGAAATTTGCCTAATAAGAAATTTGTCTGATAAGAAATTATAGAAGTTAATTTGGATGCAGGCGTTTCAAATTAGAATGGCTGGTAACTTTGCTTGAAGAACGGAAATCCCGTCTCAATTTGTTGTGAAGCGGCTAATGCAGTTTTTTGTTCGTTATTAGCTGTAAGATATTTTTTGCATGTGTTTTAAAGTTTAGAACACGTAAACTTGCTTTTATGTTTAGTACACGTAAATTGTGTAAATTTCAATTAATTGTTGAGCTGGTTTTACAAGCTGTAAACCGAAATTTTGTCGAATTAGCTTTCTATAATAACATGCTTTGTTCCATATGAACCTTCGATAAGTTCAACGTATGTTTTCGACGTCATATTTTTCTGTTTTGCACAGTTGACAGATGTTGTCTTGAAAGCAAATGCTTTGTGCAGCTGTAATGCAATTTAAACAAACATGCCTATTTTTGTGATCAGTTTTATCTATACATAGATTATTAAACGTAAATATGAAAGTTTCAAATTCTCATTATGTTAGGTTCTAGTAATTTGTTATCTACCTGAAAAGATCTGCCCAGGTTAAAATTTAATTCACTGTGTTATGCTTACAAATCATTATCACTTTAATTTGTATAACAAGTTCATGTTTAAAGTACAGTTGGTTGATTAATGAAAGAAAAAAGGAAAGTTAAAACTTTAACTTTGATGTAGTTGATAATGACAATTCTTTTGAAAACGATCCTAGGTTATGGATCGAAACGTTAATAAAGATAATTTTAAAAACTATGAGTGGTTTAATACCCAAAGAGGATTAAGAAGAATACTAAACAAACCACAACAAACATACAGGGAGTATCTTTGTTACAAGTTCCGATATTTTAAAAGAGTTTTTTTTAGTAAACATTTAGTTCAAAATCTAAAACTTTTATTTTGGTCAAATGCGATCAAATCTAATTACATAAAGCTAAAATTTTTCTGAGTAATAATTTGATGCCAATATTATATTGAAAATATTTTTTTTATTATTTCTTTATATATTTTTATAGGACACAAATGGTTTTCTACTTTTTTATTTATTTAACCTTTGCAATTTCTTACAGGAGCTGCGTCTTATCTTAATAAGACAGGTTTTTGTTAACGAAGGCGATCATTTTATCTTTGGGTTTCCACGTCCGCCCTTAGAACTGTGCTTTGCAATTATTGTAATTATCTCAGGACATGGTGGCGCCTATTTGATTTAGCCTAACTTTGGTTTGCAAACAGAATTCGACTCCCCCCCACACTTCTCATTGCTCTACCCAGGAATAGACCCCTAGCTATATCGGAAGATTCTCTAGCGCCTTAATGTAGAAAAAAAGACGTTTCAGTCTTTTGTAACACAGAAGTCGTTTCAGTGACACCCATCCAACGTAAGGCCTAGCAAAAATAGTTACAGTGTGTGTGTGTGAGAGAGAGAGAGATCGAAATTGGCTTACCATAAAGGATAATTGAAAATAAGCAAACAAACAGACCAGTATATACCTGCATATGAACAAAAGATCAAACAAGTAGTAAGTAGGTATAGCCGCGAAAAGTGGAGGGCTGCTGATCGCCACCTCTCTGTGCCTTTAAAATAATTTAAAATTAACACTATCAAATTTATGACTCCACTAGCTCAGTGATACTACGCACAGAGTGAAGCGGCGGTATGATTACAAAGAATTTTTACGCACTCCTCTCCAACACTCAATTCACCCGAAAAAAACAAGCGAAATTTACCAAAAATTGTATAATGAACTAAATAAAATTTTCATCTAATATTAATTTACAGATCTACGCCATTTTTAATATCATTTACCTTTTATAGAACTTTGAAATCAAAATAAAAGAAATATCCCTATCGAATCGGCTCTCTACGAAGATTATAAATTTTCACACCTTTTTTAAAGCAATTAAAGCCAGCAAAAAAAAATATGTATCTTTCCACGAATAGTTTAGTTGAACGCTCAAAGAAATATTCCCTTTTATAACATAATTCTACCAAATTTC
Source organism: Platerodrilus igneus (assembly GCA_036346225.1). Lineage (NCBI taxonomy): Eukaryota > Metazoa > Arthropoda > Insecta > Coleoptera > Lycidae > Platerodrilus > Platerodrilus igneus. The sequence goes on from JARFIW010001125.1 coordinate 2,481,393, forward strand.
TGTTGACCTTTTACACACTATATTTTAATCACATACTAATTTTAAGCTCACTTTTGAATACACGTATTATTTAAAATTACAAATACTACGTGCTATAAATTGAATAAATAGTTCTGATCTTATAATTCTCCTGAACTCCTTGCTGGAGTTTCCTGGTCCAAATTCCCACTTCTCCTGGAACTTCCGACAATTCAACTTAGAGTTGTTTATTCAGTATCTTAGAGTGTTAACCAATGACTTAGTGTTTTGACCAATAACTTAGTGTCATTTATTCATTAACTTAGTGCCCTAAATTTATAAAATTGCAAATTTTTTTATTTATATTAACTATTTCTAAACTATACGGACGTGTTAGCTAGAGACGAATACAAAAATATATACAAGTCGGTTTATGGAGTAAAGTATAACCGCCAATTGATACGCATAGTTTAGGAAAAGTATGTAAGAAATTGATTCAGAAAACAGTGACACAACCTAAAATAATAACGTTTATCTGGAGGCTAGAGGTCTAACAAGAGTTATAATTACTTTTAAAGTCCTTAGCATTTTCTTAAGAAATGTAATGAATTAGTTCATAAGATACATTCTCTACCGGTTGCTTCGTGCGTGCACACAAATCGGGTACAATCAGTACATAGCCGAATAGGTGTAGCTCATATAAAAGCACTGTTTGCGTAGAAGTTATTATTTGTTGATTGTACAGTTTAAAGAGACGATATAACAAATATGTATAAAGACTTTGGGGAGGTTATCAGAAGATTTCGCAATGCTCTACGAGTAAAAAAAAGTAGAATCTGGGCAACGCTTTTCGCTAGAAGGAGAAAATGTCTTATGTGTCAGTCATACGAGGAAGCAATACAGCACTGTACTGAATTTGGATGATCTTATGGAAATAATCGAGGAGATGGGGTTTATATAACTGTTGGCAGATATTCAGATGGAATATATACCAAATTGTGAGTTTTAAAGTAAAATTTTAACCACCTAAACTATTGTCACAAGAAATGAATGATGTGAATTTAGAAATTATTTTTGTATATATTAGCTTGTTTATGTTATAAAATATAAAGTAAACATTGGTATTGTTTAATTTTTCAAATGTCTACATAACTGAAATGGGTATCTAAGTTTTTTGAAAAGCATTATAACAAAGATGTGTCTTTTTTTAAAGGGGTGTTATAAACGTTTTACAAAATTATTAATCAAAATTGTTTTATTTGAAACTATAACATAATTTTATTTGCAGCTATTAATATCTGTAGTTGAAGTACAATTTAGAAACGTATAAGAGAACAAAGTGTCATCAATAGTGTTACAGAATTTTCTCTAAAATCTATGGCTTAAAATTTAAACATTGCTCGTAAATGCGTGAAATGGAGACCTGTTGTACTCTTCCATGTACTCAACTTATCTACAAATACTGTTTTCAAACAATCTAGGGAAGGTTTTTATAAAAATGGAATAATATGACCCCAATATCACTATTACTGTATTTGCTTTTAATTACATCAAGTGCGAGATTCTGTAAGACATGATTCCTATTATATCTTTCCATTGCGAAATCTAACAAAAACGGATCTATATTAGGAGTACCGTTTTCCGTTAGTTCTTTTACAGTATTAGCATGTTGAGAACGATCTGAGATACCCCTAAAAAGTGCTCTAAAGTTCTTTTGGTAAATAACATATAATTCACATCAAATGTGACCATCTTCACTAAACAATTCTTATTTAAATAAAAACGTAAGTTGTCGAATTTGCATATCTGATTTCGCATGCCAACTTCCATAGTGCGTGTAATGTATGGAAGATTTGATATAAACTTTCTAAATACGTTGGGGGATACATCAAGTACGGTGTGCGAAATGGTGTCAACAAATCTAACAATTACTTTATAATAGTCGAACGGGTTCAGGCCTACAATTATGATTTTGGAAGAAGATTTTGTTATGGCGTATGGTTTTTCAAATAGCAACTTGGTTCGTTCTAACTGAATTGCGGCGTTTATACGTTCTTTATGTGTTGCGGTCGATTGGTTTTCCAAATCCTTAATTTGTTCCCACTCATTGTCTGTAATTTTTAGTTCCTTCTGGAAATAAAGCATCTCGATGTGCCTCTCGTTGTGTTTTTTTATGGCGTCACATCCAGTAAAAACGCTTTCGCACACACTGCATGCAATACTTAAGATGTTCATTCTAGAAAAAAATAATAATTAACAGTTTTTGAATTATACATGTGAATATTAATTTTTTCTATGTTTGCAAAATTCAAACTAAGACTTACTATTCTTTGTCGATAGTCCTCACACAAAATTTTCAAAAACGGAAAATTTTGTAACACTATTACTAACACTTTGAACGACTTTACGTTTTACAAAAATAAACTTAAAATGAACTTTTAGTATCACTTCCCCCGTATTTATGTACATAGAGAAAGTATAAGTATAATTTGTCCTTACAATAACCCAATTTAAATCAAATTATAGAATGTGTATTTCCGTATATTAACTAGAATTATGAAAGGTACTTTTATTAAATTAATAGTCAGACGTCATTGACAAAACAATGCAAGGCTGATGATAATACATTTCACTAAATTTATTTAGAAAATACTTCTTATTTTGAACTTCATTTAAAATAGATTATCGAACCACTTTATAGCCCGCCGTGCAGAATTAATATAAATTATACCATTTGGATTGGTTATTTGAATGTGGATACACTAATTGAAAATTTTAACAATCCTAGATACTAATAAATATTTTTTTGAGTTTTACTCTATTATCGAGTTAAATCTAAATAAAAATGCAGAGGTGTTTTGCTGTTAGGTTTTTGAATATTAATACACTATGCGGGTCTTTGTTGGAGCTAATTTTAAAAAACGTGAGAATTAATTTCGATTCCTCAGGAAAATTCTATACTAATTTGATAGGTTACACGATGGGTTTATCTCAAAAGACAGAGCAATACTGTTTAGAAATAGATTAAAGATGAAATCCATATGGTTTGCAAAAGGTTGATCTGAAAATAAGTAAGGGGTCGTTCGATTTGAAAAAATTCCGAAATATTCGAGAACCTGAGGAAAAACACAATAATAATTGATATCCTACACAACGGAGTAATATTAAAAATACTGCTAAGAGTAATTTTTTATAATAATTCTAAAAATGGTGTTGGTGATTAAATACACACAGGTAAAACCCACTATCAAGCAATTATAAGCGTCACTTTTCTAGTCAATACTCGCATATACCGCCAATTAACATTATGAGCTGCGCACGCTCAACCATCGGCATAAAAGGCGAGGGAGCCATGTTTGAGTGCACTAGTCGTCAAAGTATCGTCGAATTTGATTAAAATTACAAGTTAAAGATGGATTTTTCTTCTGTTGACCTTACAAGTAATGTGCCAGTACCACAATTAATCATCAACCAACTAGTTGGTATGATAACCTGTAGGTTAGGCGAATTTCCTCCAAATTCTCACCACCATATAATAGAAGTTGGTTTTGATTTATATGGTGGTCTTCAACCAGTCATCCAAGTTATTTGCTGTAGTGGTATGTGTGCAGATTCTACGATAACATTCTCATACTTCGATTGGAAGAAATTGTATACTTTTCAAGTGGAATTTCAAATTCACCAATTTGCTCAAGACTTAAAACAAGTCAGATTAAATGGTTTGACTACTGGAGACGACGTTGTTGACATACAATTGGATCAAAATTTCAAATTACAGCTGAGCACAGCCTTTAATAAAAGTATATGGCTGTTGAACAATTTTGAAAAAGAGAATTTATATAATATGGAAATTACGAAAGATCGGAATGTTATTGTGTTACCTGCCTACGAGTGCATCAAGCTATTAAATTTGCGAGAATTAATCTGTTTTAGAATGGCTGAGTTGAGATGTAGAAACTTTCCAGAATTTTACGAAAAATTTGTAGGTGATATAAAAAATGTATGTAGAAATACGACGGAGGAAGAAAGGGTTCAAACGTTATTAGAGGAAAAGAGCCGTGCCAGTATTTCTTTGTCTAATGATGGCAGCAATTTAAATTACTTGACAGTGTTGGAAACTATTAAATGTTACCCCATCCAATACTTAAAAGATGCGACTGCAAGGCAATCGGTTGCGCAAATGTTTAGAGATTTGGTTATCCTAGATTCGCCAGACTCTGATTGCCACAGCGGTTTATAGATGTTATCAATACATGTATACATTTTATTAAAAACATAGTTCCTGATAAAGTCTGTTTTACATATTTGTATCGCCAACATTAGCAAAAATTATTAATAGACGTATTAAACTATCTTGTTTTTATTTTTAGGTTTAAAGTGGTGTACCCCGCAGATAATAAACACAATATACCGCATGTAAACAAAAAAAGTTGTAGGGAAATTCAATGACAAATTTAATGTGAGTCTAGTATTAAAATTTGTTGGTAGTAAGGCTAAGACACGATTAAAAAGATTAAAGGGGTCTCACGAAGTGTAGTTAAGAATATTAATGTAGATAGTTTTAAGGACGTTGTATATTGCGGAAGATTTGGTTCTAGGAAATGAGCAACCTACAAAAGTACGGAATACTTGATATTAATGCTAATTGGTTTAGTGACCGCGCTTGTGCACTCTTCGAGTGTCTTCGGCAATCTTCGATAAAATAAATTATTAAACTTTTGTGTGCTTAATTTCTTTGTGTTCTTAGCTATTAATTGGCTTGCATTCAGCGTACTTTCCTTCTGTAATTAATGTATTTGTTTGGAGAAGAAATACGCTTTAAAAGGATTTATACACTGCTTTTACATGTAATTTGGGTAATCCATAATCGTCAAGAATTAGTTCGGATACGAATTGTATTTTCCAAGTACCTAATTAGTACTGCGTTAACTACATAATTATGTTATGACATGCGTTTAGTAATTAAAATGTAAATCTGGGGAATTGATGAAATTTTTGCCCATAAAAGTTTCTCACGTTTTTTATTTTTGATAAAGTGTGTTGGGTTTAGAATGCTTTACTAAAGAACAAGTTTCGAATTGCTCTATAATGCTTAAGAATAAGGTACATTTATCTTAAAAGAATCTTTCATACGTTCGCTAAATAAATAAGCAAAAAAAATTGAAATGTTCGGGTTTTTATAGGGGTGTAACTTTGAAAGGGGTGGCCCTATTTCAAATCTGTTTGTATATTTGGATTCTACGTAAACTTCTAGACTAATTTGATGTGTCGCAGGGCTAGAAAGTTTTATAAGGACTATCAGAAATCGCTGCCGGTAAAAAATCTTAAAATGAAAGTAGCTCCCTGGGGGATGATGTTATCTGAAGAAATCCTAGAAATTCAAGTAGGTGAGAAAAATCTAATATTAATTGATACCAAATAAGGTACATTTATCTCGTGGGTGGAAATGTGGAGAAAGATTTATCTCGTAGAGGGTATATGTGTAACTTTGTAAGAGGTGGTCCTATATTAAATCGCTTTACATATTTGAATTCAGCATAAAATTCTAGACTAATTTGATGTATCGCATGGTTAAAAAATTTTTGTGCCCGGTTAGAAATCGCTGCTGGTAAAAAATCTTAAAATGAGAGTAACTCTCGGGGGATGATGCTATCTGAAAAATTTAAAGAGATTTGGATAGCTGAAAAAAATCTAATATTAATTGGTATCAAACAAGATACATTTATCTCGTGGGTGGAAATGTGGAGAAAGATTTATCTCGCAGAGGGTATATGTGTAAAACGGTAAGGGGTGGTTCTATTTTAAATCTATTTGCAGATTCGGATTCTGCGTAAAATTCTAGACTAATTTGATGTGTTTCGAATGGTTAAAAAATTTATTCGGACGGCCAAAAAATCGCTAGCAACAAAAAATCTTAAAATGAGAGTAGCTCCCTGGGAGATGATGTTATCTAAAAAATTCCTAGAAATTCAGGTAGCTGAGAAAATTCTAATATTAATTGATACCAAACAATATAGATTTATCTCAAAAGATGAAAATGGTTAGTCGAAGAAAACTATTTGGTCCAGATGAGGGAGCAAATGAAGGTGCTGGAGCAAATGAGGTCACAGAAGCCCCCATTTTCTACTACTTATAATAAAAGCATGTATGGGTATTACTATTATCCTTCTCTTTTTCAGTTTGATCTGTTGACCATGGCACCGTTCTATTAATATTGGTGTCTTTATCGCCTTTAATGGCCGATGGTCTTAAAAACTTCCTATTTCTAATATAAATTCCATTGTTTACTGAAACTTTATACCTACGGTTAGCAAGCCTTTTTATAATTCTACCTGTTTGTCAAATACCTTGAGGTTTTAATTGTATCCATACATTTGTGTTTGGATTCAATATTGACAACTTTTTGGCTCCCCTTTTTTGGTTATAATATTGTGCTTGCTTTTACTGATTAATTTTAATATAGTTAATTATACCTGGCGATATTAACCCGATGTGATTTTAATTTTTTACTTGCTGTGGGAAGTAAGGGGTTACGAGTGGTCCTCGGCATTAATATTTCGTTAGGCGAACTTTTTTCATATATAGGCGTATTACGGTACTGTAAAAATGCCAGATGTATGTCCTTTCTATCTTCAATAACTTTTCTCATCATTTTTTTAATTGTTTGCACGTGTCTTTCACTCATTCCATTGGATTGATGTGTCGGTGAAGATGTCCCGTACTGGAATTTCCATTCATTCGCGAAATCATGAAACTGTTTGGAAGTAAATTGCGTTTCCCCATCAGAAATCAAGTATTTCGGAACTCCGAATCTATCAAAAAAGTTTTTGAACGCATTTATTACATTGTTACTAGTTATGTTGTTTTTATTTTTCAATTTCAACAAATTTTGAGTGATAGTCGATTACTATTAAATAATTTATTCCTCTAAGTTCATAAATATTACAACCCACTTTGCAACAAGGGATTGTATGTATTTTGTGCGGCTGTAACGGTTCTGCTGGCTGTGAATTAGCATATTTTTGACAAATTGCACAATTTCCTATCATTAATTTAATTTCATTGCGAATTGTTGGCTGAAATGTCGATTCTAGTGCGAGCTGTACACATTTTTTATACCCTAAGTGGCTGTAATGAATTTCTCCTAGGATAGTTTTTCTGAGACCTTGTGGTATTACACAACTGTGATTTTTATAGATAATTTCATTTTCAATTGTTAAGTCGCTTTTATATTAAAGATATGGCCTAACGCAATTCTTTAAAGATTTATTATTTTTTGGCCAACCCATAGAAATTACTATTTGTAATTGCTGTAATTCAGGATCAGCTTTAGTTACCATTCTAATTTTATTTAAGTAGTCTTCTGTAATATTTGTTAGAGCTACTACGCACACTAGATTGTTTAAGTCTAGATCATTACTCGCAGTTTCTTTAGAACAAGCTCTTGATAACAGGTCTGCTATAACGAGATCTTTGCCTCTTTTGTACTCGAGCTTAAAATTGTACCTTTGTAGAAAAAGTTTATGCGTTGTAAACGTGCTGGTGTATTATTTAAAGGCTTTTTAATTAAGGTTATTAACGGTTTGTGATCCGTCTCGACAACTACTTGCTTTGCAAAAACGTAATCATATTTAGTTAAACCAAAATAAATCGTTAATTGCTCTTTTGTTATTTGAGATTGTTGCACTTGAGGTTCCGTTAAAGCTTTCGAAGCGTAATAGACAGGTACATTTTCTTGTAACAGACATGCACCTAAACCGTTCTAACTTGGTGTCTACGGATATTGTTATTTCCTTTCAAGGGTCGAAATACCTGAGGACCGAGCTATTTGTTAGAATGCATTTAAGTTTTTCAAAGACCGCTCTGTGGTGGTCGGACCATACAAAGTAAACATCTTTTTTTAAGAGTTCACGCGGGACTTTAGTTTCTTCTGAAAACTTTTTGTCATATTTGCTCATATAATTTATTATTCCTAACAACCGCTGAATACCTTTCTTGTCCTCGGGCTCCGGGAACTGGCGTATAGTTTTTAACCTATCGGGGTCTAATCCTATACTTTCTTTGCTTAAATTATGCCCCATGAATTTAATTTTAAAGACACCAAAAACACACTTATTCGGGCTGAATTTAATATTACGCTCTTTTGCTTTTGTTAATACCTCAATTAGTGCTGTGTCGTGTTCCTCATTCGCTCTCCCCCATATAATTACGTCATCAATGTATGCTGCTACATTATTAACTTTAAATATTTCCCTAAACCTTTCGTTGAAGACTTATTTTTCAAATAATACGCTTCTATTATCTACGTTACAGAAATTATTGTCAACATCACATTTGTACATCTCCTGAGGAGTGTAAAATAATAATAATTAACCTATGCCCTAACGGATCCTCCTATACCTGTGCGAGAATAATGATAACTGCTAATAATCTAAAACCAAGGAAAGAATTTTAAAGTAATGTTATATAAAAAACATCTATACATATTTTTAAACCGCACACCTATAGATTAAAAATGTTTATGGCAATGAATATTACTTACAGTACAGAAATATTGTTGTAAATCCAGGAATTCAGCACAGGTTTTTTTTGATAGTATCACAAAAATATGTGGAAGCTCCAGGACTAGGACGGCAACATAAGCAATCCCTGAAGATGGTTTCAGACGCGGCACAATAAAATGTACTCCATGAACTACTAACTTACTATTTAAAATGATCCCGCTCAAACTAGTCTTGCAATTGAAACTAAAGGGTATATCTATAGAAATATTGTCTTAGTGTATTAATAATTAACTCCTTAGCCTAATACCGTAAAACTAAAGACTTTATATACGTTGGGTAAGGGTTTCCACTGAATTACACTCGGAGACCCACAGATCGCACAACTCATCGCAGAAATTAAATATTCGTTTGTAACGTTCTTGTCTTGCCGTAAATGTAAATTTCGTTCCTTATGTGGATTATTCGTAAATTGCTTTCCAACTTATCGGAAATGATAAACCGCTGTAATTAATTATTATATATAATTGCGGCATTTACGTTTTGGATGTTCCTGATGTTATTAACAAGTCTAGATAAGATACGATAAGCGGTTGGAATAGAACGAGTTGAATAAACAGACGAAGAGTCGTGTTTTGTTCTTTATTGCGATATACTAAGTACGTTAAAAATACTGTTTCCTCTTTGCTGTGACTAGTGAGAATTAATGCGGGATTTAATTTTCGTATTGTTCATGTACGAGCACGGCACGATTTTTTTTGTTGTTTTCTTGTGAAATAAAAATTGTATATTAACTGTACAAAAGGTTTTACGGAACCTTTTGACGGACGTACTTAAGTGATACACGTGCTTTACCCATTCTGGTTCTTTTTAGTTGTTTTGTCTTTTGATATTAAAACTGTGTGTGCGATCTAGTTTCGCGGTCCTTTCCATTTCGAAGTGGCGCATACTTTGGATTGTTTAAATACAGTGATCCTGTAGTCTCTGAATTTTCTAACAACAAAGAATCTAAAATAGATCATTGCTTGCGCAAATTTCGTTATTTGTGAAATATAACAGATTACCGGCTTACCAAGGTATTGGTTGAAATTTCTCACTGCTTTTTGGGATGTTTATGAAAATAATATACATTTGGTCCCAGTTGAAATTAAACTAGTGCTTCAGAATATTTCGAAATTATTGTCTTAGGAAATAGAATTACCAAGAAATTTATCAAGGCTACATAGTTCCGACGCGGGATAATGTCTGCTGCTAACACCAGTGAAATACGTAGGTGTGATTAGTGTAACGTGTGATAAGTTCCATCAACACCCTCACAGTCAAGGGTGAAATGCTTCGTTAGTGCAGGACATCGTTGAATCCCACACTTCAGTTACAAGGAAGCGTTGCTGAAGGACTTTTGTAAGTTGAACTATTTCCTACTGGTTATTACTTTAAATATCTATCCGTTGCTTTACCATATCTTTGTCGTTCTGATACCTTTTACAATAGACTTGCAGGCTACTTTAAAACATACAAAAAAAAAGACAGAAAGAAAAATCAATACTACTAAATTACTCATACCCATTGTGTCTTACCTATTTATTTACTGAATTACTCATATCAATTACACGTTTCTATTAAGAATTAGAAACGTACTGGTTGTTTAAAACCAATTTCGCCGACACGCTAATCAAATACCCCATTATAAATACGGGGTAACAATTTGATCAAGCATCACGCCCTTGACTCGAATTCTTTAAAAGCACATCTTCCGCACGCGACCTGTTCTACGTTTCGTCTCCGAGCTACCGACGGTGCATTCACACTTTAACCCTTCAGTCCCCAACGCTGACTGACTCTGAGAAACCACAAACTAGAGTAGATAAGCTACCTTCGTACGTAGGAGCACAAAAAGCCAGTTTTCTTATAGGATTTAACATAAGAAATTCTAAGGTCCAAAAAGACCATTTTTGCCAGATACAAAGGTCATCCACCCCGTGGTCGCCGCGAATATTCCCACATCTAGTAACAAAAATCTGTACAATAGTTTTCTTCAAATAAGCATTTTTTAACTCCAGGCACGAATCTCGCTCTCCACACCCCGATCAGGCTGCTAGACCCTCCACCCCACAACCGCCAGCGCACTTACAAGAAATTCGCACATTTGGTAACAGTCTTAAATAACATTATCATCTTAAATTTCCTCAATACTTTTCTTCGAATAATCATTTTTTAGCTTACGGAACATGGATTGCATTCTCGGCACCTTGATCTAAACCATCACCACAATAACCACCACCACCGCAACCACCACAAACACCACCACCGCCACCACCACAACCACCAACACAACCACCACCACTACTACCACCACAACCACTACCACCACCACAAACATTACCACCACAACAACCACGACCACCGCAACCACGACCACCACAACCATCACCACCACCACCACAAACACAACCACCACCACAACCACAACAATCACCACCACAACAACCACCCCCACCACAACCATAACCACCACAACCACCACCACCACTACCACAACTACCACCACCATCACCACAATCCCCACCGCCACAACCACCACTACAATCACTACCACAACCACTAACACCACCACAACCACCACCACAACAACCACCACCACCACAACCACCACCACCACCACAACCACCACCACAACCACCACCACAACTACCACCACCACCGCCACCATAAACACCACCACTACCACAACTACCACCACCACCATCACAATCACCACCGCAACCACTACCACCACCACAACCACCACCACCACTACCGCAACCACCACCAGCACCACCACAACCACCACCACCACAACAACCACCATAAGAAATTTTGAACCGTTGATAAAAACTTATGCTTCAATTGTGCATGACGCTATGTTTGAATATAACCCGTTTAGGGAAATTGTTAATAGATTTATTCACAATTAACTATTTTGTATAGATTTTTAATAAAATAGTATAAAATCGATAAATTAAATTGTATCAGTTAGTTTACTTTTATCTGTTGAATGGTGAGCATCTCCCACTCTGTAAATAACTTGGGCGCATAAACTTAAAAGTGAAAATATGTCAAACCTATTTCTTTCCAAATTTGTCTTGCACATCTCCATTTCTTTTATTAATTCTTTCACTTTCTTTTTTAGAATCAATAAATGCATTTGTGGCCCTTTCATCGATTTATTCAAAACACTCAATTTTCCAAAAATTTCCACCAAATAGTTAAGTTTAATAATAAAATTATCATCCCTTAACATATTTGCATGCTCATTATGATTTTCTTCTAGAAAAATTGCAATTTCTTTTTTGAGTTCAAATACCCTCTGAATCACTTTTGCACGAGATAGCATGGGCAGTTTACAATAGTACAAAAGTGAGGTGTAAGCAGCTCCCATATCTTCACACAGCTTTGCAAATAACCTAGCTTTTAATGAATTGTTTTTTATGTAGTTTACAACTTTCGTTGCTTTTGTAAAAACGTAGTTAAGTTCCTCACTCATATTTTTGGTACGAGATCTGCTCTGTGGAGCATGTAGTGCGTCCACAGATCATCGGATGTTTTCTTCTTAATTAGTGCTTTAAGGCCAGTTTTGTGTCCTGACATTGACTGCGCACCGTCTATACAAAACCCAATGCAATTATTCCACAATATGTCGTTCTCAGCAAAAAAATTGTCGATTACATTAAAAATTTTACTGGATGTGTCTTTGCCAGGAATGGGTTTGAAAAATAATGTATCCTCGATTATATTATTCTCCCCAACATATTGTGTGCGTCTTTAGCTAAATCGGTTGTTTCTTCTACTTGTAATACGAATTTTGAAGTGCGCATCTGAGAAACTAATTGATCGCAAAGATCGTCAGGTATATCGCCGATTCTTCTACCAAAAGTGTTATCAGCAAGCGGTATTTGTCGCAACTGCTTTGCATATGATTCGTCAAACATTATTTTGACTATATCAATAGCTGCTGGCAAAACTAATGTTTCTCCTATTGCGTGTGGTTTTTTATACTTCGCGATTCTGTAAGATAATAAGTATGACGCTAGTAACGCATTTGATGGAATATGAACAATTTTTTTTAACGTTTGCTTTTGTTTAATGAACTCATCCAATTTTCTTTGAAAAAATTCTTGGGACTTGCCAACGTATTACATAGTCTCAATGTGGCGTTTTAATTTTCCGGGTTTCATACTAGCAGCAACAAAACTTTCGAACAAAACAAACACATTATCAGTAATAACACTTGTAAATTCGAACGATAAATAAGATGAATCGTATTTTCTTGTCTTGGAGTTCTTCCCTCTTAATTCGTACTTTTTGTGCCAACATCAGATTCTTCATTCAAAGAGAATTTTCTCTCATAACCAGTCAAGAACCTATGCATCTCTCTAAAAATATTAGAATAATTAATTTATTGTCCTTAAAAAAGTAGACTTAATTAAATTACTTACTATTGTGATCAGTGAGTAATTGGGTACGTCAAAATAAAATAAGCAACACAATCTAATACTGCTGAGCTAAACTGAAGTCGATATTGTTTGGATTTTTGGAGAGTTAATAGTCGGCCAAGTTAGGAATCATACCGCTGGTGGTTTACTCTTGCAATGAGTGAATATCGTAGGTATAAAAGTGAGAAGTCTGACAACGCACCTGAATATTTACGCAGTAATACGCAGCTGCCAAATCTTTTCGCGTATGCGCATACACAATACAATCCCTACAGAGCAGATATATTTCTGAAACGCAATATTTGCTACGAAATAAGGGTAGCATCAGCAGCATAGTAGTTAATATCTACCAATATGTTACGTATTGTATTAGCTACACGTGCACATTTTTTGTCAATCCTGGCTAATATTCGCCGCTCCCCTTAAACTAGTCCACGCCTCCCTAGGGAGGCTTGCCTCCCAGTTTAGAAAACGCTGATTTACTGTATGTTCTCTATGTCCTCACCTAAAACATGTTAGCTGATGCGTCAAGTGTTGGCTGGAAATTTTGACGACCTTAATCATAGAATAATAACGACAAGAAGTGACACTTTGCGGATGTCTAAAATTTGCCATTATTCTGTTTGTATGTCATAGAATAATAATACATTTACGCTAGCGTAGGGTATTATTATTCTATGGTATATTCTTTAACCTCGCTTTAGTTTATTTTACTGTTCTTCTTCTACGGCGTAATTTCATTTCAATAGGTTTCCTTATTACGTTAAAGCCTAAATTAAGTAGTTTTGAATGCAATAATCAATTTAAATGTTTAAAACAAGTTCTAACCCAAGGTTTTTAAATTTCCCGCTGAATCTGTATGTAAATTAATTGAAGCAATAGCAAATGATATTTTACAAATAACGAATAGCTCTTTGGTAGAGAAATGTGGACTGTATAAAATTTAAGTGATAGTTAAACAAACAACAAATAATTAATGTTTTTAACCAAAAAAAAAGTTTACTAAGAGCACTCACCTGGTGAATTATGCAGCCGTGCCGACGAAAAAACTATGTAACAAGTACTACTCTTCTTTTTTGGCGGGTGTAGCGAAGCACACGATAGCGGTGTTCTAAAGACAAGCGGTTCATGTAAAATATCGATGCGGACTGTTCGGAAGACAAAACGATTCTCTGCTAAGTTTCGTGGATTTCCCAGTCACTACAATGTTTACACATGCGAAATAACAACGTTCATCACTCACGGCACTTATTGGCGCGTGCTTCAGTAAACCAAGGAAATTTTATTCTAATAAATTTAAATATACCGTGGCGAATTTAAAATAATCAACAAACTCGATGTATTAATAAAATTGGCAGTAAAATTTACAATATAAACGGAACACTATGTGCCTACAGAATAATGGCTGAAAGTCATGTATTTTGGGTTCGTGAAGGCAGCGTATTTTATGAAGTGCCATTTCTTTGCGAAAAGTGTAATGTTATTCTATGACTTTGATGACAGTCAAGATCTGATACGACGTGACACACATTTTTAAAAAACGCCATTTTTCTAAAAGAAAACATAAAACCTCACCTACACTTCAATTAAGTGCCACTTACTTTTTTTATTTTATTGTTATTGCTATTTTATCGACAGTCCTCAATTATACCAAATAACACTAAGTATTTAAGAACGTTACAAAATTTGTTCATAAATTAATAAACGTCCGATTTACAGACAATAATAATTGTTTAATAATAAACTTCATCTAATCTATCATTATTATTTATTATTATTGCTTTATTATCCAACAGAATAAATCCAATTACAGGATAAAATTAACATAGAAAGAAAATAAGGAAATACAAATTTACATATACATAGACAACTTTTATAATAGAGTACGTTAGTAAAAGTATTGATCTAAACTAAGGCAATCCGTCAAGTGAAAAGTGTGTATAAGTATAAGCCAAAAATTCTGAGAACGACATAGCAAAAATGTCGTAATTATTAAATAACTGGTTAAATGTTTGTGATATAACATATATTGGAGAATTGGATAATAGATTAGTGTTTGATATTTTATTCTAGAATGTTATACTTGTACGTGTATTAACAGACGGAACATTAAAATTTAACTTTGCTAAAATGTATGGTGCATCAATAAATCCTTGAATAATTTTATACAGAAACAACTGACCATTAATTCGGCGCCGCACATCGAACTGTAAAACGTTATATTTGGATAGTAACAAAGTCTGACTTATACCTTGGCATGGGTACGTATGGGTCTCAACAAACGCAACAAATTTAAAATATTTACGTTGCACTTTTTCTAATAAAGCTATATAAACTTTATAGTGAGGGTTCCAAATAAGAGCGCAGTATTCTAATTATGACCGCACTAAAGTTAAATACAACGTTCTCAGTACACGAATGTTGGTAAACATCTTACAGTTACGAATTATAAAGCCACAAAGTTTGAATGCATCAGATGCGGACGATATGATCTGTTCCGAAAATGATAGTTTCGAATCAAATAACACTCCAAGATCCTTAACACTCGTAACACGTGTCAAAATAACACTGTTAAGAGTATAGTTAAATATAATTGGTTGATGTTTACGAGTGAAGGAAATATTTTTACATTTACTTGTGTTAAGTTGCAAGTAGTTAGTGTTGCACCAGTTCTGAAGTTTATTGAGTTGTAATTGAAGCTTATAGCAATCGTCAACATGCAAAATATTGGCATACAGTTTAAGATCGTCAGCAAATAGTAATAGCTGGCGGTCTAAATGATCAACGACGTCATTGATGAAGAGTAGGAATAAAAGCGGGCCCAAATTAGATCCTTGCGGTACACCTGAATCGGCAACAAAGTAATCTGAGTTATATCCGTTGTAAAAAACGTATTGCATTCGGTTATCCAAGTAAGAGGTAAAAAATTGAATTAAATTCGTAGAAAAATAATCTGAAAATAATCTGAAATATAATTAGATTATAACAGAAGGAATTATAAATTTCATATCAGAAAAACAAGGTATTTCTTTACACAAACACTATTAGCAGAAATTCGTTGTTTAATGAAAATTAAAGTTAAATTGAGTAAGATAACTTAGAAATTCCATATTTAATAATATAAAATATGGTAAAATTACTCACCTGCTATTTTGATAGCGCAAATGAAATTAAAACAATGTTTTCAACCACGATAATGTGCACGTTATCGGATATTGAACGTCTTGCAAGTTACAACAATGATTGGCATGGTTTTGCGTATTGTATACATACTTTCTAGGTCAAGATTTAAGGTATAAGGACGGTACAGTATAATAAACGATATGTATAAAATGACCATCTTTAAACGATTCTAACAAACGCAAGAAAACCAACTAACATTTTTTTAGTGCGAAATTCCCAAACTTCGCTAAAAGAAAATCTTGAGCACCACTTTTTACGCAAAGACGCGCATGGCGCTATGAAACATGATGCAGCCTCATACAAACGAAGATTCATTAGCATGCAATTTGTGCAATTATTTCACGTTACAAAAAAGTGATTTACAAAGACATTTTCGATCGCATACTAAGGAACGTCTATTCGCGTGCAATTTGTGTGATTATGCTGCATCATATAAAAGTCATTTAAAAAGACATTTTCGGTCGCATACTAACGAGCGTCCATTCACGTGCAATTTGTGTGATTACACTGCATCACAAAAAAGTCTTCTAAGAACACATTTTTGGTCACATACTAACAAACGTCCATACGTATGTAATTTGTGTGATTACACTTCATCACAAAAAAGTCTTTTAAAAAGACATTTTCGATCGCATACTAACGAACGTCCATTTCCATGCAATTTGTGTGATTATGCTGCATCAGAAAAAAGTCTTTTAAAAAGACATTTTCGATCGCATACTACGGAACGTCCATTCGTATGCAATTTGTGTGATTATGCTGCACCACGAAAAAGCAATTTACAAGAACATTTTCGTTCGCATATGAACGAACGTCCATTCATTTGCAATTTGTGTGATTATACTACATCACAAAAGAGTCTTTTAAAAAGACATTTTTGGTCACATATTAGCGAACGTCCATACCCATGCAATTTGTGTGATTATACTGCATCACAAATGAGTTATTTACAAAAACATATTCGATCACATACTAACGAACGTCCATTTGCGTGCAATTTGTGTGATTATAGTGCATCACAAAAAAGTAATTTACAAGTACACTTTCTATCGCATAATAACAAACGTCCGTATGAATGCAATTTGTGTGATTATACAGCATCACAAAAAAGTCTTTTAAAAAGACATTTTTGGTCACATACTAACGTACGTCCATTCGCATGCAATTTATGTGATTATACTGCATCACAAAGAAGTCGTTTACAAGAACATTTTCGGTCGCATACTAACGAACGTCCATTCGCATGCAATTTGTGTGATTATACTGCATCGCGAAAAAGAAATTTACAATTACACTTTCGATTGCATACTAACAAAGGTCAGTAGGAATGCAATTTGTGTAATTATACTGCATCACAAAAAAGTCTTATACTAGAACATTTTCGGTCGCATACTACCGATCGTTTATTTGTATGATTATACTGCATCACATAAAAGTCTTAAAAAGATATTTTTGGTCACATACTAACGAACATCCATTCGCATACAATTTATGTGATTATACTGCATCACAAAAAAAGTCGTTTACAAGAACATTTGCGGTTGGCTAATCACGAAAAACTGATTTACCAAAGCATTTGCGTTCATATACTAACGAGCGTCCATTCGCGTGCAATTTGGGTCGTTATACCACGTGACAAAAAGTAATTTGCATAGACATTTTCGGTGGCGTACAACGAACGTCTATTCACTTGCAATTTTTGTGATTATACCGCATCACAAAAATGCCATTTACAAGAAGATTTACAGCCGCACACTAACCAGCGTCCATTTCAATGCAATTTGTGTAATTATAGTTCGTCACGAAAAAAAACATTTACAAAAGCATTTGCGGATGCATACCAACAAGCGTCTGTTCGCGTGCAATACGTGTGATTATACCGCATTATAAAAATGGACTTTACAAAGACGTTTGTGATCATATACTACAAGTGTTCAATTGTATGCAATGTTTGTAACTATACCAAATCACAGAAATGTCATTTGCAAATCCATATCTGGTCGCATAAAAACGAACGTCGATTAGCTTGCAATTTGTGTGATCATATTGCAATACGAAAAAGTCATTAACCAGAACATTCGTGATCTCATACTAACGAGCGTCCATTCGCATGCCAGTTGTGTCATTATTCACATCACACAATAGCAGTGTAGCGGGCTACTATTAACGCGTTCAGCAATTTAGAACAAGTAATAACAAAAGTCTTTATTACTCACTGTTCCCAAGTCTAATTAACAGTATATGCCTTATTTATAGATGTTTTTAGTCCAATTAACAATGAAGCACTATCACACTAATGCTATTGACAAGCACTAATATCTTCTTAAACTAAATCCTTTACCATAAGTCTTCTTCAGATACCAATACTGTTCAACGGAGATTGTATATGGTTCTGAGGTAACCCTATTGGGGGTTTACACTTGTGAGATACCAATGCTGTTTTATAGAGGTTGCTAATATGCTTATTGTTATGTAATTAGTTATTGTATGTATAAGTAGAAATCATGTATGTGGGCTGTATTTCATGTTAATATCGCAAGGAAAACCCAGGAAAAACTTGCAATGCTACCTAGATATTGTGGACATTAGATTTTCATTTGTTATTCCATTTAGCGGTGGAATTCATTGTTTACTGAAAGTCACGGATTCGTTTGCTTCGCAGTTATTTTTATGTAGGGTTTTATGTAGGCTAGTAGAGGGTTTTTGGGAATTCTGGAACTACATTTCCACCAGCATACACATTTCCACACACATCAGGACGAAATTTATATGTACATCCCCATAAGGAGGATTGGAGGAGATGGATTTTCTCCTTGCTCCCTACTTGTGGAACTCCTTGTGGAATTTTTACCCTAACCATTCCTACCCTAAAAAATCGGTAACCAAACCCCTAAAATTTTCGAGATACCCTTCGGTGCCTATAGGCACCGCACCCACAAGATAAATCTATATCCTTTGGTATCAATTAATATTAGATTTTTCTTAGCTACCTGAATTTCTAGGAATTTTTTAGATAGCATCATCTCCCAGGGAGCTACCCCAATTTCAAGATTTTTTTACCGCTAACATTCTGGACCAAATAGTTTTCTTCGACTAGCCATTTCAACTTTTGAGATAAATATATCCTGTTTGGAATCAATTAATATTAGATTTTTCTCAGCTACCCGAATCTCTAGGAATTTTTTAGATTCCATCACCCCCCAGGGAGCTACCTTCATTTTAAGATTTTTTACCAGCAGTGATTTCTAACCGTCCTTATAAATTTTTTAGTCATGCGATACATCAAATTAGGCTACAATTTTACGCAGAATTCAAATATGCAAACAGATTTAAAATAGGACCACCCCTTACCGTTTTATACATATACCCTCTGCGAAATAAATCTTTCTTCACATTTCCACCGACTAGATAGATGTACCTTGATTGGTATGAATGAATATTATATTTTTTCAGCTACCTGAATTTCCAGGAATTTTTTCAGATTGCAACCCCCCCGAAAGCTACCCTCATTTTAAGATTCATCATCAGCAGAGATTTCTGACCGTCCTTATAAATTTTTTAGTCATGCGATACATCAAATTAGGCTACAATTTTACGCGAAATCCAAATATGCAAACAGATTTAAAACACGACCACCCCATACCGTTATACAATATACCCTATGCGAGATAAATCTTTCTCCACATTTCCACCCACGAGATAAATGTACCTTGTTTGGTATCAATTAATATTAGATTTTTTTCAGGTACCTGAATTTCTAGGAATTTTTCAGATTGCATCACCCCCAGAGAGCTACCCTCATTTTCAGATTTTTCACCAGCAGCGATTTCTGACCGTCCTCATAAATTTTTTACTCATGCAATACATCAAATTAGTCTAGAATTTTTATGCAGAATCCGAATCTATAAATAGATTTTAAATAAGAGCGCTCCTTACAAAGTTACACTTTAACGCTCCCAAAGCTCTAAATTTTTGCTCATCTATGACATATGCTTTAACCAACCATTTTTGAAAATTTAAATCCGTGGGAATTTTAGAAATGAACCTTTTATAAGCCATAGGTGTTTAATATTCAAAACGATTTTCAAACAGTAATGTACTGTTTTAGAATATTTAAAACACGAGGAAATTTTAAGATGGGTAAAAATTTCATCGATTTCCTCGATTTACATTTTAATTTCTAAACACGTCATAACATAATTATGTAGTCAATATAGTCAATGCTAAATAGGTACTTGGAAAATACAATTTGTATCCGAAGTAATTTCTTGACGACTATGGATTACCCAAATTACATGTGAAAGCGGTGTATAATTTCTTTTCAATGGACTTTCTATTAATTATATTAGTGACTACAGGTTTGAGGTATAAATACGTTTCAATACCCTACATTAGAAATCGACGTATAATTGCTTGGGGATTTATACTCATAAGATACGATTAATTGTATTTACCAGAGTTAAAAAATGTCGTCGCCATTACTGCTCATTTTGAAATAAAACCCATACTATTAACCACATATTTGGTGACGCTAAAAGGAATGCAGTTATCGGATACACCACTTTAAACCTAAAAATAAAAACAAGATAGTTCAATACGTCTATTAATAATTTTTGCTAATGTTAGCGATACAAATATGTAAAACAAACTTTATCAAGAAATATAATGTTTTTAATAAAATAAATACATGTATTGACTAAATCTATAAACCGCTGTGGTAACAAGAGTCTGGTGAATTTGGGATAGCCAAATCTCTAAGCATTTGCGCAAGCGATTGCCTTGCAGTCGCATCTTCTAAGTATTGGATGGGGCAACATTTAATAATTTTCAACACTGTCAAGTAATTTAAACTGCTGCAATCATTAGACAGAGAAATACTGGCACGGCTCTCTTTCTTTAATAACGTTTGAACGCTTTCTTTCTCCGTCGTATTTCCACATACATTTTTTATATCACCTACAAATTTTTCAAAAATTCTAGAAAGTTTCTACACCACAACTCAGTCATTTTAAAACAGATTAATTCTCACAAATTTAATAGCTTGATGCACTCGTACGCAGGTAACACAATAACATTCCGATCTTTCGTAATTTCCATATTATATAAATTCTCTTTTTCAAAATTGTTCAACAGCCATATACTTCTATTAAAGGCTGTGCTCAGCTACAATTTGAAATCTTGATCCAATTGTATGTCAACAACGTCGTCTCCAATAGTCAAACCATTTAATCTGACTTGTTTTGAGTCTTGAGCAAATTGGTGAATTTGAAATTCCACTTGAAAAGTACACAATTTCTTTCAATCAAAGTATAAGGATGTAATCGTAGAATCTGCACACATACCAATACAGCAAATAACTTGGATGACAGGTTAAAGATCACCATATAAATCAAAACCAACTTCTATTATATGGTGTTGAGAATTTGGAGGAAATTCGCCTAACCTATAGGTTATATTACCAACTAGTTGGTTGATATTTAATTGTGGTACTCGCACATCACTTGTAACGTCAACACAAGAAAAATCCATCATTAACTGTAATTTTAATCAATCTCGACGATACTTTAACGACTAATGCACTGGAACATGACTCCCTCGCTTTTTATGCCGATGGTCGAGTGTGCGCAGCTCCTTACTATGTTAGTTGGCGTTATATGCAAGTCTTGACTGGAAAAGTGACGCTTATAATTGTTTTATAGTGGGTTTTACCTGTTTGTATTTAACCACCAACACCATTTTTAGAATTTTATAAAAAATATTGTTAGGAGTATTTTTAATATAACTCCGTCGTGTAAGATATCAATTGTTATTGTGTTTTGTCTCAGGTTTCCAAATCCTTCGGAATTTTTTTCAAATCGGACGACCCCTTACTGATTTACAGATCAACCTTTTACAAACCATATGGGATTTATCTTTAATATATTTCTAAACAGTATTGCTCTGTCTTTTGAAATAAATCCATCGTGTAACCTATCAAATTAGCATAGAAATTTCCTGGGGAATCAAAATCAATTAACACGTCTTTTAAAATTAGCTCCAACAAAGACCCGCATAGTGTTTTAATATTCAAAAACCTAACAGCAAAACACCTCTGCATTTTTATTTGGATTTAACACAATAATAGAGTAAAACTCAAAAAAATATTTACTAGTATCTAGGATTGTTAAAATTTTCAATTAGTGCATCCACATTCAAATAATTAAACCAAAAGGTAAAATATATTAAATCTGCACGGTGGGTTAGAAAGTGGTTCGATAATCTATTTCAAATGTAGTTCAAAATAAGACGTATTTTTTAAATAAATTTAGTGAAATGTATGATCATCAGTCTTGCATTGTTTTGTCAATGACGTCTGACTATTAATTTAATAAAAGTACCTTTCACAATTCTAGTTAATATACGGCAATACGCATTCTATAATTTGATTTAAATTGGGTGAATGTAAGGACAAATTATACTTATACTTTCTCTTTGTACATAAATACGGGGGAAATGATACCAAAAGTTCATTTTAAGTTTATTTTGTAAAACGTATTGTCGTTCAAAGTGTAATTAATAGTGTTACAGAATTTTCAGTCTTTGAAAATTTCGTGTGAGGACTATTGACAAAGAAGAGTAAGTCTTAGTTTGAATTTTGCAAACGTAGAATAAATAATAATTTACATGTATAATTCAAAAACTGTTAATCGTTAATTTTTTCTAGAATGAACATCTTAAGTATCGCATGCAGTGTGTATGAAAGCGTTTTTACTGAATGTGACGCCATAAAAAACACAACGAGAGGCAAATCGAGATGGTTTATTTCCAGGAAGAACTGAAAATTACAGACAATGGGTGGGAACAAATTAAGGATTTGGAAAACCGGTCGACCGCAACGCATAAAGAATGTTTAAACGCCGCAATTTAGTTAGAGCAAACTAAGTTGCTATTTGAAATACCATACGCCACAACAAAATCTTCTTCCAAAATCATAATTGTACGCCTGAACCCGTTCGACGATTATAAAATAATTTTCAGATTTGTTAACATCATTTCGTAGACCGTACTAGATGTATTCCTCAACGTATTTAGGAAGTTTATATCAAATCTTCCATATATTATACGCACTATGTAAGTTGGCATGCGAAATCAAATATGCAAATTCGACAACTTGCGTTTTTATTTAAATAAGAATTGTATAGTGAAGATGGTGACATTTGATGAGAATTATATGTTATTTACCAAAGAAACATTAGAGCACTTTTTAGGGGTATCTCAGATCGTTCTCAACCATGCTAATACTTTAAAAGAACTCCGGTACTCCTAATATAGATCTGTTTCTGTTAGATGTAGCAATGGAAAGCTATAATAGGAATGATGTCTTACAGAATCTCGCACATGATGTAATTAAAAGCAAATACAGTAATAGTGAGATTGGGGTCATATTATACGAATTTATAAGAACCTACCTAAGATTGTTTGAAAACAGTATTTATAAACAAGTTGAATATGTGGAAGAGTACAAGAGGTTTCCATTCCACACATTTACGAGCAATGTTTAAATTTTAAACCATAGACTTTAAAGAAAATTCTGTAACACTATTAATAACACTTTTGTTTTTTTATACGTTTCTAAATTGTTGTGTTTCAACTACAGATATTAATAGCTGTAATTAAAATTATGTTATAAAACGATTCTAATTAATAATTTTGTAAAACGTCTATAACACCCTTTTAAAAAAATACACATCTTTGTTATAATTCTTTTCATAAGAACCTAGATACCCATTTCAGTTACGTGAACATTTGAAAAATTAAACAACACCAATGTATACTTTATATTTTATAACATAAACAAGCTAATATATACATAAATAATTTCAAAATTCACATCATTCATTTCTTATGATAATAGTTGAGGTGGTTAAATTTTTACTTTAAAACTTACAATTTAGTATATATTCCATTTGAATATCTGCCAACAGTTTTATAAACCTCATTTCATCAATTATTTCCATAAAATCATCCAGATCCTCGGGCATTGATAACACTGCAGTACAGTGCTGTATTGCTTCTTCGTATGACTGACACATAAGACATTTTTCTCCTTCTATCGAAAAGCGTTGCCCACATTCTGCTTATTTTACTCGTAGAGCATTGCGAAATCTTTGAATAACCTACCCAAAGTCTTTATACATATTTGTTATATCGTCTCTTATGCGGGTCTTTGTTGGAGCTAATTTTAAAAGACGTGTTAATTAATTTCGATTCCCCAGGAAAATTCTTTACTAATTTGATAGGTTACACAATGAGTTTATTTCAAAAGACAGCAATACTGCTAGAAAATAGATTAAAGATGAATTTCATATGATTTGCAAAAGGTTGATCTGTAAATAAGTAAGGGGGTGCTCGAATAATTCCGAAGAATTTAAGAACCTGAGAAAAAACACAATAATAATTGATATCTTACACGACGGAGTTATATTAAAAATACTGCTAAAGTAATTTTTTATAATAGTTCTAAAAATGGTGTTGGTGGTTAAATACATACAGGTAAAATCCACTATAAAACAATTATGAGCGTCACTTTTCCAGTAAAGACTTGCATATAACGCCAATTAACATAATAAGGAGCTGCACACTCTCGACCATCGGCATAAAAGGCGAAAGAGCCATGTTCCAGTGCATTACTCGTAAAGTATCGTCGAGTTTGATTAAAATTACAGTTAAAGATGGATTTTCTTGTGTTGACGTTACAAGTGATGTGCGAGTACCACAATTAAATATCAACCAACTAGTTGGTAAGACAACCTATAGGTTAGGCGAATTTCCTCCAAATTCTCAACACCATATAATAGAAGTTGGTTTTGTTTTATATGGTGGTCCTCAACCTGTCATCCAAGTTATTTGCTGTAGTGGTATGTGTGCAGATTCTACGATAACATTCTCATACTTCGATTGGAAGAAATTGTGTACTTTTCAAGTGGAATTTCAAATTCACCAATTTGCTCAAGACTCAAAACAAGTCAGATTAAATGGTTTGACTACTGGAGACGACATTGTTGACAAACAATTGGATCAAGATTTCAAATTGCAGCTGAGCACAGCCTTTAATAGAAGTATATGGCTGTTGAACAATTTTGAAAAAGAGAATTTATATAATATGGAAATTACAAAAGATCGGAATGTTATTGTGTTACCTGCCTACGAGTGCATCAAGCTATTAAATATGCGAGAATTGATCTGTTTTAAAATGGCTGAGTTAAGGTGTAGAAACTTTTCAGAATTTTACGAAAAATTTGTAGGTGATATAAAAATGTATGTGGAAATACGACGAAGGAAGAAATCGTTCAAACGTTATTAAAGGAAGAGAGCGTGCCAGTATTTCTCTGTCTAATGATTCCAGCAATTTAAATTACTTGACAGTGTTGGAAATTATTTAATGTTGCCCCATCCAATACTTAAAAGATGCAACTGCAAGGCAATTGCTTTCGCAAATGTTTAGAAATTTGGCTATCCCAGATTCGTCAGACTCTGGTTACCACAGCGGTTTATAAATGTTATCAATACATGTATGTATTTTATTAAAAACATTATATTTCTTGATAAAGTTTGTTTTTACATATTTGTATCGCCAACATTAGCAAAAATTATTAATTAAACTGTCTTGTTTTTATTTTTAGGTTTAAAGTGGGGTATCCGATAACTGCATTCCTTATAGTGTCACCAAATACGTGGTTAATAGTATAGAAATTTTTTCAAAATGAGCAGTAATGCCGACATTTTTTAATTCTTGTAAATACAATTAATTGTGTCGTAGGAAGATAAATCCCCAAGCAATTATACGTCGATTTCTAATGTAGGGTATTGAAACGTATTTATACCTCAAACCTGTAGTCACTAATATAATTAATAGAAAGTCCATTGAAAAGAAATTATACACCGCTTTCACATGTAATTCGGGTAATCCATAGTCGTCAAGAAATTAATTCGGATACAAATTGTATTCTCCAAGTACCTATTTAACATTGACTACATTGACTACATAATTATGTTATGACGTGTTTAGAAATTAAAATGTAAAACTAGGAAATTGATAAAATTTTACCCTATTTACAATTTCCTCATGTTTTGAATATTCTAAAACAGTACATTACTGTTTGAAAATAGTTTTGAATATTAAACACTTAAAGCTTTTAAAGGGTTCATTTCTAAAATTTCCACGCTTTTAGATTTTCAGGAATGGTTGGTTAAAGCATATGTCATAAATAGGCAAAAATCTAGAGGTTTGGGAGCTTTAAAGTGTAACTTTGTAAAGAACCCTCCTATTTAAAATCTATTTCCAGATTCGGATTCTGCATAAAATTCTAGACTAATTTGATGTTTCGCATGACTAAAAAATTTATAAGGACGGTCAGAAATCTCTGCTATTGAAAAATCTTAAAATGAAGGTAGCTCTCGGGGGGGATGAAATCTGAAAAAATTCCTTGAAATTCAGGTAGCTGAAGAAATATAATATTAATTGATACCAAATATGTATGTAGTCAATGTGTATGTAGGTACTTGGAGAATACAATTTGTATCCGCATTAATTTCTGACGACTATGGATTACCCGAATTACATGTGAAAGCGGTGTATAGTTTCTTTTCAATGAATTTTCTATTAATTACATTAGTGACTACAAGTTTGAGGTATTAATACGTTTCAATACCCTACATTAGAAATCGACGTATAATTGCTTGGGGATTTATATTCCTACGAGACGATTAATTGTATTTACCAGAATTAAAAAATGTCGGCATTACTGCTCATTTTGAAAAAATTTTCATACTATTAACCACGTATTTGGTGACACTATAAGGAATGCAGTTATCGGATACACCACTTTAAACCTAAAAATAAAAACAAGACAGTTTAATACGTCTATTAATAATATTTGCTAATGCTGGCGATACAAATATGTAAAACAAACTTTATCAAGAAATATAATGTTTTTAATAAAATACATACATGTATTGATAACATCTATAAACCGCTGTGGTAACCAGAGTCTGACGAATCTGGGATAGCCAAATTTCTAAACATTTGCGTAAGCAATTGCCTTGCAGTCGCATCTTTTATGTAATGGATGGGGCAACATTAAATAATTTCCAACACTGTCAAGTAATTTAAATTGCTTGCAATCATTAGACAGAGAAA
This sequence comes from Platerodrilus igneus, assembly GCA_036346225.1. NCBI lineage: Eukaryota > Metazoa > Arthropoda > Insecta > Coleoptera > Lycidae > Platerodrilus > Platerodrilus igneus. The sequence continues at coordinate 2,508,686 of JARFIW010001125.1, forward strand.
TACTAGCACGCTCTCTTCCTTTAATAACGTTTGAACGATTTCTTCCTTCGTCGTATTTCCACATACATTTTTATATCACCTACAATTTTTCGTAAAATTCTGGAAAGTTTCTACACCTTAACTCAGCCATTTTAAAACAGATCAATTCTCGCAAATTTAATAGTTTGATGCACTCGTAGGCAGGTAACACAATAACATTCCGATCTTTTGTAATTTCCATATTATATAAATTCTCTTTTTCAAAATTGTTCAACAGCCATATACTTCTATTAAAGGATGTGCTCAGCTGCAATTTGAAATCTTGATCCAATTGTATGTCAACAATGTCGTCTCCAGTGGACAAACCATTTAATCTGAATTATGTTATAGTTTTATATAAAACGATTCTAATTAACAATTTTGTAAAACGTCTATAATACCCTTTTAAAAAAATACACATCTTTGTTATAATTCTTTTCATAAGAACTTAGATACCCTTTTCAGTTATGTGGACATTTGAAAAATTAAACAATACCAATGTATACTTTATATTTTATAACATAAACAAGCTAATATATACATAAATAATTTCTAAATTCACATCATTCATTTCTTATGATAATAGTTGAGGTGGTTAAATTTTTACTTTAAAACTTACAATTTAGTATATATATTCCATTTGAATATCTGCCAACAGTTTTATAAACTCAATCTTCTTGATTATTCCTATAAAATCATGCAAATCTGCGGGCATTACTGACACGTCAGCACCGTGCTGTATTGCTTCCTCGTATGACTGACACATAAGACATTTTTCTCCTTCTATCGAAAAGCGTTGCCCACATTCTGCTTTTTTTACTCGTAGAGCATTGCGAAATCTTCGAATAACCTCTCCAAAGTCTTTATACATATTTGTTATATCGTTTCTTTAAACTGTACAATCAACAAATAATAACTTTTACGCGAACAGTCCTTTTATATGAGCTACATCTATTCGGATATGTACCAATTGTACCCGATTTGTGTACACGCACGAAACAACCGGTAGGGAATGTATCCTATGAACTAATTCATTACATTCCTTAAGATAATGCTAAGGACTTTAAAAATAATTATAACTCTTGTTAGACTTTTAGCCTCCGGATAAACGTTATTATTTTAGGTTGTGTCACTGTTTTCTGAATCAATTTCCTATATACTTTTTCCAAACTATGCGTATCAGATTGGGGGTTATACTTTACTCCATAAACCGACTTGTATATATTTTCGTATTCGTCTCTAGCTAACACGTCCGTATAATAAAGATGTACAGGCTTGTCGTCAACTGGTAACTTAATCTTTTTTAAAAGCTAGCCTTTGTTTTCAACTTTAATCTTTTTTATTGGATATTGACTTACTTTCCGCTATTCCTTGTGACTGGGAAGCAGTGATTTGCAAGGGATCGATCAATTGTTTGTGCGCCTCTTTGAATTTTTACAGAGATGTAGGGCCTCCCTTTTTGTATGCCACAAACTTTTTTCGTACGGAATCCTGCATAAAATGAAGCTTACGTTTATTTACAATAAAATCTTTAACGTTCGTCAACATGAAACTTCGGATTGGGGCTAACCATTGAACGCCTTCTTCTATATTTATATACTCCTCGAAATTTTTACTATATCGTCCCTTATCCAAATCAAAATCTTGTACAATAGTAATAAAACTATGTTTCTAGTCACCCCACCCCAACACTGCAAGCACATTTCTTTAAATTTTGGATATGACATGTCACCACTTATATGATCAAGAAAGATATGGCGAAGGTTTGTGTGACCCTGTTTCCATAATGCGTTTACATTGGCGTTATCTGCGAGTCTATGTTTTAAGGTACTAGCGTAAGTTTGACATAAGTAAAAGGAATCAATGATCTTATGTCGGAGACACTTTCACTTTATGAGGCAATTTCACCCTCTGAGTCATTGAAAAGAAATTATACACCACTTTCACATGTAATTCGGGTAATCCATAGTCGTCAAGAAATTAGTTCGGATACGAATTGTATTTTCCAAGTACCTATTTAGCATTGACTACATTGACTATATAATTACGTTATGACGTGTTTAGAAATTAAAATGTAAATCTAGGAAATTGATAAAATTTTTATCCATTTTAAAAGTTCCTCGTGTTTTTGAATACTCTAAAAACAGTACATTACTGTTTGAAAATGGTTTTAAATATTAAACACTTATGGCTTATAAAGGGTTCATTTCTAAAATTCCCACGATTTTAGATTTTCAGGAATGGTTGGTTAATGCATATGTCATAGATGAGCAAAAATTTAGAGCTTTGGGAGATTTAAAGTGTACCTTTGTAAGGGGCGGTCCTATTTAAAATCTAGTTGCATATTTGGATTCTGCGTAAAATTTTACACTAATTTGATGTGTCGCAGGGCTAAAAAAATTTAAAAGGACGGTTAGAAATCGGTGCTGGTAAAAAATCTTAAAGTGAGGGTAATTCCCTGGGGGATGATGCAAATTAAAAAAATTCTAAAAATGCGGATAGCTGAAAAAATCTAATATTAATTCACACCAAACGAGGTAGATTTATCTCAAAGATGAGCTAAACAAGATATATTTATCTTAAAAGAAACAAAATACTCTTGTATATGTTCGCTAGAGGGTATGTGGGTAAAACGGTAAGAGGTGGGTCAATTTTAAATCTGTTTGCAGATTCGGATTCTGTGTAAAATTTTAGACTAATTTGATGTGTCGGATGACAAAAAAATTTATAAGAACGGTCAAAAATTGGTACCGGTAAAATTTCTTAAAATGAGGGTAGCTCCCTGGGTGATGATGCTATCTAGAAAAATCTCAGAAAAATCTAATATTAATTGATACCAAACAAGATAGATTTATCGCGAAAGATGAAATGGTTAGTCGAAGAAAACTATTTAGTTCAGAATGTTACCGGTAAAAATTCTTAAAATGAGGGTAAAAATCCCACAAGGAGGTCCACAAGGAGGGATCAAGGAGGAAATCCCCAGTAAGTGTCCGAAGGAAGTTCACTTCCAAAGAAATTACATGTAAATTCCCATAAGCAGGTGGATCCAGTGGATCCTAAGGGTAGATTCCATAAGGTGGATCTAATATAGCTAGTTAAAAAAACTTTTATCTAGGTTAGATATGAATCGGGTGGATCCGGTGGATCTTATGGGTGGATCCCATAGGGTGGATCTGCGTTCGGATGCACCAATTCCTCTACTGTCATTGATTGATTATTAGATCATTATTCAGGAATCCACCTAATCAGTGGATCCATAACCAGCTATTTGTACAAAGTAAAATAATAACCCATACGGACAAACTACTCTGACAACTTAAAACCAAACTCGTCAGATAAACCAAAATCTGAATTATCACTAATATTAACGCGTGTCAAATTTATCAACACATCATTTGTGGACGGTTTCACATTTTTTAATGAAACGTCTGCAGTTCCGGTGACCCAATTAACACGACATAGTGCGGGATGCAAAACCATAATAAAGTCGTTTTGCTCGATATTAAACCTTTTCTCCATTGATTATTACCACTAAAAAACACTCAATTTTATTTTCTCACAATCATTCGATTTTACATAATTTGAGCTAAATGCACAAAAGCAAGTCATCATATATGTGGGTGTGGTTTATGCATAAAAGCCAGATGATACAACTATTTCAATAAAATAAACGTAAAGTAATTTCAAGCGCATCACTAGCACTTCTAAACTTATGCTCCTCGGGTTTTTCAAAGCCATGTCGTAGTTTATAAATCATTTGAATCTATGAAAAACCTTCAAGGACATTTATTAAAATGGCTGCTACGTTGATAATGATTTAGATATTGTTAAGCTTTAAGCATACTTTAAGAACACGCTAAAGTAAATTAATATCTACATAATTAGGGAAAGAAAGTATTTAAAATTAAGGCAAATTGATTCTTTGTATTCAGCTCCTTTAAAAAGGTCCTGTGAACGACACGATCGTTAGATAATATTGAAGTCAAAAGTGTCTAATAGAATTTATCGCTTAGTAAGAGCTGATGTCTCGTATTAAAAGGAAATGCCTTTATAAACATTGAACCAACTTGCCTGCAAAAGTAGAGTATTATTGGAATACGCTATTTGTATAGTCAGGAATTTATGTGTTTATTGTACATTCCAATAATTGACCTATTAAGAAGTGTGCGTTCTCACCCTCAAATACTGGCCATTGAAATATTATTTGCACAACAGAAAAGTAACTTACCAATATATAGCACGGTCACATGCTAAGGAACATTCGTTATCATATCATTTATATAACTATTGTTCCCTCTATAAAGGTTGCATCAAGATTCCTATGTGCTCACATACTAAGGAACGGTCATTCGCATCCTTTTTATGTATTTGCTCTGCATGTTATAAAAGCAAATTGAAAATTTATATACGCTTTCATTTTTACGAATATGTAATTGTATGCAATTTTAGTGATTATACCACCGCATCACAAAAGTCGTACATTTACCAATGAAGTGACATACTAGCGAACACTTATGCAATTTATGTGATTATACGAAATCACACAACAGCATTTGCATATTGCCTAACGTCGATTTGTATGCAATTTATGTAATTATGCCGCATCACTTATTCACTATTCACCTGCAATCTATGTAATTATGCCTCATCAACAACAGATAGGTTGCAAATACATATGATGTCGCACACCAACGAACGTTCATTTGCATGCAATTTATGTAATTATGTCGCATCACAAAAAGGTAGTTTAATAATACACCTAAAGTCGCACACTAACGAACGTCCATTCGCCTGTAATTTATGTAATTATACCGCGTCAAGGAAAGGTAGTTTGCAAATACATATGATGTCGCACACCAACGAACGTCCATTCGCCTGCAATTTGTGTAATTATGCCGCATCACAAAGAAGTAATTTACAATGTCATATAAAGTCGCACACTAACGAACGTCCATACGCATGCAATTTGTGTAATTATACTTCTTCAAAGAAAAGTAGTTTACTAACGCATATGCAGTCGCACACTAACGAACGTTCATTCACGTGCAATTTATGTTATTATGCCGCATCACAAAAGGGTACTTTACAAAGACATATAAAGTCGCACACTAACGAACGTCCATTCGCCTGTAATTTATGTAATTATACCGCATCAACGAAAGGTAGTTTACAAATACATATGATGTCGCACACCAAGGAACGTCCATTCGCTTGCAATTTGTGTAATTATGCCACATCACAAAGAAGTCATTTACAAAGACATATGAAGTCGTACACTAACAAACGTCCATTTGCATGCAATGTGTGTTATTATAGTGCATCAATGAAAAGTTATTTACGAACACATGAAGTCGCACACTAACAAACGTCCATTCACGTGCAATTTGTGTGATTATGCCGCAAGGCGTAAAGGTAATTTAAAAATGCATATGAAGTCGCACACTAACGAGCCTCCATTCGCATGCAATAATTCTAATTATTTTACAAAACGCAAAAGTCTTTTACAGAAACACGGGTTGTCCCATACGTTCACCCATTTGTTTGAAATACGTGGTTATTCCGCATCAGAAAAAATAATCTAAAAATCCTAGCATTGTCCTTCACTATCGATGATGATGTACATGCTTTTTACGTAATTAAATTGTGTCAAAAGAAAATCAAGAAAATATATACGAACGCATAGTAACGAATGCCCATTTACGAACAGTGCACTTGCATACAAAGAAATGCCCATTTGAAAAAATGCATTCCTATAATTACGTCAATTTGTGTTGAGCTTCAATGACGTATTAAAAAAGAAACTTAATATGTGCTTTCGTTTAATTGTTGGTTGTTTGTTCGTTAAATTTGGAGGAAGATTTAAATTTAGTGTGTGCATATTTGAACAACCGCTAGGTATTTAAATTAGCTTTTAGCATTGCTGTACATCTCTAAGGAATTATAAATATTTTAAATAAAAGTTCGTAGATAATTATGGAGCTAAATTAATATTGACAACTTCGTTGTTTTAATTTATAGTTTATAGATAGGGGTATTGCCTTTTGCAACTAGTTAAATCTCACGGCTTTCATAATTAATTTAAAGTTAACTTTAAGTTTAAATGGTCTTTAGAATAAAATCTCATTTCATAACTCTTGTGGTTTTCTAGACAATATGGAAAACTCTTGTGGTTTTCTACAATGCTAGAATCACAGAGTGGTTTGATGCAATGAATAAGAAACGATGTAAATTAATCTATTAAATATGGAAAAACATTAAATTATGACATACATGTTTTATAAAATACTGCAACTGACATATGTATATAAAAATCAACAACATTTCTTTGGAAACCAAGCAACATAATCAAAGTAGAAAACGCACCCTGCAAAGGTTTTAAAATAAACAATTATTTTCAACACTTCCCCTAATTGTTTAGTTTTATATCGTTAAAGCAATCCGAGAAGATTGTTAACTTGAACCAAACGGCAACGTTCCAACCCTTTCGTTAACCCGTCTGCGGCTTGATTTTTGTTTCCACATATGATACTTTAAGTTGACCGTCTTGAACCTTTTTGCGGACGAAGAAATAACGAATTTCAATATTTTTGTACTGCGGTGCAGCTCTGGGTTCTTGATAACTTGAATTGCACTTTGGTTATCGATATTAATAACAGGAACTTCATCATAATTGACTAACTCGAAGAAAAGTCGCTTGATCCACATGGCATGTTTAGCAGCGTCACAACTTGCCACGAATTCCGCTTCCATTGTGGATAGAGCGATATCAGATTGTTTCCTGCTCATCCAGCAGATTGCTGCGTCACCATACTTAAACAAAACTCCACTGATAGACTTCCGATCACTATCACTGGCGAAGTCTGCATCGCTGTAGATTTCAAGCTTGTCATGGCCATGGCGGTAAGTGAGTTGATAGTCCTTTGTACCTGCAAGGTATCTAAGAATCCGCTTAACACCAATCCACGTATGACTAGTTGGTTTTCGACAAATCTTGACCAGTAGTTCACTGCAAACATAATATCTGGGCGAGTGCAATGAGCCAAGTACATTAATCGACCAATGACTTGTCGATAAGGAACATCTACAGATACTTCACTGTCACTGTCACAAGACAAGGGTTTACTAATTGAGTCATAACTGGCTTACAATCATCCATTCCAAACATTGTAAGAGTATGCTCAATGTAACCCTTTTGATGGACAGTAATTGAACCATCACTATTATGCTGAATACATAGTCCGAGATAATGTAAATCTTCACCAATTGTGATTTTAAACTCTCGTTTCAGCTCCTCAAGAAACTTCTTTGCCGTTTGTTCGGTTGTAGACAATACTAAACCGTCATCAACATAGATGGCTATCATCAGTTTTTCACCATTGTAATAACCTATAAACAAGCACGGGTCAGACATACTTTGTTTGAGCCCATATTTCAATAAAACTGATGTGAATTTTGAATTCCAGCAACGGGAAGCTTGTTTCAAACCATATAGACCTTTTTGAAGTAAACACACACGGCCAGAGCCATCATTGTAACCATCAGGTTGCTCCATGTAAATCTCCTCCTGAAGATCTCCATAAAGGAACGCGGTTTTTACATCAAACTGACGCATTTTCATACCTTTTGCAGCTGCTATACTAATGAGTGACCTGATTGTATCCATCCGTGCTACTGGACTAAAAGTTTCTTCATAGTCAATGCCAGCTCTCTGGGTAAACCCTTTTGCTACAAGTCGAGCTTTATAGCGACCAATACTTCCATCTGCATTTACCTTGACCTTATAAACCCATCGACTTTTAACTAGTTTTCGATTTTCTGGAAGCTTAACCAGTTTCCATGTTTTGTTTTCGTTTAGTGAATCCATTTCATCATCCATAGCACTTTTCCATTGTGCTGACTCATTTGACTCTATTGCTTCACTATACTTGGTCGGTTCATCATAGGAAATAAGAACCTCATCTTCATCATCACAGCAATCATAGTAGCGAGCGGGTTTCTTCAACATATTACGATTTCGCAGTTGCCGTGTGCCTTCATGATGTTGAGACTCTATAGGTGCAATGTTGTCGCTTAACGATGTATCATCTGGTTTCACTACCACAGGAGCATTAGTTTGGAACCATGAACTAGAGGAGGGCATATTTACAATAGTTGATTGTTTAACTGTCACTTCTGTTGTAAATTTGACATCTTTTGATATGCGTACTTGATTTTTGTGTGGTACATAAACACGATATCCGTCATAATCGCCGTGATAACCAACAAAAATACCTTTGTCTCCTTTTCTATCAAATTTCTTTCGATTTTGCTTAGGAATATGTACATAGCATTCAGTTCCAAATATCTTTAAGTGGTCAAATTTTGCCTTTCTTCCATACCACAATTCATATGGCGTTTTACCACTAACTGGTGTATTACCTGTCCGATTAAGAACGTACATGGCAGTATTTACCGCTTCAGCCCATAGCTTTTTAGATAAATTCTTTGTATGGATCATGGATCTTGCTGATTCACATAGGGTACGGTTTTCACGCTCAGCAGCACCATTTTGCTCCGGAGTATACGGGGCCGATTTCCTAAAAATGATACCATTATCAGCAAGTAGTTTGTGGTACTCAGAATTCTCATATTCTTTACCACCATCTGACAACATTGTTTTTATCACATGTCCACTTTGTTTAGCATGAGCAATAAATTCACGAGTCCGATCAATAACTTCAGATTTTTCTTTAATAAAATACACCATGCGAAATTTGGAGTAGTCATCTTTGAACTCCACATAGAGTCGCTTACCAGATAGTGAAGGTACATCCATTGGTCCACAAACATCAGTACTGACAAGTTCACACACTTTAGTTGTACGATTGGGCCTAGATCTATAAGACGAACGATGTTGTTTACCGTAAACACAACCTTCGCAGAATTCGTTATCCTCATTCACATCAATACCCTCTAGGCGCAGAAACGACTTGACATGACGTTTGTTTTGATGAGCTAACCTTTCATGCCACATCTGCAATTGCACATCTTCACTTAAGTTAACCTCGCAGGTAGAAGATGTGTTTGAAACGTTCGCTTTAATTGCTAGTTTGTATATTCCATTTACCTTTTTGCCTGTTACAATCGTTTGACTGGATCGTGTGATAGAGCACTTTCCACCAACATAGACACAACTACAGCCTCGAGCTGTGACGACTCCAACAGATACAATGTTTTTGACGATTTTGGAACATACCAAACACCACGTAGCCAGATTACTTTCCATTTATTACCTATTTTTGTTTGAACTTGAATGTCACCCTCTGCAAATGCATAGATAGCTTCTGCATTACCTACTCGAACAACTCCAGGGACCTTTAGTAAGGTGAGCGATTGAAACCATTCTCGCCTATTACATAGATGACGGGACGCTCCTGAATCCAGAATCCACTCTTCAGATACAGTCGACGTTGATTCAAGTACATAGCAGTTAGTCGAGTCAGAAAGTATACATTCAGTTAAAATTCCTTCTTGAACTGGTTTTTCACTAAATTGTTGCTGCTGCTTACGCTGTTTATATTCAGCGTGTTTCTTCAAAGCTTTCTCATTGGTACAGTCTTTCATTATGTGACCAAATTTTTTACAGGCAAAACATTGAACCGATATTTTCTTATGACGTCGGCTATTGTTTTTCTTATACTCGCCCACTTTTGGATCACTCTTCTTTGTCTTAAGATACATAGCATCTGTAACCGACTCACCGCCATCGCGATTTTTTAGAGAGAGCTCCTTAAGGCATAGTCGCTCAAGCAGTTTTTGCATTGTTTGCTTTTCTTTAGGCATTGCAGACCAGGTATCCTTAAACTCAAAATACTCTTGAGGCAGTGTATTCAAAATACGATTTATAACCACTGAGTCAATTACTTCTTCCACCGTCATAGAGCCAACTTCGTCTTTGATTTCTTTTGCAATACTTTCTATGGCATGGCAATGCGTGGCAATGTTAACGCTGGGATCTTTCACATAAGTGAACAATTTCGTATAGAGTAGATCTAATCGTTGTCCTGAGCGTTGTTCATAGATGCTCAGAAGTTTGTCCCACATAGAACTTGCATTTGAACAAGTTGACAACATTGAAAACAAATCCTCACTGATCGAAGTACGGATTAAGATTTGGGCATCCAAATCTGTATCCACATATTTCAATTTTGCAGTTTCATAGGTTGAACTTATGGTTGCATCAGCATCAGGTGCGGGCATGGTAGGCTCACTGTCTTTGTACGTAGGTAGTATTGCCTCGTAGATATGCTTCCGCTTTAACATCAACACGATGTTGGTTTTCCATATTGTCCAATTTTCAGCTCCACGAAGTAGATTAATTTTTACTCGATCTAATTCCATAATTACATCAAAACTTATAACGCATAGATGATACGTAACCTGGGTCCATAACCTCTTGTGGTTTTCTAGACAATATGGAAAACTCTTGTGGTTTTCTACAATGCTAGAATCACAGAGTGGTTTGATGCAATGAATAAAAAACGATGTAAATTAATCTATTAAATATGGAAAAACATTAAATTATGACATACATGTTTTATAAAATACTGCAACTGACATATGTATATAAAAATCAACAACATTTCTTTGGAAACCAAGCAACATAATCAAAGTAGAAAACGCACCCTGCAAAGGTTTTAAAATAAACAATTATTTTCAACAATAACAATGTTTTAAAGGAGCTTTAGAGTTAAAGTTATTTTATACTTAAAAAGCCAAAACCTGAAATTTAAGGTCTTAAGACAACTTAAAATCGTAAACTGTCAATTTATCATTTTCTTTCTTCTGGTTTGCCAAACTCTCATATCATATTTATTATTTTTGTGCATTGCAATGAACCTAAATAATACGTCAAGCTCAGGTTCCTCATAGGAAGAGTTTATAGTCCTTCATCGACCAAAAATTTACAGAATACGGAAAAAACACTTTGTAATTAATAAATGACGATTTAGTTTTTTTGATCGGTTTCGTTTAAGAAAAAACAGTACTTAATGTACTGCACAAATTGAACCTCAATTTACTTTGCCAACAAATAAGTTGTAATGTACCCCCCCCCCTCTAATGTAGCGTGGGCATTTTGCTAGGTATGCGACGATTGTATGTATTGCGAACGTACCATTTTTGTGTTATGAACTATCTTGTTTATACAATAAAACCTTCAAGTTGTGTTCTTATCTGTGTGTATTGTTACATGCCGAAAATCGGCTATGTATCATATTTAGATTAAGTATAAATATGTGAGTGAATTCCCGCCACTATTTTAAAAATAGATTTGTTCATTTCCGTCATTTGGGACAGTTGAGTCGGCGCAAAAAATGCGCAGGCGCGCAGTAATGTAAGTGTGCGGTTGGGACACGACAGGACGATTAGCCACCGAGACGTCGAACGGTAACGTTTGCCTGTGTCGTGGTGCTGACTTTTCTTTTTTAGGATGTAGGTTTCCTTTTACCTGTATCTTCAAGTACTTTTACCTTTATTTTTTCGCCCTGCCTACGAACGACGAAGGGAGAAGACATAAATCTGGATCAACGATGGCATGACGTAACCCACACCAAACAACACCCCCAACAAGGGCCCTGAGATTCAATTGCATGTTGCGTTTAAGTGAGTACTTTTGCTTTACTTTTGTGTAAATATAAACTTGTATCATTGTAAACGTATTTGGTATGTAATAAAATGTAACACGTAATAATGAGTAATATCATTATTGTGTAATATTGCGAACGTGGATCGTATCAGTGTTGCCAACTGTAGTAGTGGCGCTGAACACGAAACCGGAAGTATAACAGTATTCGTCACTGCAGGCATATACCGGGACGACCCTATTTGGTAAGTACATCACATAAGTATGCTTAAAATTTAATAGAAGAAAAACGAAAATACAAAACAGAGCAGATGAAGTAGGAATACAAAGATACAAAGCTATAAAATGAGAAATTATTCGCAAATGCAGGAAAGCTGAAAACAATGGATTGAGGAAAGGTGCAAAGAGGTACAAAGTAAGATAGAAATAAGCAAGACAGATGAATCATACAAACTAATTAGAAGGATATAAAACCGCATCGCAAAAATATAAGAGGCGTAGAAGGCGGCATCACCATAGAAAGCATAGAAAAAATGGTTAGATAGCAAAAATGTATAGGGAATTTATATGCAGGACAGGAACTAGCCGCATTAGAAAAGGAATTAGTCATTGAAAAGGATATCTTGGGATATTCTATACTTAGATATAAGTATGGGTTAGCATTAAAGGGTTTGAAAAATGGAAAGGCACTGCGTATAAATAAAGTGCCAGAAGAAACCCTAACAACTGCTGGACAAGCAATAACAGAACGTCTCTTCCAATTTGTAAGCTATATGTATGATACAGGCGAGATACCCAAAGATTTCAAAAGTAACATCATAGTCACTATACCAAAAAAAGAGAGGCTCGGATAGATGTGAAAAACAGTACACGTGTGAAAAACATTAACTAGAATTGTACAAAGATGAATGTAAAACAAGCTAAAGAAATACTAAGAAAAGATCAATTTGGGTTTAGGCGAAACAAAGAAACACGGGAGGCTATTTTAGTTCTGAGAATGATAATGGAGAAAACAATAAAAAAAGGAGAGTTCATGTATATAGGGTTTGTAGATCTGGAAAACGAATTCGATAATGTAAAATGGAAAAAGAATGTTTGAAATACTCAAAAAGATTGTAATGAATTACAAGGATAGACAAATAGTACATAGCTTATATAAAGAGCAAACAGCGGTAATAGAATTAAAACGAAAATGTAGAAAAGTAAATGTGAGAAAAGGAGTAAGATAAGCATGTACCCTATCGCTATTAATTTTTAACTTGTACATCGAAGAGGCAATGAATACTGTCAAATGCAGAAAGACATTTGGAATTACTATGCAGGGACAAAAATTGATATGCTTAGATTTGCAGATGATATAGCGGTATTAGCATCTAGCAAGGAAGAGTTCAAAACAGCTGTTAATGAAATGGAAACCGTTCTAACAGAGATGTACTGTATGAAAATAAACAAAAAACAAAACTAAAGTTCTGGTTTGTAAAGAAAGGGAAAATAACTCAAAACTAGAAAACAAATAAGAAACGAGAACTTAAAAGAAATTAAGGATTTCTGCTAACTAGGAAGCCCAATAACGCAAGATGGGAAAAGTGCAAAAGATATAAAACAAAGATTAGCACCAGATCGTGCTACATTTAACAAGAAAAAGCAACTACTGTGTTCAAAAACAACAAACATGGAAACAAGGAAATATTTGTTGAATGCATATGTGTGGGGGACAGTTTTGTGTGACTATGGAATAGGGATGGACAGTGGGAGAAGCAGGTAGGAAAAAGGTAGACGTCTTTTAGAATGTGATGCTTCAAATGTATGAGGATGATAGTATGGATAGACAAAGTTAATAACAAAGAGACTTTAGAAATAACAGGGAAGAAAGATATCTATAGAAAATATAAAATAAATGAAATAGAAGGACAGGACACATTCTAAGGTAATTGGAGAATAATGCGGGAAGCAGAGATAGGAGAATGAGAGGTAAAATCATACCTAGATCGGACTATTGCACGCAGATAGTGAAAGATGTAGGCAGTGGGAATTTCAGGGTGGTCTGAATTGATATATGAAGAGATAGCGGTAATTAAGACTCGATTTACTGATAACAAAATTTGTTGAAAAACAAAACAATATTTTACAACGCATATTATTGCTAAGAAGACAAGCCCTCCTTTGAGCTTCACCTAGACTAATAAAGAAAGACTTCAACATCATCCTCAAAAAATGATTCGAAAATTGCTGGAGCGACAAACTTACCACGAGTTTCGTCTAGACTTATGTAATGCTGAGCGACCAACCCTTCATGGGTCTCGTCTAGACTAACATACTGCTGAGCGACCAACTTCGACGACAAGTCTCGCCAAGACCAAATAAATCTTAAAATGCTGCGTTGTGATATCGATATAAATAAAAAATTTGCTATCAATACAAAATTATGCTCGCTATACAAAAGCAATATTCTAGCGATACATGTATAGAAAAAACAGTATTCCAAATTATTAACGTATTGCTTTTATATCGAGGAATTTATCAACAACCATCGTAGCTAAAGGGGATCGTATATTAGCTTAAATACAAAACATTATCAATAACCTCATTATTGTAGTGTTTAAGAAAGCAAATATAACAAAATCAAGTTTACTATAGTGTTTTAGAAGGTATAGGTATACCAAGATAAAATTTCAATTAGTTAAGACAGTTGTGACAAAAACAGAATTTTCTTTTAGAAAGAATTCGTAACCAATAGTTAATTATTTAGATTGTAAGGGAACACTTTAAAATTATGGTAAAGTAAGATAATATATGAGTTATCTAAACAACGGTTTTAATAAATTAACCCAAAAAACTAAAGAAATTTGAGGTTTAGAATAATTATTTAACTAAACATAGTGTAATTTTACGGGATTTTTCTTTTTTTTAATCATAATGAATGGTAAATAAAAGCTTTTTATCTATAACTAGAATACTTACATAAAGAATTATTTAATTCAAACACATGGTCACACTGAGGTTATGTAATTTGCTAAACACATTTGAAAGGTATAGTTTTTAGTTTGATCCTAAATTAGATTAAGTAATTATTTGAGAGAATTTAGAATATAAATACACTGTTTTTATAAGGGAAAATGCCAGGTAACTATATTTAGAAATAACATATATGAAGTAAACAAACACTGTTTAAACATGGCCGACTAAATGCTTTAGATTGACATTTCAACTTTAAAAGAATGCCTAGGGGATCGTTTTATTACTTCATCTCTGTTGAGTGAAATGTATTCATTTCGTCGAAACTCTGCTTCAACGCTATAGGTAGTCTCTTCTTCTATTTCCTCTAGACATTTTAGTAGAAGAGATGAATATTTATCATTTGGTACGCTGCGGCAATTTTTTATCTTCCAATCATAGACTACGCTGCCCCATTTGCAGTTCAACGGTTTAAAGTAAACAATGTTTAGTGGTTGGGTCAACCTTGTACTGTTTTGGGTTAAAAGGACGAACATAGTATTATTTGTTTCGCATTCTGCAATTCCTGCTGACGATACATGACTTGCCAGGTTGCCTGCAATTAAAAATTTTTTGTATTTGGTTTTAATTACAAGCTATTGAGGTATGTCATGGCGATAATGCAAAACAGATCTTCGAAAACTTCCATCGTAGACCATCCACATTTTGAACGATTGTAGGTTGCACCAGTGGAGTCGTCTATTGTCCACGAATTATAAAGATGCTGTAATTTGTAGGTGCTATACGGCGAAAAGGGTGTGCCACCTACAACAGCCGCAAACTTTATAGATGCTTCTTTTTGAACTGTCGATTACTGCATTAGGATGACGACATGAATACCTAACTATTACTCGTTTTTTTTTTGGTCGCCCGTTATATTAGTGTCATCGGAATTCACGAATATGCTGATTTACTACGCCAAAGAAAGTCTATGCTAATTGGTTAAAATATTTATTTATCAGATTACTATTCAGACGAGTTCGTGCTTTTTTCACATTTTGACTAAATCACATTGGCAATTCCTTTGATTGTTTTTTTTCTTGCCTTTTTTTTGTATTTTCGCAGTTAAATATTTTCTCATTTAGTTATTTTCGTTTTTGTTCTTTCAAAATGTTATATTTTGTGATTTTCCTATGTTGATATTACAATTTTTGGTATTTTTAAACTTTTGTACTTCTACATTTTTGTATTATCGATATTTCTTATGTTAATATTCTAGTATTATCGTGTTTTTGTATATTTTTATATTTTGATATTCTTGTATTTTTGATATTTTTGAATTTCTGTATCTAAGAACTTTTAACTTTGGCATTTTTAATTCTGCAATTTTAAAATTTTTGGGTGTTTTAGTATTTCGATGTTTTCTATTTTACTTAATCTTTTGAATTTTGGTATTTTTTTATTTCTGTGTTTAATTAATTAGTAGTGGCAAACTGGGCCTCATTTCTTCCAGAATCCCTCATTTCCTCACTCATCTGAACCAAATAGTTTTTTTCGACTAACCATTTTTCATCTTTCGAGATAAACCTATCTTGTTTGGTATCAATTAATATTAGATTTTTCTCGGCTACACGAAATCTCTAGGAATTTTTTAGAATACATCATTCCCCAAAGAGCTACCCCAATTTTAAGATTCTTTTACCGCTAACATTCTGAACCAAATAGTTTTCTTCGATTAGCCATTTCCACCCACAAGATAAATGTACCCTATTTTGGTATCAATTAATATTAGCATTTTCTCAGCTACCCGAATTTCTAGAAATTTTTTAGATAGCGTCATCTTTTAGGGAGCTACCCTCATTTTAAGATTTTTTGCTGGTAACGATTTCTGACTGCCCTTATAAATTTTTTAAACATGCGACACATCAAATAAGCCTAGAATTTTACGCAGAATTCGAATCTGCAAACAGATTTAAAATCCGACCACCCCTTACAAAGTTACACACATACCTTCTAGCGAGCATGCTGCCACCATACCACTACTCGCTTTTAATGTCATACCATACTTTCTATCTTGTTTAGCTCATCTTTCGAGATAAATATATTTTGTTTGGTATCAATTAATATTAGATTTTTGTCAGCTACCCGAATCTCTAGGAATTTTTTAAATAGCACAATCCCCAAGGGAGCTACCCTCATTTTAACATTTTTTGCTGGTAGTGATTTCTGACCGTCTTTATTAATTTTTTAACCATGCCACACATCAAATTAGTCTAGAATTTTACGTACAATTCGAATCTGTAAACAGATTTAAAATAGGACTAACCCTTATCATTTTACATACACACACCCTCTAAATTATAACTTTCCTGTAGCTCATACCTAAAAGAAAATCTAAAAACCATTCTTAAAACTTTTTATTACAGACAATTTTTACTAATACAGTTTAAATTTTGAAAACCACATTTCTAAATACATATTCACAATTTTTATTCTTAACCTAGAACTCTACACATCGGTTTATACTTATTTCGCTTAAGACCTCGTACATATTTTCCAGATTACTAGAAGACGTTATAACTATATTTTTTGTGTTAAAGGATTTCACATCGGTAGTCTCTTCTACCATTTTGGTGTAAACGCCGTAGAGTTCGCAATAGACTTTTATTGCTGTACGTTATGTTCTTTTTTCATTAAGTAATCGAATAAACCGTTCTTTGTGCTTCCAACGAAACTCGGACACTCCATCGTCGACACTGGCGTTCTTTATGCGATAGCTAGCCATACGGTTGTTAAACGCTGTGCTAACCTTTTCTACGCCATCTTCGCCAGTAGCGGTAACTGTTGCATTTTTATGTCTGTTGCTTCTCAAGTGTGCTGCATAGGTAGTTTTTTCCATTTCGAAATTGCATACTTTACACATAATTCGTGGTTGTTTCGTACAAGACCCTTTAACAGCTGGCGGAGCTGAACGTTTACGACTTAATGACATACCACGCTGTTTTTCTTTGTGTCGCTGTAAGCTGTCCATTCTCGTAAAAGCGATACCGCACGACACACAGTTTAAGTACTTTGCTGCCGACGGATGTATAAGCTTAACCGTGGACGATGTTACACCACGACATTTGTTCTGGTGCCGTTTGAGAGCATTTTTCCAGGTATAGGAAGCACCGCAAGAGTTGCATTTAGAAACGTTTTCAGGTACCATTTTAGTACAAAACAAAATCCACGCTATAGAACATTGGTTAAACTTGTAAGCGAACTAACTTATAACTAAAAAGTTTACTCTAGCGTACCTGCTTTATGTACTCTATAGAATGCAAACCGAAGGTTTCTGGAGACGGTCGAACGAAGTTGAGGATTCAGCGGGAAACTAAACGACGTCATCTTTTGCCAATACTTGCTACTCGTCCAATACATTTAGCACCAATGCATGCACCTGGTTTGCATCGTCCATGCTGCGAATGCAGTTAGTAGAAACATCGGAAACGTCTTCCATGTTATACGGATCAGCAATCGCATCGCGTGCATATTAAAAATCCGAAAGGGTGGTAGCACACGCACACAAATTGGTTGCAAGTCTTGCGGTAGAAGATGCAGTGCTACTATAAACAAAAACTTAATAAAAACACTTTAAACCTTTACTAAGGAAATACCAAACTTGTTGTATACAGGATACTTACTAATAAAGCAATTTAATCTTAAATAACTTCTACGTCATATTTTCGGAAATGGCAGGCTTGAATATTTTCTTTGGAAACAATCGAAGATTGCTGAAGACACTCGAAGAGTGCACAAACGCGATCACTAAACCTATTAGCATTAATACCAAGTATTCCGCACTATCGTAGGTTGCTCATTTCCTAGAACCAAATCTTCCGCTACGTACAATGTCCTTAAAATTATCTACATTAATAATCTCAACTACACTTCGTGAGACCCCTTTAATCTTTTTAATGGTGTCTTTCTCGCTTACAATACAGTAGGACTTAGCCTTACTATCAACAAATTTTAATACTAGACCCACATTAAAGTTGCCTCTGAATTTCTCTACAACTTTTTTTTGTTGACATACAGTATATTGTGTTTATTATCTGCGGGGTACACCACTTTTAATCTAAAAATAAAAACAAAATAGTTTAATACGTGTATTAATAATTTTTGCCAATGTTGGCGATACAAATATGTAAAACAAACTTTATCAAGAAATATAATGTTTTTTAATAAAATATATACATGTATTGATATCTATAAACCGCTGTGGTAACCAAAGTCTGGCGAATCTGGGATAGCCAAATCTCTAAACATTTGCGCAAGCGATTGCCTTGCAGTCGCATCTTTTAAGTATTGGACGGGGTAACATTTAATAATTTCCAACACTGTCAAGTAATTTAAATTGCTGCAATCATTTGACAGAGAAATACTGGCACGGCTCTTTTTCTCTAATAACGTTTGTACCCTTTCTTCCTCCGTCGTATTTCCACATATATCTTTTATATTACCTACAAATTCTTCGTAAAATTCTGGAAAGTTTCTACACCTCAACTCATCAGCCATTTTAAAACAGATTAATTCTCGCAAATTTAATAGCTAGATGCATTCGTACGCAGGTAGAAAAATAATATTCCGATCTTTCGTAATTTCCATATTATATAAATTCTCTTTTTCAAAATCGATCAACAGCTATATACTTCTATTAAGGGATGTGCTCAGCTGCAATTTGAAATCTTGATCCAATTGCATGTCAACAACGTCGTCTCCAGTAGTCAAACCATTTAATCTGACTTGTTTTGAGTCTTGAGCAAATTAGTGAATTTAAAATTCCACTTGAAAAGTACACAATTTCTTCCTATCGAAGTATGAGGATGTTATCGTAGAATCTGCACACATACCACTACAGCAAATAACTTGGATGGCAGGTTGAGGACCACCATATACAACAAAACCAACTTCTATTATATGGTGGTGAGAATTTGGAGGAAATTCGCCTAACCTATAGGTTGTCTTACCAACTAGTTGGTTGATATTTAATTGTGGTACTCGCACATCACTTGTAACGTCAACACAAGAAAAATCCATCTTTAACTGTAATTTTAATCAAACTCGACGATAGTTTAACGACTAATGCACTGGAACATGACTCCCTCGCCTTTTATGGCGATGGTCGAGCGTGCGCAGCTCCTTATTATGTTAATTGGCGTTATATGCAAGTCTTGACTGGAAAAGTGACACTTATAATTGTTTTACAGTAGGTTTTACATGTATGTATTTAACCTCCAACACCATTTTTAAAATTATTATAAAAAATTACTCATAGCAGTATTTTTAATATTACTCGGTCGTGTAAGATATCAATTATTATTGTGTTTTTCCTCAGGTTCTCAAATCCCTCGGAATTATTCTAAATCGAGCACCGCCTTACTTATTTACAGATCAATCTTTTGCAAACCATATGGAATTCATCTTTAATCTATTTCTAAACAGTATTGCTGTCTTTTGAGATAAACCCATCGTGTAACCTATCACTTTAGTATAGAATTTTCTTGGGGAATCGAAATTCATTATCACGTCTTTTAAAATTAGCTCCAATAAGGACCCGCATAGTGATTTGATATTCAAAAGACTAACAGCAAAACACCTCTGCATTTTTATTTAGATTTAGCTCGATAATAGAGTAAAACTCAAAAAAAAAATTTATTAGCATCTAGGATTGTTAAAATTTTCAATTAATGTATCCACATTCAAATAATTGAACCAAAAGGTATGATATATAATAATTCTGCACGGTGGGCTAGAAAGTGGTTCGATAATCTATTTTATATGTAGTTCAAAATAAGACGTATTTTCTAAATAAATTTAGTGAAATGTATGATCATCAGCCTTGCATTATTTTGTCAATGACGTCTGACTATTAATTTAATAAAAGTACCTTTCACAATTCTAATTAATATACGGAAATACACGTTCTATAATTTGATTTAAATTGGGTTAATGTAAGGCCAAATTATACTTATACTTTCTCTTTGTACATAAATACGGAGTAAATGATACCAAAAATTCATTTTAAGTTTATTTTTGTAAAACGTAAAGTCGTTCAAAGTGTAAGTAATAGTGTTACAGAATTTTCTGTTTTTGAAAATTTTGTGTTGCAGGTGTTCTTAATTATAGACCATTTAAAACAACGATTCTTGGAGTCTATATTTCACGGTATCCGATAAAACTGACGTCCTTGTTTGTTACCAAGACACCTTTTGCCTTGGGATATCGATTTTCTTTACCCTGGTGTGTTTTCCAATGCTTTTCTATGTTGAATTAAAATAAAATAAATTGATTATGCGTTTCTATTTGATTTTAAAACTGGTTTTCTTTATGTACTTCTAACTTTTCAATCCTTACTTATAAAATTACGTCAATACTTGTCCGTTTAAATTAAATAAATTAAATAAATTTTGGGCGTAAATAATTTCTTCATTTCTCTATACAGAGTGTTTGAAATTGCATTGCTTACCCCAAATTTAACCCTTTAAATCTACAACTATATATATATATATATATAGTAGTGGATTTAAAGGGTTATATTTGGGTATAAACAACGCAATTTCAAACACCCTGTATAGAGGAAACAACCATAATTTACGTGCGAAATTTATTTTATGTATTTAATTTAAAGTAACAAATAACACCATAATTTTATAATTAGGGATTAAAAATTCCTAAGGTCGTAAAGAAAACAAATTGTATAAGTCAATAGAAATTATTAATTATTTTAATTGAGTTTAATTTAAAGGGTTATAACGTCAGAAAACGCATAAGAGCGTGAAAAATCGATAATTCCAAGGCGAAACGCTTTACTAACAAACAGACATCGAATATATGAAATATCTTGAAACGCAAACTCCTAGAAATGTTATTTTATAACAATCGTTAATTGAACACCTGCATGTTTTGGAAAGTCATGTTTCCCTTATTTTTGTAGATAACAAGCAAGTTTCAAAGAATATTGGTCAACCCACAGTCGCAAAGCACGTATACAGCTCCACGTGGATAATTTAAAATAATGACTTTACTAAGATAGAATTTATTGAGGTGTAACTTGAGCACCGAAATGTACATAATCTTGAATTATTATTTGTAAATAGTGGAAAAATAAATATTGTATGATTGTTGTATTATTTTGAGGTTTTATTGAGAGTGTGCGTGAACGGTAAAGAGTAGGATAGTAAATCTAGGTATCCAAGAGGACGCCCAACTGAGCTAGCTAGGGAGCGGTTGAAGAAATCAAAGTCGATGGAAGCAAAATCTGGGTAAGAAATTTTTTTTTTGAAAAATTTTCCATTTTGTGAAATTTTCGATTTTTGTACATTAATAAATTTTCGAACCTAAATTGAGCCAGAGCGAAGTTACAGGGCAATTTATGACGGCCCAACGTTGGGGCTCGAATGTTTTTTGAGAAAGTACCAGTACCGAGCGAAGTTACACGGCAATATTTAATTGCTGTACATACCCCTTTTAGTGGGTCGACCTATTATTTCTGTAATATCACGTGTCCTTACGTTGAGCGACCTATTTATTTTAATTGCTATAATACTAAATTAAATTATTGAACCACCATTTTAATCTTTCCTACAGCTTGTGATTATTTCCTCCTCCAGCTGTTTCTTAACGTTGCTATCAACTGGAGTTTATCATAAACAACTTTATCGACCAATGACAAAATTCAACAAGTTACCGCCTTTGCGGGTTATCTCTGCCCTACTTAATTTGTGACTCCTCCTCTGTCTTATGACCTCGGCTAGCATATATTTGTAATTATAAAAATTCAGTAAGTTTGGATCCCATTTAATGAAATTAATGCTTTATGTACAGCTTTGACGTTATTTACAATACATTTTCAAATTAATTCACCTTTATAAATTTCATTTATCAACAACCATTTAATTTGTACTAAAACCCAAAGTCACCAAAGAAAACTCATTATCTTTACCAACAAATGTAGAATATTCTAAATCCGTTTTCTTATTATTATTTCAATACGTATTCAACCCTTTGTTGACTTGTTTACAAGCATATAATATTTAGCCAATTTGATATTAAAAATAAAATAAAATTCTTGTAGAAAAACAGGTGCCTTATAACTAACAATCTGACCTGGTTTTATCTTTTTACGACGACGCTTCCATTAAAATTAATCTTCCCAATTTTCGATTCCATTTAACTTATCACCATTATGGACCAACACCATTAAATTATAATTTTATACTTTAATCATTCTTGCCATAGACTTCAAATTTGTAATTCGTTCACCCCTATACTTCAAGATTATGTTCTTCTTTTCGCCTCGACATTTAAATTGTTTTATTGTAATCTTTCTTAACATCAAGCATTCTGGCCTATTTTCCTCAGACCTCGAAGCCCTATTATTTTTATGTCTTAGTTTACGATTAATTCATAAAATAATCCTACTTACGTTTTAAACGGTAATTTTCATATACACACTCATTTATTTCACTTTGTACCACTTGTTACGTATTATTCAGTATTACTGGCAATGCACTTGGGCCTTCATTGAGTTCAAAACTGACTTTCTTATCGCGGTGCTTGCTAATATAATTTCGAATCCCCACTGCATCCGTGGTGTGGTCTAGAACCTGTCGTTTGCTTCGGACCAATCAAATAATTTCATTTCGAATATTTTCTGATGTAATGCTCTGCGTTCGTTCATAATGCCCACCTGCCTGCAGGTGTCTTCACTTATCAACATGCTGTATTTTGATAGAATAGTCGCCTTTCCATAAACAACTGATGCAATTTTACTTTAAACTTTCATTGTTTACATGAGATTTACGCAATTTTTAATCATTTCTCTTATCAAAATGGTTAGATCTTTATACGCATTATATTAGCTACATGAAACTCTATTTTCACATCCGTATTACTCGTATTTCTCATTCCTACGCCAACTATGCGTCTTCCTATGTCTTTCCTGCGTCGCCCAAAACTATTTCTACTTTGTACACAGGGTGTTTCCTACTTACTATCTACTTCTATTTCTTACTTATTTCCTAAAATAACTACAATTTTCTGCTGCCTATTTTAATTACTCATTCTCTAGTGACCTTCACTATGTCGTGCACCCTTAAACAACCCTTATCACAGCAATATATATATATATATATATATATATATATATATAGTAAAGTAGAAATGAATTATTGGCAAGTGACTCAAATTCAGCCACGAGGGCATCCTGTCGACGCGTTTTGCCCTAATTTGGTATCATCAGGACAGGAGTAGCACTTGCCAATAATTCATTTCTACTTTATATTAATTTAAGACTCATTAATCCTATTTTTTTTTAAATTATAACTTTTGGCTATATATATATATATATATATATATATATATATATATATTGCTATGTATTTTCAGGAACAATCGAACCCCGACGTTGGGCGGTCCAATAAAATTGATATGATAACGCCGTACTCGATGTCAATAGACGTTTTCTTATATAACTCCACCCCTCTGTGTTTTCCAATCAAATTTAAATCTCGCTAATTTTATTATTCTGCCACGGCTAGCTTTTATTATTCTACACAGAGTGCACAACATTATAATGATCAATTTTTTTTTCTCTTCTCCTTTCTGATTACCTACTTGTTTCAATTATAAAACGAAGTTAATAATTCCATATAATGAAAAGAAATATTATGTACAAGTTTTGAAAATTATTAAAATACACCCTTCAATCAATCAATATCATAAGTCTTATTTATCTCAAAATTCATCTGCTTTGCAATCAATCTAAAGTCACCAAAAACTACTCTTTGTACCAAACAAACCTCGAACGTTCAGACCCCTTAATTATATTACGTACTTTTAACGTATGCAAAGTTTGTTGCTGACTTTGTTATACTTATACTTATAAATTAAGTAAATTCAATATTCAAATTTAAATTAAAAAAAACTCTTAAAACTAATTAGATCTGACCTGCTCTGCTTATGAATTGCTTCGTACTTCTTTGTTTTATTTGCATTGAATCTCGCAACTCAAAATCGTCTACGCTGCTTTGAAATATTACATTAATCCATTAAAAATATCCCCATATTCGAATTATCCATACATTTGAAATATTATACCATCAATTAAAATTTTCCACGCATTTAAATTATTATCATCACATTCAAAATTATTATCAACCAACTAAAAGTAGGATTAGGATTATTGTCATCAACACATTTGAATTATTGACATCCCATTCAAAGCCCTATTATTATTATATTATTAGTTTAAATAAATTACCCCAAATTCTACTCACGTTAATCGGCAAAAGATATCTTCATATTTGTATCACTTATTTGTCACTATATTTTTATTAAATATTTACGCGTGACTTTTAGATTCAAAGTAGCGCAGCTTTGTCTGCTTAATTAGAACTGAACTCTGTTATCATTGTCGCTGTTAATATAGGCTCATCCCACTTGGATGTGGGTTGGGTTTCCATCAAGTCTGTCCCTATATTAACCAATAAGGTATTTGTATATCCTGTACCTTGAAGTGGTTTTCTGATGTAATATATTCGTTTCCCATGTAATCTGTTTATTTGACACATTATTTGCTATCTAAACCATACGTTGTTTGTTTAGATATCGCATTTTCCATAATTATACAAAAATACATAATGTAACTTCAATTTCGATTTTCGTGTGTGTTATTGTAGTTTTTGAACTGCATTTTCTTATCAAAAATGTTGATTGTTTCTACGCACTTATACAAAGCTTCGTTAAGTTTTATCTCTTATCTCCGTATTATATTATAACTAATTAGAACTCTTTTGAATGCGTGTTTAATTACATGTATTATTCTTACCTCTAAATACGCGCACTTTTACTGAAAAATATTGTTACTTGCATTGCTTAAAATTATTAAAGCTCTATATACCGAGTGTTGAATACTTGTTATTTACCTAATGTATGAATTACCTATTTCTATGCTAAATATGCGTCCTATTGTTGTAAGATGTGTTTATTTGCGTCGCCTAAAACTTATTATGCTCTATATACAGGGTGTTAATTGCTTAGTATTTACATAATATCCAAATCACTTAATTTTCTGTCAAATAAATGCAGTTTTCTGCTTCCTATGCAAATTTATGGTTACTGCATGACCCTTGCTATATAATACACCCTTAAACAACCCCTTATCACAGCATTATATATATATATATACCCTGAATTAAATAGATGATTCATACTCTGATATGCGCGAAAGTTCCAGACTTCTGTAGTATATACATTGCTTACGGCGCTTGTGTATTTGACGGGTTGCCTAATAGTAGCTCGTAACAATATCTCATTTTCCTTGGTAAACAAAAATTCTCGCGTTCCAGTTGGAATTTCAGACCAAGATTCTGCATCTCTACTTGCATTGTCCTTTTCAATAGCAGTTGGTTCAACTAAAAGTAATTTATTTCAGACCATATGTACATGAAGGTACATAAATATAACTAACCCTCAGTGTCGTCATCGCTATCACCAAACGGCACATATTCATTCAAATCTTCCATATCTTCTTCAGGTTCTGATTCAGAAGCATATAAAAATTGTAACATTTCATCTTCTGTCAATCTATCAGGGATTTTACGGTAATTTTTCTTCACTTGGCGCCAGAGGTACCAGCAATATTAAAATTATCCAATTCCATAATATATTATGATAGTTACGAACGAATTATATTTTTACGTTTACAGTGGCCACAAGAATGTGCAATTACAAATACATATACTTCTGGTCAGTACTAAGCCTAGACCGTAGATATGTTCTCTATGGCCTAGACTAACACTTAGTAATGGGACTCGAGTCTCAAATTAATCGAGTCACCGAGTGACAACATTCCTCGTGTGAATCGAGTCAAGTGACTGTGAAACTTGAGTCGACTTGAAACTCAAATCGACTCGTGCAACTCGAGCCAACTTGCAACTCAAGTCACCTTGTAACTCGCACCGATTTGCAACTCGATTATAATCGACTTTCGAGTTATGATTTTTTCACTTCTTAAGTTAAGTTGGGTGGGTTTTCACTCAACTCGAATTTTTAACACTCAAAGTTCGTGAATTTAGCGTGTTGCTCCAATTGATCTTCTTTCTGTGGTTTAGTTCGAATGAAAGTGAATCATATCTCGGAAAGATACAATTTTCCCTTTTCTTTTATCGATATTTTATATACAGAACGTTATTGTTATTTTTATTATTTTAGTGTGTGAGAAAGTGTATAGAACTTAAGGGGTGTCCCGAACTCAAACGTGATGGAATTAATAGTACATCATTCACTACCTGCGGCTGCACCTAATCAAAGAGAACGTGTATTTATTTATTACAAATTACAACGTTTTTCATAATAAAAAAGATATTCTAAATTTAATTTTATATACGTATAAAGTAATAAAAGACACGGCGCTGCCACTCGGCATAGTAGTTACTCACCATGTTGTGACTAGGTTTTAGTGCTGATCGAATACTTCAATCAACGGTTTTAGTATCAACACAAATCAGAGAGAATTTATATTTGAGTCACTGGAGTAAATAAATTGATTCTAGTTTCATTTATAGGCTTTTTAACTCGAGTTCAATATCGAACTCGACTCGAATTTCTACTCGAGTCAAATAGAAATTACGATCGAGTTATTCGAGTACAAAAAATCGACCCGAGTCCCATCACTACTAACACTAAATAAGCGGATACCAGCAAGATGTATAAGCGCGACATCCACATATAGTGGAGGGATAAAATGACGCGCATATGCGTCATCCGCATTAAACGTGTTAATGAAAATTAACGTTAAAATGAGTAAGATATCTTACAAATTCTATATGTAATTATATAAAATACACTAAAATTACTTACTTGCTACGTTGTTAGTGTAGATGAAATAGTGTTTTTTTCCACAATAATAGTCAGGTTTTTGGAAATTGTACGTTTTATATACGTTTTGCATAGATCAAGATTTAAGATATAAGGACGGCACCGTATTATAAACCAGGTGTATAAATTGCCCGGGGTTTAAAAGATTTTAACAAATGCTCAAAAACTCACTTTAAATTCCCCTAAAATAGAATCTTGAGCACCACCTCTTACGTAAAGATTCTCAGAATTACTATGAAACGTAATTTGAAGAAAATGACATTTGTATTAATAATTGATATTTAGTTAATAAAGCTTAACAATTGTCAGGATACGGCAGTGATGCTGGCACACATAAACGAACGCCCATACGCTTGCAGTTTGTGTGATTATACCGCATCACAAAAAAGTAGTTTACAAAGACATTTTCGGTCGCATACTAACGAACGCCCATTCGCATGCAGTTCGTGTGATTATACCACATCACGAAAAAGTTTTTTACAAATACATTTTCGGTCGCATACTAACGAACGCCCATACGCTTGCAGTTTGTGTGATTATACCGCATCACAAAAAAGCAGTTTAATAATACATTTTCGATCGCATACTAACGAACGCCCATTCGCTTGCAGTTTGTGTGATTTTACCACATCACGTAAAAGTAGTTTACAAACACATTTTGGGTCGCATACTAGCGAACATCCATTCGCATGCAGCTTGTGTAATTATGCTACATCGCATAAAAGTGGTTTAATAATACATTTTCGGTCGCATACTAACGAACGCCCATTCGCGTGCAGTTTGTGTGATTATACTACATCAGATAAAAGTAATTTAAAAACACATTTTTGGTCGCATACTAACGAACGTCCATTAGCATGCAGTTCGTGTGATTATACCACATCACGAAAAAGTTGTTTACAAATACATTTTCGGTCGCATATTAACGAACGCCCATTCGCTTGCAGTTTGTGTGATTATACCTCATCGCATAAAAGTAATTTACAAAGACATTTTCGGTCGCATACTAACGAACGCCCATTCGCATGCAGTTCGTGTGATTATACCACATCACGAAAAAGTTATTTACAAATACATTTTCGGTCGCATATTAACGAACGCCCATTCGCTTGCAGTTTGTGTGATTATACCTCATTGCATAAAAGTAATTTACAAAGACATTTTCGGTCGCATACTAACCAACGCCCATTCGCTTGCAGTTTGTGTGATTATAGCGCATCGCAAAAAAGTAATTTACAAATACATTTTCGGTCCCATACTAACAAACGCCCATTCGCTTGCAATGTGTGTAATTATACCGTATCACTAAAGAGTAGTTTAAAACAACATTGTCGGTCGCATACTAACGAGCGTCCGTTCGCTTGCAATTTGTGTTCCTATACCGCATCACAAAAAAGTCATCTACAGAAACATTTTCGATTACATACTAACGAACGTCCAATTGCATGCAACTTGTGTGATACCACATCAAATAAAAGTAATTTATAAAAACATTTTCGGTCGCATACTAACGCACGCCCATTCTCATACAGTTTGTGTGATTATACCACATTTCAAAAGAGTAATTTGCACATACATTTTCGGTCGCATACTAATGAACGACGTTTGCAATTTGTATGACAATTCCACAAGACATAAAAGTAATTTACAAAAACATTTTCGGACGTATGCTAATGAACGTCCATGCGTATGAGACTTGTGCGATTATTTAACATTATATAAAAGTAATTTACATTTGAGGTAGCATACTAACGAACGCTCATTCGTTTGTCTAGTTTGTGTGATTCAACAACATCACAAAAGTATTATTTACAAGTTCATTTATGGGGTTATACTAAAACGTTCGTTCCCAATGCAATTTGTGTTGCTATTTCGCATAGAAAAAACATTCATTTGTGTGCTTATTCTGTATTGCAAACTTACTTCTGCAGTCCCGTATTAATCAACATCCCAAATGCTTGCATCAGAGAAGAATAATTTAAAAACAAATGTGCGATTCCATAGTAACCTACGTTCATTTGCATGTTTTGTATGTAATAATGTTTCAACAGAAAATTTATTTATACGCTTATATATTAACCCATCATTTTCGGCGCCATCGTTTTTTTTCTGTCAGACTGTTTTTTTTTATATTTTTGTCTATAAAATTATACCAGATGTTTACTACTTTTATAAAATAGGCTCTGTTAAATGATACTCTTAAATGTTAAGTGTAGTTTCGAAATAGTGTGTGTTTTTCCCAAGAATTAACGGTAAATCCCTGAAGTGCCTATATTTATGGAGGTGTACCTCCTTAAAAATTCGGTAATTCTTCTCCATACTTCTTCAACAAATTAGTGTCGCTTTAAATTAGTTTCGCATTGACCGTTGATAATGGATGTAGTGAGACTAGGAAAACTACCGTTAGCAATGACATACTTGTATGCAAAATAAACTGAACGTTTATGCAATTATGTAACGAGGTGGTTGCTAACGAGAAGTTTGATGTTGGGGATTGATTGTAACTGAGATATCAATGACATGAACCATAATGCAGCAAAAGAGCATATTTCTTTGGAAGGAGAATCAAATGCAGAGGATTTAACACCTTGTTATATTCCCCGCGTACGTATTCAGCGCCACTGCTACAGTTGACAACACTGGTACGATCCACGTTTCACAATATTGCACAATAATGACATAATTACGTGTCAAATTGTATCACATACCAAACACGTTTACAATGACACAATTTGCACTTTAAAAATGTAAATAAAGCGAAGTACTCACTTAGAACGCGCCTTGCAGTTAATCTCAGGGCATTTTCTTGTTTCTGGGTGGGTTGCGTCACGCCATGGTTGAACCAAATTTATTCGTCCCTCCTCCTTCGTTGTCCGTAGGTAGGGCGAAGGAATAAAGATAGAGGTACGATAGAAAGTAATATAAGATACTGGAACCTACATCCTAAAAAAGAAAAGACAGCACCACGACACAGGTAAACGTTACCGTTCGACGACTCGTGGCTAATAATCCGTCGTGTCGCAAAACCGCGCACTTACGGCCTTCCGCGCCTGCTCATTTTTTTGCGCAAACGCAACTGTCCGAGATGGCGGAAATGAACAAGTCTATTTTAAAATAGTGGCGGGAATTCACTTACAAATTTAAAAGTGTACAATGCCAATTTTGGCATGTAACAACCTAACGACGTTTTGTTGAACGTTATAATTTGACAATCTAAAGTGTAAACATCCGTTAGATACCAAAACGAACCGCAGTACTCACGAACCTATCGGGAGCAATTAGCAACGTAATGCACGCACACTACACGTATTCTAGAAAGTTGGCAAGAATTTTTTCTTGAGAATTTACTACACGTTGTGCAATATACAAATATTAAAATGAGGCAAGTTTTTCCAAATCGTACTAGAGAACGGGATCTGAAGGAGACGTATTATTAAACCAAAAATCTTTCTTGCTATATTGTTTTTGGCCAGTGTGAATCGCTGAAATCACTGAAGTATTTTGGATATATGGAGAATTGATGAAACTGGTGTTGCAATGTGTAGGTTAGTGAACAGGGCCAACAGATACACTTCTTAATTCAAATGTTGCAAAGAATCCTTTTTCTTGCCAAAAAACATGCATGTATACTAAATTTCGCCAATTTATTGACAACAGTTCCCAAAATATTGCCAAAAAAAGTTAATTTAATTGGGCCCACTTAAGGGGCTGTAACTCCTTAAGGGGGCATTTGCGGAAACATGGTATACAAGGTTTTTCTGCTTAAAATAACGTTTTCTACGAACAGTTTTCGTTTGACACACTCAAGGCAAAACATTCTGTATAATGATGAATTAGAATTTGTTTCAGTTTTATTTTGCATGTCTACTATGGAAAGATCATGTCAGATTACTTGTAAAACCGATTTGTAAAACAATACCGCTGTTTTAGAGGCAAGAAGTTTTCTTAATATAAAACTACTACGAGTCTTATATTATGCGTTGACTCATTAACTGCGTACGCAATTGTATGCTGGGGTGATGCATATAATAATATATTGCAACCAATTGAAATTGTACATAAACTTATTTTTAAAATTATTTATAAACAAACAAGACTTTATTTCACCAACTTAATATATAGTACTACGGGTATGCTAAATATAAAGAAAAAATGTATAAAAGCAGTAAATTTCTAACGTGCATTTTTGGTGGCCTAACCTTTTTAGTCTACTTAATTCTTAAAATACATCGTTTTTGGATCGCTGTTTGTATCAAGTAAATACTTCCGCCTAGTTTTCAGATTGATATGCAAGTTGACTCGCCGGTATTAATTTTAAAAGATGGTTTAGTTGTAAATTGGAATACTCGTAAAATTACTTTCCACTTGTCATTAATAAATAAAACCGCTGTAATTAATATGTGGAGATAGAAGTCTAGGTAGGCGATGAGAAGTTGTTCAAGCAATATTTCTATAACTGTCAGACAAAATTAAAATATTCTTTTAAAAAGTTTAATATCGTTTTTACCACGTTGTGTTTGAGTTTGTGAGTGATACAATTCCACGTACCAACCGTTATTGGAGCAGAAGAAAGTTTGAACGCAATTGTTGGAGTAAAACTTTACGACAATTTCTGCTAGACCAGTTAAAGGTCACATTCGGCAATAACGGTTGCATGTGTTCCTGTCTGTTGTGCCACAAATTCCACCCCCGCGAATAGACTGTGAATCTTTGCCAAGCTACACCAGTGCATCCGGCTTACCAAGCTATCAGGAGGCTTTCGATCAGTTACAGAAAGTAAAAGAACAATCTGCAGTTGATAGTAGTATCAAGTTTCAAGTTGATAATGGGATGGAACCATGGACACCCCACACTCCACCAACTCCAACTGCAAGGCTATCAGTAGCCGAATTGGTCCAATTCTATAGACACTCTTCCGGTGCTCCTGCTTGTGTAAGTTACACTATTTCCTATTTGTTCTTATTGTAAATATCTACCCGTTGTTTTTGCAATATTCCTTGTCGTTCTGATACCTTTTCCATAGACTTGCCCGCTATTCAATAACAAAAAGAACAATCAACCATACTGAATGACTCAGAATAATTGTGCTTATCTACTTATTTATGTCTTTGCTATAAATTTTACTAAATTACTTAGATTAATTATGTCTTACCTATTTATTTTTTTGTTACATTTTACCTGAATTATGTTTAATTGGTGTGTGACGAAACGTGTCTGCTACTCCCCAATATGGCCTCACTTTGTACTCAGAATTTTTCTGTACTGCTATTACTGTTGTTAGATTATAGAGTTTATCTAAACAGTTTCTTTTATTTTTATTCTATAACGTACTGAACAATTTATGCTTGATCCATAGGCTATGCTTTTTCTCTGTTTCAGGTTTGCAGGACTAATTTGTTTTTCTTTCAGGTTTACTATTCTAATTTCTCTGTTGCAGGTACTGGTACTAACTCCTGACAGCCGCGTCCTCTATAGGTTGGTCTGCTAAAAAAGAAAAGACAGCACCACGACACAGGTAAGCGTTACCGTTCGACGACTCGTGGCTAATAATCCGTCGTGTCGCAAAACCGCGCACTTACGGCCTTCCACGCCTGCTCATTCTTTTGCTCAAACGCAACTGTCCGAGATGGCGGAAATGAACAAGTCTATTTTAAAATAGTGGCGGGAATTCACTCACAAATTTAAAAGTGTACAATGCCAATTTTGACATGTAACAACCTAACGACGTTTTCTTGAACGTTATAATTTGACAATCTAAAGTGTAAACATCCGTTAGATACCAAAACGAACCGCAGTACAAAGGAAAACCTACTCACGAACCTATCGGGAGCAATTAGCAACGCAATGCACGCACACTACACGTATTCTAGAAAGTTGGCAATTATTTTTTCTTGAGAGTTTACCACAAGTTGTGCAATATACAAATATTAAAATGAGGTAAGTTTTTCCAAATCGTACTAGAGAACGGGATCTGAAGGAGACGTATTACTAAACCAAAAATCTTTCTTGCTATATTGTTTTTGGCCAGTGTGAATCGCTGAAATCACTGAAATATTTTGGATCTATGGAGAATCGATGAAACCGGTGTTGCAATGTTTAGGTTAGTGAACAGGGCCAACAGATACACTTCTTCATTCAAATGTTGCATTTTGATTTTACTGAAACAGCCGGAAAAAACAGATAAATTCATCTACAGTACCGTTGTCGCGTGTAAATGAGACACCTTTCAGTTTGAAAGTTTCTCTGTTTCATTATGGTTATTTTTTGGATCTTATTTCATACCATAAAATTTGACTACCATTCGTTCTTCAAATTTCAAAGATTAGTTTTTATATGTTTATGTAAGTTAAAACAGTTTTATTTTTCTTAGTATCTTATGTTACCTTCGTAATTTAGGCAAGTTGAGACACTTGTTTCTGAGCCTATTTGGCTTTTGTTAGACAATAAGTATAAAAACATAGGACACAAAACATGTTTTTAGAAAAATGTAATATTTAATAGGGATGGGTAATACATACACAACCAAGAATTCTTAAATAAAATTAGTTTAATCTGAAGCACCCGCGGGAGTTATACGTTACAGTGAGTATTTTGGTCCCATGTGCATTACTGACTGATTAACTATAAATACAGACGGAACATACCGCCCACCAAAATGCAAGGCATTTTTGAAAATACGTACGCATATTAACGCACGTGCCATTTGTGTGTTTATTGCGCATTATGAAGAAATGATTTAACAGACATGCTAACACATACTTAACCAACGTCCATTTCTATGCAATTTGTATGATTACTCTGAAGCACAAAAGAGAATTAAAACTCTACGAACACATACTAATAAACGTCCATTCGCAAACAATTAATGGTTTAATACTCTCTTATGTTAACATCGTTTACAAAGGTGTATACAGTTATTTTGCAACAAGCACATACTTGTTTCCATTATTTGATTATTTGACATCCAAGGCCACACGTGTAATCACTCAACAAGCGCTTATTTGTATGGAATTTTTTGTAACTATTCCACAACAAGAAAAAGTATCGTACTAATACATTTAGAGCTCTTCACTCTAAGTAAGCAAACGTGAGAAATTATTCATTATGAATCCATCGGTTAAACCGGCTGCTAAAAATTAAACACATCGTAGCATTACAAATTAAAACAAAATTATACACAACATCGTTGTGGTTAAATTCTCAAGGCAAAACATTCTGTATAATGATGAATTAGAATTTGTTTCAGTTTTATTTTGCATGTCTACTATGGAAAGATCATGTCAGATTACTTGTAAAACCGATTTGTAAAACAATACCGCTGTTTTAGAGGCAAGAAGTTTTCTTAATATAAAACTACTACGAGTCTTATATTATGCGTTGACTCATTAACTGCGTACGCAATTGTATGCTGGGGTGATGCATATAATAATATATTGCAACCAATTGAAATTGTACATAAACTTATTTTTAAAATTATTTATAAACAAACAAGACTTTATTTCACCAACTTAATATATAGTACTACGGGTATGCTAAATATAAAGAAAAATGTATAAAAGCAGTAAATTTCTAACGTGCATTTTTGGTGGCCTAACCTTTAGTCTACTTAATTCTTAAAATACATCGTTTTTGGATCGCTGTTTGTATCAAGTAAATACTTCCGCCTAGTTTTCAGATTGATATGCAAGTTGACTCGCCGGTATTAATTTTAAAAGATGGTTTAGTTGTAAATTGAATACTCGTAAAATTACTTTCCACTTGTCATTAATAAATAAAACCGCTGTAATTAATATGTGGAGATAGAAGTCTAGGTAGGCGATGAGAAGTTGTTCAAGCAATATTTCTATAACTGTCAGACAAAATTAAAATATTCTTTTAAAAAGTTTAATATCGTTTTTACCACGTTGTGTTTGAGTTTGTGAGTGATACAATTCCACGTACCAACCGTTATGGGAGCAGAAGAAAGTTTGAACGCACTTGTTGGAGTAAAACTTTACGACAATTTCTGCTAGACCAGTTAAAGATCACATTCGGCAATAACGGTTGCATGTGTTCCTGTCTGTTGTACCACAAATTCCACCCCCGCGAATAGACTGTGAATCTTTGCCAAGCTACACCAGTGCATCCGGCTTACCAAGCTATCAGGAGGCTTTCGATCAGTTACAGAAAGTAAAAGAACAATCTGCAGTTGATAGTAGTGTCAAGTTTCAAATGGATAATGGGATGGAACCATGGACACCCCACACTCCACCAACTCCAACTGCAAGGCTATCAGTAGCCGAATTAGTCCAATTCTATAGACACTCTTCCGGTGCTCCTGGTTGTGTAAGTTGCACTATTTCCTATTTGTTCTTATTGTAAATATCTACCCGTTGTTTTTGCAATATTTCTTGTCGTTCTGATACCTTTTCCATAGACTTGCCCGCTATTCAATAACAAAAAAAGAACAATCAACCATACTGAATGACTCAGAACAATTGTGCTTATCTACTTATTCATGTCTTTGCTAAAAATTTTACTAAATTACTTAGATTAATTATGTCTTACCTATTTATTTTTTTGTTACATTTTACCTGAATTATGTTTAATTGGTGTGTGACGAAACGTGTCTGCTACTCCCCAATATGGCCTCACTTTGTACTCAGAATTTTTCTGTACTGCTATTACTGTTGTTAGATTATAGAGTTTATCTAAACAGTTTCTTTTATTTTTATTCTATAACGTACTGAACAATTTATGCTTGATCCATAGGCTATGCTTTTTCTCTGTTTCAGGTTTGCAGGACTAATTTGTTTTTCTTTCAGGTTTACTATTCTAATTTCTCTGTTGCAGGTACTGGTACTAACTCCTGACAGCCGCGTCCTCTATAGGTTGGTCTGCTAAAAAAGAAAAGACAGCACCACGACACAGGTAAGCGTTACCGTTCGACGACTCGTGGCTAATAATCCGTCGTGTCGCAAAACCGCGCACTTACGGCCTTCCACGCCTGCTCATTCTTTTGCTCAAACGCAACTGTCCGAGATGGCGGAAATGAACAAGTCTATTTTAAAATAGTGGCGGGAATTCACTCACAAATTTAAAAGTGTACAATGACAATTTTGGCATGTAACAACCTAGCGACGTTTTCTTGAACGTTATAATTTGACAATCTAAAGTGTAAACATCCGTTAGATACCAAAACGAACCGCAGTACAAAGGAAAACCTACTCACGAACCTATCGGGAGCAATTAGCAACGCAATGCACGCACACTACACGTATTCTAGAAAGTTGGCAATTATTTTTTCTTGAGAGTTTACCACAAGTTGTGCAATATACAAATATTAAAATGAGGTAAGTTTTTCCAAATCGTACTAGAGAACGGGATCTGAAGGAGACGTATTACTAAACCAAAAATCTTTCTTGCTATATTGTTTTTGGCCAGTGTGAATCGCTGAAATCACTGAAATATTTTGGATCTATGGAGAATCGATGAAACCGGTGTTGCAATGTTTAGGTTAGTGAACAGGGCCAACAGATACACTTCTTCATTCAAATGTTGCATTTTGATTTTACTGAAACAGCCGGGAAAAAAACAGATAAATTCATCTACAGTACCGTTGTCGCGTGTAAAATGAGACACCTTTCAGTTTGAAAGTTTCTCTGTTTCATTATGGTTATTTTTTTGGATCTTATTTCATACCATAAAATTTGACTACCATTCGTTCTTCAAATTTCAAAGATTAGTTTTTATATGTTTATGTAAGTTAAAACAGTTTTTATTTTTTCTTAGTATCTTATGTTACCTTCGTAATTTAGGCAAGTTGAGACACTTGTTTCTGAGCCTATTTGGCTTTTGTTAGACAATAAGTATAAAAACATAGGACACAAAACATGTTTTTAGAAAAATGTAATATTTAATAGGGATGGGTAATACATACACAACCAAGAATTCTTAAATAAAATTAGTTTAATCTGAAGCACCCATGGAGTTATACGTTACAGTGAGTATTTTGGTCCCATGTGCATTACTGACTGATTAACTATAAATACAGACGGAACATACCGCCCACCAAAATGCAAGGCATTTTTGAAAATACGTACGCATATTAACGCACGTGCCATTTGTGTGTTTATTGCGCATTATGAAGAAATGATTTAACAGACATGCTAACACATACTTAACCAACGTCCATTTCTATGCAATTTGTATGATTACTCTGAAGCACAAAAAGAGAATTAAAAACTCTACGAACACATACTAATAAACGTCCATTCGCAAACAATTAATGGTTTAATACTCTCTTATGTTAACATCGTTTACAAAGGTGTATACAGTTATTTTGCAACAAGCACATACTTGTTTCCATTATTTGATTATTTGACATCCAAGGCCACACGTGTAATCACTCAACAAGCGCTTATTTGTATGGAATTTTTTGTAACTATTCCACAACAAGAAAAAGTATCGTACTAATACATTTAGAGCTCTTCACTCTAAGTAAGCAAACGTGAGAAATTATTCATTATGAATCCATCGGTTAAACCGGCTGCTAAAAATTAAACACATCGTAGCATTACAAATTAAAAACAAAAATTATACACAACATCGTTGTGGTTAAATTCAATTACTATCTTAAAACCAAAACAAATATAACATACAAATATAATGCTGTTCATATTCAAACCTGCCTAACAATTTGATTCAATATGATGTCAGTGTTTATCATTAATTGTCGTAAAATTACAGTAATAATACCTCTGTTATTTATTCTGCAATAAGTGCAACGCAATTGTAGTTACAGCTCTGCATTAAATACAAAATCAACATTACTTCAAATAAATAAATATTAGTTTTACCTTGATTTAGATATTAAAATAAACAATTTAAACGAATAAATATATATTAGTTTTCAGTTGTTAAACCAAACAACACGCATTTATTCATAAAACAACCGGCGTCAAATTATAAGTCAAAAGCAACAGATAACACATAAATATTTCCCTCAATGATTAAGTAACTAACGGTTTTACAATAAATACCAACTTCACATTCAAAATTAGGCCGGAACTACAAGATGTAATCAGATTACCTTAAATAACCACTGCAATATAAACTTATAAAACAATACCTTTAATTAACAGCCAAGGAAAAGCTTTTCCGACCTTCCATTTTGAAATCTCAAAACAAAACGCTTTTCAAACCTGTCGACTAGCTGGCTCACCCATACGCATGCGTCCCTTCTACTGTAAATTCTGATATCCCAGAATGCGTTCAGAAATTTGCAAGTGGTTACTGAGCTATTCCAACAAATAACTTTCAAATATCGAAATGTACTCTATAATATTTGTAATAATTATCAACCAATGAGAAAACGAGTTAGAAACAATACGGAACACTTCAGTAATGTTTGATAAATTTATAATGTAGTGGTTATTCAAGGTAATCTGATTATATCTTTTAATTCCAGCGTTGTTTTGAATGTGATGTTAGTACTTTTTGTAAAAGTTTTAGTTTTTAACTATTGAAGAGAAAATTTTTATGATTATCTGTTGCTTTTTTGAGATTGATGTATACAATGATGCCTTGCCGGTTTTTTTACCTGTGATGTTTTATATGTAATTTTAGGCGAATTTACGATTTTATTAAACGTTTTCATGTATAAATGAGTATGGTTTAACAACCGAAAACTAATATTTATCTCTCTGAATTGTTCATTAAGTATCTGAATCAGAGTAAAACTAATATTTGTTTATTTGAATTAATGTTTATTTAGTATTTAATATAGAGTTCAAACTTCCATTGCATTGCACTTATTGCAGAATCAATAGTAAATGTACTCGTATTGAGATTTTACAAGCAATTTATGAAAGGTATCAACATCGCGCCTTAGAGATATTGAATCAAATTATTAGGCAAGTTTATATATGACCAGTACTATATTTCTATGTGGTATTTGTTTTGGTTTAAAGATACTAATCGAAATATACACAATTGTGTATATATTTTTGTTTATAATTTGTAATGCCACGATGTGTTTAATTTTTAGCAGCCGGTTTAACCGATGCATTCATAACGAATAATTTTTAACGTTTGTTTACTAGAGTTAATATATTTAACTGACATGCATTTATATAAAGATTTAGCGCCTGAATCTGCGCTTGTATTTATGCTGTAGAATTTTGAGTAGGTATTTGCTGCCAACATATTTTATAATGTTTGATATTTGTGATTCATTTGACATTTTTATTATGTGAAATTGTTTTATTTCTGCATATTATCTACATATTTAACTGCACCCCTCATATCTTGGTTTAAACTTAATTTTATGTTGTTGTTTTGTTTATCCTATTATCTAGCCGATGTTTCTATATAATTAACTAGTATTTAACCTTTGTGATAATTGTTGTTATGTAATTAAATTGAACCTCTGGTATGACCGACCATCTCGTGCCTTCGCGTTTGCATTCATGACTATGTTGGAGATAATCTATTTAATAATAAGCGCCTTTGAACCATGCGCAATCATACCATAAGTTTATTTCAGCGATTCATGTCGTCTTATAAATGTACTTGTAGTGTACCTTCTTGTAAATAAGAGAAAGTCGGTTAGCCTCTGTGAAATATTTGGTAACACGGGCTGGAAACTGTTAATGCATGTATGTGGGCGCGTGTGATTAAGCCTTGTTGAATATTACTAACACTTTATGTCCGTGCGGGGAGGAAAATTGGTAGTCAAAATGCAGGTCATCTTCCTGGTGTCCCCACTCTTCAACATTAGCTGGGTAGTATTGGCCTCGCCGACCTCAGTACCTACCAGAAAAGACTAGCTGGTTTACACTAACGATTCTTCAATTGTCACGTGAGATATCCATGGGTAACAGTTGTTCATGTATCAAATCTAAAATTATTAGAGCGGTTGGTTTTGTTATTCTGAATCTCATAAAAATTTTCTACGTCCCATTCCTCAAAAATATTAAGTCTTTATCTAATTTTTCTACCTTGCGTGTTTTAACATATAAATCTTCTAGAAT
Source organism: Platerodrilus igneus (assembly GCA_036346225.1). Taxonomy (NCBI): domain Eukaryota; kingdom Metazoa; phylum Arthropoda; class Insecta; order Coleoptera; family Lycidae; genus Platerodrilus; species Platerodrilus igneus. Next base: position 2,549,195 of record JARFIW010001125.1, read on the forward strand.
ATCATCATCATCAGTATCCGTGTTAAAACTTCATACAGTTGGAGGTCAGCGATTTACAATATCGAGGGCCTTATCGTATATTATGGTTGTGCTACACATATGGCGGAGCGATAAAGCCTTTTTGCTTCACCAACAACACTCTCTCGTATCGTTCTTCACCGACTCAACACCTAATAACTATAACCGCGAGTACATATGTGGTGCTGCCCGACCAAGTTGCGTCGACCGGTAAACAACACCTATCTTTGCGGGAGTAAATTGGTGAACAACATTGCAACGTAAGCAAAGCATTAATTACGGTTTGACCTATGTTACTGTTTTTCGCGCCTTACCTCCAATTGCATACAATTACAGTCCATTTGCTAAGCTTTACGCTTTGGGAAACGTTCTGGAGCTGTCCCGATTTATACACTCCAACGTGTACCACACAATCCGAATCACTTTCAAATAATAAATTATTTGGCGTAGTGTACGCCATTTTTTGCTATTGAAAACTTTAATGTGGAGGATAAATAATTTATCCCCAGGTGAAACTGAAGGTTAAGGTAACTGACAGTTAAGTGTTTAAATTAGAGTCGTAATACAGAAGTTGCCCTTAGCCGTCGAATAAGTTATATTCTTATGGTTATCCCAAGTGGATAATACAGGTTCTTATTGGTTTAACCTTCTTTTTGTCTTAGAAGGGGCTACTGCTTGCATGTTGTCTACTTTGGCCAAATCGCGAGGCAACAAGCTGGTAACAAAGCATCTCCCTGGTAAAATGCATAGTTTCTTGTTCATTCGGGTTCGCTTCTTTTTTCCATTGTATGCTATAGTCCTTATTTACTTTTAACATTTTCAATTAATTTATTCAATAATTGCATTTTTTCCTTCGCCTTTCTCTGCCTTCTTCTTTTAGTCTGTTAATCTCAACAATGTTTCCCTTATCATATTAGAAGTTGTTTTATTTTTAGGTTTCAAACATTTACTATTGGCATTTTGTAAAAATGGTGGTGGTACATTTTTTTTTAACGGCCCTAACTCCCCTCATCACTTCAGGGGCGATCCTATCTTCAATAAGTGGTACTTAATTTATAACACAAACGCTTTGTACATACCTATAATTATATTTGTTCGTTACACTGCGCAATTGTTATACCCGCGATATAATTCCCGCCAATTGCAACTCATACCGCACACGTTTTAAAAATGATGCTACCGCTTTTTAAGTCAATTTGCAAGCACAATTTAAATCAAAACAAATACTTACATGGTGACATCTTGTGAATTCGTCTCAGGGTCCCACGATGGTTTTGCAGGTTAGGTTCAGTTACCCATGTTGAATCAAATTACGATCCGTTCTTCCTCTTACTGCACTCGTAGGGGAACGACAGGAATTAGGCAATAGGTTTTACAAACAAAATGTAGAAGGAACCTACATCCTAAAAAGAAAAGACACACCACACCAAGATAGTTGTTGCGTCGTCAAAGGCTCGTAACTTAACGGCGTCTTTCTACACTACGCGCGTACTCCGCATTACCGTTGCGCAGGCACGACTGTCAGGGACGACGGAAGTTGGCGTTATTCATTTAAAATATACGCGGGAATTTATTTACAAATGAACTCTAAACATGATGCATGTTTAAATAAAATTTGAACTGTGAGTGGGGTTTTACGTTTTCCTTTAAAAAAATGGCCAGTTTTAAGGAATGATTGTCTTGGATGCCATCAAGATCGTTAAAGTTAGCCATCACGTGATGCATCAACTGACAAACTTGAGGTTCGATTTGATTGTAGTTCTAATAAAAATGATAAATCGCTTGAAGATATTAAATCTTTTACTAACACCCTGGTTTTTAGCTCTGTTTATGTAAGACTGTTTACAATTACCGACGAATAATATTATTAGTATAACCTAACGTGAGAGATAAATATGGATAAAAAAACTGTATGGAGTTGAACATAATTAAAAAAAATTGCAAGAAAATACACAATTTATTGCTTCTCTATTAAGTAGTGAACCATCAAAATATTTACCAAAAACAGAGTAATGTCTGTTTTACACCCAACAATTTATAGATTAGTTTCAAGAACTAAAAAAATAAGTAGATAAAATCCTTGGGGTGGCTCACACACATCAATTTATCACCTTCTTTCTGGCGATTTTAGAAGCTGCAGGCGTTGTTCAAAGTTTACTTTCTTTTACATACCTGATGCAGATTGTGGATGTGATTTATATTAATTAAAGTTAGCAAAATTACATTAATTTAAGCAACCCACAAGAATACCAAACAATAAATACTTTAACTCTTAATTACAGGGGTCGTTCAATAAGTCCTTAGAAAAAAAGTAAAAAATAAACACTTTCTGGTAGATTTTTTTAATTTTTCAACATAATCTCCCTTCAGCTCGAAGTGATCAGTAGGGTTTCTAAGTCGTTTTCTCATTGGTTGATAATTATTGAAAATATTATAGTATACATTTCAATATTTGAAGGTATTTGTTAGAGTAGCTCGGTAACCACTTGTAGATTTCTGAACGCATTCAAAAATGTCAAAATTTATGTATGTGCGCGCATGTGTAGGAACGATCGATCGGGCCGACAAGGGTTAAACGACTTGGTTTTTAGCTTTCAAAATGGTAGTTGGAAGAAACTTCCCTTAGCGGTTTTTTTATTGAAGCTAATGTTTTTAAGTTATTAAGGTAGTGGTTATTTAAGGTAATCTGAGTACATCTTGTCATCCGAACGTTGTTTTGAATGTGATCTTGGTATTTATTGCAAAACCGTTAGTTATTTAATCATTGAAGGAAATATATATGTTACCTGTTGCTTTTGACTTGGAATTTGATATGGATTGGTTAATATATGGAATTTCAGGTGAATTTACTATTTTATTGAATATGTTTGAGGTATAAAGGTGTGTTGTTTGGTTTATCAACGGAAAACTAATATTTATTTATTTAAATGGTTTATTTTGTATCTAAATCAGAGTAAAACTAATATTTGTTTATTTGAAATAATGTTTATTTTGTATTTTAATACTCCAATTGCATTGCACCTGTTACAGGATCAACAGTAACTGTACTCTCGCTGTGATTTTACGAGCAAGTAATGAAAAAGTACCAACACATCATTCCTTAAATATATTCAATCAAATTATTAGACAGGTTTGCATATAAACAGTATTATATTTCAATGGTGTATTTGTTTTGCGTTTTATTGATTTAACCATAAAGTTATGTATATTTTTCTTGTAACTTGTAATGCCACGATGTGTTTAATTTTTAAAAGTACGGTTTAACCGATGCAATCATAATGAATAATTTACAACGTTTGCTTACTAGGTTTGATATATTTTAACTAACATGCATTTATATAAAGATTTAGCGCCTGTATATGGCTTGTTTTTATTATGTAAAATTTTGATATGCTTTTGCTACTTACACGTTTTATAATGTTTGATATTTGTGATGCATTCGACATTTTATTCATGTGTAATTGTTTTATTTCAGCCCAGATTCAGGCGTTAAATCTTTATATCAATGTATATTAACAAAATATATTCGATCTAGTAAGTAAAAGTTAAGAATTATTCATTATTATTGCATCGGACTAAAACGTCTTTTAAAAATTAAACACATCATGGCATTAAGTTAACAAACAGAAATCTACATAACTGGATCATTAGTTCATTTAATATTTTAAAACATAAAAAATAACGTTAAATAATTACTTAAACCTCAACGTAATTAGATAACTTAAAAATAGCATATAATTAAAAACATTACCTTGAATAAAACCGCAGTGTAGCTTTTTGACCTTTCATGTTTGAAATGTGAGGCAAAAGTTCCCTGTTAAAGCCTGTAAACAAGTCGATTGCCCCTACAACGGGTAAATTCTGACTTCACGGAGTGAATTCTGAAACCTGGAAGTAGTTAATGTGCTGTTCAAAAATACTCTCAAATATCGAAATATACACTATAATATTTCCAATAATTATCAATCAATGAGAATAGACAAAAGAAATAGTACGAATCACTACAACCTTTTTACTAAAAAAGTTTGACAGCGTTGCTTGCGTTGAGGTTCTTTTTCCTGTAACTTTAATCTCAGACTTCAGATCTGTCTGATATCAAATGCAGATAGATCAGATAAACGAAAACTTATGCCTTAATTTTGGAATCATACAATATTTTATAAAAAATTATACTATTTATACAGCGCCTTTGCCTTCAAACTGTTTTTACTTACCAAGATAATTATGTAGCAGCTGTGTAATATAGTAATCATTTAAAAACGAACATCACCAAAAACAAAATCCACAAATACATCTGGTTGGTTATCTGGTATAATAAAAAAGATAATTCTCAACACAACTACGGTTAGTTACACCATTTAACAGTGACCGTTACCGTTTCCAGCTCTTGTATCGAGCTCCATCTATCCATCTATCCGTTTTCAACGCCCCTTTCAACCGGACCGTTTTTGCGGGAAGATGTTGTCACGCCTCTTAGCTTTCTAATACAGCACTCATCGTAGAATACGTTTTTTTCACGACTACAAACAGTAGAAAAAATTACACCAGCCAATCAGCGCGTGCTAGTAAACAGGAATTCTAGCAACTTGAAAAATAATGCAAGCACTCGTCATTTTTCATTAAAAACACCGTTGTTCTTACTTGTGGGATGGGGGTGCGGGGGATCCCTGAATCCGCGACTGGCAATCTTAAAGTTAGTGAATAGGACCAACAAATTTTAGTTCTTAATTCAAATGTTTCAATTTGATATTTCTGATACTGAAACAGCGGAAAGGAAAGAAACTGATAAACTTACCTACAGTACCGTTATTATGCGTTAAATGAGACACTTCAATTCGAAAGTTTTCCTACTTTATTATGGTTATTTTTTGGAACTACTTTTACACCTAAAAATTGGTACCATTCGTTCCTCAAACTTCAAGGATAGTTTCTTATATATTTTGTTACATGTTAAAATGACAATGTATCATGTTTTAAATTTAGATATAAATTATAAGTTAACTGCAGCGTTTTTTTAAAATTAATAATGTTAACTTCCGTCGTCACTGACAGTCGTGTCTGCGCAGAGTGAATGCGGAGGTGCGCGAGTGTCGAAAGCGGGGACTAAGCCACGAGACCTGAAGGAGGCAACAACTATCTAAGGGTGCGTGTTTTTTCTTTACAGGTTCCCTGTATCTTACCTCTATCGTTCCGTTACCTTATCTTCTTTCATCCCCTATGACTGCAGTAGAGGTTTAGAACGGATGGGTATTTGAAGTTCAACATGGTTTAACCCAACCCAATTTAACCACCGCTGGATCCTGAGATTAAGTTCCGAGATACTCATCACGTGAGTAATTTGATTTTACTTAAATTGAGTATGCAAATTTGACCTAGATAGCGATTGCATCACCCGTAGAACGTGGTCGGTATATGTTACAAAATGGCGGATAATTATGCCGCGTAAAAGGTAACAGTTTTTGTAACTTAAAATAGTTTTATCTTTTTCTTAATGTCTTATGCTACCCTCGTAGTTGGGACAAGTTGAGACACGTCTTTATTAACGTATTTGGTTCATGTTAGACAATAGATATGAAAACATAGAACACAAAGCATGTTTTTAGAGAAATGTACGAACCCATAAGCCACAAAATATGATTTTTAAAGATGTAATATTTGATAGGGATGGGTGATACATACACAACCAAGAATAATTAAGCAAAATTAGTTTAATCTAAAACACCCGCGGGAGTTATACGTTACTTTGAGTATTTTGGTCGTTTGCGCATTACTGATTTCTTGCACGTTGTCAATTACCAGATAAACATAAATGCCATTTGCCTTATCTAACTTTATAAAAAAACAACTAGCAATTTTCAAATTGTATTCTGGTACTCTACCGTAAAAATCATTTCCTTTTGTTTTCTGACGTGATAACTGTACGTGAATTTTACAGTCACAAATGATGCCTTTTCAATTGGTAGAATATCGATGTTGTGGACGACACCGTCCTCAGATCCGTCAGTAAGGGAACACCTTGTCAAAGCTATTACTCATTGCTTTTGATTCGTTTAAAATGACGTGTTTCTCTAGTGGTCCACTCTCAACGTCGCTAAGGTCATTCAAATTGATGTTCTCTTTATCTGATAAATCATGCAAAGAAATAGATGCAGTATAAAAGTTTTTGAATTCGGAGTCTCACTCGCTTGGTTTAATCTTCTTTTTTTGTCTTAAAATAGGTTGCTACTTGCATGTTGCCTACTTTGGCCAGGTTGGGAAGCAACATGCTGGTAACAAAGCATCTCCCTGGTAAAATGCACAGTTTCTTTTTCTTCGAGGTATCGGGTTCGCTCCTTTTTTCCATTGTATACTATAGTCTTTATTTATTTTTAACATTTTCAATTAATTTATTCAATAATTGCATTTTTTCTTTCGCCTTTCTCTGCTTGCTTCTTTTAGTCTGTTAATTTCTAATAATGTTTCCCTTATCATTTTAGAAGTTGCTTTATTTTTAGGTTTCAAACTTTTACTATTGGCATTTGGAAAAATGGTGGTGGCACATTCTTTTGTAACGGTCTCAACTCTCCTCATCACTTCAGGGGCGATACTATCATCAATAGGTGGTACTTAATTTATAACACAAACGCTTTGTACATACCTATAATTATATTTGTTCGTTACACTGCGCAATTGTTATACCCGCGATATAATTCCCGCTAATTGCAACTCATACCGCACACATTTTAAAAGTGACGTAACCGCTTTTTAAGTCAATTTGCAAGCACAATTTAAAACAAAACAAAGTACTTACATGGCGGCATCTCGTGAATTCGTCTCAGGGTCCCACGATGGTTTTGCAGGTTAGGTTCAGTTACCCATGTTGAATCAAATTACGATCCGTTCTTCTTCTTACTGCACTCGTAGGGGAACGACAGGAATTACGCAACAGGTACTACAAACAAAAGGATTCACAAAACATGACTAAACTACAGTTACCCCTTCTGTGCTTAATAGCGGGAGTATACCACTTACATTTCTTCTGTTTTTATTATTATTGTTATTTTATTGATAATCCTCAATTATATCAAATAAAATTAAATATAAAAAATTTGTTTATAAATTAATAATTGCGCGATTCTATAGGCAATAATAATTGTTTAATAATAAATTTCTTCTTATCTATCATGATCCTACCAACCAAATACTTTGAAATTTAAATAGACGATGACAAGAACTATTATACATTTCATATTACGAAAAAAAACGTATCTTTTTTTACCAACAACACAATTTACGAACACATTTTCGATCGCATACCATTGAACGCCCATTCGCTTGCAATTTGTGTGATTATACCGCATCCAGAAAAGTAGTTTACAAATACACTTTCGGTCGCATACTAACGAAGGTCCATCCGCTTGCAATTTGTGTAATGATACCACATCACAAAAGAGTAATTTACAATCACATTTTCGGTCGCATACCAACGAACGCCCATTCGCCTGCAGTTTGTGTGATTATACCGCATAAAAAAAAAAGTAGTTTACAAAGACATTTTTGGTCGCATACTAGCTAGCATGCAGTTTGTGTGATCATGCCACATCACATACAAGTAATTTACAAACACATTTTTAATCACATACTAACGAACGCCTATTCGCTTGCAGTTTGTATGGTTATACCACATCAGAAAAGAGTAATTTACGAAAGCGTTTTCGGTCGCATAGTAGCGAGCGTCATTAGCCTGCAGTTTGTGTTATTATACCACATCACAAAAGAGTAATTTAGAAAGACATTGTCAGTCGCATACTAACAAGCGTCCTTTCGCTTGCAATTTGTGTAGTTATACCGCATTAGAGAAAAGTCATCTACAGAATCATTTTCGGTCACACACTAACGAACGCCCATTTGCATGCAACTTGTGTCATTATACCACATCACATAAAAGTAATTTAAAAAACATTTTCGGTCACATATTAACAAACGTCCATCACACATCACAAAAGAGTAATATGCAAACACATTGTCGGTCGCATACTAATGAACGTCCATGCGTTTGCAACTTGTGCGATTATTCCATATTATATAAAAGAAATTTAAGAATACATTTGAGGAGCATACTAACGAACGCCTATTCGCCTGCAGTTTGTGTGATTATACCACGTCACAAAAGGGAATTTACAAACACATCTTCGATCGCATACTAATAAACGCTCATTCATTTACAGTTTGTGTAATTATACCACATCACTAAAGTGTAGTTTACAAAAGACATCTTCGATCGCTTACTAACGAACGCCCATTCGCTTGCAGTTTGTGTGATTATACTACGTTGCATAAAACTAATTTACAAAGACATTTTCGATCACATACTAACGAACGCCCATTTACTTGCAGTTTGTGTAATTATACCACATCACTAAAGTGTAGTTTACAAAAGACATCTTCGATCGCTTACTAACGAACGCCCATTCGCTTGCAGTTTGTGTGATTATACCACGTTGCATAAAACTAATTTACAAAGACATTTTCGATCACATACTAACGAACGCCCATTTACTTGCAGTTTGTGTTATTATACCACATCACAAAAGAGTAATTTAGAACTAACGAGCTTTCATTCGCTTGCAATTTGTGTAGTTATTCCGCATCAGAGAAAGGTCATCTACAGAAACATTTTCGGTCACACACTAACAAACCCCTATTTGCATGCAACTTGTGTGATTATACCACATTACGTAAAAGTAATTTAAAAAAACATTTTCGGCTGCATAATAACAAACGTCGATCACACATCACAAAAGAGTAATTTACAAAACATTGTCGGTCGCATACTAATGAACGTCCATGCGTTTGCGACTTGTGCGATTATTCCACATTATATAAAAGTAATTTACGGATACATTTGAGGAGCATACTAACGAACGCCCATTCGTGTGCAGTTTGTATGATTATACAACATCACAAAAGTACTATTTACAAGTACATTTATGGGGTTATTCTAAAACGTTCGTTCCCATGCAATTTGTGTTGCTATTCCGCATAGAAAAAACTATTTGTTATCACATACTAAGAAACGTTCATTTGTGTGATTAATTTGTATTCAAAATTACTTCTGCAGTCCTGTATTAATCAACCTCCCAAATGTTTCCAATATGTGAATATTTCGCATCAAAAAAGAATGTGCTATTCCGTAGTAACTTACGTTCATTTGCATGTTGTGTATGTAATAATGCTTCAACAGAAAATACATTTATATGATTATATATTAAGCCTTCATTACCGGCGCCGTCGGTTTTTACCTACCAGATTTCTTTATTTTATATTTTTGTCTAGCTAGATGTTTATTACTTTAGGCTCAGAGAAATGATATAACTAGACTACGCCTACTACAGAAGCTGGGCGCGACGCCCTCAGCATCGTCTTATTACCTTGTAACTCGTGTGAGTTTTTTGGCATGTTGATGTTGTTTCTGTTGTTGTGGTGTTGATTGTTGGTTGAACTTCTTGATTAATATGTTGGTCTGAATTCCTCGAGGCCTGCTCTTGGAATCCTCTTGTTTTGATGCAGTGAGCAGTTTCCTGGATCTTCCCCTTGGTCGCTCTCCAACTACACGATATCCGAACCCTGGGTCCACTGGCCTGTGGTTTTCGACCGACAGGATGGCTATTCGTCACAGGCCGTTCCATCGTCAGGTAGCTCGTCTAACAGGACTGACGGATGTGCATCCCCAACGACTTCACTTGTGTACCTATTCCTCGGCGCCCCGCATAGCTGGAGACTCCCTCAAGTCGTCACCATTCCGCTGCTCTCCTTTGTTCGCCCGGAGGCAGTGGTAGATAACTGTTGCTGTTTCGGAATCTAGGCAGCAACTGTGAGACTACGCCTCGCCGCAGTAGCTGGACCCGACGCTCTCAGCGTCGTTAAAGTGCCTTACAACTCTAACGAGTTCTTTGGCTTGTTGATGTTTTTGTTTCTATGAGTTGTGTTGTTTCTAAAGGTTGATCTTCTTAAATAAATAAATATCTAGGACTTGATTCCAAGAGACCTACTGCTGGAATCCTCTTGTTTTGGTGCAGTAAGCAGTTTCACGGATCTTCCCCTTGGTTGCTCTCCAACTACACGATATCCGAATTCTGGGTCCACTGGCCTGTGGTTTTCGACCGACAGGATGGCTATTGCCAAATGCCGTTCCATCGTCAGGTAGCTCGTCTAACAGGACTGACGGATGATCATCCCCAACGACTTTACTTGTGTACCCATTCCTCAGCGCTCCGCATAGCTGGATAATTCCCTCAAGTCGTCACCTTTTCGCTACTCACCTTTGTTCACCCGGAGGCGGTGGTAGATAACTGTTGCTGCTTCGGAATCTAGGCAGCAACTGTGAGACTACGCCTATTGGAATAGCGTGTATATAAAGGTAGTGGTGCAAGGATGTTAGGCAACCACTATTTTCTATTGTAGGCAGAAATCGACAGTGTACCATAAGATTATAATGCGCAAGCACTTAAAAACAACCAGAATTGTAATCATAAACAAAACTGTCTTTGATTTTTATTATTAGTATCAAACTATAATGTATTAAAAATATAAATTGAACAATAAAAAGTACATGTATACAAAATTACTGATTTTTTTTAATAATATGAACTTGGTGTATTGTTGCCGTACTCTAACCAGGGCCGGATTTAAAGGTTTGCAGCCCCCGGCAGAATATTGAAGCGATGTCCCTCCATATTTAATTATATTCCCAGGATAAAAAACGTTTATATTTTAATATGTAAATTAGAAATGTTCTCTTTTTGGTAAATGAATTTTGCCTTTATTGGTGCAGGTACTCATAATTAAAGCTTTGTATAAATTCAATTTTACAGTGTAATGTGTAAAGTAAAATACATTTTATTAGTTAAAATCCACTTGAAATTAAACATATTTTGACAGTCACTACTACTCCTTATGGTTAGTTTAGTGTTTTAAAAGTTCTTCCACTTATTTTTTTTTGTAGCAAATTCTTCGATAATGTCTTCAAAGTTAAGATTTTGGCAAACATCATTTTCAAAACCTGGTTAAGACGTTGCTGCTTAATGCTATTTCCTAAAAAGTTCTTTACAAGTTTTAATTTGGAATAAGATCTTTCTGCTGTTGCATTAGAAACCATAATACATAAAAACATTTTGAGACTCTTTTCAATCTTAGGAAAAACGGAAAAAGGCTGTTATCTAACATATGTTTCTGCAATACTTGTTATAGTCTAAGCGCGACCATTATAGTGTAAGGTATAACAGTTAAAATCACGGCGTAATTGATAAGAGCCACTACGACAGTTGGCAATACATACTAAACACGTACATAATATTGCGCAACAATATATTACGCCATAATTGCGTCTCAAATTGTATTACACCAAAAATATTTATTGTGATACAAGAGGCGCCTTTAAGAAAAAGATAAAATGTACTCACAAAATAATGTGGAGCGCTTCACGACCTTGCGGTTATTCTTTCGGCACGAGCTATATTCATTTCCATTTTGGGCGTTGTTGTTGGGCGTGGTTCGGGTGTGCCCTCGTCGAAACCAAATTAATTTGTCTTCCCTCTTCTTTGTTTGTAGCGATACGATATGAATAAGGTAGGGAACGATAAGGGGTACGATAGAGGAAACCTACATTCTCTGAAGGAGAAAAGACAAAGGCACGACACAGATAAACCTTACTGTTCTACGTCTCGTTGACTAATAATCGTCGTGTCGGAAAACGCCACTTACTTCCTCACTCTACGTCTACGCATTTCCTTGCGCCGACGCAACTGTCTGAAATGACGGAAATGCACGCACAAGTCTATTTTTTAAAAATTGGCGCGAATTCAGTCACATATTTAAAACTCAAACCAAAAATGTTTACATAGCCGATTTTTCGGCATGTAACATACCTTCAAATTCAGTTTTTAGGTATGGTAACCTTAACATCGTGAGATTGTGTATCATCTTCTGATGGTCTGTCTACTTCATCGTTGTCAGTATAACCGTTTTCTTCAGGTTCTTTTTGGTTTTTATCTTCATCACATTCTTCATCTAAATATAAATTCTTGAAGACAAGGCCATCTTCTTTCAAGTAACACTAAAGATGTAAACATCCTTCAAAGAGCTCTGTTTGGCATACATTATTTTTGTACTTAAGTGCAAAAACGTCACAGAAAGATTTGAGCTTGTTCTCATTTATTGTACTCAATTCCTCAAAAAATCTAAAACTGTTAGCAACTTCTTTGTATTTTTCGGACCACAGCTTTAGTTGTACCACCAACTTATCAATTACTGGCAAGAATGTTCCAATTTTCAATTTTTCTTTTCCTTTAAGAACAGTGTCTGGAATTTTCTTCTCATCAAAAAATGTAAATCGGACACTGTGCTTGGTTGTGCGAGCTTGACTAGCTATCCACATCTGACTCATCATAATAAGTTCCTTTCATTTGTTCCGCTTGTTTGATAAAAGTTTCAGAACAGTCCCCATTTTTTCTATGTAGGATGTGAGTGAATCCAACATTGCAACGGATGTCGACAAGGTCAAAGAAGACTTTTGTAAAATTTTACTGACTTTGTTTATTCTTTGTAGTAGGTTGTTTCACAAACAAGTTAGAAAAATTGTTTCAAATTGTGCCAGGGTGTTATCAAACCCATGCCTTTGACCTTTGTATCAACCGGTTGCTCATTGTAATCAATCATTGATTGTAGTGCAAGTTCGAGTGCAGTATACCTTTTCTTTAAAGCTGCAACTGCATTTGCACGAGACGACCATCTAGTGGTGGAAAGTGCCTGTACAACCTTCTTTTTTCTAGTAACAGTACTTTGTAATTTTTGCCATCTATAAGTAGGTGCTGAAAAGAAAATGTACAGTGACTTTATAAAATCGAAAAACTTTGCAACTTTTAAATTGCACTCAGTAGCGGAAACCTCGACTAAATTAAGTGAGTGTAAAGCGCATGGGATATATTTATCAAGATCGTTTAAGTTCTTTATCTTAGCTTGAAAACCGTTGTATTTGCCACTCATATTGGAGGCGTTATCGTAAGACTGTGCACGACAAGCAAAAATTGGAATCGTGTTCAACAAGAGTGCTTGACACTTCATTAAAGAGAGTTTCAGATGTATGTCCTTGAATTGGTACAAATTTTAAAAATCTCTCAGTAGGTGTTCCATCTGTAACATAGCGAATAATAAATGTAAGTTGGTCCGTATGAGGTACATCCGGTGTTGAGTCAACAGATATGGAATAATACTTGGCAAATTTTACTTCTTTAACAATTTCTTCAAAAATTCGTCTCAGCATAATTTCAATAAGTTCATATCACGTAGAAGATGATAAGTAAGAAGCGTTGCCATTGCCAATATTAGCATAACTCTTGATATGATCTTTTAAAATGGTTCGTACTCGCTTAAAAGTTCTAATATGTCTAAATAATTACCGTTGTTAGAACAACTGAACTTTTCAACATCCCCCCTAAAGGGCACTTAATAACCGACACTGATCTTCTTAAAACTTGTCGCCAATACTCCTTTTCTTTGTTACTCTGAATTTGAAGGTCGCTGTTGGTTCTTCCACTTTCTGTAGACCGCTTTATGAATGTTGACAGACATTTACGATGCTCTTTACTATTTTCATGATAGGATATCCTTTGACTTGCATGTTTCCAGTCATTGAAACCCTCTGAACAAAATGGATTTGACGCCATTGAAATGGAACCAAAGAGCATGCACACGAAACAAAAAACTCTGCCTGTTGATGGCGAGTATAAAAGCCAATTTCTGTTCACTCTTTTATTATTTCTTAGTTCTATGAAAAAAATGTGGAACGGCATTTACGAGATTCAGAAATTTGTTTTTCGTCGTGAATAGTGCTGTATACCCTAACAGACTCATTGTTGATATTTTACATTGTAAATACCCTTTCCTTATCCAATATTGTTAATGGTCATGCTTGGAAGGTCCGCATGAGTCGCACAAACCTACATCTGGGTTAAGTTTTGCTTCCCTTTTTGATTGTTTATGTTGTTCATGTGAATAATTATGATCCCCAATATCACCAGAATCAATTGCAGCATCGGGAAATTCAAAATTGTTTTTTGAAGAACACCGTTCTTGATTAACAATATAAGTGTTTTCAGTTTTATTTGTTGTAATTCCCGAAGACGCTGATAAAACACATGTATTACTAGCAGAACAGCATGGGATTTGCGCTAAGACGTTACTTTAGGAATTTTTGCTATCATTTCACGTTCCTTCTTCGTTTTTTTCCCCTTTGGGCACAACTTGTATATGTTCGCTTGAGTTTATAGGCTTCTTGTGTTTTATTTAAAAAATGTCGTTTACCGGCAACAAACAAGTATTTCATAGGTTTCAATAGATTAAAAATACAAGTTTTGATAGATTACGAAAAACAAACCCATTCTTATAATCATGTTCAACACTCTACATTTTTTTCTTTAAGTAGGAATTTATGTTAAAAACGCCTAAATTGCTAATCGCCAATAATAAATAATAATTTTTGACGCTTTGTTTTTGTCTATCACAAAAGTTACCGCGTAGAACACGGCTGCTGCCTTGTCGGGTGTTGAGTACAGATTGACTTTGACTACTAGTCGCAAGCTTCGCGACGCGCTTGCTTGTTCAGTCAAGAGGTTTGTTCTGTTCATAAGTAATTAAAAACTATTTATTACAAACGCGTATAAAACTTATCGATGTGAAGTCAAAAGCTGTTGATATGATAGATATAATAGAACACACTATATACATATTCGATCAATAACCAAATTCTGAGTAATTTTTACTCATAATAATACTCTAACAAGAATGTGACTGGGTCTACTGCAGTGGTGGAATGGAAAAAAGGACTAGAGGAGAGAATACCCCTTCAATCACTCGCTTTCCTACGACTGTCAGTGAATAATAGCCAATTCTTTTCTCACATTTCTTGGTTTTATTATCGATGGAACCGGTCTTCATGTAGATCCTGCTAAAGTCGACGCTATTACTAAATTTAAAATACCCAAGACTGTTGCGGAAATTAAACGTTGAATAGGAATGATTAGTTATTATCGCATTTTTCTACCTAATCTCTCAACTAAATCTACACCCATTACTGCCTTAATTAAAAATTAAAAAAGTCAATCTGTCGAATATAACTGCGCCACATCACAGACTCGAGTGTGCATTTACAGATGTAGTTCAAAAAACAATGGGGCTACACATTCCGTTTCCTGGTTACTCGTAAGATGCGCTATCGGTTGAAAAAACCAAGTGGCGCCTAAAAGAAACATTTACTAGAATGTAAGTTAGGTTATATGTAATTTAGTCAGGCTTTAGATTTTAAATTTTTGCCGTTCTAAAAGTCTTTTTCTTTTCTTAAGATTTTTTCTTTTATGGCTTTGTAGCGATTGTTACATGCCAAAATTTGACAATGTACATTGTTAAATATGTAAATAAACTGGTCAATTTCCGTCGTTCCCGAGTCGCGCCTGCGCGGAGTGAATGGTGCAAGTGCGCGCTGTGTGATACGACGTCATTAGACTACGAGACCTGAAGCAGATAACATCTACCTGTGTCGTGTGTCTGTCTTTTCCCTTTTTAGGATGTAGGTTCCTTTCTACCTTATCTTCGTGTTCCTTCTACCTAGTTATCCTTGTCCTCCCATCTATGAACGATTATAGAGGATGGACGGTAAAGTTGACTCAACAAATGGCGTGATGTGACCCATAACGAGATGGCCCTGGGATTTGGCAGTAAGGTGCGATTTAAGTTGGTACATTGCTTTTATTTATATTGTAAATGTAAATTTGATCATTTTATCACTTTTAAACGTGTTTTGTATTTGATACAAATGGCGCGTAATTTGTCGCGTAATTATGTTATATTAAACAATTGCGCAATAATATGAAACGCGGGAAAGCGTAACAAAATCTCATTAAAAATATTTAAAAACTCTCCTAACTCTTTTCTAGACTCTGCTTAACCAATTAAAGATACTAAATTTCCCCTCCAATATTTTCAAAATCATCCAATCATACCTAACTTCCCGTACAGCAACCCTCCAAACAAACTATTGATCCTCCACCACGAACCTATCACAAGGCTGTCCTCAAGGATCTATTCTTTCCCCCACGATTTGAAACCTAGCTATCAACCCTCTTCTTGACCTCAACATTCTAAATACAAACACCTTTGCTTACGCAGACGACCTCACATTTCTTATCCACGGCAACTCCCGTTTTCAACTACAATCCAATGCAAAAATTCTAATCCAACACATCGAACAATGGTCAATCCTTAACAAATCACTCATCTCCCCCTAGTAAATCTAAAATGCTGCTCCTAAAAGGATTCGTCGACCCTCGCCGAAGCCATATTATCCACATTTTGGAAATCCGCTTAACCTTTTCCGAATCTATTCTATAACTTGGTATTCACCTAGAAACCCGACTGAAAGTGCACACCCACCTCCAAAAAATCCGATCCAAGACCAAGATGCTCCTGTATAACATCTAACAAACCCTACCGAAATCAATCTAACTAACGCTTCCTACAAGAAGACTAGTTCTTTCATCATTATCTTTATCATCCGATACGCTGTTGACTCTGCATCCCCTGACACCCCCTCCACCACTTGCATAAAATCCTAAATCCGATCAGACGCCCTAACCTTATATTAGTACCTGAGCATTACGCACCACCTCTACTACAGTCCTATACACCATTCTAAATATCCCCACGTAGACATCCAGCTACACCACTTTGTTCAAACCTACAACCTAAAATTCCTTCGTAGAATCCATCTTTACAATGAAACATTATCCTCAGACACATACCGTAAAATCCCTACCTCCGATATCAATTTACAACTCCCTCCTTCATTCCTGACAAGAATCATGGTCCAATTCCGAAACCGGCAGATACACCCACCTAATAATTCCTACCATTACCGACATCCCCAACCATATACAAAATTCCAGCCGCACAACTATCCAATTCATGACTGGTCATGGCAAATTCCGCTCCAAATTACACTCCCTCCACTTAATCCCCTCTCCATTATGCCCATGTAACCATCTTGATTCCCTAGAAACTCCTGAACATCTCATACACCATCGCACCGCCGCCCTCACTACCATCCGAAACAAATTCAAACACACCATCCAACTAGACCTATCTTCCCCACTACCTAATTTAAAATTACTAGTCACAGATTTTCCCCTTCCTCTCTACGACTTCCTACAAGAAATCCTAGATAACAAAACACTTATACTCCCACCCTAACCCTAAACCTGTGATTTAAACTCAACACCAAGTGGAAACTACATCTGAATCCAACATCTTCATCCACTCTGCCCTGGATCAACTTCAACGTCAGCAGAAGGTCATAAGCGAGTCACACAAAAGACCACCACAATTTAATTTCATTTGTTTTACTTTATTTCTATTAGTATTAGATTGTACAAGCTAGAATGGGTCAATAACCAGAGTATCACTTAAAATAAGTAAGATTTTCACTCACTTCACAAGTGAACGTTAGTTACTATGGAGTTGCACATTTACTTTTAGATTATTCGTCTCCGATGCGAAATAATCCACATTTTGCAAACAAACGGATGTTGAGTAAAACGGGACTGCAAAATTATTTTTGCAATACAGAATAATCGCACAAATGAATGTTTCTTAGAATCCGAGAGTAAATGCACTTATACAATAGTTCTTATGTGAAATAGCCACAAATTGCATGCGAATAGACGTTTGTTAACATGCGATCGTAGATGTCTTTATAAATCTTGTGGCGTAGTATAATCATATAAATTGTAGGCACCCGGACGTTCGTTAGTACGCAACCGAAAGTGTACGAGTAAAGTACTTTTTTGACGAGCGTCTCACGACAGTAATGCCGTGGCTGCAGTGACAGGTTAAAAATAGATATTATTAATAAAAAACACAAATCACTTAACACGCATATCAGAACAGTCTGCAATAGTTTTAGCACCAACTGTTCTGATATTCGTGTTAAGTGATTTGTGTTTTTTAATAATAATATTTATTTCTAACAGTAACTTAAACTATCATTGCAGCCACGGCATTACTGCCGCAAGACGCTAGTCTTTTTTGTGATGCACTATATTCACACAAATTACATACCAATTGACGGTAATGCATATGTTTGTGCAAATCACTTTTTCGCGACGAGCTATAATTACACAAATTTCATGAGAATGGATGTTCATTAGTATGCAACCCAAAATGTTTTTGTAAATTACTTTTATATGGAGTGGAGAAATCACACAAATTGCATAGGAATGGACGTTCCTTAGCGACTCATAATGTGTTTTTAAATTACTTTTTTGTGATGAAGTATAATCACACAAATTGCATGCAAAAGAACCTTTTATGTGGGTATTGTAAGCTCCCCTGCCTAAGGAATAACACTTGGATAGGTTTTGCAGCAATTTATTTATATTATAATACAATTAGGTGAAGCTCAACGCAGACGATGTTATACTCAAAAGCCGCGCGGGAACTGACTGGCGGCGCTGCATGCAAGCAGGTTCACTGTTACGCCATCTAATGACGCTTACACTCGGCCATTCTACTGAGGCATCGCCCACGATGACAACAATATTTCAGTATAACAATAAAAAAAACATAGTAAACATTAGAATGAATTTTTGAACATACAAAATATTAAAACAAATCATACTCTTGTAAATACGCTGGTTTCTTTATGGTACGTTTACTCTTAGCACCACTTGCATTATTCCTTTCCGCACTTGCAATATTTTCACTATCAACTATCTGTGCCTTTTTCGCATCCGTAGTATTAATTTCTTCTGGCTCTTCATAATCACTGGTTTCTGTTTCCGGTAAATTTTCGTCTTCTTCATCAGTTACATCATCTTCAGGATTTTTGTAAATTTTCAATTGACTTACATGTGCTGTAGTAGTATACCGCCGTCCTTGAATTCCTTCGATACTCGCAATACGATATGTATTCGCCGGTAGTACTTCGGTAATAATATATGGTCCGCGGTAACGTTTTTGAGTTTTTGTACTTTCACCTGTCGAAATCGGAATTTTACGCATAAACACAATATCACCAACGTCGTACGAAATTCCTGCCCATCTTCGTAAATCATGTCGTTGTTTACTAACTTGTTGGTTTTCACGTAGTATTTCACGAATCTCATTTTGAATTGTCAGTGGCGGCGTCCACTCGGGATCATTATCCACCTGGACTACTTTCGATAATTTATCATCCGAAAAACGCGGCATAAAACCATACAACACTTCAAACGGAGGTTTTCCGGTTGATTTACTTACGGCAATATTTAAATTTTTCTCAATATTTAAGATATCTTCATCCCAACACGTTTTATCTCGCATACTAGTTATTATTACTGGAAGTAAAGTTCTATTAACTCGCTCGCCCTGTCCATTTGCACGCGCCCATTGAGTAGAATTTAATGTATGCCTAATACCGTGTTTTTCTATAAACTTTTTAAACAGATCGGACGTAAAACAAGTTGCACGGTCCGATACTATTCGGTCTGGAATACCATATTACACCATAAAATTTTCTAAACATGATACCACCGTTTTTCCATCTGTACTTGCTGTTGGATACAATTTGACATATTTCGTTAATGAATCAATAGCAACAAGGATATACGCGTGCCCTTGTACACTTCTAATAAAGGGACCTAAGTGATCGATGTGTATTCTTGCAAACGGTCTATTTGGCACTGGTAACGGATTAAGAAACCCTGGTTGCTTACCTGCTGGTATTTTGACTAGAATACATTCGGGGCAAGCACTAATATGCCTTCGCACATAACTTTTCAGACGCGCGAACCAATACAGTTCTTGAATTTTCGCCACTGTACGATCGACTGCAAAATGACCCATCAAATCGTGATGTTTAACTACTATCGCTTTTCGCATACTGTTCGGTATAACATACAATAATCTTGTTTTACCGTTTTGCACAATTTCACGAAATAACTTTCCGTTTTGTAAAACATAATTATTTACGCTCTCCTTTTCATTACGTGAGCGTTCGTTAGGGTCTTTATTTAACACTTGAATTAATTTACACAACTTCTCGTCGCTACGTTGGATTGTTAATACATAATCCTCTTCGCTCATCAATTGTAGTACATTAATTCTTTCTGTAATATCATTTATTGACATATCCGCTTCAGACGAATCCATCGGAGCTCGTGATAATGCATCCGCATGGCTCATCTTTATACCAGGTCTGTATTTAATGGTCATATTATAATCCGCCAATAAACCATACCAACGGGCAATTTGAGGGCTCTGCGTTTTCTGCGTATTTAAAAATACTAATACTGGGCAGTCTGTAAACACTGTAAACTCGATACCAATTAAAAATATAGGCAGTTTTTCGACACCATACACGATTGCCATAAGTTCTAATTTGGACGAATGGTAGTTACGCTCAACATCACTCGTCTTTTTGCTAATGTAATAAATCGGATGCAATATTCCATCCTCTTGTAACTGTATTAAATGCCCGAAATTCCTTCGGCGCTAGCATCTGTAAATAAAGCAGTTTCTTTCGCACACGGGTTATATAATTTCAACACTGGGTCTGACATTAGCGCATCCCGTAGATCCTGAAATGCACTTTCTTGTTCCTTGGACCATGTAAACACACTATTTTTTCGCGTTAAATTACTTAAGTTACGTGCTCTTGTTGCATATTGATGTATAAATCTTCTAAAGTATGATGTGAGTCCCAAAAAACGTCGCACATCGTGTACATTTTGAGGTCGTCTAAAATGTTTGACTGCATTCCTTTTCTCCTCGCTGGGTGAGATTCCATCGCCAGATATCCTAAATCCGAGAAATTCTAATCGTCGCAAACCAAATTCACATTTTCGCAACTTAAATGTTAGTTTCGCTTGCCGAAATGCTTCAAAAATCTTCGCCAATTTCTGCAACATTTCTGTCCAGTCTTTCGCAGGGACTATTAGATCATCCAAGTAGGACATGGATATTTTATTTTTCAATGGTCCCAGCACAATCGACATCAAACGACTAAACTCGTATGGGCCATTGGTTAACCCAAATATTAATCGCTCGAATTGTCCGGTTGTATCCGGGGTTATAAATGCCGTTTTCGCTTTTGCAGCTTCACTGAGGGGAACTTGTAAGTATCCATGCGCCAGGTCAAATTTCGAGTACAACTTACTACCACTTAAATTCTCTAGGTGATTGTCCACCGACGGAATTGGAAAATTTGTTTTTATCGTTTGTGCGTTTAATGCTCGATAATCAATTACTAACCTCGGTTCACCTGTCTTCTTTCTGATTAACACCACAGGGCTTGCATAAGGGGACATTGTTTCGGTAACAATTCCTGCATTTTTCCAATCTTGCACTATATTTTTGATAATTTGTCGGTCTTGCAAATTGGCACGGTACGGTTTCTTCCGAACAGGCACATTTGTATCGTTAATGTCCATCGTTACTACGTCTGTACACCCTAATTCTTTCAGATTAAACGCAAAACAATCGCGATATTGAGTGCATAATTTTAATAATTCATCTTTAACCAGCTGATCCGTATTTGGGTCCACATTTAACATTTCTTCAACAATCTGAATTTTATCGTCATATTCAGCGTCAACAATTTCTTTTGAATGCGTATATCCGGTGCCGATGATTTCTCCCTCTCTAATGTGAACATTTTCATCGCTATTTTTCACTACAGGTACACATATCACTTCATCATTATAGTGCGCTTTAACATAATTAATTTGTTTCGCTAAAATAACACTATTTTCGGCACTTTTTATTTTGGTTCGACGAGAAATTTCTTCAATCTGCATGTTTTTAAACGGCTCTTCGTGATTGTAGCCAAATATCAACTTATCGCTTGAACGTATATAAGCAACACTTGGATGTTCTGTGTATGACCTTCCTACTAAAACATCCGTCATTTGAGCTTGTTCCGGTACTACATAAAATTTAATATTTTCCACTTTTACATTATCAATTTCTAAATCGGCTTTAACGTACGTTGTAACTTTTAACACTGGTTGCTGTGTTCCAAACGCGTATAAATCTTCTTTCGTTTTGTGAACCGTAGGAAAATATTTAATTACATTTTCCCTTATTGTACATATAGCGCTTCCCATATCGATCATACTATCTAATTGATGTCCATTTACGATCACAACTCTTAAAAACTTGTTCACCGAATTTACGGTTTCTTCCTTCTCTGTATTTACTAAACTGATAGACTTCGCCTTTTCCAAATCGTTAGTATTTAAGACACGTTTTGTACAGTTCTTCGAAAAGTGACCGCTTTCCTTACATTTAAAACAAGCATTTAAGAAACTTGTTTTTGGGCACTCCTTGGAAATGTGTCCTTTTTCTGCGCAGTTGTAGCACTTTACTTGGCTCCCTTCCTCTTTAATAAATTTTATTTGCTTATTTTTTTGAAATGTTAACACATTTTCGCCTCTGGGAACTGAATGCATTCGATTGTCGCGCTCGCGTGTTCCTGCAATTCGATATAATTGTACAATATCATGTAAGAGGTCATTTTCATTAAAATGTTCTTTGATTAATAAACTTGACACTATTTGTTTATTATTTAAGCCTATCACAATCTGTTCTTTAATTTCCTCAAATGGTAACTCTAGCGCACTACATAATTTAAATTTTTCGTGAAAATAGTATTCTACTTGTTCACGTTCGTATTGCACTCGCTTCGTCATTCTAATCCATAATGACGTTAAGCTTGGTTTTAGGTCAAAGGTTGCCTTGAATTCTGTTTCAAAATCATCCCAAGATTTGATACGATTTTTACGCACGTCGTACCAGTTCTTTGCTGTACTGATTAAATGAATACGCGCCGTTTCTAATTTTACCTGTTCTGGCCAGCGATGCAATAAAGCGCAACTGTTTACGCGGTCTAGCCACTCCATTGCCATACTTCCACTATCGCCAGAAAAATTTGAAATTGACTTATCTAAATCAGGCATGATCTGATTATGTAATTTACCACTCGCTGTTGATGGTTCTGTTGTTTGTTGATTTTGCTGTAACGCTGTGCAAAACAACTACTCTGTTTGTACACGATTTTGTTCTAAGGTATGCATCATTTGTAACATTGCGCCCATTTGTTGTTGCATTAGCGTCTTAAAATCATCAGCATCCTCGCGCTGATGTTCGTTAACCTCCGCCATTTTTTTTTTATCACACAAATGTCACAATTTTTGAAATCTGTCTTGTGTAAAAATTTTCTCGAATTTTTAGCACGTTCGCGGGTACTTTCGCATCCCACTTCTGAAATGTAAGCTCCCCTGCCTAAGGAATAACACTTGGATAGGTTTTGCAGCAATTTATTTATATTATAATACAATTAGGTGAAGCTCAACGCAGACGATGTTATACTCAAAAGCCGCGCGGGAACTAACTGACTGGCGGCGCTGCATGCAAGCAAGTTCACTGTTACGCCATCTAATGACGCTTACAGTATAGTCCTTTTTTATGTGAAATAGCCACAAATTGCAAGCGAACAGGCGTTCGTTAATATCGTACATGTCTTTGTGAATAACTATTTTGTGCCGTGGTATAATCAAACAAATTGTACGTATCAGGACGTTCGTTAGTATGCAACCGAAATTATATTTGTAAAATACTCTTTAATGATGCGCTATTTTCACACAAATTACATACCAGTGGCCGTTAATTAGTATGCGACTACACATGTTTGTTCAAATCACTTTTTCGCAACAAGCTATAATTACACAAATTGCATGCAAAATGGACGTTCGTTAGTATGCAACCGATAATGTCTTTATAAATTACTTTTACGTAAATTGGTGAAATCACACAAACTGCATGCGAATGTACGTTCGTTAGTATGCGACCGAAAATGTTCCTTTAAATTACTTTTATATAGTGTGATAAAATCGCACAAATTGCACCCGAATGGACGTTCGTTAGTATGCGACCAAAAATGTCTTTTCAAACTACTTTTTTGTGATGCGGCATAATCACACAAATGGCAAGCAAATAGACGTTCGTTAGTATGCGACCAACAATGTCTTTGTAAATTACTTTTATGTAAAGTGGTAAAATCCCATAAATTTTACGCGAATGGACGTTCGTTAGTATGCGACCGAAAATGTTCCTGTAAATTACTTTTATATAGTGTGGTAAAATCGCACAAATTACATGCAAATGGACTTTCGTTAGTATGCAACCGAAAATGAGTTTTTAAACTACTTTTTTTGGCTGCGGTATAATCACACAAATTGCACGCGAATGGACGTTTGTTGGTATGTGACCAAAAATGAGTTTTTAAATTACTTTTCGTGATGCGGTATAATCACACAAGTTGCATGCGAATGGACGTTCATTAGTATGCGACCGAAAATGTACCTGTAAATTACTTTTATATAGTATGGTAAAATCGCACAAATTGCATACGAATGGACTTTCGTTGGTATGTGACCTAAAATGGGTTTTTAAACTACTTTTTCGTGATGCGGTATAATCACAGAAGTTGCATGTGAATGGACGTTCGTTAGTATGCGACCGAAAATGAGTTTTTAAACTACTTTTTTTGGCTGCGGTATAATCACATAAATTGCACGCGAGTGGACGTTTGTTGGTATGTGACCAAAAATGAGTTTTTAAACTACTTTTTCGTGATGCGGTATAATCACACAAGTTGCATGCGAATGGACATTCGTTAGTATGCGACCGAAAATGATCCTGTAAACTACTTTTATATAGTGTGGTAAAATCGCACAAATTGCATGCGAATGGACGTTCGTTGGTATGTGACCTAAAATGGGTTTTTAAACTACTTTTTCGTGATGCGGTATAATCACAGAAGTTGCATGTGAATGGACGTTCGTTAGTATGCGACCGAAATGAGTTTTTAAACTACTTTTTGGCTGCGGTATAATCACATAAATTGCATGCGAATGGACGTTTGTTGGTATGTGACCAAAATGAGTTTTTAAACTACTTTTTCGTGATGCGGTATAATCACACAAAGTTGCATGCGAATGGACGTTCGTTAGTATGCGACCGAAAATGATCTCTGTAAACTACTTTTATATGGTGGTATAATCGCACAAATTGCATGCGAATGGACGTTCGTTGGTATGTGACCGAAAATGGGTTTTTAAACTACTTTTTCGTGATGCGGTATAATCACAGAAGTTGCATGCGAATGGACGTTCGTTACTATGCGACCAAAATGAGTTATTAAACTAGTTTTTTGATGCGGTATAATCACATAAATTGCACGCGAATGGACGTTTCGTTGGTATGTGACCAAAAATGAGTTTTAAACTACTTTTCGTGATGCGGTATAATCACACAAGTTGCATGCGAATGGACGTTCGTTAGTATGCGACCGAAAATGATCCTTGTAAACTACTTTTATATGTGTGGTAAAATCGCACAAATTGCATGCGAATGGACGTTCGTTGGTATGTGACCGAAAATGGGTTTCTTAAACTACTTTTTCGTGATACGGTATAATCACAAAGTTGCATACGAATGGACGTTCGTTAGTATGCGACCGAAAATGAGTTTCTAAACTACTTTTTTGGCTGCAGTATAATCACACAAGTTGCACGCGAATGGACGATCGTTAGTATGCGACCGAAAATGTTCTTGTAAATAACTTTTTTGTGATGCGGTATAATCACACAAGTTGCACGCGAATGGACGTTCGTTAGTATGCAACCAAAATGTCTTTAAACTACTTTTGTATGATGGGTATAATCACACAAATTGCATGCGAATGGACGTTCGTTAGTATGCGACCGAAAATGTATTTTAAATGACTTTTCTGTGATGTGGTATAATCACACAAATTGCAAGCGAATGGACGTTCGTTAGTATGCGACCAACAATGTCTTTGTAAATTACTTTTATGTAAAGTGGTAAATCCCATAAATTTTACGCGAATGGACGTTCGTTAGTATGCGACCGAAAATGTTCCTGTAAATTACTTTTATATAGTGTGGTAAAATCGCACAAATTACATGCAAATGGACTTTCGTTAGTATGCAACCGAAAATGAGTTTTTAAACTACTTTTTTTGGCTGCGGTATAATCACACAAATTGCACGCGAATGGACGTTTGTTGGTATGTGACCAAAAATGAGTTTTTAAATTACTTTTCGTGATGCGGTATAATCACACAAGTTGCATGCGAATGGACGTTCATTAGTATGCGACCGAAAATGTACCTGTAAATTACTTTTATATAGTATGGTAAAATCGCACAAATTGCATACGAATGGACGTTCGTTGGTATGTGACCTAAAATGGGTTTTTAAACTACTTTTTCGTGATGCGGTATAATCACAGAAGTTGCATGTGAATGGACGTTCGTTAGTATGCGACCGAAAATGAGTTTTTAAACTACTTTTTTTGGCTGCGGTATAATCACATAAATTGCACGCGAGTGGACGTTTGTTGGTATGTGACCAAAAATGAGTTTTTAAACTACTTTTTCGTGATGCGGTATAATCACACAAGTTGCATGCGAATGGACATTCGTTAGTATGCGACCGAAAATGATCCTGTAAACTACTTTTATATAGTGTGGTAAAATCGCACAAATTGCATGCGAATGGACGTTCGTTGGTATGTGACCTAAAATGGGTTTTTAAACTACTTTTTCGTGATACGGTATAATCACAAAAGTTGCATACGAATGGACGTTCGTTAGTATGCGACCGGAAATGAGTTTCTAAACTACTTTTTTTGGCTGCAGTATAATCACACAAGTTGCATGCGAATGGACGTTCGTTAGTATGCGACCGAAAATGTTCCTGTAAATTACTTTTATGTAATGTGGTGAAATCCCACAAATTGCACGCGAATGGACGTTCGTCAGTATGCAACCAAAAATGTCTTTTTAAACTACTTTTGTATGATGTGGTATAATCACACAAATTGCAAGAGAATGGACGTTCGTTAGTATGCGACCGAAAGTGTATTTTTAAATGACTTTTGTGTGATGTGGTATAATCACACAAATTGCAAGCGAATGGACGTTCGTTACTATGTGACCAAAAATGAGTTATTAAACTAGTTTTTCGTGATGCGGTATAATCACACAAGTTGCATGCGAATGGACGTTCGTTAGTATGCGACGGAAAATGAGTTATTAAACTACTTTTTCGTGATGCGGTATAATCACACAAGTTGCATGCAAATGGACGTTCGTTAGTATGCGACCGAAAATGAGTTTTTAAACTACTTTTTTGGGATGCGGTATAATCACACAAATTGCACGCGAATAGACGTTCGTTAGTATGCCACCGAAAATGTTTCTGTAAATTACTTTTATATAGTGTGGTAAAATCGCACAAATTGCATGCGAATAATTCCTTAGTATGCGACCGAAAATGTCTTTTTAAATGACTTTTGTGTGAGGTGGTATAATCACACAAATTGCACGCGAATGGACGTTGGTTAGTATGTGACCAAATATGAGTTTTTAAACTACTTTTTCGTGATGCGGTATAATCACACAAGTTGCATGCGAATGGACGTTCGTTAGTATGCGACCGAAAATGAGTCTTTAAACTACATTTTCGTGATGCGGTATAATCACACAAGTTGCATGCGAATGGACGTTCGTTAGTATGCGACCGAAAATGTCTTTTTAAATTACTTTTTTGTGATGTGGTATAATCACACAAAACGCATGCGAATGAACCTTTTGTGTGGGTATTCATCACGTGCTGTATTATTAGACAATTATTAAGCGTTGTTTTCTAAAGATCAGTTATTAATACAAATGTTCTTTGCTTCAATTTATGATTCATAACAACCCTGAACGTGTTTACGTGTAAGGTTTCTTTTAGGAGAATTTGCGAATTTCACACTAAAAAATTGTTTTTTTGCGTATCTGAAAATCGTTTAAAGCTCTTGTAATTAATACTTGTAATTTATAATATAGCACTGTCTTTAGATGTTAAATCTTGAACAATGTAGAGTGTATGCCCAAAACAAGGTCCATCATGGTTGTAAGTAGCACACAGTGTTGCCAATGTTGAAATTGAAAATTATACACAAAGTGGTTCTAAATTATCCGATTTAATCCTCCACTAATTAGAAATATCTATCGTAAAAATAAGAAATGAACTTTAATAGTTAACAAAACAAAGTTTTATAAAAAGAATATATTTTTCTAAAAGTATCTAATATTTACACATTTTCTCTAAGTTAACTTTATAAGAAAAGAAATATGTAACGCTACATACAGTGTGTCTGCTTTTACGTGTCACGGCAAATATTTCGGCTATTATAAGAATTTCAGAGAAAAGTTTGGTACAAAAGTTGTGTAACTTCTTATTTGCAATAATATGTCAAAATTAAAAAACAATGGAGCATCAAATTTTTGAGATATAGCAAATACATTCAAAGTTTTAAATGGAACATACCCATTGTTATTACATATTCTTAAAGTGCTTAGAATTTTCTTTCCAACGACATATCACTCAATAACAATTAAACATATAAATCGATTATTAAACAGCGCTTAATACGTACCTAATTGAAATAGACATTCAAAACAGTGCGCGGCAAAACAATTGCTAGCACTCACCTAAACGCAAAAATTGATAAGAACTACAACAACAAAAAGAAATACTAAATTACAAAATTAATTTAAAACGTTAAAGGTTTTGTTCCACATGGCCTCCGTTATTTGCAAGACATCGCTGAGATCTAATTATTAAATTTCTTAGTGTTTTTTGCAACATACATGGTGTTATTTGACCATACGCTCTTCGAATGCGATCTTTTAATGATATCAAGACTCTCTGGGCGCGTTACATAAACGTGTTTCCAAACAAAAAATCTAAACCGAAAGACCTGGTGATCTTGCTGGCCAGTTTATGGTACCTCCATTTCCGATCCATTTTGAACCAAACATGAAGATCAACAATGCGGAATTAAATTACTAAGAAACAACTGTCAATTGTTTTGCCGCTCACTGTTTTGAATGCTTATTTCAAATAGACGCCTGATGTTAAGTGCTATTTAGTAATCAATTTCTACGTTTAATTGATTAGATAATTATTATTGAGTGATATATGGTTGTAAAGTAAATTTTAAGCATTTTCAGAATATGTAATAATAATGCGCAAGTTCCATTAAAAATTTTGAATTAATTTTCTGTATCTCAAAAATTTGATGCTGTATTGTTTTTCTTTTATTTTGACATATTATTGCAAATAAAAAGTTACACAACTTTTGTATATAACATTTCTCTGAAATTCTTACAATAGTCGAGATATTCGCTGTGACACGAAAAAACAGACACACTGTATATTTACATAGGCTGTGGCACTTATTTATTTTTATTCAAATTTTTGCATTTAGAATTTCTTTGTTCGATGTGAATAAAACGCAACCACCTTCATCTTTAATACGGTGGTTAAAGCTTACTCACATATTTAACAATGTACATTTCCAAATTTGAAATGTAACACAGTTAAATGTATTAGTTGATCTCCACTCTGCTTAACAAAATTCACAGGAACACACGATTCTAAAATAAGCAAAACAGGACTGTTTGAGTCCACTGATTCATCTAGAGTAATATCCAGTTCAGGAAAGTACAACGGTAATAAATAAAGCGGTTCTAAAATAGGCTGTTGTACTAACATTGCAGTTGATGTACATTTCTGTGGACAGTTCTTGATTAGGTGTTCGGCTTGACCATAATAAAAGCAACTGCCAGGAGGACGCTTTGGTTTTGGGCACTTGTCTACCCGGTGACCAAATAAATTACAATTATAACACTTACCGCCGATGCCAGGCTTCTGTTGACTAATTGTGCTTGTTTTGTTTTCAACTTCCACTTCGGGCTGCCTGACATAACTGTTAGTCACTTCACCTCTTGTACCTAATCTTCCTTCTATCTTACGTTCTCTTCGTGCCTGGTCGACTTGCTCGTAGCAAACTATGTCTTGATACAGTGAATCCTCATCTGTGTGTAAACGTGACATCAACATATTACTTAGCTCCCTTGACGACAGTCCGATAATAATTTGTTCTTTAGTTTCTGCAAAACTAAGTTCTAATTCGCGACACAATGCCATCTTCTCATAGAAACAATTACCAACGTTTTCTTTGGCACCTTGCATTCTAGTTTGCATGTGACGCCAACACTCGGTATTACTCCTTGCAAAAATAAAAGTGTTTTCAACAGCTTGCTTGAACTCACCCCATCTATGAATTTCAGTGCTTCGACTTGCGAACCAGTGCTTAGCCGCGCCTTTCAGGTTGCAAATAGCAGTTTGGTATATGAATGCATCTGGCCAACAATTAATTAATGCGATATTTTGTAAACGATTTAACCATAACTTAGCTTCACTGGGCCCCTTTCCTCCATCAAATAATTCAATCGTTTTAGAAAAATCAGACATCACATTAAAATTAGTGACCATCACTAACAATACGCTCTTGTTACGTTTGTGAACCTTGAGTTTGGACGAGTAATTTCAGCATTTGTGCATTTTGCTGTAGTACGGCAGTAAATGACGTCATAAACGGATACATCGTATCTAAAACCTGTGTATTTTCCATAACCGCAGCAGCTCCCGTAACAGGACTTGTATTCTGATTTTCGAGTGATCGTTGTTGGAAGAATGTTTCAAATTGTTCTTCACCAATATTTTCCATTGTATTTACTAAAACTTCCCGCCGAATCAGGTAAATATAACATAACCTAGCCATCTGAAAAACATACGTGAGAGCTGTAACCCCACACCTGAGAATTGTAGGAAAATGGCTAACGCTTTCTTTCGAACTTGTTTGGATATAACACACTCTATTACTTATTAAAACATAAATCAAACCCATAAATAATACATAAAAATGCAGACGACATTACCGGCCATAATTAACATAATCACAAAGCCTAACCAATAATAATGTTTGTTCCCTAGTGCGTAGGCACTATACACGTCTAAATCCGAACATAAACGAAATATAACCGCAATATTCAAACGCTAGAATAATGAATTCTACTAGAAACCCAACATAATACATTTAGCTGATTCTTCATCAAACTTCGATCGTTTGGAATCCGGAACAGAATTGTAACAAACTGAACCGAACACACGAAGATTTGACAAATTTGGTTTGACCTTATACCACAGTTCAGCCGGTGTCTTCTTTTAAAATTATTTACCAAGGGCACTGGTCGGACATCGATTCCTCAGATAATTCCCTGCCAAAACCGCCTCTTACCAAAATTCCTTCTTTAAACCACTAGCATTCGGCATTGATCGAACTTTTTCAACCAAAGTTTGATTTAAACGTTCTGATACTGAATTCATTTCAGGATTATCTGGTTAAAACAGGAATTTGAAATTAGATTCGTGGTCAAAATTAAAACTTAAGACTTACATAAACCTTATAAACCGAGTCAAAATCAAAGTAATAACGTCAAAATCAAGACATCGTAATCTAAACATCAAAGTAACCCTCGAGTCGAAATTGAAATTCAATGGGAAAACTTAAGTGTTCGGGTCAAAATTCAAGCATGAAGTCTAAATCTGAATCTTGTACGAAAAGACAAAATCAAGGTATAATTTTACAATTGAGGTTGTATCGAAAATATAAAGTTACTGTTCAAACTGCTACGCAAAAATGTCGAAATTGGTAAGTTTTGAGGTTGAATCGAAAACTCAAGGCTAAGAAAGCCCAAGTTGCAAATTGAGTTCAGGGAGAAATTTGAAATCTACTTATACAAAGCTTATAAATCGAGCAAAAGTCAAGGGAGGAACGCCAAATCAAGATATAAGCTGAAGGACGAAATCAACATCGAAATTGAAGGCATGTTTCAAGGTTGAATGAAAAACTCGACTTTTATTCCGCCGTTAGTGTTTTCTAATACATCGCCCGGTGTGTCAATTGTACAATATCAATGTCTAAAATAAAGCGTTTGCATTTCTAAATGCAGATAGTTACGATAATGATACTTCTTTAGTAAATAACTTGTAATTTCTACCATAACAACACAGTTTGAAAAACGAGAACTCGGAACTAACAAATTACTACCCTGTGAATAATCACAGTAGATGGTTATTGGTTGAATCAGAATCTCATTTTCACCAGCATCCTCATTTCCACACACATTTGGACCAAATAGTTTTTTTCGACTAACCATTTTTCATCTTTCAAAATAAATATATCTTAAATTTTCATCGTTCGAGATAAATGAGCATCCTCATTTCCTCCCACATCTGGACCATATAGTTTTCTTCAACTAACCATTTTTCATCTTTGGAGATAAATATATCTTAAATTTTTCATCTTTCGAGATAAACCTATCTTGTTTGGTATCAATTAATATTAGAATTTTCTCAGCTGCCCAAATGTTAGAGATTAGTTGAACAGATAGAGTAACAAATGAGAAAGTTTATAGAAAGATAGGTGAGGAACCCTGCACTTGGAAACAATTAAAGGTTACGAGTGACAGAATGATAGGGCAGCAGTTAAGACATGAGGGACTATTTAGTAAGGTCTTAAATTATAGGCTGACGAATAAAAATAGTGTAGGAAAACCTAGACAAAGCTATGTTAGACAAATTATTAGAGATTTAGGTTGCGAAGGGTATGTAGACTTTTTTAGACTAGCTCAGAATAGAAAAGAATTTAGAGCTGCGTCTAACCGACTTTAAGTAAATTCAAAAATAAAACAAAAAAATAAATAAATAAAAATTAATTAACTGAATGTCACCGTGACATAACTCACAATTAGTTAGCGGTCTGTCATGTAGGCCGCGATTCGTTGCTTAAGCCTTACCATAACATATAATTTAACACTTTTCCTTTTTTGGAGGGGATAACCAAGTAATATTTCATTTCCTTATAAATGGGAATCATGTAAACTTGTTGGAATTCTTTAACAACCATCAGGTTGCTAATATATATATATATATATATATATATATATATATATTGCTGTGATAAGGGGTTGTTTAGGGATGTATTAAGTAGTAAGGGTCGTGTAGTAACCATAAATTGCAATAGGAATCAGAAAACTGCATTTATTTAGCAGAAAATTAAGTAATTCGTACATTATGTAAATAGCAAGCATTTAACACCCTGTATATAGACCGTAATTAGCTTTAAGCAATGCAAGTAAGCATATCTTACAATAGAACGCGTATTTAGCAGAAAAATAGGTAATTCATACATTATGTAAATAGAAAGCATTTAGCACTCTGTATATAGACCGTTATTTATTTTGAGCAATGTCAGTGAGCATATCTGTCAACAATAGAACGCATATTCAGAGAAATGAACGTTTATGTAATTGAGAAGTGTTCTACAATTTATAAAATAAAGACGCCGAAGACAAAAGATAAAACCTAACAAAGCTTTATGCAATTACGCTGAAACAATAAACATTTTTGATAAGAAAACGCAGTTTCAAATACGCATAAAAATACATAAACGAAAACAGCATTAAAGTTACATCATTTATTTCGTTCAATTATCCAAAAGGCAATATCTATACAAAACAACAGACTTAAAGTTGAACTTCTGGCAAAGATAACAATGTATCAATAGCAAATAAACATTACATGGAAAACCGAATAAGTTACATCAGAAACAACTTCGAAATGCAGGGAATGTTGAAGACAGGGCCTGGTTGGTTGAGATAATCTGCAAAACTGCTTGAAAACTCAGCCCACATGTAAGTGGGATGCGCCTGTATAACACAGAGCAATGATAAGACAGGTCAGTTCATAACTAATGCACGCCGAAGCTGCGTCACTGTTAACTAGAAAGCCACGCGTAATTTAAATATAATAGAATATCAAGTGTATGTTACAGTGATAATAGTGCAACGATTACGAAGACTTTTGCCGTTTTTTATAGAAAACGTAAGTAGAATTTGAATAATTGATTTAAACTAAATATTTATAATAATAGGGCTTCAAATTTGTGGTGTATTTCTAAATAATTCAAGTTGCGCCGATAATAATATTTCAAGTATGTGTCGACAAGAATAATTTAAATCTGGGTCAATATAATATTTCAAATCAGCGTCGACAATTATATTTTGGTACAATTCTGGTACAATCTTGATTTGCGTCGAAAGCATTGAAGAGAAGAGATTCAAGGCATATAAAATAAAGAAGCACGAAATAATTTTTGGAAAACGAGGAGTAACTGTACTCAAATATTGGTTTAGCTAAGCAGAGTATTGGTAGACACCAAAGGGGTGTTGATCCACAACACGAACAACATATCGCAGGTCAGATCTATTTAATTTTAAGATATTTTTTATTTAAATTTTAATACTGAATTTATTCAATTTATATAAAACTTGTAATAAAGTCGGCAACAAAGATTGCATACGTTAAACTTACGTAATACATTATAGAGAGCTCTATAACATTCCAGGTTTCTTTGGTAAAGAGGTAGTTTTTGGTGACTTTAGGTTGAATTAAAAGTATATAAATTTTGGGATAAATGATACATATGATATTGATTGATTGAGGAGTGTATTTGCAGAATTTCAAAAATTGTAAATAATATTTCTTTTTATTATATGAAATTAATTGACTTCGTTTTATCAATTCAAACAAATAATCATAAAGGGGTGAAAAGAGAAAAATTGATCATCGTAACGTTGTGCACTCTGTGTAGATTAAAAAGGGCTAGCCGTGGCATAATAATAAAATTAGTAAGATTGAAGTGAGAAAGATTGAAGTGAAGAGAGCCATAACTGACATAAGTCAAAAACTTGACAATGTCAGATATGATTGACAAAAATGCCAAACGTAATTGAAAGTTAGGTTTATGTATAGTTGTGTACGCGACTTAAATTTGTAAATTTCCCAATTGTCGTCATCGGTCTCGGTGGCGTAATTGGTAAACGCATGGTTCCGGCAAAACCAGGATACAGGTTCAAGTCCTGTCCAAGACCTTATATTTTTCATCTTTTAATTACTAACTTGATTTGAAATGATTATTTGGGCTTTGCACAAAAGTCTAAGTTATTATTTCATTTTATTCACTATATATATATATATATATATATATATATATATATATATTGCTGTGATAAACTCCTTTGAATGCGGGAACTGGGTCCTTTCAACAAAAAAATTCTAGTCCCACCGATTGGGCGTCATAAACTGCTGTGATCCTGGTTTCGCTTCAGCTGCTCACCTAATTTTATAAACCTCCTCATTCATAAAATTAAACAACACATTCCTACCACAAACATCAACGTTAACTCTATTTATATCAATATTCAGAATACATTAAATTTTCAAATTAAATTTCAGCATAAAATTCAGTTTTAAAAAGAATTTCAAGATTAATTTTATTATCACTTTAACGTGCATCCAGAATTAAAGTCCTTGTTGGATGCCTACTAATTAATATAGCAATATAAGCAGACCGGAGTCTGAGTATAAAGGAGCATCTACCACCCTTTACGTTAATCAACCAGGTTCGTCTAATTGAGCTCAAAGACATACCCAAAGTTTCATCATAATTCGGAACATCAATACTAAATACCCTTTCTACTTAAACAAGCAAATTTCATCTTAAAATTAAAATTTTATGGTTAGTACAATTTCACTAATGTCCAT
Organism: Platerodrilus igneus; assembly: GCA_036346225.1. NCBI lineage: Eukaryota > Metazoa > Arthropoda > Insecta > Coleoptera > Lycidae > Platerodrilus > Platerodrilus igneus. Next base: position 2,584,870 of record JARFIW010001125.1, read on the forward strand.
TTAAAGTAAATCAATTATAAAGTTATTCAACACACACAAAATGTCAAACAAAATAGTATAATTTACCTGAAGGTTACTGTCCTCGTAGCTTCAATGTACATCGTCCCTTTAGTTAATCACACCATTCCAACAGGATTATATTTACGGCTTCTAATTCTCAACGCTTTTAAAATTTTCTCCATCACCATTTATTTAAAGTTGTTTCTGGGCTTCTCCGGAACTCATCTGTGTATATCTGACCCTTGTTTCGTGGATCCAGACACGTATTTGAACCATTTAATTATTAACACCCCGAAAATAGCACAGAAATTCATGCGTCTTTCACCAATATACGCCAAAACTGCCTACTTTTGTGTATACATTTGTCGTTGTAAATTTTGCTAATTGGTACAGTGATACTAAATTTTATTACCTTGTATCTAAGTGCACTGAAGTACATTCATGTTAGCACGTAAATAACAAACTATTTTGAATCACTAAAATATACGAGCAAAATTTTAAATTATTTTATCAAACTAAAATGCACTGTTTAACATCTTGAATCAAGTCGCGGATGTAAGAGCTTTTAACGCATCGAATAGTCAAAAGTCTAAGAGGCCGAAATTCATATTACCACCGGTATATATAGGAATAGCCGGCACGTCGCTTTTGTCCTCAAAACAGACAATTCTTAAGAATTTCTCATTCTATGTTCCCAGTCCGTCGCTCGCGCGTCGGTTTTACGAATTTTCACTCGCCCCATTTAAATCTCAGAAATTCTCACACGGCACGCAAACATGTCCGAGAAAAACTAATTAATTTTGTACAGAAATCGTTGTTTCTACCTCTGATATTTGCATCCTATTTTCAACCAATTGTGACCCTCGTGACGTTGCTTAAATCACGTCTTTTACTATATGTGTCTTTGCTTGACGCATTTTCTTTCCTTTTCTAACCTGTTCGTATTGGTGCAAATTGATATTCTTTATTATCGATTATATTTTAGTCCATGTGGACTATCTGGGTTTAATAACCCCGTATCGCACCTTCTCGTGAATATTAAGCCCCGGTTTCTCCAAGATTCTTTGTAAACATTAATTATCTGCAAAATTTTCGCCGAATGAGCTTTTTAAATAAACCCTGTTTTGTATTTCGTGCTAAAGCATCTGACCGTTTCCAATATCCTTAGAATCGACATGTTTATCTAAACAAATTAAACTGAAATTGCCTTTTAAAATACGCAGGTGTGTTCAAACATCCTACTTCTAACTAACACTTCTAAGATTTGCATTTTATTGGGTTTTTACAAGTTTTTGTAGATATTATCTGTACGTTTTGTTCAATACCGGTTACTTGAAATAGAGTTAATTAATATAAATTTTGTACGTAATTTCCATTTGTTTAGGAATAATTACATTACACGCAGAGCTTTTAATACTGTTTCTTTTGATATAAAGCGTCTTGTACATGGTTTAAATCTCTTATTTTTACTGAAACTAATAAATTTTTATGCTTCACGGTTTTAATAACGCATATTATCTAATAATATTTATTATACACGGTGATTAAAATTATTTGATGTGATTATTTAATTTTCTACCCTGGTCTAAATATGAGTAATATATATATATATATATATATATATATATATATATATTGCTGTGTTATTTTATTTAGGGTCAACGAGCCCCTACGATGGTTTTATTTATTTTTAGCCCCACGGTTGGGCAGACCATAAATGCTGTGTTATTTTCGCCCTACAACTTTGGGCAACATAAAATGCTGTGATACTTCACCAGCCCCTACGATAGACACCATATAATGGTGTGTTATTTTCGCCCCCCGGCTTGCGCGTACATAAAATGCTGTGTTAACCCCTTTATATTAATCAAGCACTTTTAAAATGTTAAGTTATGGATCTCTTTGTCTCGACTAGCTGATTCAATTAAATAAAGCAATTCTACAATACGCAATATAATGATTAAATATTTACAGCCTTTTTTAAATCTTCCCCTTTTCAGAATATTTACATATGCCAGATTTAAAAAGTTGAAGCCAGCAAAACGAGCCTTTTGTTATATTTAGAGTCCTTTTGAAACGTTTCAAGATGCCTCTTGCCTTTCATAAATTTGTCAAAGAAGCCCCGGTTTTGTTGCCTCTTACATTATTGAATTAAACAGTTTACAGAAATAAATTATATCAAAATATCTAACCTGGAGTGGTTCACTAGTTTCTCTGCATCCCCAAGAGTTTTCGTATCCAGTCTGAATGTTTAGACTCGAATTTGGAAGTTGACATCAAAATCAAAATACTATCCAAATCGTTATTCAAAATCCCATAGGTTAACCCAATAAAAGGTTGTCCATCATCTCCGTAATTAACAAAACAGTAATAGAACATTTACCATATCAGTGATTACCAAAATTAATTTAACAGAAGGTAATCTCCAGCGTTTCCAGAGCCCTGTTTTATTTATTTTAGAAATTGTATAATTTTACTAAATCTGGTTAACTTACGTCAATAATAGATCGGCACAATTTACACAATTTTTACACTTTTATAAAATGCTTTTCACTTTACATTCGTTTAACTGGTTACGTGAATAATTTAGCACTTTAGAGTATCGTGACAGCCCAGTTTAAAATGTATACTAACTCGTTGTTCAATTGTTATCGTATTTATAGGCTTTGCCCCTTTGTTTGCTATTCGTTGTTTTCACGTGTTGGGCGACACCATTTGTCTTATCTCTTGTGTACTTCGGAAATTTTACCAATTCTATAGTTCAAATACTTGGAAGAACGCTCAAGGTGTCACGTATTCATTTACATAACATTACATTTAATTAAGAAATCCCAGGAATCTTCATTCATTAAATCACGTATCATTGTTATTTGCTTATTCTAATCTAAACAGAAATAAATTTGGTGTTCGTTTATTTCCTAGTTAACTTGGATTTTTGAACAAATGTAATGCTTTATGTCACGTACAATTTATTCAAATGATGCATAATTTTGCCTGCGTATATGATGATATATTTAACGCTCTTGTTTAATATTTATCTAGCCAATTCATATAGGTTTTCCGTTGATTTAATTTTGATGTATTTTGTTACATTTTTAAATCTTATCTTGGCTTAATTACTCTTGGATATGCGTTTAATCTCTTGTACTGTTGTACTCTTGTACTGTTATATACAGTGTGCGATTAACTAACAATATGTATAGTGACCGATTTACCCTTATAATATCTGTAATTATGTGCTTTTGTTATTTGGAAGTTTCTTTTGTTTATTCTACGACCCCCATGACATAACCTACCCCTAAACTACCCTATTATTATAGCATTAAATATATGTAAAGCCAGGTAGATAAGAATAAGATAGAAGAGTATAGGAAGTCCTAGACCAAGCTATATTAGTTAAGTTATTATAAATTTAGATTGTGAAGGGTATGTAGAATTTTTTAGATTAGCACAGAGTAGAAAAGAAGTTAGAGCTGCGTCAAATCGACCTTAAGTAAGATCGAAAACAAAATGATGATAATTCTGTATATTGTCGTGTTAAATAATTTTCAGCGAAGTTTTATTTAACCGATCGCGATTTCTTATTTCATAATAACAAGCCCAGGATGAAGTTTAAGAATAATTTATGAGCCCGAGGACATCATGAATTATATAAAATTGGTCTATAAATTATAAAGGTCACAAATTTAGAAAGAGTATAACCTTTCAAGTGTTTCGTAGTATTTCTAAGTCGTTTTCTCATTGGTTGATAATTATTACAAATATTATAGTGTACATTTCGATATTCGAAGGTATTTGTTAGTAGCTCCGTGACCACTTCCAGGTTTCTGAACGCATTCTGGGATGTCAGAATTGACATCATAGGGGGCGCAGGCGTATGGGTAATTGAGCTGGTCGACAAATTTGAAAAACACTTGGTCTTGAGGTTTTAAAAATGGCAGGTCAAAAATCAATTTCTTGTCGGTTAATTAAAGGTAATGTTTTTAAGTTTATAATGGGGGAGGTCATTTAAGGTAATCTGATTGCATCTTGTAATCAGAGCATTCTTTTGAATTTGATGCTGGTATTTATTGTAAAACCGTTAGTTAGTTAATCATTGAAGGAAATATTTGTGTTACCAGTTGCTTCTGCTTAGAATTTGATGTCAGTTGCTTTGTATATAAATGAGTGTGGTTTGGTTTAACAACTGAAAACTAATACTTATTTATTAGTTTAAATTGTTTATTTTAATAACTAAATCAGGGTAAACTAATATTTATTTATTTGAAATAATATTTGTTTAGTCTTTAATACAGAGTTCGAACTTACATTGCATTGCCTTTATTGCCGAATCAATAGTATACATTTACTCTTACTGTGATTTTACGAGAATATATGAAAGGTACCAATGTCATTTTCTTAGACATATTTAATCAAACTGTTAGGCAGGTTTGAATATGAAAAGTATTATACTTCTATGTTATATTTGTTTTGGGTTTTATTGAATTAACCACAAAATTGTGAATATTTTTTTGTTTGTAACTTGTAATGCCACGTGTTAAAATTTTCAAAAGGTATGTGTTAACCGATGAATAACTTTTAACTTTTGCTTTTAACGTTTGCTCACTAGATTTAATATATTTTAACTAACCTGTTTTTATATAAATATTTAACGCCTGAATCTAGGCTTGTATTTTGTGCTATAAAATTTTGATATGTTTTGCTGCCTACATGTTTTATAATGTTTGATATTTGTGATGCATTTGACATTTTTTATTTTATGTATAATTGTTTATTTCAGCTTATTAACCACATATTCCACTGCATCTCTCATATCTTGGTTTAAACTTAATGATATATTTTGTTGTTTTGTTTATCCTATTATCTAGCCGATGTTCCTGTTTAATTTACTAGTATCTAATGTCTGTGATAGTTGTTGTGATGTAATTAAATTGAACCTCTGACATGACCGACCTTCACGTGTCTTACGCGTTTGCATTTATGACTATGTTGGAGATAGTCTATTCAATAATAAGCGCCTTTTTAACTACGCGAGTTATGTATTCCCCCAATTGAATTATACATAAAGAAATAGAATAAATTAGGAAATTATTAGAAATATTAAGAAATGTTAAGTGAAGCGCAACAAAGTAAATCAAGGACAATTTTATACAGTTTATTAACGTTCATGGGAACGGAAACGCTACTTTGTAGCACAGACGATAGTGACACTGCAGATGTCAGGTCACAGGCGGTCACCGACGGTCAGGTACCAAGATAACTTAGAAATTAAGATTGCAACAATGTAATTATGAATAGAGTTAAGAATAAGCAGACCTGAGATCTGCAAGTTCCCACAGTCATGTGAGGGGGTAGGGATATTATAAGAAGCCCGGAAGCCCCAGTCGACGACAGTGAATCCATCGTTCAGCTTTAACATTGCAGTTCGTTAGATTATTCATTTTTGTACAATTAATTAATGTATTTCGATTAAAGTAATATTAATTTAAGTTTGTCAAAATTCCAAGTCAACTCTGTATAAATAAATAAAAATTGTTAAGAAGTTGGAAATGGTTTTTTAAAAAAGGCCGCTCCCAGCCACGAACCTTAACCCGCGCAATCATACCATAAGTTCATTTCAATGATTCATGTTGTTTTGTCAATGTATTTGTAGTTGTATTCTTTTGCACATAATAGGAAGTCGGCTAGCCTTTGTGAAACATTTTTGTAACACGGGCTGGAAACTGTTAATGTATGTATAGTACAAATCACGAAAGAATGAATTCACGTCATAGATTGCTGAATTAAAAAAAAAAAAAACGACATACTTTTAAATCTTATGCATTAAGTATACTCCTATAGATCCTTTAAAGGTATGTCTGTTTTTAACTCAGAAAACTATGACCTGAATTCGTTCTTTCGTGATTTGTACTATATGTGGACGCGTATGATTGAGCTTTGTTGAATATTGCTAATATCTTATGTACGTGCGGGGAGGAACATTGGTAGTCAAGGAGCAGGTCATCTTCATGGTGTCCCCCCTCTTCAACTTTAACTAGGTAGTATTGGTCCTGCCAACCTTGGTACATACCAGAAAAAACTAGCTGCTTTACACAAACGTTTCTTTAGTTGTCACGTGAGATATGCCTGGGTAACAGTTGGCATCCCGTAAATTCAATGTTGGTGATCTGGGCATCTGTAGGTAACTCGTCCTTGTGGAGATGTGCCAAATGCAGTTGGAAGTGTGAGGGCAGTTTGGGGTTTTCTCTGCCGTGCTCTTTCCCCAATCGCCTAGGTTGAGTACGGTACTGTTTGCTTTGAATTTCAATTTTACTATTTTTTTCATGCAAATGGCCTACTTTGTGGTTATTTTTTTGATTAAAAGTCAGTTAGGCAAATACTGTAGTTTTATTTCAAAACCTTTTCGCCTTAACGCCATCTTCCCAGTGTGAATTTAGGGTTACATTATAATAACACAACGTAGATGTCGTCGAGCCACTGCCACTAGATGTTAGATTATGGAGCTCGGTGTGCCGTTCATAGAGGGCGTTTGGGTCAGCCTTCAGGTCGGTTACACTACACCCTTTTTAACAAAATACATCACAAAATTATTCATGAAACAAATAGTTGATTCCATTCTGCAGTATGAGGTAGTTTATAACATCTCAACAGTTACTTTACATCACTACATTTATAAGTTACTGAGTCATGGTAAAACGCAGCATAATCATAAAAGATTAAACGGTCTTACCGACTGACTTCAAATAACCTTTAAACTACATATTGGTCAACCAACAATTTACTGCATTCCTAGATGCGGACAGGAAATCAATTTTTGTCCAACGTAGCAGCATAAAAATTTATATTTTAATTGTTTTCCATGAAAGTAAAACTAGGTTGCACTGTAATAAATTTTATTATAAATTTAGATTAATTTAATATTCAAACAAACCATTGCGAAGTTGTAGTTATAACTAACACGTGAGTCGCATCAGACGACTCTTTATGATTTAACTTTTCTTTTTCTATGTCTTCGCCAAGAAAACCTAATTTCTGGCGCCATCTTGACTGTGTAATCACAGCAACGACCTTTCACTTCCAATACGAAGACGAAAGCTGTTACGAATGGACAATCAAACTGGAATATCATCGATACTATAATTAAGAAACTACGAGCACGTAAAATGGTTTGCAATTATGTTATCAGCTGGAACCACACAATACGTTGCAGATGGCAATTCCGAGTAAAATTGTAGTGTACTTTAAAAATTTGAGAGACAACTAGAATCAATAACAGAATAAAACGTTGGTGGGTAAATAATAAAATAGCGATTTTATAGCGGTAATGTTGACAAATAATATTGCAAGAATTTTTAACTGTTACAACATGATAAAATAAGCATTCATTTTCAAATCAATTAATACAGATATTAAATTCAAACTTCATTCAAATGACAACTATTAATACTTTAGTTCGCAAACGCAGTCAAATCAAAGTCCGTTTAAAGTGCCTTCCACAAATTTCTGCAGCAAATTTAAATACTGCCAACCGACGCAGGTGATTCGAAGTACAATATGCTCAGTTATCTCAGGAAATCCTTGAGCAATTAAAAAGTCGTATGTTTGTCATCAAGGAAGTTCTTGCACAATTTCAGAGCTTGCATAATGAAGTCATTGTTTTAGAAAGTGACGAAAACCTTGATTATCGCTATACAGAGTTTGTTGATTTTGAATCGTCATATCATGAGTTGTTAGCTCTAGCAAAACATTTATGTCAAAGTCAGTCATTGGTTCGGGATTAACTTGATAACATTTCAATAGCTTCTAGCAATTCGTGAAGAATACAACCAACAGTCACCAGTGCAGCAATCGACAACACAATGTCTCAATAACTTTTGGTAATTAATCAAAAATACAACTGACAGTCAATGGTGTTGCTGGTGACAAAATCATTTCAAACTGTCACATCGGCAAGAATAAGCTACCTGTTTTGAAACTTAAAACTTACATGGGGGAACGAACCGGAGCAGTTCGTATACTTCTTTGAAAGTTTTAAGTCCTTAGTTCACAACTGTAATTAATTAACTTGCATAATGTGCTGGCGCGTTTTATTAATTTTAGTGGACTGTATTGCAAAAGTATAACAAAACGCGAGCTTTAATTACGAAAATTGTATGCATGTAAAATATTAACAAACAAAAGGCATAAATTCACTCACCAATATTGTTGTTGGTGTGTGGTCCTCTACGATGTTGCTGCAATGCCCCCGGGGGAGTCAGTTGAATGCACTGTTACAAGCACTATACTTTATGGTTTGTATAGGTTGTCCAAACACAAATGAAGAGTCTTCGATAAACGTAACAAAACCACTTTCGTACGCGTTTCACTATAGGAGGCGCAAGCGCACTGCACAATTTTATTCCACTGTATAGTTTGAGTTTTAATTAATACGAAACATTCTGCCCACCAAAAATAGCTTTGGGCTATTTTTTTCTCTTAAACTTAACACGAAAATTTTAATTTTGAACAAGTCTTGTATGTATGTAGAACTAAATGAATATAATAATACTTACGAAACTATAATAAAGAACACTAAAATAATTAATATTTATTATTGAGACGGCAATGGGCATAGTTTGACCATCGATCTTTTCAAATTCCCTCGTGAAGTTTTTACGGTGGCTACACGAGGTACTCCATCGCTTTCCGGATGAAGCTCTATAATTTTGGCGAGTCTCCAATTTAAAGGAAGAACACGAAATGAAGGCAATTCACCAATAACTAGACTGACAGGAATAGGGCGAAGACGATAGCAATGATAACACTTAGATAGTATTCTACGAACTGCGCGAAGAGATGAGATGATCCAAAATCGTTCTTGAAGCAAGTACATCGTTGTGTTTAGTCCCGAATGTAAATTTTGTGTGTGCACTTGTTTAATCAACAAATCCGTTTGTTACGTTATTTCGTGGCAGCACGTTGGGCGCCAAATTTATGTTACGTTATTTCGTGGCCGTCATGTTGGGCGCCAAATTTATGCTACGTTGACTCGTAGCCGTGCGTAACACAAAGATATCACGGAATGACCGGGCTCAGTCGGAGAGTAGGGGGTTGTAGAAAGCAGACTGGCATATAATGTATGCGGCGGTAAGGAGTTAGTAACAATACCTGCAATAAAACAAATTAGAATAGTAAACCTGAAAAAAAAGAATAAGCATAGCAGCAATGAAAAGTCTAAATTATTCAGTACTTTGTAGAATGTAACAAAAAGAAACTGTTTGGTTAATCTATATAATATAACAACGGTAAAAGCAATACAGAAAAATGTTTAGTACAAAGTGAGGTAATATTGGGGAGTAGCAGAAACGTTTCCTCACACACCAATTAAACATAAATCAGATAAAATGTTGACAAAAGATAAATAGATAAGACACAATTGGTATGAGTAATTCAGTAGTATTGATTTTTCTTTCTTTCTTTTTTTTCTCTATGTTTTAAAATAGCATGCAAGTCTATTGTAAAAGGTATCAGAACGACAAAGATATGGTAAAGCAACGGATAGATATTTAAAGTAATAACCAGTAGGAAATAGTTCAACTTACAAAAGTCCTTCAGCAACGCTTCCTTGCAACTGAAGTGTGGGATTCAACGATGTCCTGCACTAACGAAGCACTTCACTCTTGACTGTGAGGGTGTTGATGGAACTTATCACACGTTACACTAATCACACCTACGTATTTCACTGGTGTTAGCAGCAGACATTATCACGCGTCGGAACTATGTAACCTTGATAAATTTCTTGGTAATTCTATTTCCTAAGACAATAATTTCGAAATATTCTGTAGCACTAGTTTAATTACAACTGGGACCAAATGTATATTATTTTCATAAACATCCCAAAAAGCAGTGAGGAACTTCAACCAATACCTTTGTAAACCGGTAATCTGTTATATTTGGCAGATAACGAAATTTTCGCAAGCAATGATCTATTTTAGATTCTTTGTTGTTGTTAGAAAATTCAGAAACTACAGTATCACTGTATTTAAATAATCCAAAGTATGCGTTACTCTGAGAAGAAAAGGACCGCGAAACTAGATCGTACACACAGTTTAAATATCAAAAGACAAAACAACTAAAAAGAACCATAATGAGTAAAGCACGTGTATCACTAAAGCAAATCCGTCAACTGTTCCTTAAAACATTTATCTCACAAGAAAACAACTAAAACAATTAGTAAAGCACGCGTAAGCAATAAAACCGTTCGTCCAATGTTCCGTAAAGCACACGTGCCTCGAGTTTAACAAGCTCTACTACTTTTATTTTCAACAGAAAAGCAACAAAAAAAACAATTAGTAGAGCAACGCGCATCACTAAAACCGTCCGTCCAAAGACCTTACAACCGCACTTGTGGTCAATCAAACACGTTACCTATCAAGCATACTTCCTTCAAAAATCATCAGAACTACACTCTAATCTGTTTATATAAACTCGTCGCTATTACAACCGCTTATCGCCTATTATCTAGACTTGTATATTCACATAAAGAACTGAATTTATACGACGGCCAGACAAGAACGATGCAATCTATAATTAATTACAAGCTGTTTAACCTTCACTCCTTGTAATTTATTTATTAATGAGAATCAATCTTTAATTTATCTATCTTTAATTAATACACCTGAGTTAAATTGCATACAAATCTGAAAACTATTCGAAAGTATTTACTTTATACAAACAGCGATCCCAAAGAAACGAAGTATTTTTAAGTACGACAACAGAAAGGGAGCGTAAAAAGTTAAGCTACAAAAAAATGCCCGTTACAAATTATACGATGTTTATTGGGTAATACCGCTGGATGTTCTGCGGAATCTGGAAGACTGGAATGAATCAGTCTCTCGCCTACTCTTAAAATGTCATTCGAATCAAGAAATAAGACTAGACGTTGCAGATGTTTAGAAAAAGGCTCACCTTGACCAACGACTTCGATTTCAACTTTAAGTGAACTAAATTGGACCACCTTGACAACAACCATAAGAGCAGTGTGAAGCTCCACCGACGATAAAAATAGCGAATTGATGGTACTTTTTTAACTTTAAAGATTCTCAGACAATATGCCGAATATGCGTTGAATTTTGTGTCACGACGAAAATTTGTTTCATAAGTCTTCGAGCCAAGTGGATTCTACAGTAACAATAAAAGTAACGCGAATCTTCTCAGAAGATGCTTCCAGAGAAGGGACGAACAATTTTGGCAAAGGCCAATTTTCTTCAAACAACGACAAAATTCAGGACCTGCCCACCATAGCGGATGCGTGGGCAATACCGAAGGAAATAAACCTCTGGTAGCACAATCAAATAGGTTGTTTGAAGAACTAATGTAACTCCACTGTTCGGGAGATATACGTTCTTGGATGTAACTAACACGGTTAGCCACAAACATTTTTAAACGATAAACAGGTGACTTAATCCAAGTCAAAGCGACAGAAGAATCAGTGTAACAACAGATTTTTTCAAAGGTTACATTTGAATATGTAGTTTTAACAAAATGTACTAATTTAGACAAAAGTACGGTAGTACATAGTTCTAGCTTGGGCATAGAAAGACATTTCAAAGGGGCGATCTTTGATTTAGCCATAACAAAGTGAACAGATATTTTTCCTGACGGAAATACTAAACCAAAATATGCTATAGCCGAATATCATTTCTCGGACGCGTCACAAAAACCATGTAGTTGTATACTGCAGGCTTCATCAATAGGGATAAAACAAGAAATTTTGATTGAATCAATATATGAAAATTCAGCAACAAAGTTTTTCCAAAATATGACAATAGATTCAAGAGGAGGATCATCCCAATCCAACCCCAACACCCAAAATTTTTGAATGAGTTGTTTGAGTGAAAAAGTAACTGGTGTAATAAATCCTAGAGGATCTAAATTCTAGCAACCGTAGAAAGTAAAATCCGCTTGGAAAGACGATTTTCTAAAGGTTGCATTTCAAATGAAAAATTTTCATGTATCGAGTGCCATTGAAAACCAAACACTTTTACGGTAAACTTAAGATCAGTTGAGACTAGGCTTGGTTTTACTTGTTGATACTCAGTAGGAATATCTTCTAACAGTAGTGGACTGTTGGTAGCCCATTTGCGTAGTTCGAAGCAGCCAGCACGTAGTAGTTCAATGAGTTGACGTTTTAGTTTATGAGTTGCCTGGAGCGTGGACGACCCAGTCAATATATCATCAACATACAAATTATTTCTTAAAGCATGAGCAGCTAGTTTTAAGAGAGTGCGAATGGCAAGAAAAGGAGCGGATAAAACTCCATATGTAATTGTGTTCAACTGATAGGTTGAAATTGGTTCTGAAGGATTCCATCGCCATTGTATCAATTGATAAGAACGATCCGTTTCTGATATCACTATTTGCCTGTACATTTGTTTTATGTCACAGACAAAAACGAACTTGGGAATACGAAATACCAAAAGTATTTTTACAATATCATTCTGGGGTTTGTTTAGGTCCCGTGAGTAAGGTATCATTCCATGAAATACCATTCGAAGCTCGAGCCGAAGCATCAAAAACAATTCTCAATTTAGCTTTATTATTTTCTAGTTTGAACACGGCTTGGTGTGGGATAAAATACGCATTATTGTCAGCTGGAGGCGTTGATAAAAGCGACATGTGACCAGATGCTTCGTAATCACGCATGAAATCTACATACAAATTTCGCAAGTCTGGATTAGTTTCGAGACGACGCTCTAGTGACAATAGACGTTTAATGGCAATAGATTTCGAGTCCGGAAACTACGAACAGTTTCTCTAAATGGGAGGCTCACGCCGAACCTGCCATTGGGTAACCGATACAACGAGTTATCAAAAGATTATTGATCAAGGTCATCTTCTGGGGACGACAAACTCTCTGACAGAATGTCGTCAAGCTCCCAAAAATGTTTAAGATTAATATCCATACAAGGATCGACAGATACAAAAACGAATGAATAACATTGGTTGAGATGAGATTGACTGTACCAAATATCATGTAAGCAAATATGGTGTTGACAGCAACAGGCGAAGTTTCTTTGCCATCAATTTTCCCATCGAACAAAATACGACTGGCAACATCAGAGCCCAATAACATTTGTACTGGGGAAGGATGTCTCCAGCTTTCATCTGCGAGTTTTATGTTTTGCAAATAAAACCAATATGATTGAATATACTTGTTTGGAGGATTACCGCAAATACAGGCAAAACCACTAAGTTTATTTTCAAGTTGTTGTCCGTGAGGACTGAATCATATTCCTAAATGGGACGAATTGTTCTAGATATCACACCTAACGTTTGGTGTGAAGTCTGGCCCAAACCAGAAATAGGAATCGAAGAAGAACGAGACGATATACCAATAGACTTACGACAAGACTCCGTAATAGATGAAATTTGACCCCCAGTGTCTACTAGAGCACGAATAACTTGAGATTGATTTCTCTTGTCGAGAATTTCCAAACAGACCGTGGGTAGCAGAGCTAGACAAGTTGTCGCCTCAGACCTAGCTGTTGTAGTACAAGTAGCATTACAAGACGAACTGGTTTGCAAATTTTCTTCACGAGTTGAAGTTGAAGAAGGTGGTGACGTAGCAATCGACGGTACAAAATGTAACAATGTATGATGATTTTTATTGCAAGTTTTGTACGAAAATTTTGACGGACAAGACGACATGTTATCATTTGGTCGAAGACAGTTCAAACATAACCGAAAATGTTTGGCTTGCTCGTGACGCTTGTTTGGAGACAATTTAAGAAACTGCTCGCACGAATACAATACATGATTTCCCTTGCAAAGAATACAGGACAACGAATTGTTCTTAGGAGAAGTGTTAGTTTCAGCAAACAATGTCTTAGGCTTCAAGTCAAAATTCGAACGAGCGAGACCTTGTTTATTAATAGTACCTTTAAGCACTTTCGGTTGTTTGCTTGAGACAAGATTCTCTAAGGCTACACATTGTTTTGACAAAAAGTCTTTGACGCAATTGAATGTAGGCACATCAGTAGAATTGAAATGCAATTCGAATCGTTTACGAGTTTCCTCATCGAGTTTACATAATAAAAGATTTACAAGAACAAAATCCCAACTTTCAACATCAAATTGTAACGATCCCAAAATCGATGTTTTAAGTGAAACAGTAAATTCAATTTCGAAGTTGTTTTACGTTTTCCGCATGCACAGTGTCACGGTAAAACCTACGGGTCAGGAAGGAAATGAAGCAAAGGCAGGAAAGGAACTTTCTACCCGGGTCCCTTACCGAAACAAAACAGGATGCTACGGCTAGCCGTCGTAGATTAGGGGTGGGGAGTAGGGTCAACGTAGCCAGGTAAAAGAATACCGCTGGAATATACGTTGGATTAGTACCTCGACAGGAAGAAAAAAAATAGATAAACAAATGATGACAGACCATTAGTCGGTCTAATATTAGCATCAGTGAAATACCCGGACAGTGACAGTTCTAAGGACTCCTTAGGGAGGTAGTTGTTCCGGAAATGCACTCCCCGTAGATACAGGCATATAAATACTTACAGGAATTGTTAGTATCCTAGGGGGCGGATACTGAACCCTCAGTAACTCTCGTCTGGAATGCACCACAGGCCAAGCTAAATAAGGAGGGAGAAAACTAAAATAATTTCCACTGTAACAGGACTAGAGTTTTTATTTAAGCCACTTCGTTGGCGGCTAATCAATATCAGATAAGTATAAATCGGAGCTAGCAATGATATATGGTAAGTTCACATAAACGGATATAACTTAATCTACCTATGGTGGAGGTGTTTATATTACATAACGCACTATACTATAACAACCTAGCGAGCTCGTGTTCCGCAAAGCTAATGACATTCAAGCAAATAACCAAATATTTTATCACTACGGCACCATCCGTGCCATGCGTTTTATGCTTAATACTAGTAAGTACCAAGGTTTATGTAGACCATTGCATATAAAAGTTAAGTTTTTAAATCAACAACCAAAACAGTAAACACTATGCATTTCGCAACACTCAGTATATATATCCTGCTAGATCACGCAGTCAATGGCATGAAAAGTATCTCCAGAGGATATAGGAGGTAAACAATATAAAGGGTAAAAGAATACTTCGGGGAACTTACTTACGTATCATATTTAATTTGGGAACTTAGCTCTGTAGTAAATCCAACACGAAATGTTCCTAACTTGATGGGAGACCAATTACTTTTTGTCGGCTACTCCAGAAAGTTTCCTCAACGTTCTATGTGAATTTTTAGGTGTACCTATATTTCGGAGTATGACGTTGGGAGTCGAATACCATGAGCACCATTCGCTAACAGCATTTAGGAACTATTTGAACCCAGCCCAAGGAAGCGAGCTAGCGTTCAACTAGGATGAGACCAGGACGTAGGAAGAGGACGGAAAGGAAACAGCTACAAAATTATATCGGCATTAGCCAAAGTATAACACTAACGAATCGAGTGCAAAAATTATTCGTAACTTACCACGAGTATAACTGCAATTGTCCGAATTTAGACTTATACTTCGTGCTGTATCCTCGAAGAAGTAGAGAATTACTTAGAGTTTGTCGGATCGCATCCCTTTAAACAACGGGACACGCTAGAATTGAAAAACCATCACCGTAAATTAATTCCGTTCCAATGAACAGCAAAACGTCAAAATTTCTTTATTTTGTCAACTTTCAAAAATTTTCAGAACCGCTATCTAGATATACAGAAGACAAGAGTAGTATAGGTTGCTTAGTTTAAAGGCATTATGAATTTGGAATCGGCGAAATAGAAACAACGTTATATTTAATTATATTTGCGCTTATTTAGTAACATGCTTTAAATTGAACGTAACAACAGGCGGGTAATTTTTTATTAAACCCCAATGGTGATTAGCCAAAAGACGTTTATTATTATATCTAGAACATAAAGTGTCATATGCTAATTTGTAATTTTCATGACAAAGAGGAATAAACCGCAACAATGTAAATGATTCACCCGACAAGCTTAAAAGAAGGTAGGAATGCTTTTCGATGTCAGTTAAATGCGGTTGTTTATCTATCAAAGCATCAAACATACCCTTGAAGGTCTTAAAATTTTTAGGGTCATTATCAAAACCTGGTAGAGTAATTTTTGGTAATTTGACTCTGGGTGTAAAAATATTGTCTTGTCGAATTGTGTGACTCGCAGGCGGAGTTTTCACTTCAGCAGAAAATATCTCTTGCTCTATCAAAAGGATGGAATAATATTCATCATCTGCATTCTTCTTAATCTTCTTTGGGAATTAAACCACTCATAGTTTTTAAAATCTACTTTATTTACGTTTCGATCCATGACCTAGGATCGTTGTCAAAATAATAAATAATTGAAAGCAATCATTCTTTTAAACTTTAAAATTTTTGTTTAGTGTACTCAATCCAAATAATTCAAACATCAATAAATCAAAGTCACCTTCAATTTATGTCATAAATGTCAAACTTGAAGTTTTTATTATTTTGACAACGATCCTAGATCATGGATCGAAACGTAAATAAAGTAGATTTTAAAAACAATGAGGGGTTTAATTCCCAAAGAAGATTAAGAAGAATGCTAAACAAACCACAACAAACATACAGGGAGTATTCATCATCTGCGTTTCGACACAAATTTTCTAAAACCGGTTGCAATTCCGATTCTGTGTTTACCAATACACTAACATACCTTTCAGTAAAATCCTTGTAAATAGATTCAACCATTCGACATTCAACTTAAATAATTTATGTAAAGAATCATTGTATTGTGCCTTTTCAGAAAGTTCAAAAATTTCATAAATCCTAGCAGCATAGAGCTTTAATAAAGTTACAGACGTATCTGTGTCAGGCATTTAGTATGAAAATAACAAACAACAATTATTTCAATTAACAACGACCGACAATAATCTTATTGTAAATTCAATCACTGAAAATGATCCAATAAAGTCATTACTCAATTTGTAATGTGTAAATGCGAAATGAATAGTTAGATACCTAAAACTTTCTATTGAATTTTAGAAAGCTTATTTTAAACGAAATAACAACCCTTAACTAGAAGGTTTATAGAATAACCAAACGGTTTAATCATTCAAACAAGAAATGTAGCTAAAATATTTAGTGGTTATAAACCCTTAAGAATGCAGGTACGTATAACGATAGAACAGGAATGTTGTTTCCAGCTGTACATAAGCCAAAGGAACTGACCACAGACAGGTAAACGAAATTATACAATAGGACAACTTTGAAGCTTTTGCTGAAAATAATTACTAATGCTCTCTAACTAAATTATTGATAAATCGTAATATATATAATCAAAATAATTATCTCTAATTAATAGACTTGTGTATAGAATTTTTTATATATAAGTAAATACAAATATGATGCGAATATTTGCTAATCGAAGTTTTACATACAAACAAACTATAACGAAAGGAATTAATTTATTAACTATGGACAGTTCTATCACGCAAAGAAGGACCAAAATGTAATTAGTTAACTTGAATAATGTGCTGGCGCGTCTTATTAATTTTAGTGGACTGTATTGCGAAAGTATAACAAAACGCGAGCTTTAAACACAAAAATTTGTATGCATGTAAGGACAAACATAATGCATAAATTCACTCACCAATATTGTCCTTGGTGTGTGGTCCTCTTCGATGTTGCTGCAATGCCCCCGGGGGAGTAAGTTGAATGCACTGTTACAAGCACTATACTTTATTGTTTGTATAGGTTGCCCAAACACAACCGTTCCGGTACTAGGTCGAATGAAGAGTCTTCCATAAACGTAACAAAACCACTTTCGTACGCGTTTCACTATAAGAGGCGCAAGCGCATTGCACAATTTTATTCCACTATGACAAATTAGATGACATATCTCACTTTTTATAACTAAAACCATATCTTGGTGAAAAACCTTTAAAGGTGATTGAATCATTTAGAGCTCCGTTCAAATAATTATCAGACAGCACTATCATTAATTGAAAAATGTTATAAAAACACCAAACTTATTATTCAGTCACACTTAAAGGGCATTGTAGATTTTCCAAAAATTACAAAGGAATCTACATTGTTTTTACGTCAATATTCAGATTCATTACAAGCTCATTTAAGAGCATTACAAGCATTAGGTGAACATGTACAATCATGGTCAACCATCATTCAATACTTAGTTATAGAAAAAACTTGATTAGCAAAGTAAGAAGAAATGGGAGATTAAGATAACAAAACAAAACGGTGATCCTGTAAATGAAGCCCTTATAACATTCCTAGAAAATCGGTGTTTAATCTTAAAAGTCATTGAAAGGTATAAATCGCCGCAAGCTAGCTCACTGACTCAACCCCAAAATACAAAACTTACTAAAGGTTCAAAACAAAGACAAAGTTTTTCTTACATAAGTTACCAAGCCGAAACCTGCTTATTGTGTAAGCTTCAACATAAAATATATACTTGTAAAAATTTTTTAGACGTTTTAGTACTTGCACGTATCGCTGAAGCAAAAAAAAGACTCAACATTTGTTTCAACTGCTTACGACAAGGTTATTCGATTACTGATTGCCGCTCTAGTCGTTGCAAGAAATGCAATAAAAGTTACTTCACTTTACTACATGAAGGCAGTCCTACATCTAGTGCTGTATCTGCTGCAATATCCATTTCGGCAATTTCTCAGAGCAACCAAGCAAGCACAGCAATACAATCTAGCTCTACTGCGTTAGTGAGCCATGCAAAATCATGTGAAAAATCGTATCATATCGTACCCACCGCCATTGTTTTGATTTATGACTGGAACGGTGTACCTCACAAATGCACTGCTTTACTAGATTCTGCATCAATGCGATCCTATATGACAATTTCCTTGTGTAATTGTCTTAAGCTTAAAACAGACCACGCTAACATACCAGTTTCCGGTATTAGTCAAACAAGTACAACTGTTTCCTTCATTTTTAATACAAAAACTCAATCAATGGATAGTAGCTTTTGTGCAGATTTATCATTTCTGTTACTACAAATTACAACTAACCGTATCCCAGCAAACTCTGATCTAAAATCTATTGATATTGCAGAAAACATTACACTGGCTAATCCCAATTTTAAACAAGATACAAAAATAGATATTCTATTGTAGCATGTTTAATTTGATCAGTATTTATTCGCATTGAATTACGAGGATAATGCACCAAGCGTGCCTTGTCCTTTATTAACGTTCCATATAGTATATAATGGAACGCTTCGTTTTAATAATCTTCTTGTAGTAAAATATCTGTGTGACATAAAGTTATTTTGTCGAGCATCTCTAGCAATCCTGTTGCTTTCGTATTTCCCCACCTTTAACCGCGAGTCTTTGAATCGTCGCTAAGATTCGTTTCTAGTTTGGTTCGTTAGTCGCACTCTAGCTATCTATTCATCAAGATGTTTTCCAGACTAGAAGCTTGCGATCTTCGATTGAATTTTTTGTGTGAGTGGTTCAAGTCATGGTAGACTTGAATAAATTTCAATAACTTGTATTAATGTGCGCCTACGAAAAACAATAGAGAAGTACAAATTGTAGACATGTGGTCGTAATTGCTGTTATCCTAAATTTGAAATGGCTTATAGTATTGTTTGGAACTGATGGAATTTCTGTTCGGATTTGTGTAGAAAAATCAGATGCAGTTTGGTTCGTTATTAAGTTTAAGAAATTTTTGCATGTGTTTAGAAGTCGTTAGTCTTTGATAAATAGACGGTCATATAAAAAACCCGCAATTTGCTATCATGTTTATGACCATATCACCTGTTTCACTTTCGGTTATTGTTGAACTGGTTTTACAAACCGTAGAAAGAAATTTTGTAAGGTTAGGTTTATATATTTGTAAAGCTTTGTTCCATTTGAACTTCAGATAAATTTCAAGTATATTTTCGACGTTATAGTTTTTTGTGATGTAGCAACATTTGACAGATGTTTGCCGTGAAAGCAGATGTTTTGTGCAGCTTTCCTAAAATTCAAATTAAACATTATTCAATCTTGAAGTTAGCTTTTATTCACAGATTATTTATAAAAATTAAGTATAAAAATTTAAATTCGTTTAGTGACAATTGCAAAGTGTTTGCATTTATGTTCACACAAAAATTTGAGGTTATGAAAATTTATATACTTAGTACAAGAAGTACTTGATAAGTAATCGCAGTGAACTTTTGTTTATTCTTAATTTGTTATGTACATGGAAGTTTATTTCACTTCATTGCAAAATTTAAATACACGCTGCGTAATAATTATGAAACTGTAATCTACCTGATAAGATCTGCCCAGGATAGAAACGATAGTTCAATGCATTGTGGTTACAAATTATTTTGATAAATATTTAAAACAAGCTTATGTTTAGAGAGCAGTCTTTTGCTTTAAAAAGACAAAATTTTGATTTTGTTATAAACGTTATTGTTGAGAATTTTTTTTACATGTTAAAAAGTTATGAATTTTTAAAAGAAAGTTTTTTACTTCAGTAAACAATCAGTTAAACTTTGAGACTTTTATTTTGGTCAAATGCGATCAAATCTGATAACATAAAGTTAGAGTTTTTGGGTAATAATTTTGTGCCAATATCATATTGAATATACATTTTTTATTTTTGATACTTTTATAAGACTCAAATGGTGTTCTACATTTTTATTTATTTAATCTTTGTAATTTCTTACAGGAGCTGCGTATTATTTTTATAAGCCAGGTTTTTGTTAACGAAGGCGATCGTTTTATCTTTGGGTTTCCACGTCCGCCCTTAGAATTGTTTAGTTTTTGTTTGAAAACAAAATTCGACTCCCCTCCCCACTTCTTATTGCTCTACCCAGGAATAGACCCCTAGCTATGTCGGAAGATGGTCCTTTCTTCGATTCTCTTTGAAGGAAGCAGAAGATTTTTGTTCACTGGCGCCCATTTATAAAAATTAAGTTTTCCTGGCGCCCATCAAACAACAAAAATCCGTTTCACTATTAGGTGACGATGTTTTTTGGCGATTACTGGCTATTAACCAGCATCATCATGAGGAATATTCATTTGTTTTCAACACACATTTGGGATATATTACTTCGGGAAAATTCCGTTCTGGTATTGCAAATAATAATAATACATTCTGTCATTTAACTAGAGTAGATCTTTCAAAACAAATTTCCAAATTTTGGGAAATTGAAAACATCCTCCCCGACAAACCATTTGAAGAACGTGAATGTGAATTACATTTTGCACAAATAACCAAACGAGATGAGCAAGGAAAGTTTATTATTTCATACCAATGTCTTCTTTTCCTGCTGTTTTAAGGGAGTCGAGGCACAATGCCTTAAAACAATTTTTATCATTAGAAAGACGACTACAAGCAAAGAAAAATTCTTAAAACAATGTACATAGATTTCCTGACCGAATATGAAGCATTAGGCCACATGAGGAAAAGTTGAAGAGTACACAGATACTGTTCCTTATGCATATTATATCCCTCATCATGACGTTTATAAGGAAGCAAACTTCACAACCAAATTGCGATTTGTATTTAATTCGAGTGCACCGTCTTCTAATGGCGTGTCTTTAAATGACTGTCTGCGCCTCTTGGAACGTCAAGGGACGCAAATAGAAATTGCCTGGAGTGCAGTAAGCAGTAAACCAGGAGTTATAAGGTAGAGCATGGATTGTATAGAGTAAAAGAGGGGAAAACATAGATTTTAAATACAAAGTCACATAAATACTTAAAAACACTTACCGAAGCACAACATCTGGAGCACTAACGCGGCACCTTTCAGTACTGTTTCTGGCCAGAGATAAATAGGAACTGAGTAAGGAAGTGATTATGGTAGATAAGACGTTATAGGAAGTTAATATTGAAAATTGAATGAAACACGTTCGCGTTCGCGTATGGTTGTTTATCGACTCTCTTTTAATTATGGTATTCCTTATCTTTAATTGTCTGGCTTGATAACGAATACAACGTTGGGAGAGCGAAATGGCGCGAACAATGACATTCAATTAAACGGGCTTGCCTTGCAAGATGATCTTCTTTCCAACCTTATCAAATTACGCCGTTTTAAATATATTATCGGCTGCGATTGTTCAAAAATGTACAGATCAGCGGGGATAGAAGAGTCACAATGGTCTCTCCAGAGAATATTTTGGCGAACTGATCCTTTGCTCCCTCTAAACGTCTACGAATTATGCACAGTAACGTATGACGAAAAGGCTTCAAGCTTTCTTGCCATCAGGTGCTTGTTTGAACTAGCAGCACAGTGTGAAAATCAACATTGGAAAATAGCAAAAATAATCAGAAGGGATATGTACTGTGACGATCTTGTAACAAGTTCTAAAGGCTTTGAAGAAACAACAAACATATGCTCTAATATTTCAGACATTTTCAAGTCAGGTGGTTTTACTTTGCGTAAATGAATTTCCAATATACCAATAGTTTAGACCTCAGAAATGTCAAATAACATTCTGAATTTTGGCCCAAATGAAAACACAAAAACGTTATGTCTTATGTATAACGGCTACTTAGACGTTTTCTTTTACAATCTTAATGCATTTAAAGCAGATAGACAAGCTTTCACAAGCGCAGCGTATTATCATTTATTTCAGCGATTTTTGATCCCATGGGTTTTTAAGTGCACGATAACAGCCAAAATCTTCATGCAGCAATTGTGACTGACCAAAATAGGTTAGGACGATCGATTACCCAAGGATTTGGCAACACAGTGGATCACTTATTGTCAAGATGTTGCTCAAATTAAATTCACTCAGAATCCCTCGTAAAGTCATATGCAACTCTGCAAAAATATTAGAATTACATTCCTTTTCAGACAGCAGTTAAAATGCGTATGATGCTTGCGTACACGTGCGGTCAGTTGATACTCAATACTGCATCTCAGTTAAACTTCTATGTGCTAAAATAAAGGTAAGCCTTTTGAAATCTCTCACCATTCCAAAACTGTAGTTGTGTGGTGCCTTATCGATGGCTCAATTGGTTTACAAAGTAAAAAATGCAATAGATGTCAACATCGATAACATCGCCTATTGGAGAGATTCCAATAGTGCTTTATCTTGGTTAACAACATCGTGTTTCCCAAATTCAAAATATATGTGACATTTCAAATTGGAATTATGTTCCAACTTCAGACAACCCTGCAGATCTCCTTTCCAAAAGTGTTACTTCCAAAAGATTACTTATCCTACCACTGTGATTTCATAGTCCAAGATTCTTATTCGATTCAGAATTTACAATATTGCCTTCAACTCATTATGTTTCTTTACAAACTATTGTAACTTTACAACCCCATTTTAAATCACTTCCTACGTTGTTTCCATTTGAGAACTTTTCACGACTTTTCAAACTTAAAAGTGTTATGGCGTATTGTTTATGTTTCATCAAAAATTCAAGAAAATCCATGGGAAATCAAGACTTCGGTCCTATAACGACCTTGAAGCTTCATAATTCTCTCACACGTCCAGCATCTGTCTCTCAAAGGGAATCATTCTCTCGCGAAATTTGGGAACTCTCAGCTGGCCGATCTGGCACTAATAAGAGTCGACTTTCTACACTCAATCCGTTCTGTGATAACAACGGTATAGTGCGCGTTGGTGGAAGATTACGTAATTCTACCTTCGAACATGACCAGAAGTATCCAATCGTAATTTCAGCCACACATCCATTTGCGACACTTTTATTTCGCCATGAGTACGAAATATTGTTGCACGCTGTACCACGACAATTGCTTGGTTCTGTTAGAGAACAATTTTGGCCAATAGGCGATTGAAATTTGGCCAAAAGGGTTGTTCACAACTACATAACATGCTTTAAAATGTGTTCCAAAGATATTAATAACTTGCTAGGTCACTTACCTTCTGATAGAGTAACCCCACAGTCCCCGTTTCAAACAAGAGGAACTGATTATTGTGGGCCTCTTTTATAAAAGGTAAGAAGGGTCGTGGAGCAAAATTAAGCAAGTGTTTTGTTTGTTTATTCATATGTTTTAGTACCAAAGCAATCCATCTGGAGCCAGTGACTGACCTGACTACAGAAGCATTCATTTTATGTTTGCGAAGGTTTGCCTCTCGCAGAGGTATGCCAACAAAAATTTATTCTGAAAATGGTCGCACATACGTTGGTGCACACTCTCAACTTAAGGAACTGGCAAACTTTTTAATTGAGAACAAGAACACTATAGAATCACAATTAGCTGCACAAAATTTCAATTGGACTTTCTTACCTCCATATTCACTTCATATGGGTGGTCTTTGGGAAGCAGAAGTGAAATCTGTAAAATTTCATTTGAAACGCGTAATTCATGAATCAGCTTTTACTTATGGAGAATTTAATAGCTTATCAATACAGATTAAAGGGATTCTAAACTCCAGGCCCTTATACCCACTATCTAGACTTCTCTGATTTCTTACCACTCACTCTCTCACATTTTCTCATTGGAAAGTCCATAACAACAGCGCCAGGCCTTAGTGTGGCTCATATACAAGTAAACAGGCTTTCTTTGTATAACCGCCTCCAGAAATAACACAACATTTCTGGCGGAGATGGACTAAGGAATATATTTCCGAATTACAACAGCGCTTTAAATGGAGAGCTTACATGCCAAAATGTAAAACTTGACATTCTGGTTCTCATCAAGGACAATAATCTTCCTCCCACTAAATAAAAATTAGAACGCATTGTTCAGTTACATCTGGGCACCGACAACATAATTCGTATTGTCTCTATTCGCGCCCTGACCGGAGTGATCCAGCGGTCCATCACAAAGATATGCCCTCTTTCTCCATCGGTATACCTGTGATTCTGTTCCTCGATTAACTGTTTTCAAAGTGACGTATTTAGTTTAAAGGTTACTTATAAGAATCTTTCATTTTTTATTTCGCTGTTAATAACATTATAATTGTTATATATTTAAGTATCCTTAATCTAGGCATTAGACATAAGCACATAGGTGGTGGTAGAGACACTACAAGTGATACAGAAGCATCGAGTAGCCTGATGAATGTAACATTAATAGAATGAAAGCTATAATAAATACTTTGTCAATTACTCTTGTGCTTTAATTATAATTAATGACAAAGGTATAAAATATGGTGTCAGGTGTGGGTTGAATAAATATATCAAAAGGGAGCATTTTATGATTCTCACAGAAGAAGATATTTTAGGTAAATTAAGCGGAAGTTCATGTTTTACAGTGATTGATATGTTGGAAGGATTTTGGCAACTAGAGTTAGATGAACCAAGCTCGATCCTATGCACTTTTCACACCCCATTCAGTCGTTTTAATTTTAATAGACTTCCCTTTGGAATTGCTTCGGCTCCTGAAATATTCCAATCAAAAAATTTTGAAATATTTGGTGATATTCCGGGGACATATATATATATATATATATATATATATATATATATATATATTTTGATGACATTATAGTATCAGGAAAATCAGAGACTGAACATGACAAAAACTTAAAAGCAGTGTTACAAAAAGCTAGAGAAAATAATATAAAATTTAACATAGACAAGGTACAATATAAATTAACCGAAGTAAAATTTTTGGAACAACTAGTATCAAATGATTCTATTAAACCAGATAAGAAAAATCTAGAGGCAATAAAAGCAATTGAAATACCAAAAAATAAAACGGAATTATTAAGGATTCTAGGGTTAACAAAGTTTTTTACTAAATTCATACCAAACTTGTCAAAATTAACACATAACTTGAGAGAATTAACCAAAAACAGTTTTGTTTAACTGGACTGACCAACACACAGATGATCTCAATAAATTAAAGGAGATAGTTATGAACCTGCCAACATTACAAATGTTTAATCCAAAGAAATCAATTACAATACAGACAGATGCATCTAGTGAAAGGTTGGGTTGCACATTGTTACAAGAAGGCTATCCAATTTCTTTTGCATCGAGAAGCTTGTCGAAAACTGAAAAACGTTATGCACAAATTGAAAAAGAGCTTCTTGCTATTGTTTTTGCATGTGAACGTTTTCACAATTACATTTATGGATACAAAATTCAAGTACAAACAGATCATAAACCATTAATTACAATTTGTAACAAGAATCTTGATCAAGTAACTAACAGATTACAACGTATGTTGTTAAGATTATTAAAATACACACTAAATGTTGAATATGTACCTGGTAAGGATATGCTAGTGGCTGATGCACTGTCACGGGCATATATTAAAAATAGTGTTGACGATGATCCAGAAATGACTCATATTATACATTCATTGTCAAATGATATCCCAATGAGTAGTAGCAAAAAATTAGTTTTTATACAGGAAACAGAAAACGATAATGCTTTAAAACTAGTTAAAAGGTATATTGAAACACAGTGGCAACATCAAGTTGATGAAGATTTAAACATTTACAAAAAAATAAAGGATGAACTTTTTGTATCAAATGGCTTAATATTCCTAAACAAAAAAATAGTCGTTCCAAAAACCTTAAGAAAAGAAATGCTAAAACTTTTACATGATTAAGTCATTTTGGAATAACCAAAACAAAATTACGAGCAAGAGAAATTTTCTACTGGCACAATTTAGGGAAGGACATAGAAACATATATTAATAATTGTCAAATTTGTCAAACACACCGAAAAAGTAACGCAAGACAGCCATTAATAAATTATGATATTCCTAACCGACCATGGCAAATTTTAGCTTCGGACATTGTAGAACATAATGGTAACTACTTTTGTTTATTAGTAGACTACTACTCCAATTGGATTGTAGCTAACAAAATTAAAGCAAAATCTGTCGAAAATGTGCGGGACTTTTTTGAAAACACATTTGTGCATTATGGTATTCCAGAAAAAGTTGTGGATAATAATCCATATAATAGTAAAGTATTAAAAAACTTGGCAGAAACTTTTGTTTTGAACTAGTTTATATATCACCATATCACCATCAATCAAACGACTAAGCCGAAAATGCCGTACAAATTGTTAAAAATTGTCTATAAAAAAACACATCAAGCCTGAAATATGTATTACTAAAATATAATAACACCGCCTTACCTGAAGTAGGTTACTCGCCAGCACAGCTGTTATTAAACAGAATACAAAGAACAAAAATCCCAGTATCGTCAAAATATCTTGAACCGAAAACAATCTCACACAAAGAAGTACTAAACAAACTAAAACAGAAACAAGTAAAACAAAAATGTTATTTTGATAGAAATTCAAAAAATTTAATAGATTTAAAAGAAAAAGACCAAATCATGATTCAGTCACCACTGACTGACAGGATTATGGAAACGAGGCGAGGTTATCAAAAATTTAGGAGAACGGGAATACAGCGTTAAAGATGAGTCAAGACACATCTATAGAAGAAATAGAAAATTTTTAAATAAAATTAATGTAAGTAGTAATAGTTTACAAACACGTCATGAGTTAATTTACGATGACTTAAACTCTGACATATTGGGCTCAGATTTGTTAAATACTAAGGTGGTATCTGCAACCAATATGCCAGTTGTAAGGGAGGAAGGTAATATAAATAGAAATAGACAAGTGTTACGGTCGTAATTTTCATAACGACATTTGCATTTAGCAGTGTACTTCAAAAGTATATTCTTTCCAAATTAGATTGTATGAATTCGAATAGTGATAGCACGCCGTGTTATCAGGTACCGGTTCCCGGACTAGCTTTGATGGTCTCAACACAATACTCTTGATTACACTCTTGATTCGAATCGAGCAATTTTAATTACGCCGTTGGAACGTTGTATTTCCTCCTTTATTGAAAGGGTTTTGGCGGATTAATTGAAGGAAATTATTCGTTGTGATTTGAAATAATTTTCTTATTTCCTTATTGGGATTTCGGCGATTCGTAAGTATCGAAGAATCTTTCAAATAGATAACTTTTATGCTATTGTAGATCTAAAGTGAATCCTCGACCGTTGTATTTGGTGACCACTTGTACATTTTTCGTTTGTTGTTTTGTACTGGACCCGGAATTGACCGGTAAGAAGTCGTGAATATATTAATGGAAGTTATAGGTTATAAATTTTAGGGTTCCAAGTTCCAAGTGCCAAGTTCCAAGTTCTAAGTCTTCAAATCCCAGTTTGCAGTTTTCAGTCTCGACCTGCAGTTTTCAGTTTAGCCCCAATAATAGCTCCAGTCGTTATTCTGCCGTCGCAACCCTTAGTTGGCTTATGCTAAGATCAGCTTACAACGACTAGTGCAGCTGTGGGTGAGTCGTTCCACATTTAATTTTTCTACTGCAACCGTCTGGTTGATATTGCTTGTTGAAGATTTTTTTTTTCTTTTTCATTTAATAACACTTTACTGAAGACTGTTTTGTTTACACATTTATTATAGGGTGGGTTCAGATTTACTAATTTGTAATTTACATTATTCACAATTTTAACACGTGTGTGAAGTTTAGCCAATGCACCGATCATTATAGGTATAATTATAGTCTATACCAATGCCCTCAGCGTTCAAGGGTCAATCTACGAGGATCCTGGTATACCACCCTTAACATTATTTAATAGTCATTCTGTTCTGCCATCTTGGCGCAGATTTGTTTCAATAGGTTGGCTGAATTGCGTTAAATATAATAGTAAAAGTAGCAGTAAGAGTTATACAATCAGGTTATTTGCTGTTTGTTTATTGGGAATTACACCATAACAAGTGGGTGGGTAATTGGAGCCTTTTTATATGTTTACTGTTTTATAAATATATTATATGTTTGTAGTAAAGTGTCAATACCGTATGTAAAAGATAATTTTGTATTACTCGAGTGTGAGGTGTGAGGAGAATTTTTGCTGATTTGGGTGTTACAGGTAAGCGTGAGGATTTCCTATTTCAGTCCCGTCGGAGTACAGCTGTTATAGATTTAGGTGGCGCTCATTTGGCTGGTTGTTTATGGTCTACCCCACCCCGGCCTCAGTACTGGGTTGGCCCAGGGCATATGGACGCTGTTGACTCCGACTACCCGGAAAGGTATTATTTGCCCTTCCCTCTTTTGTGATCGGTATTGAACTATATCGAGTACGTCCCTGTGTTGTGTTGTTTTGTAGCGTCACACAAGTAAGGATAACTAAATTACCTAAACATTTGTTAGATTATGAGTTAAATTAGTTGCACTATTAAGTACTTAGTTTGCTAAAAAGATAAAGGTTTTGTTAATTTAAAAAAAAAGAAGCGTGTTATATATTTAAGTATCCTTAATCTAGACATTAGACATAAGCACATAGGTGGTGGTAGAGACACTACAAGTGATACAGAAGCATCGAGTAGCCTGATGAATGTAACATTAATAGAATGAAAGATATAATAAATACTTTTCAATTACTCTTGTGCTTTAATTATAATTAATGACAAAGGTATAAAATAATAATTATGCATTTAATACATCATATATTAATTTATATGTATAGTATATTAGTTGAAAGTTATGTCTCATCCCTTCTAACAGGGGGAGTATATTAAAAATGTTAGTCGTATCTAGTTGTATGCTGGTTCACTCTAATCTAGTAGATTTGTTCTAAAAAACAAAAAAATGTCAGTTTTGACTAGTTGATTGTTTAATATAAAGAGCAGCAAGTCGGAAAATGTGTAAATGAAAATAAAGTTTATATTAGGTCCTTCAAGAATTTCATTAGCATTATCACTCATTTTCAAACACATTGCATACAAATGAACATTTGTAGTATGCGATCACAAACGTCTTTGTAAAGTGCATTTTTGTGACGAGGAGTAATCACTCATATTGCAAACGAACAGACACTTGTTAGTATGCATCCGAAAATGCTTTTGTAAATAATTTTTTTCGTGACGAACTATAGTTACACAAATTGCAACCCAATTGACCCTCGTTAATATGCGACCACAAATTTTTTTGCAAATTACCTATTCGTGACGAATTATAGTTATTCAAATTGCATTGAAATAGACGCTGGTTAGTGTGTAACGTGCATTTTTGTAGCTTAACATTTTACGCTTTACCCAATTCGTAAATACATTTGTGTAACTACTATTTCTATGTTTTATATTTATTAACTCGTTTGCGAATAATCCCTTTATATTATATTACGCGATTATCGACGTTCACTGTCCACAATTCGATAGTATGGTTAGGTGATCGAGAAACACATCCTTAGGTGAATGCGTCCTATTATAATGAGTGGATATTATTGATTTTCTAGTTATCGATAGGAGGTCGTTAAAGCAAACACCTATGAAAACATGATTCTTGCGCGGTCCTTTGAAACGTGAGGTGTGTTACCAACTATCTTGGCATACCACACCGTTGATATTGATGTTTCTGTACTAAATGTTTTGAAAAATGAAAGAAATAAGGGCTCTTTCACTTAAAAAGTACGAGTGTAGTTTTGTGAGTATGTGCTACATTCAACGTAGTTTGAGATAAGCACCTGTTTGATTTTTATGTCCATGTATTGTAGAAGTTCTACTTTGAACCTTTAAATGCCTACGGACTGAATTCGTATATCTAAAATAGTCCTACTATTCGTGAACTTTTAGTTTTTAACTTCCTTAGTGAAATTGTACGCAGCGACCATACTACTTGACCTTTAGATAACACAGACGGAGTTTCTAAAGAAATTAATAACCTGTCGAATTAAGCAACGCCGTCACGTGCTGTGAATGTTAACGTCACTACAATCTGCCGTTTGTTCTGTTATCAAACTCTTATTTGGTGTTTACTGTTACTAAAGTAGTTAAACAGTTAAAATTCGTCAATGTTATAGATCAATCATATTTCATGTTACTTGTGGCTGATTTTAACTTTCGTATAGTAACTGTACTGATATCTTTTCTTAAGTTAACGATCTTTAGCTCCAAACCTGTATTTTCTTTAAATGAGAGAATTTGTAAGAACTTTAATAATTTAAGCCATACTAAATGCGTAACAACTATGAATGAAGTAATAAATTTATATTAGCTAGGTGTTTTGCTTCTGACCCTCAGTCAGACAAGTTGTAATTATCCTTTTCGCTGTAAGCGGTACATACGATAGTACTATCGAGTTCCGTCCCATTCGGCCGATTAATGTTTTCTTTTTTTTGGGCCATTTCATATTATCAGATATCGAACTTGCTCTTTGAATTACTGAACAATATTATTAACTCTATTATATTATAAATGCTACTATGCGTAATTTCTGGAAACATTGTGAAAATAATGATAATTGGTAATTTGATAATTGTTACTGATGTATTACAAGAGTCAATTTGTTTTGGTTGAGCTTTCTAGATTATTTATTAAAGTGAAATTACTATATCTTACTCTTTTATTTGGGGTTGTGAACTCCAGGTATAATTACGATTATTTTCTTTATTTTACAGAAACAAAAGTAAAATGAAAGTAAAATTTCTACACAAAATTCTTTGGGAAATTCCACAGGTATTATGCAGACTAGCGTTCTGTATGAATTTCTTTTTCTTACTGATTTCTATATTTAAATATAATATATAATTATTTTCTTTGAGCAGACTAGTGTTCTGCTATTTGATAAATGTCTATCTTTATTTTATGTATGTGCTAATACTGTGTTTTATATTTCAGCTAGGTAAATTGTTGCGGGTATCCTTATTTTTCTTGCTACCCCCCACTCTCCGACTCTCACTAGCCGTGGCACTCCCCCCACCACCCCTTGATTTATGACAACCTAATGATTTACTTTGTCATAAAATTTCTGGCGTTCAAATTGGACGTTCACTTGAAAATACCCGTGGCAAGTGTGTGGCAATAAATGTTCTTGTAATTGGCTTTTCCGTAATGCGGTATAATGTGATTGGACGTTCGTTTCTTTGCGACCAAAAATGTCTATGTAAATTACTTTTTATCACGTGGTATAACGACATCAATTGCAAGCCAATGGACGTTCCTCTTAGCATACGACCTCAAATGTTTTCGTAAATCACTTTTTCTGACGAGCTATAATTACACAAATTGCACGCAGATGGACGTTCGTTAGTATGCGATCGAAAATGTTTTTGGAAACGGCTTTCTTGTGATGCAGTACAATTACACAAATTGCATTCACACAGACGTTTGTTATTGTGCGATCGAAAGTGTACTTGTAAATTACTTTTTTGTGATGCAGTAAAATCACACAAATTGCACGCAAATAGACGTTTAATATGCTACCGAAAATGTTCTTGTAAATGATTTTTTAGTAATGCATTATAATTACACAAATTTCATGCGTATGAACGTTCGATAGTATGTGACCGAAAATATCTTTTTAAATGACTTTTTTGTGATACAGTTTAATCACACAAATAGTACGCAAATTGACGGTCGTTAGAATGCGACCGAAAATAACTTTTTAAATAATTTTTATGTGATGTAGTATAATCACAGAAATTGCATGCGAATGGACGTTCGTTAGTGTGCGACTTCAGGTGTATTTTTAAACTGCATTTCTGTGATGCGGCATAACTACATAAATTGCACGTGAATGGACGTTCGTTAGTGTGCGACTGCATATGTACTTTTAAATTACTTTTGTGCGATGTGGCATAATTACATAAATTGCATGAGAATGGACGTTTGTTAGTGTGCGACTGCATATGTACTTTTAAACTACCTTTTTGTGATGCGGCATAATTACATAATTTGCATACGAATGGACGTTCGTTAGTGTGGGACTTTATATGTATTTTTAAACTATCTTTCCATAATGCGGTATAATTACATAAATTGCAAGCAAATGGACGTTCATTAGTATGCGACCGAAAATGTCTTTTTAAATTACTTTTATTTGATGCAGTATAATCACAGAAGTTACACGCGAATGGACGTTCGTTAGTATGCGACAGAAAATGTCTTTTTAAATGACTTGTATGTGCTGTAGTATAATCACACAAATTGCATGCGATTGGACGTTCGTTAGTGTGCGACTTCAGGTGTACTTTTAAACTACGTTTCTGTGATGCAGCATAACTACATAAATTGCACGTGAATGGACGTTCATTAGTGTGCAACTTCATATGTTCTAATAAATGACTTTTCTTTAATGCAGCATAATTACATACATTGCATGTGAATGGACGTACGTTAGTGTGCGACTGCATATGTACTTTTAAATTACTTTTGTGCGATGCGGCATAATTACATAAATTGCATGCGAAAGAACGTTCGTTAGTGTGCGATTTAATATGTGTTTTTAAACTACCTTTTTGTGATGCGGCATAATTACATAATTTGCATGCGAATGGACGTTTGTTAGTGTGAGACTTTATATGTATTTTCAAACTATCTTTCCATATTGCGGTATAATTACAGAAATTGCAAACGAATGGACGTTCGTTGGTGTGCAACTTCATATGTCTTAGTAAATAACTTTTGATTGATGCGGTATAATTACAGAAATTGCAAGCGAATGGGCGTTCGTTGGTGTGCAACTTCATATGTTTTAGTAAATAAATTTTTATTGATGCGGCATAATTACATAAATTGCAGGCGAATGGACGTTTGTTAGTATGCAGCTGTATATGACTTTTTAGAGTACTTTTCCGTGTTGTACTATAATCACACAAATTGCAAGTAAATGGACGTTTGTTAGTATGCGGCATCATGTGTCTTTGTAAATAATTTTTCACAGAGGCAGCATAGTTACATTAATTGCATACAACTGCATGTACATTAGCTAATATGCAACTATGTACGCTAAAGTGCTTTTCTGAGATTCTGTATAATCATACAAATATCATAAATATTCACGTTCGTTAGTATGCATAGATAAATGTAGAACACTTTTGTGATGTTGCATTATTACTAAAATTGTATACAAATGTATGTTCGTTAAAACGAAAACACATATTAATTCTTAACTCGCTATTGCAACACGCAGAATATGCACATATAGCATGCGAATGACCGTTCCTTAGTATGTAAGCACATACGAACTTTAATGAAACCTTTATAGAAAGAACAATAGTTACATAAATTATATGATAACGAACATTCCTTAGCATGTGTCCGAGATATATATTAGTAAGTTACTTTTCTGATGTGCAAATAACATTTTAATGAAGAGTATTTGAGGGTGAGAACACACACTTCTTAAAAGGTTAATTATCGGTAATGTACCATAAGCACACAAATTCCTGTCAATACAAACAGCGTATCCCAATAATACTCTACTTTTGAAGGCGAGTCTGTTCAATATTTATAAAGGCATTTCCTCTTTATACAAGACATCATCTCGTACTAAACGATAAATTCTACTAGACACTTTTTACTTCAATATCGATTATCAATCGTGTCGTTTACAGAAGATTGTTACAAGCGTTCAATACAAAGGCTTCATTTGATTTAATATTAAATACTTTTTTCTGTAATTATGTAGATATAAATTTACCTTACCGTGTTCTTAACGAATACTTAAAATTTTAACAATGAGTAGGGGTGACCGGGGCAAGTTGTAACAATTTTTAAATTCTATTATTTACTTCAAAAACTATTTGCATCATGCATTTTAAACTGTAGCACAGTAATGTAGATATATTTGGCTGGCATTTGGTTGTTACAGGATTAAAAATTATCTAACCGCTTCTTCTCAGAACAGAAAAATATAAGACCAAGCATTTGTTACAATTTAGCCCGTTTGTGGGGTATGTTGTAACAGTCACGGGGTAGCTTGTAACAGTAAGTTTTTTGGCTACAAAATGGATACTCGAACCTATTAATTGGGAAAAATTGCCTCATATGAAGCCAAATTCAAAACAATAAAAATAAACATTTTACACAATTATTTTCTTGGTTGCTCACCATAGACACTACTTGAAGTAAACCTTACAGCCCATATTACTCACAATCAGAATCACAATGGTGGCATATGTATGGGGTTGAACCAGGTGTACATTCTTCGTGTGCCCATTGTTGGCATTGATGGCACTGGGTCCAAACTTCCCCTGGTTTACTGTTAGAGTAATTTTCGCAACAGACAACACAAATTGCATCATCTTCGTCAGAAGATTCGTGAAGAACCCTTTTTTTTGCTGATTTCAATTTTTGTTTTCCGGATGTCAATTTTTGTCTTTTTGATATCTTTTTTTCGGCTTCGAACTTTAACAAGTCTAATTCAGGTGTGTCGGTTAAGACCGCAGATTTTCTTTTCTTTCGGCCTTTGGAAGAAGATTTTCTTGATTCGGCTCTAGGAATTTGTCTAACAGCTGACGGACAGAAGCCTAATGAGGAAATAGAGGCCGTTTTTGCTAATGGGCAAGATTGTACTGTTGTGGAAGCTAAATTGCTACTACAATTGAGCTGTTGAAGAGATTGATTCAGCTTTATCCGGTGTAGATGGTTGCAAAAGTTTGTTGGATTGCTGTGCTGTAATAGGACCATCGGTGGAAGAGGAGTGGGCTAAAAACTGTGATTCTTGAGATAAACAATCGGATGATGTAGAAGGCAAATTAGGCTGTGGTTCTAAAGTAATTGGATGATCAGTGACATTGGAGGGCAAAAAATCATCATCGGCAAATATATTTCTATTGAATGGTTCAATGCCAGTACATTAAAATCCTTTCACAATATTTTTTTGCAAGGGCTAGTGGTAGAGCTTCCCGAGGTATTCCTGGTAAATCATAGATTGTCATTGATTTACCAGGATTATTTCTCATCCATAAGTCCTGTTCAGATGTTAAATATTTTTTTAAAGGACCATAAACGGAGCAGTCCAGAGGCTGGAGTCGGTGCGAGCAATGAGGTGGAAATGACAACAAGATTACTCCATTGTCTTTTGCAAATTTAACAGTTTTATAGGCTGTATGTGACTCACGATTGTCCAGTAACAAGAGCACTGATTTTTCAATAGACGAACGAACATGGGAAACAAAATGTTTCATAAAAATATAGAAATCTTCTGAAGTCATCCAACCAGATCCATTACCAGCTCCTATGCAACCTGGAGGACCGTCCCGAATAAAATGGTCTTGAAAGCGTTTTCGTGGAAACAGGAACATTGGCGGGACATGATTTCCAATGGCGTTTATTGCAATGCACAATGTTACGAGAACTACTCTTTCGCTACAACTTATACCGCCAACTTGTTTGTTCCTCTTTCAGCTATCACTTTACCTAATCTTTGCACAGTCGCCAAGCCAGTCTCGTCTAAATTCCAAATTTCAGGTGGAGCAAAATGAAACCGATCGCGAACACTGGAAAGTTTATCAAAAAATGCGTTTACTATTGGTTTATTAAAATTGGTGGCTCTGGCAATACTTGTAGCTTTAGGAACCCGAATTGATAGTCTTGGTTGTGTTTTCAAAAAGTTCGTGAACCAGTCCTCCCCAGCAGCCTTATTTCTTTTCCATGATTCAGGAACTGCAATACCGAAAGCAATTGCACAATCATAGGCCAGTTTGCGAACTTCTTTTGGAGACAGCTTAAAATAAATTTTTGAACAATGCTTTACATAATTAGTAAGCTCTGTAAGTTGTTGTTCAGAAAATATCCGTGTATGTTTACTGTAGCCATAATTTTTTAAATGTGCATTTTTGTCTTTATTTTCGTTATTTCGAGTCTGTCTAATTTTCTTTACATATCTGCTAAGAGTTACGTGACAGATGTTGGTGGCTTTTGTCACGGACCTAACTGACTCATTTTCGAACAGCACCCTGTCTATTGCCTGCTCCATTTCTTCTTTAGAAGTCACCTCTCTTTCAGATTTTTGTTTATAGTTTCTCATGCTGCATAAAAAAACTAATTTATTATACAATTTACTACCGGGCATATTGTAACATGTTACAATGTACCCCTGACAAACCGTTACAACTTGCCCCAACGCTTGTTGATTATATGTTTGTCCTTAATCCCAAAACACTAGCTCTTAGAATAAAAATCTAAGTTATCAAATGATAAACTAAACTACATAACTTAATAGCCAGATGTTAGTTTTGTTGTAACTTTTAATAACAAAACAGTAGTCAGGTTTTAATGGTACCTTCAAATATTACTTTAGTCTTGGAATTACACTCTTTTGTCAATAACACATAAACCACCCGTATAAACTCCACAACACTATATAAGAGTAAGCTGATAGATGCTTGAACTTGTTTACGCATTTAATAAGAATGTATGTGTGTCCTTCGGTTTGTTGCCATGCGCAGTGTATCAACGTGCCCCGTGTTACTACCTGCCCCGGTCTCCCCTACGTATACACGAACGATAACTACCGTAGTTATAACTACGGTAGTAATAAATCACGCTGTTAGGCTTCGTGTATACACCTCATAACACCCGGATTTAGTATACCGGATTTATAAGTGTACTACTCTTCTTCGACAGCATTAGACTTATAACTACCGTGCTAAAATACCATGTATACGGTTCTTTGGTGCTAATACCCAGTTGACCAACTTAATATGTTTGAAATAAATGTCCCTAAACAATATACGTCTAACTTCATAATAATTGTTACTTGAAGATAATTGTGTACTGCTTCAAATTAATAAAAAATGTACCTATGTCTAAAAGTTGATCCTTTGGTGTTGTCGCTATCAAATATTCGAGTATAATTTGGCTTAAACGCTTCCGACTCGAAAAAATTATTCTCCAGAAATGTATTGGGTTAGGATTTATTAAATTTAGTGCAGTATGCCAAAAGGCCAATATGCAAACAATTACTCGTGGTGGAATCATCTCATAAGAAATTAAACGTACCTTTCAAATATTTAAAAGAGTAAATAATAACTATTTTGTTATAAATTTTAGGTTATTTTTTTAATCTTTTGTTGGCGACATGGGTAGAAACAACTTCAGACCGGAGTTACTACTCTGGTTATAAGTGGGGAACTTAGAAACACCGTATGTGTATACGGCACATAAACAATCGGTAGTTATTACCGTAGTTATAACTACGGTAGTTATCGTTCGTGTATACGTGATCATTATCTAAATCATTATCAACGTAGCAGCCATTTTAATAAATGTCCTTGAATATATTTCATAGAATCGAATGATTTTTAAACTACGACTTGGCTTTAGAAAAAACAGATGAGCCAAAATTTATAAATATGTTAGTGAAACGCTTAAAACTACTTCACGATTATTTTATTGGAATAATTATATAAAGTCATCTTTCTTTATACATGAACCAGCCACCACACATATGATGCCTTGCTTTTATACCTGTAGCTCAAATTATTGAAAATCGAGTGGTTGTGAGAGAATAAAATTAGTTTTTTTAGTGGCAATAATTAATGGGAAAAAGTTTAATGTCGAATAAAACAACTGTGTCGTGGTTTTGAATCCCAGACTACTTACCTCGAGTTATTTGAGTGACCGGCACTGAAGGCGTTTTCTTTAAAAATCTATGATTCCAAAAATTATGTGTAGATAAATTTGATATGCGTTAATATTAGTGATAATTCAGATTTTGGTTTATCTGACGATGATAGTACTGACGATTTTCGTTTTAAGTTGTCAGAGTATTTTGTATGTAGAGTAAATACCCTACTAATGGCCAAGGCCATTATTTAACTTTATTTAAATGCGTGGAAAGTGGAAAGTGCCTTGGTATGAATAGTGCAAGTAAGTAAAATATTGTCCTGTTCCGATATTGCGTGGTTGGGCTGTCTGATAAAATATGTACTGTTGATATTATTTTTGGTTTTAACTTGTTAAAATAATGGATTAATATTGGTATTAAATGAGCCACTACAGCACAGGCATTATGACATAAGGACTCTGAAATAGTGCAGAACCCTTCTTTGCTAGATTTATAATACATTACACCTGTATGTAATGTTATTTGATCCCTTGATGCACCAAAGTGAACAGTTTGCACCTCTGAGGCATATTTACAAGAAAAGTTCTCTGCAAAATCGATGTGCAAAAGTAACTCATTATCTGCTAATTTGTGTTTTAGTTCTGTGATTGCAGCATACTGATGGTTTATATTTAGTACATGGTTTAAATATT
This sequence comes from Platerodrilus igneus, assembly GCA_036346225.1. Classification (NCBI taxonomy): domain Eukaryota; kingdom Metazoa; phylum Arthropoda; class Insecta; order Coleoptera; family Lycidae; genus Platerodrilus; species Platerodrilus igneus. The sequence goes on from JARFIW010001125.1 coordinate 2,623,784, forward strand.
TTGGCATCATGCTATTAAACATTCTAATAATGTTTTCCATTAGGTCTTTAACTTTCGTTTTTAAAGTGATCTTCACAACTATTTCTTTATTTGTTTTTGAACTTAATCGCTTTTCCTTTTTTGTCTCCCATTTTTGATAACTATAAGTGTTGTTCCACATATCTTCAGTTACATTAAAAAGTAATTTCTTGCTACTACATGTTTTGCAAGTGCACGTTAAACAGCTTTCACTCCTGTCACAGCACAAAGAATTCAAAATTTTCCGAGAATTCTTTTGCTCTATAACTTTGCACCTATATAGGGAGAATATTATAAATTCAACATTTTCATGAATCATGCACAAACGCGTATCTCGGGCAGATACTTTGGGAGGTACTACCCAGAATGGACGAAGCTTACAAAAAGTTGAATATGACATTTTAATGTTGTGATTTTTTTGAAAATCTTTCAACAAATTCTTCATACTGTTGTTTAAATACCTTTTTTGTTTCTTTATGCCGTTTCTGGTTATGGTTTCCTTCTTGCCAGGGCATAACCGGGAAATGTTATCGCTGACGTAATAATCCATAACAATTTTTTTAATTCTCTTTACTTTAAGCACTGCATTTGTTTCATAACTCAATTTATTTGACCGCTTTTTATTGCTACAGTATAGCTTATATGGTAGAAAACTTTGTGCCTCTTTCAAAAGTTGAAACTTTTTCAGAAGCTTGCCATTTATGACTTTAGTAAAAATTTGTTTTGATGACTGACTTGACAAAGTTTTAAAGATAGTTGAAAGTTCTTTTTGTATGACCTCGCTCAATAGAAGTTTTCTTTTTACTTCTGGAGGCACATTGTATCCTTTCAGCATCTTTTGAACTTTTGTGTTGGGGGAAGAAGTGTCATCAGCTGATGCATTATTTGACTTTCGATTTTTTTTATTTTGTAGACGATAAAACCTATTCTTTCATACTTGCAGGTGTCTTTTTAGCTGTTCCTTTTCCTGTTCCACTTTCTGTATTTTTTTATAACATTTAGCCCTATCTCGACGAACTAATATTCGGCCTCGTATTTTCTGTGAACTGCCACTAGAACTGGCTTGGGAGAGACTAGAAGTCGCAGATATCGGCTGTTCTTGCAATTGTTGTCTCTCATTGAATTGCTCAGAAAGCACATTATTTTCACTGTCAGACTCAGGTGGAGTTTCATTGATGGTGTTTTGAAGCATTCATATTTTATTTCTGTGGTTTCTTTGGTTTTCTGCCCATTTTTCTTTTTGCTTTTTGTTCTCGATGAGAAAGGTTTTTTACTAATTTAATTACTCCCTTCTTCTTGTTTTCCTCATATCTTTCATGGTCTTTCTTTTTCTGTAGTTCACATTTCATAGGGTCATTTTTTATTTTTTCTCTTCTTCGTTTTTCACATTCCCGTTTTTGTTTCCTCCTCTCTTCAATAGATACCCTTTTTCTACCTTTTCCCATTTTATAAAAACAAAATGATTTTCGCTTCACAAACCTACAATATATAAAAATACTAACAATGTCATTAACATGAAGTTGAGTCATTAACATGGGCGATACTTGTCCATGGTAGTGACAATTAAAATTGCCCATGTTAATGACAAAATGGCGTTTGTAGCAAGAACTAGAAGAAACAAAAACAGTTTAGCAATTGTTTCATACATATCCTAGACCACATACCATACAGCTATACTGTGAATATATTTATTTTAACAGAGATCTATATTTGAAATACGTACAGGAGTCTGGTTAATGACAGATACAAAACATAACTTTTTGAAAATGCACAGCACTTTCTCTCACAATGATTGAAATGCAACTGAAGGTTCTGGTAATCTCCTTCCTCATTGTATAATATCATAGTGTTGACAAATGTTATAATATTTTACTGAAGTTAAGAAATGGTGGTTTTCAGTTGCCCATGTTAATAAATTTAGCAAGGATAGATAAAAATAGATATGGGTGTTTCAATGGTAATGTAATGAATTTAATTATGATGCAATAGGTTTAGCATTTGCAAATAATGAGGTTATGATTATACTTATAATAAAGTTATTATACATTGTTATTGGTTCAAGATTCTACGATATAGGATCGTTAGGTTCTTTTTAATAAAGGTTTAACTAATAAAATAGGTACAAATGGATAAGGAATGACCTTATTTAGTTAGTGCATTATGTAGCTTCAGTTTACCTGTATCTGGCACCATCCTTGTATGGAATGTGGTATGCTCAACCAGGACGACGTGTTTTATTTAGGCAGCATGTACTGTTTGTTCGAGTATCCCCCCCCCCCTATTTAAAAAATATTTACTTGTGCGGCACCGCGAAAACGTATTTTAGTTTCCTAACCTCGCTTTGAATAATTACACGGTAAAAGTCACGTGTTTAACATACACAAGCATAACCTGGTACAGATCAGGGTATGTTCGTTTATCTGATAGAATGGTGCCGTACAATTTCCCCTCCAGTAAATTTTATCGCCAAAACGCAAGTTTAACACATACACACATAATTAAGTATGTTAGTTTATGTCGCGAAAAATCGTCTAGTATGCTGATAGTATAAACGGAAGATATGGCGTTAAATAGTAAAAAATAAACATAACCAATTAAATTATAATTTAAAATTTTTAATATAATATCGCCATAAGAGTTGTGTGCATCAATATCCCTAAAAAATACTGCTATAGCAAGGTTATTTTGTAAAATCCGCTGAAATCGGGCTGACATAAGATAGGTTCTGAAATTAGTATTTGTTTTATTTTAAAAAGGAAACTTCAGCTTCTGAAGTCCATTCTATTTGTTGTTTTTTCTTTTATTTATTAACAAGTCATTTATTGGCGACGTGAGAGAAGAAAATTAGTTTATGAAGCGTCTATACCAGCTACACATTCCTACAAAACGTTTAATGTCAGTAGTGGTTTTCGGACGTGGATAGTTAACCATTGCTGAAATTTGTTCAGGGTCAGTGCGAAGAGAATTAGCCTCTACTATGTATTCAAGAAATTTAAGTGACTTCTTAAAATATTCACAGTTTTTTAAATTGTTAGGTTTGCCTCTATAAGACGATCACGTACAGTTTCTAACAGTTTCAATGTTCTGAAAATGTAGGAGATACTATAGCAATATCGTCGAGGTAACAGAAAACACTCGGTTCAAGTTCTGGGCCGAAGATACTATCAACTAGACGTTGTTGTGTTTGAGCTGCGTTCCTCAAACCAAACGGGACAGTAGTGAATCTAAATTGATCTTTGCCAATTACGCTGATTGCTGTTTTATCCTTGGACTCTTCCGTGAGTGAAATTTGCCGGAAACTATGTCGCAAGTCTATGCTTGAAATATAAGTAGCATCTCTAAGCATATTAAGTATTCTTTCTACATTAGGCATAGGATTGCTATCATGTACGGTTAATTCATTTAAACCTCTGCAATCGAAACAAACTCTATACTCTCCAGAAGCTTTTTTTTATAAGTAAGATAGGTAAACACCAGGTACTTGAACATTTTTCTATAACTTTTAAAGTTAACATTTCGTCTAACTTTTTATTTAATATTTTAGACATATATGGCAATAAGGGATAGCGACGTTTTCGTACTGGTTTATGATCACCAGTATCGATATGCATAGACATTTTATCAGTACAACCTAATTTTTTGTCCGTACTTGCAGTACTAGAAAAGGAATCGATAATTTTTTAGCTTGAGAAAATGCAGTTGAAGATAAATCTTCTAATGAGCAAAGATTATTATATATTTGAGGGGTTTTTGTATATGTTAAGATATGTTAAAGGGACTGTTTCGCTTGTTGACGAAAAAACTTTCCAGAAATTATTTTAAAGTCCAAGGTAAGTTCAAATTTTTGTGCGAAATTAGTTCCAAAAATAAATGAATGCGAGAGTGAGAGAACAATTAAGCAAGTAATTAAACGGCAAAGTTTTCCTACAAAAAAAAAGTTTACGGTACCAGATATTTTTTGAGGTGTGCCATCTATAGTAAATAATTTATGTTCACGTAAAGGAATGATTTCTAAATTTAAATCATTTATTGTAAGAAATCCACGTGAGCCTATGACAGAAATGTTACTTGCAGTATCGAAAAGTGCAGTGATATCAATGTTTAGTAATTTAATTTTTATGTAGGGTCGGTTGTCTAAAGGTTTAGAAATAAAATTAAATGTTTCTATGTAGGAAGTATTTTGTTTATAAAAATTTTTTACTTTATTTAACCAATTGATTATTTTCAGATTTATTATTGTTTTGGTAACATTTACTTTTAGCCTTTTTACGATAAGTACTAGATCGGCTATTTTTCCAGTACTTCGATATTAGTTTATTGAACAGTTGGGGCACGAAGAAATTGTTACATTTGGGTAACCGCATTTATAACAGAAAATTTTTCTTGTATATTTATAGGAAGGATAGGTATGTCTTTGCTCTTGGCAATTCCAACAGGAAATTTGTGCTGGCTGTATATTACTTGAATAATACACTGTTTTATGTAAAGATAAATTTTTTATTGGTGAATTTTTATTGTTAGAGGAAGTAGATTGCTTTTGCGAGTGTTTAAACGTATTAAACTGTGTTTTATATTTTAATGTATTAATTTAAAACTCTTGTCTGGGGGAGTGGTATTTATCTGTTTTATTTTGTTGTGGAAAATAATTTATTTTATCACAGGATTGTGTGTATGTAGGAATTTTTTGTTTTTGAAATTTATTTGGTAAGGTATTTTTATTTTGATTAAATGTTGAGGTACTTGATCGTTTATAGTTATTTAACAAAAGTGCTTGGTTTATTACTCTAAAGGATTCTTCTAATCTTTTTGTAGCTATTACTAGATCTGAGATTGTATTTATTGTAGGTAAAATTATAGAGAGGGGTGTAATAAAATCGGGTAATAAGTTTTGTGATATTATTTGAATTCTTGTTGATTCTAAGGGTGGTTTTTGAAATCTACGAAATAAATTTTGCATTTTTATGATATAAATAGTTACTGTTTCGTTTGGTTTTTGTCTTCTGTTACGTATTTCTTCCTATAACAAGTTTCTGTATTTAAAGGTAGGAAATCTTGTTTTAAACGAGCAACTAAGGAATCCCAATCGGTTACGAAATGTTTTATTTCCTATACCAGATAATTGCATCTCCGTCAAAAAGTTCCATGACAGAATACAACTATTCTTTAAAAATTTTTCTTATTTCAGCTAATTCAGTAACTCTTTCTAAAAATTCATATAATGTATTTTGTTTACCATTAAATTTAATTGACCAGGAAGAAATTGGTGTAGGATTAGATGTATATGTTACTGTAGGAGGAAGAACATTTATAGTGAGGATTGAATTTATTAAAGAAACTTCATTTATGCCAGCAGATAATTCATATTCTTTTACTTTTTCATGAAGATCAGTTTCTAACGGTAGTGCTGTTGCATATCTTTCATTTTTAAGGTTGTTGCTTCTTCATTATTAATTTCTGGTATAGATAAACACTCTATTCTGCCACAAACAAGTGCCAGGCGTGGCTTTATTCTTTTAAAGATAGAGTCATTACTGTTTCCTTCGAAATCATTTAACAAAATACCAACCGACTTTATTGTACTAGTTATTTGTTCGCTATCTTGTTCAAAAGTTATATTATAATTTAAAAGATCTTTATAAGGAGGTGGTTTAGAAACTTCTTTGCGTAATACACGAACTAATAGTTTTCTTTTTTCTTCCATAGTTTAGTTTATAAAAGTTTATAAAAGTTATCACCGTAAATAACTCAAATCACTCATAGTTTAAAATATCTATGAACCGTCACAACAGTTTCAATAAAAAAAAATTGTTACTTGGAGTGTGTTCTTCCAGATCACCATCTCTGTAGATGACTTCCACCAGACTGCTCATTCCTGGATTACCCCATCTTGCTGTTTTCCACGTTGTACAGCAATTCCATCTCATACACGTTCATCCAAATCATTAACAATCTGAAGACGCCTTCCACCAGACTGCACATTCAACAACCAAATCACACCTCTTCTTCTATTTAATGTGCCACCAGCAACCACGTTCAAAATGTAAATAATTCTTTTACTTACGTAGCATCCTGCTTTAATTATTATAATTATTTATGCCAGTTTAGCCCGTTTAATCTATTTTGCACCCACTTTAACAAAAACACTTGTATAATTTTCCGACGACTGCACTGTTTCACAGTATCAAAACTAGGATGTGATTCCGAATAATTCAAATTATAATCGAAAAATAAGAGAGCGAATCTACCTCCGGTAGTGCTTATATGTTCTAAGTCCCACTCACGGTGCCCGTATTTTCACTACACATTCTATGAACTGAAATCAACTGTCACAACCATTCCACAAATTCCATCCGTACAAAACATGCAACGAACTTAAAAAACCGACAATTCATCCACTCCAATATTGTTTTACCTTAAAAAACTGTGTAAAACTTTAACCGTTTTGAGCCTTCCTTAAAATCTGTCGTCTGCTGTTCCCGCAAACAAATCCGATTACGCCCCTTGATGTGCACGTCTATATTCTTATTTTCATAACAACCGTTTTCTAAACGTTTTCTAGCTTTAACAAGAATTATTTATCTACCCCAAGCTTGTGTTTTTTGAAATCCTTGAACGTTTTAACTTGTTCTGTCATCTTACACCTTGTAGCTTTCTACGAATGCTTTAATTTATAATATTAAATAAATGTACGTTGCTTAAATTAACGTATACAAATTAAACCTACATTAATAACATATAATTTTATACCAGTCTAACTATACTGAAGCTTAATAAAATAAAATATTAATTTTTACATACCGGGTACTCTAAATAAATAAATGCTTGTCCTAATTACACATGTTTATGCTTTCCCGTACACAGTAATATATATATATATATATATATATATATATATATATATATTGCCGTGGAACCTCAGTAAAATTCGTGCCCCACCTGGGCCAACATAAAATTTTCCAAAAAATTTTAAAAAAAAATTTTTCCTTACCCTTTATTCTGGACGCCTTCGAATTTTTCTGCTCGCCCTGGCTAGCTCAGAAATCGGCCTATTCTTGAATACATATTTTTACGTACATACCTCGCTCACACTCACACACCATCAAATGAAATTATCAAAATAATACAACAACCATACAACCTTTTATTTACACATATTAACAGATAAAATATTTACACATGAGTACAAACAGTTTGGTACAATTATTACCAGCTCAATTTATTGAATGTTTTAAAGTCCTTGATTTTAAAATGATTTTAAAGAAATTCGAGTAGATATGAGTAGATGGGCCCCACTTTTAACCCTAATTTGACTTCATATTGGTGTATTGTGAGGTCATTATAACCCAGTTTTGTTTATAAATGCTTTTTAAACCTTGCATTTTTGAAAACAAATTTACAGACCCGTTTACTCCTTACAACCACAATTTATAGCCTGCATAAATTTTTATATATCCTAAATAAACCCTTTTACAATCTCAAAATTATTAAATTGTCCTGCACATGTACCTTTTTAAAACAATAAATACGCCACCAATAAATCAATCACACAACACAAATATATCCACAAATGGTTATATAAAAACAGAAATTTCAAATTTATTACCTGGAGATACCTTCACTTTTCTTCACCGCTGGAGATGGCTACCAGAAATTCCTCGTCGTTGTGTTCATCTACTACGCTGATTCCAGGATCCAGCGATCCCCACCATCTAATATCTTCGCTACCACAATTCTGTTTCTTCCAAGATACTAGCTTCGTTTCAACGGTAACATTCCATACCAAATACTTCACACATACAAAATTTTTTTTCAGTTCCGCTTACCCCAAAAATCATCGATCCATATAATAACTTAGTCGTAGTAACGGTACCTTTTATTTAAATAAGCACTAACTTGTGCAACCACTTTACTAACTTACGATCCGCTAGTACAACTTTCATAATTTCAAATAAGATGTTTAATGTAACATTACTGAACACACAAATTCTAACCGAAAGCCTTGACTATTATGTAGGTCTGAACCCGTATTCAGAACTCGATGAAAGGAAAGAGAGCTTTAATATCTTCGCCCGGGTATTTATATTATCCTCCAACCCTTTAGTGGAACCCGTTTCATGAGAAAAGCTTGTTTTCAAAGCGGCTTCTTAAAATTTTGGACGCAACCGACTATGGATTCTGAAAAATTTCTCCCGTCCGTCGTGCTGTTTACATAGAATTTCATTCTCTACCTAGTACGCGCACTTTTCAAAAACTGCTGGCTATCAACCAATGATATAATTCCTGTCGTCCCAATGCTCCACCTGTCCGCTATCTATTTCTGTTCTATGCATGCTTGTTGTCTCCTTTCAAACCCCACTTGTGTTACAGAAAATCGATATTGTAGACGTCATTCACCAAGTCCACATGGATACCTTACGTGACTTCTACCCAACGCATGCTTTATCTGCTTCTCTATCTGTCTTACATTATCGATTGTTCATTCCACTCACTCCTTAAGATATTTGTTATTCTAGCTGCTTATACAAATTGAGCGTTGAAAACAATTTCTATGGAATTCTATATTAACGTTCGTTCACTATTCTCTAAACGTAACATTTAACCAACAAGTGTTTCTTGAAATTATCGACTGTTTGAAAATAACAATTTCTAGATTCTCTGCTTCGTAGTATCGGTGTAAATAAACATTGGCTTTTAAAACGAATACATTTGCGTTAGAAATTATTAATTTTCTTATGCATGCAAGCTCCCTTTTTGCTTTCATGCGTTTGATTAAAAGAAATTATAATTAATTATGCGTATCCTTGACCTTTTATTTTCTTTAAAGCTTTTTTTCCCTTATGTAATTTTCACATTCCAATTTAAATATAAAAATACCTTAATACCCGTCCGTTTCCATTATATGACTTACATTAATTTGGCGCGTAAATAATTTGCTCTTATTTCTATATACACGGTTGCTAAAATTTTATTGTCTACACCTAGTTACCCTTTAAATTTACAACAATATATATATATATATATATATATATATATATATATACTGCTGAGAGCTCTTTCTGAAAACCATCGACCCCCAGGGTTGGGCCGTCATAAATTACCGTGTAGTACCTCCTGACAAGTCGCTCTTAAAGTTGTGTTGTCATAAATGGTCTGCACCTGATCTGAAAATGAAGTCCTATCACCAAGACTTGCATCACCTATCACCCTATAATAATACCATCTAAAGATGCTTTCTAATTCGAACGCCAAAACCTCCAGCTTTTTGCTTAGCTTCCTTAGGGATATTCGCCACGGCTGCTCACTTAGTCTCTGAAGTTAATACCCTACTATTAACATAAAAAAATAAAATTTGACTACCAAAAGTACATCACGCTTTATTGGAACATTAATTTGCAATACAAAAATTTTAGTCTTACATTCTTTATACAGCTTGAATGTTTAGCAAATATTACAAATTTTTAAATGAAGTGATTTTAAGTATAATTTGGAAATTTATCAATTTACTTTGATCATTAAATAAAAGTAACTGGACTTATCCCTAAACTTTACTTTAAAACCCCCAGGTCTATTACGAGCTCATATTAAAAACCTTTCTGTACCTATGTACTAACTACTGCACTGAAAATTACCAAAAACCCCTTCACTTTGTACAAAAAGCCAAAATTACACCTTCATTTCATAAGCACACTTTTCTCGGTAAACTTCTCAACCGTTCACCGATTCCACAAATTTCACTCACATCATAACAATAGTCGTCCAATTCTGCAAAACCAGTCATTATCCTTGAGTTTTTCCCCGCAAACTTTGCAACTGTCTCAAAAATTCAAGGATTTCACTTGCAAAACAAGCATTTTAGTTCGAACTCCTCGTTAAGAATATCTAACAGTTGTTAACTTCTGCGAAATCGTCCGGTAACTAATTTCCACCCAAGACTCAAAACGCGTCTCTTACACACGCGCGAATCCGACTGCCTCATTCTAACTTTCATTCAAACTATACTGTTCCTTGTCTTGCACCTTTCCCCAGTTTTCCAAGTTCGTTATCGATTTTGGTGTATCCTTGTCTTACTTGTGTATTATGTTACTTTACCTTCATTCCCGCTTATTTACAAGTCTTATCCCAACCAACCAGTCTACATTATTGTCTTTCTTGCTCTTATGCATGCCGTCTACTCGTTTGACTCTGTCTGTAGCCTCTACAATATTTTCCATTACCCTCTTTAACAAACATCTTTAGCAAACACGTAGCATCTTCATCGCACTTATTTACCTTTATAAATCTCTTTGTCTTACAGACGCTTCAAAGTCAACGATAACTAACCATATGATATCTTCCATTCTTTGCTATCTCATTAAAAACACAGTCTTTCCCTTTATATTATCGATCCATTTTTATACTTGTAGCGTTCACGTCTTATCTATCCTAAACCAGCTGTTTGTTTTCTAACTATCTTTTACTACGAATCTTAACGTTTGTTGACAAGCTTTTAAACTCAATATCAAGAACGTGTTTACCAAGCTAAACTTTTACTGGAAATATTTTGTTTTTAAACGCTCCCTAATGGTTAACGTGTTTCTTGACTACAATTTCATATTTACAATGCTAAAACCTTCCAGCTTTATATTACCTTACCTTACGTTATGTACACTAACAAAATAATTACGCCTTGAATATTTGTTACACATAAATGCACTCTCTTTAATTATCGATTTTTATGTTACTACTGAAAAAACTCTACTATCACTCTCATTACATGCTAATTATATGTTTATACGCACGGACTTGTGCTTCTTATCTCATAATCACCGTGATTAATCTTTACCCTAATATTAACATGAAGTAAAATTAATCGCAAAGCTTATCTTAACTAATAAATACCTATCTTCTAGCTTTAAATTGTTCTAAATAATTTCAGGACTGCTATATACATGATGCACCCTATTAAAATGACTTACTGACCTATCTCCCATCATTTCTAACCTAAAAATCCATAGTAATATATATATACTATTCAGTTTTTCTTTTATGAGTTATAAGTCCTGTTTAAAAAAATAATAAAAGGCGTACTCTTTTATTTCATCTGAATCGTTGTATAAACACAGTTTTTGCAAATGAATATATACTTACAATAGTTGAGATTGTGTAATTACTGGCATGTGTAACAGGAAACATTTTTAAAAAACTATTTCGAACAATTACAAAATTGACAGTTTCTGACAAATGACATATAAATTAAAATGTTTGTATATAAACATGCAAACTAAACTAGAGTGGAACTAAATTTAAATTATGAATATGTTTTATGGTAAATGATTATGAGTGGGGTGTACTAGTAAATGATATCTGGTTTGCAGGTGAATGTGTTTGTCTATGTGCAGTGTCTGTATATTGTATATTTGTGTATGTTATGTATGTGTGTGTCTGGTAAGCTTTGTTTTGTTGTGTAAAGTTGTATATGTGCGCGTGTTTGTGTGTGTGTGGGTACGTGTATGTATGTGTAAGTGTGTATATTGAGTGTAACTACATTATTTTTCTCATTAGAACCTAAGTTTCTTCTAAACGCATTTTCAAAGAAATGTGTCACATATATAACTGTCCAAATAGTATAAATAAAAAAACAGATATCTCCAATCTAAGTTCGATATACACTTACTTGCTCAATTTCAAGTCACCCAAATAGCAAATATACACAAAATAATAAAATATATTATAAAAAAAAAGAAACTTAGGTTCTAATGAGAAAAATAATGTAGTTACACTCAATATACACACTTACACATACATACACGTACCCACACACACACAAACACGCGCACATATACAACTTTACACAACAAAACAAAGCTTACCAGACACACACATACATAACATACACAAATATACAATATACAGACACTGCACATAGACAAACACATTCACCTGCAAACCAGATATCATTTACTAGTACACCCCACTCATAATCATTTACCATAAAACATATTCATAATTTAAATTTAGTTCCACTCTAGTTTAGTTTGCATGTTTATATACAAATATTTTAATTTATATGTCATTTGTCAGAAACTGTCAATTTTGTAATTGTTCGAAATAGTTTTTTAAAAATGTTTCCTGTTACACATGCCAGTAATTACACAATCTCAACTATTGTAAGTATATATTCATTTGCAAAACTGTGTTTATACAACGTGTAATTTTAGTAATCTAATCTAATATATATATATATATATATATATATATATATATATATATATATAAACTTCTTTATAAAGATAACGACCTTAATTTCAATATAAAATGGTATTCTTTTGTAGGTTTCAGGTCTTCTTAAAGTATCTTTGACAAAGGATTGAATATATCCGAAAGCTTAGATTTATAAAAAGAGTACTGATTATTTAAGAAGACCTGAAACCTACAAAAGAATACCATTTATATATATATATATATATATATATATATATATATATATATATATATACAACTGTCATTAACTAAATAATTATATATTTATGAACAACAGTTAATGTAAGTTATCATGTTTGTAATTGAGTGACTACATCCTCTTTTTTTATTTTATAGACTTATGATTATGGCAAAAATGTGTTGCCGAAACGTTAAGTAATAGAAAAAAAAATATTTTAAATTACTATTTATTTTGACCAAAATCATCCCAAGAAATTTATAACATCTTATCTAAATTATATATATATATATATATATATATATATATATATATATATATATATATATATTAGGTGTTCTAACACAAGATAAGTAGATAAATATTAACGTATTGCAGTTAATAAGATGAAATACTAACTTAGACTTTTATGCAAAGCCCAAATGATCATTTCAAATCTAGGAAAATATAAGGTCTTGACCAGGACTTGAACCTGTATCATATTGGACTACACATGTTTCCGTAAAAGATTTTTGCGTCTTGCAGAATAATCACAAATATCATATGCGAATAGAAGTTCGTTAGTGTGCAACTTCATATGTGTTTGTAAATGACTTTTATGTAATGCAGCATAATTACATAAATTGCATGGGAATAGCCGTTCATATGTGTGCGACTTCATATGTGTTTGTAAATTGCTTTTTTGTGATGCGGCATAATTACACAAATTGCACGCGTATGGACGTTCGTTAGTGTGCGACTTCATATGTGTTTGTAAATTACCTTTATGTAATGCGGTATAATTACATAAATTGCATGCGAATCCTCGTTCATGTGTGTGCGACTTCATATGCGTTTGTAAATTGCTTTTTTGTGATGCGGCATAATTACACAAATTGCATGCGAATGGGCGTTCGTTAGTGTGCAACTTTATATGTATTTTTAAACTATGTTTATGTAATGCAGCATAGTTGCATAACTTGCATGCGAATGGACGTTCATTAGTGTGCAATTTCATATGTGTTTGTAAAATACTTTTTCGTGATGCGGCATATTTACATATATTGCAAGCGAATGAACGTTCGTTAGTATACGACATTATGTCTTTGTAAATAACTTTTCAGTGATGCGACATAATTACAAGTATTGCATACAAATGAACGTTAGTTAGTATGCAACTGTATATATCAAAACGTTTTTCTAAGATTTGGTAAAATCACACAAATAGCCTAAGTATTCACGTTCGTTAGTATGTGACTGTATAGGTAAATGTAAAAAAACCTTTGTGATGCGATATAGTCACTAAAATTGCATGCAAAATGTTCGTCAAAATGGGAGCGCATATAAAGTCTCAACTTGCTTTTACAACCTGCAGCATAAGCAAATAAAAATCATATGTATGGTCGTTCGTTACTATGTGAGCACATACGAACTTTGATGAAACTTTTATAGAGGAAACAATAAATCAATAAATTATATGATAACGAACGTTCCTTAGCATGTGACCGTGCTATATATTGGTGAGTGACTTTTCTGCTGTGCAAACAACATTTGTTCGAGGGGTGAGAACGTACACTTCTTAATATGTCAATTATTGGTAACGTACAATAAACCCATAAACTCACGTTTATGCAAATAGCGTATTCCGATACTACTCTACTTTTGGAGGCGAGTTGGTTCGATGTTTATAAAGGCATTTCCTCTTAATACCAGACATCATCTCTTACTAAACGATAAATTCTGGTAGACACTTTTTACTTCAATATTATCTAACGATCGTGTCGTTCACAGGAGCTTGTTAAAAAAGCTGAACACAAAGGATTAATTTGCCCTAATTTTAAATACTTTTGCCGCAATTATGTAGATTATGTAGATATAAATATACCTTAGCGTGTTCTTTACATACTTAAAACTTTAACAATATCTAACCCATTATAAACGTAGCAGCCATTTTAATAAATGTCCTTGAACGGATTTCATAGGATTAGGGTAAAGTGGGGTATATGCACCCACCAAAGGGCAAAATTTAAATTGAATCTCTTCCACAATTGTTCTCTATAATAATAGAAGACAAACATTTTGCATACACATAGTTTCTATGATGGTGTACCATATTGTGGAGTCAAAAACTGCTTTAAAAATTTAATACCGTCCAGACATTTAATTTTGAAATGTTAAACTCAGTGGGTGCACTTACCCTTTTTTTTTTGGGCAACTGCACCACAGTGGGTTATTTTTCGCGTTTATTGCTTGAGAAATGCATGGGGCAACTGCGAGTAGCTTAAAATTTTTCTCAATCTTTTGATATTTGCTGCATTTAAATCGATCAATTGGTTACGAAAATCATGAATTTTAACTGCAATGTGGATGTGGATTCCGAAAAAATAACACGATGACAAATGAAAAATAAACTTTGAAATTTAACTCAACACTTGAAGAAACAATTTTTTAAAACTAATTTATGTTAGGATAACCAGAAAAACTGACGGGAAAGTTGATTTCAGCTCTTTTTCCCACACTTGGCGACGGTAACACACGAATAACGTCCGTTTTGGTAATTTCTGAAATGTTCTCCACATCAGGCCATGTGAAGGTTGGTTTGGTAGGCGCTGATTTCGATTTAATTCGTCGCAAAAATTATACAATTGGATTTCCTGTTTCCAAATCGATGCTTTCAATTGTTCCTATAAAATATTGTGAAGTCTTTCTTTCAGAATTGAGTTTGACCAATAACCAATCTCCAATTTGTTTGTCATTAGCTTCATCTCTTTCAAACTCGAGTGCCAGCTATTGCTTCTGCACCGATTTAAGAAAGTGTTTCAAAATCGCTATCTTCGTCATCTAAATGTAAATCTTGATCTTCATCCGTTTCTGAATCATGTTGCACATTTACTTTTTTACGTTTCGCACGACTAGTTTGCTTATCTTTGACTGGTTTCTTTTCTTTGTTAGTTTTTAGCTCTTTGGTAGTCATCTGTTACTTTTTCTTAACACCGGACTTCGTTTGCAGTTCATATTCTTTGGCTTCTTCCAGTCTTCTTCTTACGACTTCGCTTGTTATTAGTTCGGCCTCGGGGCATACTTTCTTCCTGAATATTTTCGGTGCATTATTAGTTTGATTGCCTTTTACCAGGTTCAGTAAAAGTTCTTCAAAGGTATGCGGGTTTTGGTTTTCTATTGCGCTTGTTAAATCTACTGGGGTGTTGTGATTATTTTGTACTTCGTTTGTTACATCAATTGTTTGAAGTTGAATATTTTCTTCCACCTCAAATGCTAACGATTCGTTTTGATTATTTTCCATTTCTAGCAAATCTTCTGTAACAGCGGTTTCCTTTTCAGTCAGTCCTAGAACTTCTTCTGTAACTGAGAAATCTTCTGAATCAATTGCGGTATGTTCTGGTGGACCTCGTTTTAGAAATTTTACGTTTTCATCGAGTCCGTTTTGTATTATTGGGGATGTAAGTTCATTTGTTGTAGACATGCCAGTATTCATCGCCTGTTGACCTTTCCACCGATTCATTTGTTGTTGTTCATATTTTTCCTGTGGGATAACATCACAATTGCAAGGGTAGATGCCACCTTTCTTAAATCCTTCACAGATAATTTTTGGATCGGCATCTTTTCAAATATGTCCCACCATTTCAGCCAACTTGCTTTTCGGTAATTTCTGACCCACATGATTCCGTTGCCATTTCACGAGTAATGTATCCCACGCCACCTTAATAGATTTGAAAACCGCCAAGTCAAGTGGTTGCAGAAGATGACTGCTATGTGGCGGTAACTTTAGAATGGTTATGTTCGCTTCCGCTGCGGCTTGTACCACATCAATATCGATAGGAGTTGTATGGTTATCATATACAACTAATGCAGGATCATTTCCTTCTACCAAGGGTTTGAAAGTTTTCACGAAATGGTTTTTAAAAACTTTTGACTTTATCCACCGGTTAGGTGTGGCAGCATATGTCGTACCTGGGTATTCTTTATTTGTATCTGCTATCCAGGTGTCCCAGACATTTTTTCCTTTATATATAATTAACGGTGGCGCTTTTTGTCCATTTGCGGCAGCAGCAAACAGGACACTGGTGTTCGTTCTTTTCGTACCAGAAACGATTCTAGTACAAGCATGGCCTTTTTCACCTATGACTTTTGTCTTTGAAGGATCACTACAAAAACCTGTCTCGTCCACATTCCAAATATTAGATGGTTTATCTTGAAGGTTCAGTTCTTGAACTGTATTTTTTAACAACTCAAAATATGGATATATTAGAAAAGGATCCGTATTTTTCTTTCTGGCGTATTCCAACGCTTCAGGTTTTTTAATTGACAAATTATGTTTTTTTTTAAATTTTAAAACCAATTCTCACCAGGTACGTTGTTTTTGAATCGAGTCTTGAGCTGCTTGTGTGTAACATATTTGCCCACAACTTCTAGGACTTCTTTGCGGCTGAGTCCAAAACCCCATTTTTCGAGACTTTTGAGTCCATTTGCAAGGGCTTCTTCATTTTCGATTGCTAAGGCTGTAGGTCTTCCCATCGTCGAGCGTTTTATACCTCTACGACCTTTAATGTGATCTTTTAGAGTGCTTCTAGGTATCTTGAAGAGTTTACTAACACGTAGTGTGCCACATTTTCCGCTTGTAACATGTTCCACCGCGGTTTTCAAGTCCTCAGTCGAGTAAGCGGCTCGAGTGGTTTTACGTTTGTAGTCCCAAACTATTTTACCTATAACAAAAAGTGCCTAGGTAAGTACTAGATACAAACAGCAAACAACCTCAGTAGCAGGGTCAAGTGCACCTACTAGGTGCTCTTTTCCACTACAAATGGGTGCACTTCACTTAAACCAAAAATATTTGAGAAAAGTGCATCTACCCTCTTCAAATAAAATAGGGTTATAATAAAAACAATTTAGT
Source organism: Platerodrilus igneus (assembly GCA_036346225.1). Classification (NCBI taxonomy): domain Eukaryota; kingdom Metazoa; phylum Arthropoda; class Insecta; order Coleoptera; family Lycidae; genus Platerodrilus; species Platerodrilus igneus. The sequence continues at coordinate 2,641,108 of JARFIW010001125.1, forward strand.
ATTTGTTCTTACTTAATTAACTATAAAACTCATAAATGTAACATGTAGCTATGACATACGTACCTGGGCAAAAATTTCATAAATATTTTTCACAACATCAACGCATTCAACACACGAATAAAACAGCTGACGCTTTGTCCGGCGGCCACCTTTTCTTGCTTGAGTCAATATCGGTTATGAAGGGATCTGCATTACATTAAGAAAAGACCTTATTTTGATGAGCACCAGATTCCGCCACAGTACTATAAGTGGTTGAGATTTAAAAAACAACTGATGCACTGACCCCCAAAACGCACTTACTCCACTTTATTCTAAACGATTTATATACCAAAGCATCGTTTTAAAGTAAGCAGACGGGCTTAAATTTACAAGTGAGCTAGGGAAACGCTTGAAACTATTTTACGATTACTTTATTGGATGTCACCTGATCCTCATACATGCGCCACACCCACACATATGACGACTTGCTCTTATACCGTTAATTCTAATTATTTAAAATCGAATGCTTTTTAATATCTACGGTTGAGAGGGAACGCAATTAAGTTATTTTTGTGTAAATAATTAATGAAGGAATGGTACAATATAATATACGATTAGTCTGTTTCCACCCTACATCGTGTTATTTTGGTCACCGATACCGTGGACGTTTAAATTATAAATCCGAATCAGTCTACAAATGATGTGTAGATAAAGTTGTTATTGTTACGTGATAATTCAGACTTTTGATTATCTGACGGTGACAGTGCTGACGATTTTGCTTATAAGTTGTTAAAATGGTTTTTAAGTAGGTGGTATTACATTATATACATATAGTAGGTTATAGATCTACTGATTGGACGGATTTCTGAATAACAAAATGAATATATTGGATCTTGAACAAATTTTAAAAGATTTTTTGCCTAAAAGATCGATTTGGTATAGTCGACAATCGACATGAAGAACTGGGCGTCGATGCTGTAGTTTTGGCGCAAGTCCAGGTGCTGAATTCTGATGCTAATTTCATTATTACAAACATACAAACAAGGAAAAGATTGCTTAAAACATATGTGTGGAGTACGGCACTGTATGGCTGTAAAGCCTGGACAGTAGGGGAAGCAGACAAGAAGAAGGTAGAAGCCTTTGAAATGTGGTGCTACAGATGTATGATAATGATACCATGGACAGACAAGGTTAATAACAAAGAGGTACTAGAAATGGTAGGGAAAGAAAGAACTATGTGGAAAACAGTAAAAAGTAAGAGAGATAGGATAATAGGCCACATACTAAGACATGAGGGAATAGTGCGGAGTATATTAGAAGCAGAGACAGGAAAAAAGAAAAGTAGAGATAGAACTAGGTTACACTACTGCACACAGATAGCGAAAGATGTAGGATGTGAAAATTTCAGGGAAATGTGTAGGCTATCTCAGAATAGAAATCAATGGGGGTACGCTTCCAACCAGTCGCAAGATGGAAAACTTATTGCCTTTTTCTACTTATTATGGGATTTTATTTACGAGAGTTTCCAGTAAGCGAATAGAGCCCACGGCAAGTTCTGATGGAAAATGGCCCAAAGTTGTGGAAATCTCAAAGGCAAAGCGGCTAGTCGAACTATATGCTCTGGGTGGAACATGAGCTATGGGTCGGGGTTGGATTGCGACCAAAAATATGAAGAATAAAGCGCCACTGTATTTTTCTATACAGAGAAGACCTACTTAAGTCCCTTGTACAAGGCGAATGCGGAAACCTTTATTCTATAACCGCTATACAGTTTATTAAAGACAACATAATCCCTCAAGTTTCTTACCTTATGGCTCGACTTTGACCTTTGTACTTCACTGCTACACCTGTGAACAGATTAAACAAAGAATAGCACTGTTTGTGCGTTTATACTCAAAATTTTAAAATTCAATTCGAATCATCTTTCATTCATTCTAATTAAAAAGAATAGTCTTGTTCAAAAATAAAAATCTATTCCTCTTGTATTCAGTTACCGTGCTTTTTACAAAATATCTTTTCATTTATTATATATTTTTGATTAAATTAATTTGTGAAAATTATTTACAAAGGCACTGGATATAATCAGTACCGTTCAGTTTAAATGTGGTTATTTCTGTAAGAAATATCTAGCCAAGTTTTATTAACAAATTGATTAAGCCTGAAGTTGCTTTCTGAGCTGTTACTTACTGATAACAAAAATGTTGGTTTGGGTAGATCTACCATAACCTCACAATAAATAATTCCAGTTAGTTATTAATGAAATAGTAAACATAGAAGTTTAATTTCTAATTTTTCTTAAATTGAAGAATTTACTTTCTCTATCACATAATGACATCTTCCGTAGTTTCAGTGTATTAATAAAAGATTTAGAAATGTAAAATTTACAGATTCCTATTGCTTAATATTGAAAAATATATTTATAGCCTGTCCTTGACCTATTTTGAAGTTCAAATAACTTGATTAAACAAAAAATTATCTATCTGCTATGTCCATAATTCAGCTAACATACGAAAACAAATTTCTACATACCAGATGTCCATCTGACAGAAAAATACCTGCTAGGCGTCTTGCGTCAGCATTTAAATAAAGAAATCTCCAATTCAGAACAAGTAATTTTGCTGCTTACTGAAGCTCCAAACTACTCGGCATCCATTTTAAGTAATTGAATCTCGCCAGATCCACACTCGAACAAAGCGTAAATTCCTATATTTTCTTCTTGTGCATTTAATTAAAATTACGTTAAACCAGGCTTCTGTTAACTAAAGGTTGTATGTTTTTTCAAAGCTAAACATCATTTCCAATTTTCATATCAATTGCAAACTACATATTAATTAAGGTTGCTTTACGTGTAAATCAAAGTTACTAACATTATTTCCAAATTAAATATTATATCAAACGTTGAATACTATATACAAAATCGCACGTTATATCGAAACTAAACATCATTTCCAATTTTCACATTATTACCAAGCTGAATGTTAATTAAAGTTGCTTTACGTATAAATTAAAATTACGAATATTATCAAACGTTGCATGTTATATCAAAAGTTGCATGTTATAACAAAAGTTGCATGTTATAACAAAAGTTGCACTGAAAATCTTTACTTAATATGGTTACAGAATCGATTCTACTTACTGTTAACTACGGTCCTTCAACCAAAAATTTCTCGTCATCTGCGAGCTGTTCCAGCAAGTGGACAATACAAAAATGCTTTTCGGAGATGACATTCTCTCCTAAAACAACTTAAATCGCACGTGCTTCCAACACGAAAAAACTGCAAAAACCATTGTCCTCGGATTCAAGGAACAATTCGACTTGCTTTTACCACAGCTGTATTGGAAGTGTCTAGGTCAAGCGAGTTACCGCTCGGCAACAAGATTATCTTACAATTTCCTAACAGATGGAGCTCTAGGAATGATACTAAATGAAAAGTTTATTTTGTCACCGTGTAAATTAAATTTTAATTTGAATTGAATGCTAATATTTTATTGGACAATAGGTAATATTTATTTAGTGGATTGTGTAGCATTATTATGCATTATATTGTTTATTATTAAATAAATAGATTAATTATATGAACACATCTAGATAGGAAATAAAATCGTTACAAACTAAAGACAAAAATAATAACTGTACTTAAATATGGTGATTATTATAAACAACTACAGGTATTGGTTTTGCAATACTCTCAACAAATGTTAATTGTGCGAAAGGATTTACTTGAAAACTATTAATACGGCAAATGTCTAAGTATTGAGGGATCCTTGGCAGCCACAGCTGCTTAACCCCCTACACATATCACTGAATCTCGGTGAGATAGGGCATACAATTAGAAAATATTAGAAGGGAATCGAGCTGTATATAAGCTGTTGTGAGAATTGCAGGGAACGGTGTAGGCTAACTCAGAACGTAAATAAGCTGAGGTACAAGTCCGACCAATTTCAAGATGTAAAACCCAATGACGAAAAATTAAGTGCTCTTAAATCTGATGATTATTATAAACAACTACAGGTGTTGGTTGTAAAATATTTTCAACTAATGTTGATTGTGCAAAAGGATAAATTGGAAAGACTATTAATTCGACAAAGGTTCAGGTGCTGGGGGAACTAGGCAGCCATATGCTGCTTATCCCCCTTCACAAACCACTGAATATGGGGAAATAGGGTATATAACGGTGAAACAAAAGAAGGTGACCGAACTGCATCAAACAAGAAAGAACAGCAGTTATATTCAAAGACATCGAACATAGATACAAGAAGAAAACTGTTCAAAGCATAGTGTGGAGTACAGCGCAGTACATCTATGAAATATGGGCAGTGGAAAAGCAGACAGGAAAAGATAAAAGCCTACTGGAATGTAGTACTTCAGATGTACGAGGATGGTACCATGGAAAGACAAAGTTAATAACAAATAGGTGGTAGCAATAGTAGAGGAATAAAGATATCTGTGGAAAATGAAAAAAATAAGAGAAATAGAAGGACAGTATACGTTCTAAGACATTTCTGGCGATAGTACAGGATCTACTACAATCAGAGATAGGAAAAAAGAGGTAGAGGTAGACTGAGATCAGACTTTCGCACACAGATAGTGATAGATGCAAACTGAGCAAATTTCAGGGAAATGTGTAGGTTGGTTCAGACTAGGAAACAATGAGGGTACGCGTCCAACCAGTTCTAGGACTGAAGACCTAATGATGATGATGGATGATGAATCTTTTTGTGTTATAACAACCTCGCACCAGCAATGGCATTACATGTTTCAGAAATTATCATTCATATGCATTGGCCATATTAAATGGCCATATTAAAAAAAAATCATTTCAATTGATTTTAGTACATTAACATTAATATAGCATTTCTAAATGTATAGTTAAAGTATTTTTTTATTTCAGGCACATCTGTTGTTTTTAATACCGGTTGATTAACTGTATAAACAATATCTTCATTAATATAATACGTGTCAGCCTTATCAGGCCACTTCCAAGCAAATCTTGTTCTTTTCATAAATTTTTCAGCTCTTTCCGAATTCATTTTCAAAACCACTCCTGTAACAAACAATACTTGTAAGAAATTTAAAATTGGAACAATGAGTTATGTAATTACCAGGATAGTAATTTTTCCCATATTTAACACAAAATCAAATCACATAAAAATGATCCAAAAACATCATCACATTCAATAACAGACAATACGACAGAAGACAAAGAGATTAATCTTCCCCATCTCAAATTAGCCAACTTAAAAAGCAAAACAAAAGTAGTTAAGAGGATTCCAAAGGCTACAACAGCAAAATATGCTTTAATTCTATCTGAACTTATAGACAAATGCACAGAATCAAACTCTTTCATCTCCTGAAAAAACTACTACTTTCCAGTTATTTCAGTAACACCATCTGCTTTTCTGTATATCAAACTCAAAATGAGGGTTACTCACTGAGGTGACTAATTTAAAAGCGTTTCTGAATACGACTCGATGATCAAGGAAACACTCGCCTAAACTTGAGTAAGAAATGAGTGTAAAACAAGGTAAGATTCAGTGAAAGATGAGTGTTATCTATGAATTCCACGCATAGAATCATTGCAGGTGTATACGGCCCGTCAACTACTGGTAGATATTTCTACCGTAATTATTACTCCGGTAGTTATTGTTCGTATATACGTAGTGAGTGTTTTCTTCTACAATAATAGTCACGTTATTAGATATTGCACGTCTTAATTACGTTTTACATACATCAAGATTTAAGATACAGGAACAGTACAGTATTATTAAGCTAGATGTATAAATTGCGTAAGGTTTAAACGATTTTCACAAACGCAAGAAAACCAACTTCAAATTCTCTAAAAATAGAATCTTGAGCACCACCTTTCACGTAAAGATTCTCAGGATTGCTATAAAACATAAATTGAAGCAAAGGACATTTGTATTAATAATCGATATTAGTTAATAAATCTTGACAATTGTCTAAGAATACGGCACGTGATGCCGCCCCACACAAACGAACCTACATTCGCATGCAATTTGTGTGATTATACCACATCACAAAAAGATAATTTATCACGACATGTTCGGTCGCATACCATCGGTTGTTCATTCGCGTGCAATTTGTGTGGTTATACCACATCACAAAAAAGCTATCTACAAAAACATTTTCGGTCGCATGCACGTCCATTCGCTTGCATTTTGTGTAATTATACCGCATCACAAAAAACTCGTTTACAGGAACATTTTCGTTCACATATTAATGAACGCCCATTCGCATGCAATTTGTGTGATTACACCACATCATGTAAAGGTAATTTACCAAGACATTTTCGGTCGCATACTAACGAACGTCCATTTGCTTGCAACTTGTGTAATTACACCGCATCACAAAAAGGTAATTTACAGGAACATTTTCGGTCGCATTCTAACGAACGTCCATTTGCATGCAATTTGTGTAATTATACCACATCACAAAAAAGTAATTTACCAGTACATTTGAGGTTGCATACTAATGAACGTCCATTTACATGCAATTTGTGTAAATATACCGCATCACGAAAAAGTCATTTACAAATACATTTTCGATTGCATACTAACAAACGTTCATAGACACGCAATTTGTGTAATCATACCATGTCACAAAAAAAGTAATTTACAAGAACGGTTAAGGTCGCAAAGTAGGAATCGTCCAATTCCATGTAATGTGTATAATTATAGCTCGTCATGAAAAAGTGATCTACACAAACATGCGTAGTCACGTACTAACTAGCGTCTATTTGTATGTAATTTATGCGAGTATAATGTGTCATAAAAGAATACTTTACAAGTACATTTGTAATCGCATACTAACAAACATCTTTTGGTATGCAGTTTGTGTGATTATACAACATCACAAAGTATTATTTACAAGTACGTTTATGGGGGTCATACTAATGAACGTCTATTCACACGCAATTTGTGTTACTATTCCCCATAAAAAAGGCTACTCTAAAAGTTTATTTGCTATCGCATACCAACAAACATTTATTTGTGTGAATAATTTGTATTGCAAAATTATTTCTGCAGCCCCGTATTAATCAACACCCCATTTGTTTGCAATATGTGGATTATTTCGCATTGGAGAAGAATAATCTAAAAGCAAATGTGCGATTCCATAGTAGCAAACGTTCATTTGCATGCTCTATATGTAAAATGCCGCAATAAAAAAGTACATTTAGGAAAACATACGATTGTATATTAATCCTTTATTACCCGCGCCGTCGGTTTTTCCCGGTGAACCTTTTTTTTTATATTTTTGTCTACAAAATTATGCCAGATATTTAGTACTTTTACAAAATAGGCTATTTAAATGATACTAAAGTATTCTTTTGTTTGGTGTAGTTTCGGAATAGCGAGTCCTTGTCCCAACAATTAACGGTAAACCCTTGAAGTAGTGATGGGCTCAATCGATAGTCTATCGATTGGAGTATCGATAGTTTGTACTATCGATAGTTACTCATCATTAGGGATTCAGTCCTGGAACTGGTTAGACGCGTACCATCATTGTTTCCTATTCTGAACTAACCTACAGATTTCCCTGAAATTTGCACAGTCTGCATCTATCACTATCAGATCTAGGTCTACATCTACCTCTTTTTTGCTATCTCTGCTTGTAATATATTCCATACTATTCCCCAAAAATGTCTTAGAATATATTCCGCCCTTCTATTTCTCTTTTTCCCAGATATCCTTGTTCCCCTACTATTTCTATAACCTATTCGTTATTATCTTTGTCTGTCCATGTTATCGTCCTCGTACATCTGAAGCACAGCATTTCAAAAGGTTGCTACCGTTTTCCTGTCTGCGTTTCATATTGCCCGTATTTCATAGGCATACTGTGCTATGCTCCACACATATGGTTTCAACAATTTTCTTCTTGTTCTATGTTTGTTGTCTTTTCTCATAGGCGCTGTTCTTTCTTGTTAGTTGCAGTTCGGTCACCTTCTATTGTTTTACAGTTATATACCCTATTTCTCCGACCTTTAGTGGTTATGAAGGGAGGTAAGTAGTTGTGGCTGCCAAGTTCCCCCTTAGTCATTTACCGATTTAATATATTTTCCAATATATCTTTTCGCACAGTTAACATTAGTTGCAGATATTTCGCAACCAACAACTAGTTGTTTATACTAATCATCAGATTTATCTGCGCTTAGTTTATCGTCATTAGGTTTTCCGTCTCAAACCTGATTGGACATGTACCTGCACTTATTTATATGCTGAGCTAGCTTACATACTTCCCTGAAATTCTCACACAGCATATGTATACAGCTCGTTCCCCTTCTATTGTTTTCTAATTTTATGCCTTATTTTACCGAGATTCAGTGAAGGGGGTTAAGCAACCTGTGGCTACCAAGATCCCCCAACACTTGAACATTTTCCGAAATAATGGTTTCCAGTAAATCCTTTGACACACTTAACATTATTCGAGAATATTGCGCAACCACTTTTTGTAGTTACGTATAATAATCATCATGTTTAAGTACAGTTATTTTTTCGTCATTAGTTTATCCATCTTGGGATTAGTTGGATGCGTACCTCCATTGATTTCTATTCTGAGCTAGCCTACACATCCTCCCTGAAACCCCTACAGCCTACATCTTTTACTATCTGTGTGCAGTAGTCTAACCTAGGTCTGCCTCTTCTTCTCTTTTTTCCTATCTCTGCTTCTAATATATTCCGCACTATTCCCTCATGCCGTAGTATGTGGCCTATCCTCCTATTTCTCCTATTTTTTACCGTTTTCCACATATTTCTTTCTTCCCCTACCATTTTTAGTACCTCTTCGTTCTTAACTTTGTCTGTCCATGATATCTTCATCATACGCCTGTAACACCACATTTCAAAGGCTTCTACCTTTTTCTTGTCCGCTTCTACTACTGTTCAGGCTTCACAGTCGTACAGTGCTGCGCTCCACACATATGTTTTAAGCAATCTTTTCCTTGTTTCTATGTTTGTGGTTTTTGAGCACAGTAGTTGCTTTTTCTTGTTAACAGTAGCACGACCTTGTACTAATCTTTGTTTTATATCCTTTGTGCTTTTCCCATCTTGTGTTATTTGGCTTCCTAGGTAGCAGAAATCCTTAACCTCTTGTAAGTTCGTGTTACATACTTGTATTCTTGTTTTTGATTTATTTTCCCCATCTTTGCTTACTAGAACTTTAGTTTTAGTTTTGTTAATTTTCATACCGTATCTTCTGTTAGAACCGTTTCCATTTCATTAAGAGCAGCTTCTAACTCTTCCTTGTTAGACGCTAATACCGCTATATCATCTGCAAATCTAAGCATATCAATTTTTTGTCCCTACATAGTAATTCTAAATGTCTTCCTGCATTTGACAGTATTCATTGCCTCTTCTATGTACAAGTTAAAAATCAATGGGGATAGGGCACATCCCTGTCTCACCCTTTTCCTAATGTTTACTTCTCTACGTTCCTGTTCTAATTCTATTACTGCTGTTTGCTCTTTGTATAAGCTATGTACGATTCGTCTATCCCTATAACTCATTCCAATCTTTTTGAGTATTTCATACATTTTTTTCCATTTTACATTGTCGAATGTATTTTCCAGATCTACAAACCCTATATACACGCTTTCCCCTTTTTCTATTGTTTTCTCCATTATCACTCTCAGAGCTAAAATAGCCTCCCGTGTTCCCCTGTTTCTCCTAAACCCAAACTGGTCTTCTCCTAGTATTTCTTCCGCCCGTTTTTCCATTCGTCTTTGCACAATTCTAGTTAATATTTTTTACACGTGTGCTGTCAAACTGTTTGTTCGAAAATTTTCACATCTATCCGCGCCTTTCCTTTTTGGTATAGTTATTATGAAGTTACGTTTGAAATCTTTGGGTATCTCGCCCGTCTCATACATATAGCTTACAAGTTGGAAGAGACGTTCTGATACTGTTTGTCCGGCGGCTTTTAGAGTTTCTGCTTGCACCTTATCTGTACCCGGCGCCTTAAAATTTTTTAGACTTTTTAATGCTAATTCAAACTCATCTCTAAGTATAGGATATCCCAAGTCATCATTTTCAATGTCTGATTCCTGTTCTAATGCAGTTAGTTCCTCTCCTGCATATAAATTCCCTATATATTCTTGCCATCTACCCACTTTCTCTACGTTTTCTATGATGACGTTTCCTTGTGCATCCCTTATATTTTTGCTATACGGTTTTATATCCCTAAAATTCATTCTAATTAATTTGTATGCTTCGTCTGTCTTTCCTATTTCCATCTTCGTTTGTACCTCTTTGCACTTTTCATCAATCCATTGTTCTTTAGCTTTCCTGCTGTTTTATTATCGAATACCCGTTTTCCGTAACGGGATACAAATAGAACCACCTTGAGTGCAAAAGGCCGTAAACAAGGGGTTCCGAGATAGAGCGTGGACTGTAATTATTAAGGGGTGAGGGTGAGAACAGTTTATAGGAGTATAATCATACAAAGACATAAAAAACACTTACTGAAAGTTCCTTTGGCACTGGAGAGGCACTAAACACTGTAACTAACGCTTTTGGCCAAGGGTTGAAGGAAAGGAGCGAGACAGGAAAGGAAGAGTCCAATGCCGGATTAGAAGAAGAGAGCGGATTTATTTTTATTAGTTGTGGCTATCACGAGACTTGACGACCGACTCAATAACAAGCGCTAACCATTCGGACCCGCTCGCGCGGAGAGAGGGAATGCCCCGAACGGGGACAGATATGGCGCGTACATACCGCCCACCTAAAATTAAGAAAAATTTTACAAAAAAAACGAAATATAATTAGAGCTAGGCATTTCCTCCTAACCGCAGAGTACGGTTAACCCGCCGATACTCGGGTGGGGAGAAAACAAAGAGAAAGAAAACAACTAAAAGTGTGACTAAAATCGTAAAAAATTAAAATATCCTAACGAAAATTTAAGTATTACTTTTCTAAAGGAAGGGAAGAATTTTATTCACGGGACGAACGAAGGTACCACGAGACGTTTTACTGAAACAACACGAGTAACTCCGTCGCGACCGGGAAAAAGCTTTCGATACGGCCTAGCGGCCATGACAAAGGCGAGGTATTTATTCCTAGGAGAAAACCATATGACCCACCTTCAAGTCGTTATCCAAGGGACGGTTCCACTTTGTCCGCTGCGTGAGTGTGAGTAAATATTCGTTCGACCACCGGCGCCAGAAAGATTGAGTGATTTGACATAAGCGTTGCCAACGTGAATGTAATTTGATACTCTCGGGAAGCGTGATTTCTGGCAAACTCAGAATTGGACCCCCAATCAGAAAATGACCAGGGGTTAGGTAATCAGGGCTATCAGTAGCGTCCGAGGAGTAGAAAGCTAGAGGTCGGCTATTCAACACGGCTTCGATACGAGCAAATATAGTTGTGAGCTCCTCAAATGTGAGGACCTGTTGACCGATAGTTCGCAGTAATAAGGCTTTTGCGGATTTTACGCAAGCTTCCCAAATGCCACCAAAATTAGGTGCATATGGGGGGTTAAATTGCCACTTAACTTGAAGAACAGCCATTGCAGAAAATATTTCCTCATTATTTTGACGCAAAAATTCACTGGCTTCCTTCAGCATGCGAGCGGAGCCAATAAAATTTTTGCCACAGTCTGAATAAATGGAATCAGGAGAGCCGCGACGAGAAACAAAACGATTAAAGGATGCCATAAAGGCGTTTGTAGAAAGTTCAGAAACCAGCTCTAAATGCGCAGCTCTGGTGCACATGCAAACAAAGGCACATAGATAAGATTTTCGATTAGAAGAATTTCGATTTAACGAAGCTTTCGTTAAAAAGGGGCCAGCAAAATCAATTCCGACGTGAGCAAATGCGCGAGTTAATTGTACACGAGAAGGAGGCAGATCGGACATTATTGGCTGAGGGGGCTTAGCGTTTAATCTAAAACAGGACAAACAATCGTAAATAGTTTGCCGAACTAAAGAGCGCAGACCAAAATCCAATAAGTTCGGAGAATAAGAGAATGTGTCATAGAGGGGCCTGAATGTAAAGATAAAAGGTGATAATGTTTGCAAATTAATTTAGATAAGTTCGCCCGTTTAGGCAATAATAGAGGATGCTTGCTAGTATAGGGCAACTGAGAATGTTTCAAGCGACCGCCCACCCTAAACAAGCCTTGGGAATCAATAAAGGGCGATAACCTTCTAAACGAGAGAGGAAGATTCTTATTTTTCATATAATAATAATTCTGAAGTAAAAACTGACGTTGAGTCAACTTTACACAAGTCATCAGACCATTTCGGAATTCGTCGCAGGAAATGGGGCCTAACATTTTTCTCGGGGTGGCGACAATTGTGAATAAACCGATTCACATATGCCATGCTGTATTGCAAATGAGATAAACAAGAGAATCGCTCCATAAAATCACAAAATTCATTTTGTTCTGTAGCAATAAGCGAGACAGGAATTTGTTTCAATTCGGGAACTTCCCTATAGGAGGAAAGAGCTGTTGAGGTTGATAAAATCGTAATTGAAATTGCACGAACCATGCCACCACAATTCGTTGTGCAATAGTTGAAGTGGAGAACAACCTCTTGAAGCCACGTCTGCGGGATTATTTTCCCGCAAATATGACGCCACTGAGAAATAGTAGTATATTCCAGAATTTGGCTAACTCGATTTCCCACAAATGGCTTGAGCAAATATGAAGGAGTCTGTAGCCAGGTTATTACTACTTGAGAATCAGAAAATAGTTTCGTTTCCAAAATTGGGTAAGAAAATTTATTTAAAGTAATTGAATGAATTAATTTTGCCAATAAAAGAGCACCGAAAGTTCTAAGCGGGGATACTTAAATATTTTAGAGGAGCAACCTTGCTCTTAGCTTGAATTAGGTTGCAATTCACTGAATCACCACAAATTATATGTAAATAGACGCAAGCGCCGTAACCCCTTTCGCTCGCATCACAGAATCCTAACAATCTGTAGGTTCCCGTGAATTGAGACAAAGACGAGGAATTTTAGCTGCGATAATATTGTAACTTGGTTACAAAAATCTTGCCATTCAGAACACCAATTATGGTCGGGGACATCATCCCAACCTAATTGTTGTAACCAAAGCCGTTGTAACAGGTGTTTGACTATAAAATTACCGGGGTTAACCAACCTAACGGGTCGAATATACGAGCCATATAAGAAAGTACGGCGCGTTTATTAAACGGGCCTGCAAAGGAATTACGTTATAAGTGAATACGTCTAATAAAGGATTCCAAACTAAACCTAATATTTTTATACCGCTCACTTGATCAGAGAAAGTAATAAGAGTTTCTAATTCCGATTTTCAAAATCTTGTAACAATTCCACGGCATTGCTTGACCATTTACGCAAATGAAATTGTCCGAGAGAGAGAAGCTTAATAAGCTCGCGCTGTAGCTGTCTCGCTTCTGTGACACTACAGGCACCAAAAATTACATCGTCCATGTATGTGTGATGCATAATAGCTTCGGAGGCCATAGGGTAAGATTTACCCTCGTCAATTACTAATTGTTGAAGTACTCTTTGAGCCAGAAATGCGGAGGGCGCTAACCCATACGTGAGAGTTTTGAGTTCATATTCACAAATATTTTCTTGAGAAGTAGATCGCCAAAAAATGTGCTGGAATTGACGATCCGAGGAACAAACCAGAATCTGACGGTACATCCTTTGGATGTCCGCACAAACAGCAATTTTGTGACAACGAAATGCGGATATTATTTCGGGTAGATTTCCTTGTAGCTTAGGGCCAGAATATAACCTGTCATTAAGAGAAATTCCTAATGAATCAGTAGCAGAACCATTGAAAACAACGCGTAGCTTCGTAGTGCTACTTGTTATTTTAGAAACTGCGATAGTACATAATCGGATGGGGTTTCGGCAACGGACATGTGACCAAGATCAAAATATTCCTGCAAAAAGCCATTATAAGCATTTAGCTTTTCAGGAGAGAGTAAAAGACGCCTTTCTAAATTTAAATAGCAATTATAAGCGGCCCGACGATTTTTACCAAGCGGTTCAATACTATGATTGAAAGGAAGAGCAACCGTGTAACGACCAGAATCGTCACGCGAGTGGGTTGCGAGAAAATGCGTCTCACAAAACACATCTTCTGGGAGGTTTCGTGGGAATTTTAATTTCTTCCAATTCCCAGAAATTTCTTATTTCTTTATCTATAGCATCAGATTGAATGAAAAGTGAAGTAGCGTTAACCGTAGGGTTAATACACGGAACTTGACCGAGCAGCACGTAACCAAACATGGTTTGAATCGCTAAAGGGCGGCCAGGAATAATAGCGGAATGTTCGGAAAACAGTACTTCGGCACATATCTCGGCACCTAGAAGAATTTCTACGGGCAAGGATTGATGGAAACTTTTATCAGCCATTTGCATATTTTTAAATTTATTATAAACAGAAATGGGCAATGTACTACCCGGTATATTTCCTGTTATTTTAGGAAATATTGAAGCCTTGAATTGAATTCTATTTTGAGAATATTTAGAATAGACTGTGCAACAAACAGTCCCCTTGGACTTTATTAAAGCGTCGGAAATTCCACTAACTTGGCGGGAATCCCTAGTACGCTGAAGACCCAAACGTTGAACACATGTACTAGTAATTGCGTTTATTTGAGATCCAGAATCAAAACGCACCTTACGGGTTGTAAATCCTGGTTTATATCTAAAATAAGAGCCTGCACTGTTGCCAACAGCACAGTATAATTTTCATGAGAATTCGAAACATTACAAGCCGAAACTATTTCGGGTGCTATTGCAGTAGAGGATTTTTCCGAATTATGCACCACCTCGTTGGGCAGGGGTTTATGCAACAAAGTATGGTGATATGAGAAATGGCAAACTTTACATTTACCTTCAGAATTGCAACCTCGAGTATGATTACCCAAGCATTTAAAGCACAAATTTAAAGTTTTAATAGTGGAATAACGATCGGCAATATTAAGTGCATGAAATGTTGAACAACCATAAATTTTATGAGCTTCACCACAGCACGGGCATGAAACTCGGGCAGCTTTAGCCGTAGCGGCATTTTGCGAACTTTTCATTAAGAGAGACTGATTGAAGTTGGATTTGAAACGAGGATGCGCATTAGGTTTAATAACCCTATCTTTTTTCATATCGTCATAAAGCTCAGAGGTTTTGCTTTGCAACGATAAAAAATCGAAGAGCTGAGAACAAGTAGGAACTTCGGAACCTACTTTTAGATCAAAAGCATTTTGCGTTTTGAACTCAAGATTACGGTAACACAACGAAAATAGTATAAAGTCGGCCAAATCTTCGACTTTATCCGTCGCCTTCAATGTGTTAACAGCGTTAAAGTGAATATTGATGAAGTTTGAGAGAGATCCAGATGATTTAAATTGTAATATTTTATTTAAATAATAGCTAGTAATTCTACGGGGTGAGTTATAGCGTTCTTCTAGCTTATCAAAAGCTTGTTGGTACAAATCAGCCTCAAGGGCTAGATCCGAAATTAGGGCGAGAGCTTCACCCTTAAGATAGCTACGCAAATAGTGATACTTACGAATTAGCGGGATTTGTTCGTTTTCATGAACCAGACTCTTGTAAAGCGAAATGAAATTTTGCCAGTTTTCTACACATCCATCAAAGGGGGTTATACTTAGAGGTTTTAAATAACTTACAGAAGTTTGAGAGGATTAGTTGAAATATCATCAACCGATTTTGATGCATTTTGTTTGATATCTAAATACCGCGTACGAATAACGTCTAACAGATTGTCAAACGAAGAACTTTGAGTATTAATCTCATCCTTTTCGTCAACAACCGAATTATAGGTTAAAATTTTATCGTAGACAACATCTAGTTGTTGTTCAATACTTTGCATACGTAGATATCTCGCTTCTACGGCAGCTAAACGGGTTGCGGTACGAACATAATCGGCAATTTCGGTTAAGCGCGCGAAATAGTCTTCAAGTTTTTTCTTTAAAATATTACCTTCTGCCATAATTAAGAACTTTATGAATAAATTAACAATAGTTAAGTAAACTAACGTACGTATTAAAGGACGGCTTGTTTGTAAACAAACAAATTCTGAATGGAGTGCAATGATCTTGATATTGAAATATGGTAACAATAATCTAATTGCAATGAACTTGAACTCGAAAGAATGCACGTGCGATTTAACAACAAATTGAAACGTACAGATAACACTTTCAAATCGTTTCTATTATCAAGTACTAAATGATTTACGAATTTGTGAATTAATAAAGACCTACGTTTGTATGCCTTTGAATCGATGAGGCGAGAAAGAGAACGATATAAACGTAGTTCTAGATCCGGTCGATGGAGCAAATGTTTTATTATCGAATACCCGTTTTCCGTAACGGGATACAAATAGAACCACCTTGAGTGCAAAAGGCCGTAAACAAGGGGTTCCGAGATAGAGCGTGGACTGTAATTATTAAGGGGTGAGGGTGAGAACAGTTTATAGGAGTATAATCATACAAAGACATAAAAAACACTTACTGAAAGTTCCTTTGGCACTGGAGAGGCACTAAACACTGTAACTAACGCTTTTGGCCAAGGGTTGAAGGAAAGGAGCGAGACAGGAAAGGAAGAATCCAATGCCGGATTAGAAGAAGAGAGCGGATTTATTTTTATTAGTTGTGGCTATCACGAGACTTGACGACCGACTCAATAACAAGCGCTAACCATTCGGACCCGCTCGCGCGGAGAGAGGGAATGCCCCGAACGGGGACAGATATGGCGCGTACACCTGCATTTTTGAATAATTTCCCTGTTAAGAACTGTAAGTAGTTAATAGTTGGTTGTGTTATTATAGCATTTATTATTATTAGAAAGTTATTTAAAAATAAGGATCAAGGACTGTAGAAACCAAAATTTAAAAAGAAAAATTTAATTTAATTATTTTGACAAGCCTAAAAATATTGGAGTAAATAGAAATCTTGGGGAGTTACACGCGGTTACAAGTAATTGTTAAAGGCCACAATGTAAGTGTATTCCAGAGTAGCTATTATCCTATATTAAGAGAATATTTTTAGGAAATTTATAACACTATTTAAAAACTGACAACCTAACATTTTGTGTGAAGTTGTAAATAAAGCTATTCATAAATTTAGTGTCTTAACAAAAGCTTGGAACCAGTAGTCGGACAGCCCACCATAGAGATCCAATCCTACATATTGTGGTAAAGTTGCGACTTTGTACATCAACCGCAACGGCGCCGCAACATCCTATTTTATAACTTTGTATCTCTGTTTTCCGGTTTCGTCTAATTTATTTTTGTATTTTCGTCATACTTCTATTAAATTCAGGATATCCTTTGTTATCCATGGTTTCTTATTTTCTTTTGTGTATACCCCAGAATATCTCTGGCCGCCATATCTAGACTGGATTTAATGTTATTCCATTCTATTTCTACTTCCTTAGTATCAGATATTTTCCCGATATCTTTAAGCAATTCATTTGTCTTTTTTTCGAATCTTTCTTGAATATCTCTATCTTTTAGTTTCTCTAAGTCCAAGTGCCTTTTTCCGTTTCTTTTTTCACATTCTTAAATTTAAGTGCGGCCTTCATAATTACTATGTTGTGGTCAGTGTCGATATCTGCTTCTGAGTAGCTTCTACAGTCTTTTACTTGATTCCTAAACCGTTGTCTAACAAGAATGTAATCTATTTGATATCTTCCTATATCTCCTGGCATCTTCGACGTATATCGTTTTCTAGCATGATGTTGAAATAATGTGTTTGTGATGATTAAATTATTTTTGTCGCAAAATTCTACCAACCTATTTCCTCTGTCGTTTCTCGTGCCTAGACCAAATAAACCTACTACCGCTCTTTCCCTACCCTTACCTACTACTGCATTAAAATCACCCGTAATTATAAAATTTTCGTGTTCTTTTACGTATCTTAATATGTCTTCGATATCTTTATAGATCGCTTCTACCTCTTCGTCACTGTAGCTAAAAGTGGGCATGTATACCTGTATTATTACTGTGTTTACCGGTTTAGATTCTAATCTAACCATGAGTACTCTTTCGTTCTTTTGTAAGTAATTTTCTACACAGTATCCTATCTTTTTCCGCATAACTATTCCCACACCCAAATTTTCTTCCTCTGCTCCTGTATTAATTACCCTGAAGTTTCCACTCCAAAAATCCCCCGCCCCTGGCCACCGAACTTCCTGATCTCTACTATGTCTAGTAATAACCTATTCATTTCGATTTTTAGGTTCTCTAGTTTACCTACTTGCTTTATACTTCTAACATTCCACGCTCGGGCTCGCAAAATGTTCCCGACTCTTATTTTTAACTTTCCGATGCATCTCCTGAAGTAGGCCCCTCCCGGAGATCCGAATGGGGGACTATTTTAACTCCGGAATCTTTTACCCTAGAGAATGCCATCATTTTATTCCCGTAGCCTTCCACATCGTGGTAGCGTGTCTTAGACTGCCATACCGACCTCTATGGTCTCTGCGAATCTAAGTACTGAAAGAGCCGCTGCCCTCTTTTGAGGACCTGTCTTAGTCTGGTTCCTCACTAACGACCCTACTACTTTGGTGGGACCTGTAGTTTGGCTCTTTAGCTCATTAGAACACGCAAGCCATTTCACCTGTTCTAGTAATCTATAACTTCGGCAAGGTGCAGGTCCATTCGAAATGTCTTTTTCGTAAATATCGTAAGAAATAAAATTTCATCTTCTTCAGAGGTAATATATAATCAATTACATATTAGTCAACTGGTGCTAAAGAAACACTTTTTAAGAATAACGCTGTGTCTCCTGAACAGATGTTATTTCGAACCTTAAGATTTCATGCCATAGGCTCTTTTTTGCAAATTGTAGAAGATTTTTTTGGAATAGATAAATTGACAGGAAGTAGAATCGTTTATAAAGTAACAAGAGTGATTGCTGGTTTACACAAACGCTTTATAAAAATGCCAGGATGTGAAAATGAATTTCAATTTAATAGCCAGCGGTTTATTGCAATAGCCGGTTTCCAAAGTGTATTGGAGTTATAACTTGCACTCACATAAGAATAATTTCCCCAGGGGGAGAAGAACCTGAAATTTATCGCAATAGGAAAAATTTCTTCTTTTTCAACGTACAGGGAAAATATGTGACAATTCATTAAAATTTCAGAATATAGTGTGCTCACGACAGCAATATATTCAATAATTCTAGAATTAAGCAAGCATTTGAAAATGAAGCTTTTGGAAGATACGTGCTTGTCGGTGATAGTGGATATGGAATCAAACCATATATAATCACACCATTGGCAAATCCTCAATCTCGTGCTGAACATTTATTCAACGAATCTCAAATTAGAACTAGAAATTGTATAGAGAGATTATTTGGGACGTTGAAACGACGTTTCCCTATTTTAGCATTTGGAATTCGTTTACAAACCAACAAAGTGGAAGCTATTGTTGTGGCTACAGCAGTACTACATAATATAGCATTATTGTTCGACGATCCTATGTCTCAAGTTAATGAAAAAGAAGAAGCTGCAATGGATTTTATAAATGATGTAAATGTAATAAGAGTAACAGACGTAGCTGGTTCAAATTTAAATAATATAGTTAGACATAGATTAATAAATAAACATTTTTCTAGACTGTAAAAAGATATTTTATTTCTAAAAATCAATTTTAATAAACAAATAATTTTTTCATAAGAGCATTTTTTTTTTGTAATTGCAAAACTTGTTTACGTATTTCATATAGTTCAGTTTCTTGTTTCTATTTTAAATCGTAATCTTCTTGTTTAAACCTACTTTCCAATTCAAAATTCTGCTTTATCTGCAAAACTTCGTTTCATGCTTTTCACGGAAGTTAAGGTTCGCGCCTTGTGAGCTGCTTTTTTAAAAACCAGTTCCAAAACTTCTTAACAGTTTATTGATTTAACTTAAACAGAAAGTATAATGGAATTTTGACAAACTGAATAAAATAACTTTAAGTCGAAATTAGTTAATTAATTGAACTAATATTAGGGCGAGTAGCTTAGGTAAACAACAATGCAAAAGCTGTAATACTCAGACTGACTACCGTCAACTGGAGCTCCCGGGCTTTTTATAATATCCCTACCCCCTCACATGGCTGTTGCTTTAATTATGTTTAGGGCATTAATTGTGCTATAATAAAAGGACGAAACACATTTGAGTAGTGGGGTAAGGCCGGTCCTAATTCAAAACGTGTTTACACGTATTTTTCATATGTAAAATACATGTGCATCGTTTTGAATTAGGATCGGCCTTATATACTTTCAATGTAAAATAGTTGTGAAAACATTTCAATGTAAAATAGTTGTGAAAACATGAATTCTTATATACTTTCAATGTAAAATACTTGTGGGCACGTTTTGAATTAGGATCGGCTTTATATTACTTTCAATGAAACACACGTATGTTGAAAAATGTAAGTGCAGAGAAAAATGTGTGTAGCTGTTTTGAATTCGGTTTTCTAGCGAGAAGTTATAAAGAATGCCAGATGCAAAATATCGCATTCAAGTCAATTGTGTTTAATTAAAGTGGATTCTGATTTATGTTTTTATTTATGTTTAGAGGCTGCAAATACACATGAGCCGGTTTCAATTCAAAATGTGTTCACTCTTGTGATAGGTTAAAAATTGGGTTGGCAAAGTACGCAGATGGTGGTAATCTGCTATATAAGGAGATTGCTTCTAATACTAATTTAATTAGTCAAAGTTTACTGCATATATTTACATACAAACATGTATATAGTTGATATTCAGGGATTTAAATACAAGAAAAACGAGTTTGTGTGCAAAGAAATTGCGGTTTTGGACTTGTTGAAAGGTGATGTTTGGCATCAAATTTTTAAACTGCCAATGCAGTCTAGTTGTTTGAGCCAAGATCATATAAAACATAACGACTGGGTGACAAGAAATATTCATGGTTTTTCTTGGGATGAATCTTCAACGACTGGAATGGTGTTATCATATATAGCGCTTTATTTGAAGCAAATTATCCGACCCGGTGAAGAAATATTTGTGAAGGGTCTAGAAAAGAAGAAATTGATTGAAACCTATCTAATGCAAAACGTTGTAACTGATATGCTTGCACTAGGTTGTCCTAAGCTATCGGAGTTAAAAATCAACAACCGTTTAAAATATAACATCCATTGTTGTAGACACAGCAATAGTAATCTGCAATGTGCAAAACAAAATATTTTGTTATTAAAAAAATGGCCTGATAATAATAAAAAACAATAGAAAGATTGTGTCTGTATTATTTATTTTAATATAATTTTACAATGTTAGCCGTAGCAAATTATCCGACTCGGTAAAGAAGTATGTGTGAAAGGTCTAGAAAAAAAGAAGTGGATGGAAACCTATCTATTGCAAAATATTATAGGCACGGCAATAATAGTCTGCAATGTGCAAAACAAAATACTTTGTTATTAAAAGAATGGTTTGATAATAATAAAAAACAATAGAAAAAATTGTGTCTGTATTATTATTGTAGTCAGTAAGAAATCTTTGATGCTGATGTCTGCAGAAAAAACAATTAAACTCAGACAGCACGAATGGGACTCTCAACTCTGAAAGCAATTATAATTGATCAACGCAATAGCTCTTTACTGGTTTTACAACATTTAACAAATTGTAAAGATATTTCGAAAAATTTGCCAAAGACAGACAGACAAATAGACAGATAGACAGACTAACTGCACCAATTTTCTCATTTTCGCTTTTAAAGAATAACAAGTCGTAGTTATTAAATCGCGAACTCAGTTTATCTGCAAGAAATATATAAACGAGGAAATTTATAAAATGTCCCAACTTGAAAAAACTAGAAATAAATCTATTGAGTTATATGCTAACGTTGCAACTGGTGGATCTGCTCACGGAGTAAACAATTTTTTCCAGCACTTCATTTGGATTGACTATAAACTACTCAATAATTTTAACCTAACCACTATCATTATTCTTTTCTGACAAGGGCAATTTTTAAAAAGTTTTCATTTTTGATTTGTTTTATAGAACACAACTACAACTTGACAATAGAGATTGAGCGATTATCACACACATATCTTGAGTATATATAAAGATATTAAACAACAAGAACAACAGAAAATTCAACCCATGTCAGACAACTTTTTTTCTTGTCAACGGTAGTCTAGTCTAATGCGCATAAATTAATTATAGCACCGTATAACTAAGTACCAAGACAAGCAACTCAATTCTTTAAATAACCTAAAACAACTCAAGCTAAAAATAACAAATACCCCGGCGCAATCTTAAACTGAAAATTAATAAACCCAAACAAGGAATAACAATACAAAAGGTGAAATAAATCCCAATTTTTGCAAAACTCTGAAAGTAATTGAAATTAAAACTAAATATTTATTATTAGAACCCTCAGCTATAATGAGTTCAGATATGAAGATTTACATAGAGACGATACCACCCTTTAATGGAGACCAATGTCTTCTTGGTAATTTTATCTCCAAGTGTGAAATATTTTTGAAAACTTCTACCAACCCGGAGACAACGATATAAAAGTATTACTTTTACGCCTAATCATTAGTAAACTAACCGGACGGGCACTAACACTAATAGCTAGTAAAGACGACTTAGAAAATGGGAAAATTTTAAACGCATATTAATTGCATATTTTGGCGTTCAACATAACCTAAAATGCCTAGTACGCGACTTAGTAAACCTTAGAATGGAAAATAACCAATAGCCATACCAATTCGGAATGAAATGTCAAGATGTAGGAAGCTTCATCTTAACGAAATTAAAAATTTAACAACTCGACCATAATATCAGACTTGTAAAAACAAAGATGTATGACGAAATGGCATTAAACACATACTTAAATGCACTAGCAGAACGACTATAACACAAAATCAATAATAAACACAATATACCGCATGTCAACAAAAGAAGTTGTAGGGAAATTCAAAGACAAAGTTAATGCGGGTCTAGTATTAAAATTTGTTGGCAGTAAGGGTAAGTCCTACTGTATTGTAAGCAAGAAAGACACGATTAAAAAGATTAAAGGGGTCTCACGAAGTGTAGTTGAGAATATTAACGTAGATAGTTTTAAGGATATTGTACATTGCGGAAGATTTGATTCTAGGAAATGAGCAACCTACGAAAGTACGGAATATATGATATTAATGCTAATTGGTTTAGTGACCGCGTTTGTGCACTTTTCGAATGTCTTCACCAATCTTCGATTGTTTCCAAAAAAAATATTCAAGCCTGCCATTTCCGAAAATATGACGTAGAAGTTATTTACAATTAAATTGCTTTATTAGTAAGTATCCTGTAGACAACAAGCTTGGTATTCCCTTAGTAAAGGTTTAAAGTGTTTTGTTAAGTTTTTGTTTATAGTAGAACTGCATCTTCTACCGCAATAAATTACGCAGTGTAAAATCTAAAACGAATCTTAGATGTTTTAAAAATACAATCGGAAACAATAGCAAAATACACAATAATTGGTGTTTGTAAATAAATTCAGTTCTATTTTAATAAAAAAATACAGACTTACCTTAAATTTTAAATAAGAGGAAAAATCACTGCACAAACACGAAACGTTTTGTTTAAATTTCGACAAACTTTACACAAAAGCGAACGGAATGAGTAGACTTTTTAATAATTAGACCGGGTTATATATAGATGAAATAATTACATGTTAATTAATCTGTATTACTAATTGAAGTTTGTATTTCCCTAAATACGTAGTCGAGGATGGCTACTAGTAAGTACCTTGTGTGAATCCCAAGCAATTATACGTCAATTTCTAATGCACTGTACTCAAACATAATTAATAGAAAGTTCATTGACAAGAAATTATACACACATTTCACATGTAATTTGGGTAGTCCATAATTGTCAAGGAATTAGTTTGGAAAGAATTGTATTTTCCAAGTACCTATTTAGCATTGACTAAATAATTATATTATGACGTGTTTAGAAATTAAAAAAATGTTAAACCAGAAAATTGATAACTGTTTAAAATTTTAAAAGTCATGACTCTGAATATTCTAAAAACAGTACATTACTGTTTGAAAATGGTTTTAAATATTAAACACTTATGGCCTATAAAGGGCACAGTTCTAAAATTCCCACGGTTTTAGATTTCCGGAGATGGTTGATTAAAGCGAATGTCATAGATGAGCAAAAAAATTTAGAGGTTTGGGAGCTTTAAAGTGTAACTTTGTAAGGAGTGGTCCTATTTCAAATCTGTTTGCAGATTCGAATTCTACGTAAAATTGTAGATTAATTTGATATATTGAATAACTAAAAAAATTAATGCGGACGACCAAAAAATCGCTACCAGCAAAAAATCTTAAAATGAGGGTAGTTCCCTGGGGATGATGCTATCTAAAAAATTCCTAAAGATTCGGGTAGCTGAAAAAAATCTAATATTAATTGATACCAAACCAGATATGTTTATCTCCAAAGATGCAATGGCTAGTCAAAGAAAACTATTTGGTTTAGAATGTTAGCGGTAAAAAAATTTGAAAATTGGGGTAGCTCTCTGGGGGATGATGCTATCAAAAAAATTTCTAGAGATTCGGGGGTCTGAGATAATTTCTAATATTAATGAATACCAAACAATATAGATTTATCTCGTGGGTGGAAATGTGGAGAAAGATTTATCTCGCAGAGGGTATATGTGTAATTTTGTAAGGGGTGGTCCTATTTTAAATCTGTTTACAGATTCGGATTCTACGTAAAATTCTAAACTAATTTGATGTGTCGAATTGCAAAAAAATTTATAAGGATGGGCAAAAATCGCTACCTGCAAAAAATCTTAAAATAAGGGTAGCTCCCTAGGGGATAATGCTATCTAAAAAATTCCTAGAGATTCGGGTAGCTGAGCAATTCTAATATTAATTGATACCAAACAAGATAGGTTTATCTCGAAAGATGAAAATGGTTAGTCAAAGAAAACTATTTGGTCCAGATGAGGGAGCAAATGAGGATGCTGGAGCAAATGAGGTCACAAAAGCCCTAAAAACCTACTACTACTTGGTCATGTAAAGCAAAAGTATTTTTCTCAATAGTAGTAGCCTCCATGTGTTCAAAATGATGAATCCGTAAATTAGACAATGACTTCCAGTCAGAAAACCTATGCCGAAAACCACGATACCAAAGTAAAGCTTCAGCCTCGAACAACTCTGCTGCAGACTCAAATAACTGCAATTCGGATACATGGTGAGTTCGTCGGAGTTTTTCGACTCGTTCCAAGAAATCATGTACGGTAAGAGTATTTGGATTACCAGAAAATTTCACATTCCACACCCACACAGGAAGACTGTGGTAGGAAGTCATTTGAATACGAACAAGAAAGAAATGAGTAGAAAGTAACTATATTAAAGGCTAACCGTAACTCAATAAAAGCTCAAAAGAAAAAAAATTCGTTGCGAATACAGGACAATTAAAAACATCCGACGGATAAACTTCGGGAACACCAATAGGAGAGAAACAACAAAATAGAAATTAGAATAGGGCTGTAGAATAAAGGAAAAATCTGAGAAAAAAAATATGAACTCTAGACGTGACAAAGAGAACAAAATATACAGAGAGGGAAGCAAGAAAAAAAAATCTTGGGCGCCAGAGTTTTCAACGAACTAGGATTATTGGTGAAAACACAAGACCAATAATCTGAAATTAACCCATCAATAATATTAAGCGTAAGGGACGAAACATAAATAATATCAGGCCGAAAAAATGCGGATCATGTAGGAACTTAGGCACTAACATAAATAAACAAAAGATCGGAGTAAAAATTAACTAAAACGAACTCGGAGCCAAAACTAACTAAAATAGAATCGGAGCTCAAGTTACATGAAACAAAATCGCAGCACAAGAAAATTAACGAAAACCAAATCGCAAAAGAAATTAACTAAACAAAATCGCAGCCGAAATTAATCACAAAAGGGATCGCAGCAGAAATTAATTACAAAAAAAACGCAGCCCCACGCCAGGGCGTCAATATTTTATGTTACGTACATTGACGTAACCTAAAATAAAACCAAGAAAAAGAAAGAAGTAAGTAAGTATGACCGGGCTCAGGCGGCGAGTGGCCGGGGTCTTATACGTATAAGCACGTAAAGGAAAGCCTGAAAAAAATAGAGAAAAAAATATATACACTCATTCATTCACACTCATAACAAAACATACAAAGGAAAAAAGAACTTATAATTAACCAAAATATTTACAGAACACAGTAAAAAAATTATTCATGAAAATGGCGAGCTGTAGTTTTTAGGTACTTACCCCTTGACAGTAATTAATAAAAAAAGAGGAAAGAACCAAACGCAACCCTAAAAACCACAGCTCTAGATCATCGTAAGTATAGCCTTAACCTCTATTTACAAACATAATGGCAACAACATTTTCAAATGTGCCAGCAAGTCTTTAAACCGTTTTTATATAAATAAGTAGTATATTTTTAGTAATTTATAAACAAACAGTAAAGCATTAATAAAAGAGCAGTAAATACCAAAATAGTTCAATAATTTTCATATAGAAGGATTAAATTTAGAAATGCCATATTTGAACGGGAAAATCCCAGGCGTTGTGGTTCCAAAGTAAGAAGCGAATACAAAGAAAACTAACCCTCGAATTGCTGACGTCGAGGTGGAGTCAGTCGCTGGTCTACGTCAGCGAGTAGGTAGGTCTACGCCCAGGAAGAACGCGTTTGGCGTTTCATTACCAGAAGAAACGACAGCTCAAAGGATTAACGTGTACCCCCGCAGGAAGCTAGAATAATTACGAACAATAAATTAATTTATTAAAACCGAAAAGTAGTGTTTTATAAACCCTAAATACTCATCACGTTATATAATGCGTGCCAGCAATTCGCATAATGAAAACGAAACAAAGCGAAACAGAACGGATGTTTTCTTGTTGCTAGTCGAACAGAAAGTGAATATTAAACTTGTTTAGCTAAAGCACCAAAGCTCAACGTAAACTTGTCGTCAAGGAAATAAAACAGGAAAACCCGAATTTTGTTGAAATAAATTCGCCGAATTCTTTAAAAAGGGAAAACACACCAACATTTAATTAGTGAATACTTGGAAAGACGCCTATCTAATTATGGCGTAAATTCCACGTTAAGGAATTCTTAGAAAAGATATTTATTTTTCAAATGAGCAAAAACATTTATCAAGTAACATATATAGGATGTTTATTATTAATTGATATACAATTTTACACACGCGAAAGAACTATGTTTAGTTTACGGAATTAATTTTCGTGTTTAACGCCAAAGGAATTTAATTATTTATGGTTCCGGGTTGGGACCGTGTCATTTTATAAATTAAGGTCGACGTTTCGCCCACTTTTGTAAGGTGCTTCATCAGGACAATAAAATAAAAAAAAATATTTTATTGTACAAAAGTGGGCGAAACGTCGAACTTAATTTATAAAATGACACGGTTTCAACCCGGAACCATAAATAATTATAATGACTCCGGTCGTGAAAGTCTTCGACAATATCACAAATTATTGTATATAAACTAATCAATTATTTACGAAAATGAACGTAACAACACATACAATGTTTTAAATTTTTTCAGATGAAACAAATTAATGGAGCCCATAAATATTACATTATCAAGCTATTTCTATTCATCAGCTACTTTTGATCTGTATAACATACTAACAGATATTTTTAAGCAGACTAAAAATTTTTTTCCGATTTCGTCACCAAGTACAGTAGTCTTTCATTATAAAATGAACAAATTAATCAGGCCGTTATATTATATTCGTCGGCTCATCTTTGACCCAATAATATCTTAACGCGTTCAATGAAGCTACTTCCTTGCGTTATTCAAATTATTACAAACGCACATACAAAGTTAACTCAAAAAGCGATGTCGACTTCAAATATTAAAATAATTACCCACATGTGCTTAATCTTTAAACAATTATCGCGACTGCAGACGGTCTCAAATCTCTGCGTTATTCAAATAATTAATATTAAAGCATGCATTGAAACGATGCCGCCCTTCAAATATAAAAATAATCATCTACACATGCTTAACCTTTTAAACAATTATGTTGACCTTAAAATAACGATTCTACTACCAATTGAGCAGAATTTCGTCACATACGTTGCTTTATACAATGCTTACAAATTAATGAGAATCATATCATTGTCGCACAGTCTCTCCAAAGTCTTTAGTAAAAAAGATGTAGGACTGATCGGTTTGTAAGATTTAACCTGGAAGTAATCCTTCCGGTCTGGTTTAGGAATGAAGACAACTGTAACCCTTCTCCAGCTGCTGGGGACGTATCTAAAAGCAATCAGCAACTAAAAAGTACCACGAGGAATGGTGCGAGTTTCTCCACAACCCACTGTAGTAGGGCTGGGAAGATGCCATCCATTCCAAGGGACTTAAACGGTTTGAGAGTTGAGATAGCCCATTTAATTTTCCTTTCATCCACTACCCGGTTTGAAACCTCCCGGTCGGCTTCATTAGGGGGCGAACTGGGTTCCACCTTGTATGAAGAAAGTTGTGATACATTACCTGGAAAGTGAGTGTCCATGAGTAACTCAGCTGTTTCTGTATCGTTGGTGATGTACGTACCATCCGCATATTTTAGGTAGCATGGTTGATGGCGAGGATCTTAAGACAAAATCCTGTTAATGCGAGAGATTGCATTGACAGACTCGATTGAGTTACAGAAGGTCTTCCAAGAGTCTCTCTGTCGTCTTCTAATTGCCGTTTTGTATAGTCGTTGGTGGCTTTTATAGGCCTCCCAGTCTGCCTTGTTGAACAGTTTGCCTAAGGTCTTTTTCAGCTTCTGTAGCTCTTCACCCCACTATGGGGTGATGGAGCGATTAGAATCTGTCCTGACTGGGCATGCCTATTCAAAAGACTCTACAATGGAATTCCATAGAGAGAACGAGTATCTCTGTATCTCTTCTATTGTTATAGGGTTGTCGATGCCTTGTAGTGCCAAAAGTCGTTCCTCTAGGCTGCCTAAATAGATAAACCTGTTGGTCGTTTTTGGGTTTCTATATTCTTTACAGACAACTTCTGCTGCTTTATTTTAAAACTTAACAATCTGTGATCTGACAGTGTTGCTTTAAGCGTCACCTGCCAGTTTAAGATGTTTTGAAATGCCTGCCGATGTTATACTTGTTATACTTCCGGGTGTCACTGTTATAATCCCGTCGCCGCGTGTTCAGCGCCACTACTACAGTTGGCAACTCTGATACCATCCACGTTCACGTTATTGCACAACAATGGTGTTATGACATGCTCAATCTCAGGGTCCTTGTCGTTTGGGAGTTGGTTACACCATGTCCTCGTTGAAACCAAATTTAACGTCTTCCCTCTTCTTCGTTCGTAGGCAGGATAAAGAAACAACCAGGTAAGGAACGATAAGGCAAGATTAGGAAAAAAACTACACTCTAAAAGAGAAAGGACAAGAAAGGACACAGGCAAACGTCACCGTTCGACGTCTCGTTGGCTAATAATAATCCTGTCGTGTCCAAACCGTGCACTTACGTCACTCCGCGCCTGCGCATTCTTTTGCGCAAACGCAACTGTCCGGGATGGCGGAAATGAACAAGTCTATTTTAAAAATAATGGCGGGAATTCACTCACAAATTTGAAAGTGTGCAATGCCAATTTTGGCATGTAACACACTTTGTTTATTGTTTCGTCATTAGAAAATGATAAAGAAACGAAGGTGTTATAAGAAAAGAAACCAACATTTGTAGCTTTTCACAAACTGTAATCAAAACCCACTTGACAATTTACCTAATCATTTATTGGCCAACTAATTAATCTAACAGCTTTGTCAATTGCATATTAGAAATTTTAAAATAATTGTGCGATGCAAATGTAGGAATGTTGAATCTTGTAATTTCTTGTTCCCTAATAATTTTTTTTTACTATAGATATTGGAGTTTCAAAAGTTTTCAGTGGTTATAAAAGTTAGAAAATATGTATAATTAAAATATCTGTGAGGTTTATAACTGGACTTATAAATTCCACAGCACTGCCATCTATATGTGCTCCCTAGCACTTCATTAACCAAGTAGGCGGAGTACTAAACTTTATATCCTTTTCTAACGAATATCTGCATCTCGACATTTCGTCCCGCCTTACGCTATCTCACCCCAATCCGCACTTTTATACCAGATGGTAGGTAACCTGCTGTGATGAGCTCTTAAGAAAAAGTTGCAATACATAAAATCGAAGACCCGTGCATTGTTTTGAATTGAAATGTTAAAAATATATATATATATATATATATATATATATATATATATATATATATATATATATATATCAGAGCATGGAACCTTGTACTCAGTGCACGGTAGCCGGTATCGTTAGCGCTATTCAGATCGTTGTATACAAAAAGGTATCGTTTATGTACGCTTCCGCCAGTTTAAATCTAAATAACCTTTCTACACGTTATTTTCAAATTTCTTTTTAAATATAGCACATGGAAAGTAAAAGCAAGATATGCCGTAGGTTTGATTTGTATGTATTGTAATTATGCTAGAACAGATTGTAATGATAACGATTTTTGTGTTTGCGCTAACCTGCAGCAGTGACATACAACAATTCTGAAATTAATTATAGAACCTTTTTTTACGCACACGAGTGCAACGGGATAAGGTATATGGCAACTATACGACGACATACGAGTGGAATGGTTTAACATCATCGCCTTTCTATTTTTACCCTACATTGCAGTTAAAGGTTAAATTTTTACTTTCCTATCTGAATTGTTTTTTTCTTTAAAGCAATAAAAATGAAATATCCTGATTGCTTGAGAATAATTATTTACGAAATATTTTATGTAAAGCGCGTTTTTCTCTTCTAATTTATTGTTAGCATAACGCTTAGCGGTACAACGACCAGTATAAATTCTAAAACACTAGAAGGGCGAAGAGGTATATGCTTGGACATCCTTCCACATTTAATACGAGAGTCTCCCAACAGTAAGGACTTAGCACTTGACCTTGAATGTATGTCATATGAACAACGCATTTTCTTAGCGCGGTTAAGAGCAGGTTATTACACTAGGGGAATTGTTATACTCACGGTATTATTCCCGCCAATTGTAACTTATATTGCACACGTTTTAAAAGTGATGCAATCGCTTTTTAAGTCAATTTGCAAGCACAATTTAAATCAAAACAAATTACTTGCATGGCGGTATCTGGAAATTTGTCTCAGGGTCACACGATGGTTTTATAGAATAGGTTCACGCTTACGCCATGTTGAATCCGTCCTTTTTTTACTCCTATCGTAGGGAAATGACAGGATTTAGGTAACAGGTACACATTAAAAGACAAAGATAAAAGGAACCTACATCCTTAAAAGGAAAAGACACACGACACAGACAGATGTTGCTTCGTCGAGGGCTCGTAACTTAACATGTAACAAGGTTTGAAAGTAACGCCCTGAAACTGATATTGGTAAACATAATAGGTTTTGCGTAATCGTCATCACTTCGATTCTAATGCATTCTAATTTCGTGTTTACGCAAAGTCAGCTTGGACAAAAACAGCTTGTTACAGCGAGTGTACTTAAATTTGGGATTCGCTTTTGAAGCAACTGGGTTTTATTGTGAAATATTCTCGCTTGCACATATAAAGTTTTTTTTGCGTAAATTCACTTGCAGACTCCTCACATTTTACCTTTACTTTAAAAAAATACAAAGTCAATAAGAATAAATTATTATATCTTTACACATTTTCGAACAAGACGACAAAACGATTATATGCAGGTTAAATTCCTAATTCTAGGATTTCACTTGTCAAGTTGTTATCAAATTAAGGTCAGATACCAAGTCCATACTTTAATAAGTATGTAGTGTGACCTTTGGTTTGCTGCCATGCGCAGTGTATCAAGGTACCCGATATTAGAACCCGCCCCTGTGTACACAAAAATTGAACTTTCTTTTATTTAATTCTTTCAACACCCTCTTGTAAATAACACGTTTGAAGCAAAAAGTACCCCGAAGATTCGTTGTTTTTTAATATAGGTTTGAGGTATTAAATGAAAATGTCTTTATGCACATGCAACCAACTCGAGCAAAAGTAGTAGATTATTGGAATTTGCTCTTTGTATAGGCAGGCAATTTATGTGATTGTTGTGTCATGTTAAAAATTGACCTATTAAGACGTGTACGGTCGCCTACGCACACTACCGTTCGAATGCTTTGTGTACCACAAGAAAGTTATTCACAAACACATAACTTAATCACATACTAACGAACGATCGCGGTCACGTAATTTCCCTAGTCAATCTTCATCATATAAAAGTGCATCTAAACAAGATGTTTTCACATACTAAGAAACGACAATTTACATGCAATTTGTGTAATTATTCGGCATTACGAAAAAGTCTTTTACAACAACATATGCGATCGCATACTAACGAACGTCCATTCGAATGCAATTTGTGTAATTATTCGGCATCACACAAAAGTAGTTTACAAACACATATGCGATCGCATACTAACGAACGTCCATTCGAATGCAATTTGTGTAATTATTCGGCATCACAAAAAAGTAGTTTACAAACACATATGCGATCGCATACTAACGAACGTCCATTCGAATGCAATTTGTGTAATTATTCGGCATCACAAAAAAGTAATTTACAAATACATATGCGATCGCATACTAACGAACGTCCATTCGAATGCAATTTATGTAATTATACCACATCACACAAAAGTAATTTACAAACACATATTCGATCGCATACTAACGAACGTCCATTCGGATGCAATTTGTGTAATTATACCACATTACAGAGAAGTATTTTACAAACACATATGCGATCGCATACTAACGAACGTCCATACGAATGCAATTTGTGTAATTATTCGGCATCATACAAAAGTAGTTTACGAACACATATGCGACTGCATACTAACGACCGTCCATTTGAATGCAATTTGTGTAATTATTCGGCATCATACAAAATTAGTTTACAAACACATATGCGATCGCATACTAACGAACGTCCATTCGAATGCAATTTGTGTAAATATACCACATCACGGAAAGATAGTTTAGAAACACATATGTGGTCGCATACTAACAAACGTCCATACGAATGCAATTTGTGTAATTATTCGGCATCATACAAAAGTAGTTTACGAACACATATGCGATCGCATACTAACGAACGTCCATTCGAATGCAATTTGTGTAATTATTCGGCATCACACAAAATTAGTTTACAAACACATATGCGATCGCATACTAACGAACGTCCATTCGAATGCAATTTGTGTAAATATACCACATCACGGAAAGATAGTTTGAAAACACATATGTGGTCGCATACTAACAAACGTCCATTCGAATGCAATTTGTGTAATTATTTGGCATCACGAAAAAGTAATTTACAACAACATATGCGATCGCATACTAACAAACGTCCATTCGAATGCAATTTGTGTAACTATTCGGCATCAAGAAAAAGTTTTTTACAACAACATATCCGATCGCATACTAACGAACGTCCATTCGAATGCAATTTGTGTAATTATTCGGCATCACGAAAAAGTCTTTTACAACAACATATGCGATCGCATACTAACGAACGTCCATTCCAATGCAATTTGTGTAATTATTCGGCATCACAGAAAAATCATTTACAACAACATTTGCGATCGCATACTAATGAACGTCCATTCGAATGCAATTTATGTAATTATTCGGCATCACACAAAAGTAATTTACAAACACATATGCGATCGCATACTAACGAACGTCCATTCGAATGCAATTTGTGTAATTATTCGGCATCATACAAAAGTAGTTTACGAACACATATGCGACTGCATACTAACGAACGTCCATTCGAATGCAATTTGTGTAATTATTCGGCATCACACAAAATTAGTTTACAAACACATATGCGATCGCATACCAACGAACGTCCATTCGAATGCAATTTGTGTAAATATACCACATCACGGAAAGATAGTTTAGAAACACATATGTGGTCGCATACTAACAAACGTCCATTCGAATGCAATTTGTGTAATTATTTGGCATCACAAAAAAGTAATTTACAACAACATATGCGATCGCATACTAACAAACGTCCATTCGAATGCAATTTGTGTAATTATTCGGCATCACGAAAAAGTTTTTTACAACAACATATCCGATCGCATACTAACGAACGTCCATTCCAATGCAATTTGTGTAATTATTCGGCATCACAAAAGAATCATTTATAACAACATTTGCGATCGCATACTAATGAACGTCCATTCGAATGCAATTTATGTAATTATACGGCATCACACAAAAGTAATTTACAAACACATATGCGATCGCATACTAACGAACGTCCATTCGAATGCAATTTGTGTAATTATTCGGCATCACAAAAAAATCATTTACAACAACATATGCGATCGCATACTAACGAACGTCCATTCGATTGCAATTTGTATAATTATTCGGCATTACGAAAAGTCATTTAAAACTCACGCATACTAACGAACGTCCATTCGAATGCAATTTGTGTCATTATACCACATCACAAAGTAGTTATTTACAAAGACATATGTGGTCGCATTTTAATGAACGTCCATTTGCATGCAATTTGTGTAATTATTCCGCATCACGAAAAACTCTTTTACAACGACATATGCGATCGCATACTAACGAACGTCCATTCGAATGCAATTTGTATAATTATTTGGCATCACCAAAAGTCATTACAACAACATATGCGATCGCATACCAACGAACGTCCATTCTAATGCAATTTGTGTAATTATACCATATCACACAAAAGTAATTTACAAACATTTATGCGATCGCATACTAACGAACGTCCATTCGAGTGCAATTTGTGTAATTATTCGGCATCACGAAAAAGTCATTTACAAAAACATGTGCAATCGCAGACTAACGAACGTCCATTCGAATGCAATTTGTGTAATTATTCGGCATCATACAAAAGTAGTTTACGAACACATATGCGACTGCATACTAACGAACGTCCATTCGAATGCAATTTGTGTAATTATTCGGCATCACACAAAATTAGTTTACAAACACATATGCGATCGCATACCAACGAACGTCCATTCGAATGCAATTTGTGTAAATATACCACATCACGGAAAGATAGTTTAGAAACACATATGTGGTCGCATACTAACAAACGTCCATTCGAATGCAATTTGTGTAATTATTTGGCATCACAAAAAAGTAATTTACAACAACATATGCGATCGCATACTAACAAACGTCCATTCGAATGCAATTTGTGTAATTATTCGGCATCACGAAAAAGTTTTTTACAACAACATATCCGATCGCATACTAACGAACGTCCATTCCAATGCAATTTGTGTAATTATTCGGCATCACAAAAGAATCATTTATAACAACATTTGCGATCGCATACTAATGAACGTCCATTCGAATGCAATTTATGTAATTATTCGGCATCATACAAAAGTAGTTTACGAACACATATGCGATCGCATACTAACGAACGTCCATTCGAATGCAATTTGTGTAATTATTCGGCATCACAAAAAAATCATTTACAACAACATATGCGATCGCATACTAACGAACGTCCATTCGATTGCAATTTGTATAATTATTCGGCATTACGAAAAAGTCATTTAAAACTCACATACTAACGAACGTCTATTCGAATGCAATTTGTGTCATTATACCACATCACAAAGTAGTTATTTACAAAGACATATGTGGTCGCATTTTAATGAACATTCATTTGCATGCAATTTGTGTAATTATTCCGCATCACGAAAAACTCTTTACAACGACATATGCGATTTCATACTAACGAACGTCCATTCGAATGCAATTTGTATAATTATTTGGCATCACCAAAAAGTCATTAACAACAACATATGCGATCGCATGCCAAGAACGTCCATTCTAATGCAATTTGTGTAGTTATACCATATCACACAAAAGTAATTTACAAACATTTATGCGATCGCATACTAACGAACGTCCATTCGAGTGCAATTTGTGTAATTATTCGGCATCACGAAAAAGTCATTTACAAAAACATGTGCAATCGCAGACTAACGAACGTCCATTCGAATGCAATTTCTGTAGTTATACTACATCACAGAACTGGGCAGCTAAACGCCATGCGTAGCGCCACCGTAACGCAGAAATCAGACCTCTGGCCCAAACACAACGACTAGATATACTCTGTCTACAAGAACCATACTACAAAAACGGAAAATTACCGGAAATACCAACGACAGCCAGACAGATACGTATGGGAGACAGAGCAATGACAGCCACCATAATATCCAACCCTAACATACAAGCAACCACAATACAAAGACACACGAACGAACACCGTTTGCCTAGAAATATCCGGACAAAACATACACAACTAGATACTGATCAACACATACTTCCAATTTCGGTTGGACTCCGAGCCATCCATTACCAATATTAAAACATCCCACGTGCATACGCAAACCAACTCGCAATTTTTGTTGGCGTTGTAAACGGAAAATTCCCAATGTGGCACTATAGCAAGACTGATGCGCGTTGGGAGAGGGTTGAGGACATGATCAACGAGCTATAACTTGAAGTGATGAATTGTCCCTTCAATTCACCCACCCACAGAAATTATCGCGCAGGAGCAAAGAGTAACATTGACGTCACAATAGCAAAAGGCGATTTTTCGCGACATAAACTAACTTACTTAATTATGTGTGTATGTGTTAAACTTGTGTTTTGGCGATAAAATTTACTGGAGGGAAAATTGAACGGCACCATTCTATCACATAAAGGAACATACCCTGATCTGTACCAGGTTGTGTTTGTGTATGTTAAACACTTGACTTTCACCGGGTAATTATTCAAAGCGAGGTTATGAAACTACAATACGTTTTTGCGGTGCCACACAAGTAAATATTTTTTAAATAGTGGGGGAAATACTTCAACATTCCATACTCGAACAATTCAAGATGTTGCGAAAAATCGCCTAAACGGACTAGCGCATCCCCACATACAAAACTGGAAGGTATATGACAACTTAACAATAAGCCATCACAACCTCATAACTTTTGGCATAAACAAGGATAACATACTATTACCAGCGGAAACGTGCAAAAAAAGACTAAAATACAACATACAAAATGCTAACTGGCAAAGACTACTGGACAACTTCATTCCGCCCCCTGATATCCAACGCAACGACAGCGTACACGCTTACGCTCAAGCCCTAACAAGAGGAATTAAAGACTCTATGAAACAAACATTAAAAACAGTAAGACAAACTGCGCCACAAAACCGCTAAAATGGACCACAGAGGTCCAGAAACTGGAAAGCAAACTCGTAAGGCAAGGAGACGCTATCTGGCGGCCCTAACAGCGGCAACTGACCAACTACAGACAACGCAAGGCGACATACGAACATGAGCTATACAACATGAAACGAAAATCCTGGGACACTTTCGTCGAAAGACATTTGCAGACTGATGCGTGGGGGTATCGTACAAGACAGTAACAGGAAAAATTGTATCATTTCACCACATGTGCAGTTGTTGTTGTCTTGGAAGTCGAAGCGGTTCCTGTAGGTTGGATAAGGACCATGTCCCGTGAGAAAATGAATGACCGGGATTGATACCTGTGTAAACGAAGTAAAGATAGTGAAAACGGCAAAAGTGCGGCAAACGTCCCTCAAACAGAAGTCTCCCCCAGAACACCTACTAGCATTAGAATACTAACATTAGTAGGATAAGGACTCGATACTAACCACCTAACCAAAAAATACAACTAACTAAAATAAACAGAAGGAAATACAAACTATATTCGTAATTACTTTAAGAAATCTAACACTAGCCTTAGTAACATAATGTTTATATTTTTAATGTTGTAACGCAACTATATATTACTACTGGGGAAATGTTCTGGTAACATAATTATAACACACCAGCACGACAATATACACACATACCCGCGCATGCTTACGCACAAGTGCGCGCACACACCAGAGACTGTATGTGGCCTCCCTGGTTTCCGGCTGCCGACGGCCAGGACACGTACAGGAATGCGAACTTCTTGGTTTCTGATTTCCGGCTGCCGACGGTCGGAAGCTGAGAAGGAAAGTCCCAAGGACATTACCACAGACAGAAACACTCACGCACGCACCCACCTACGCACACATACCAGGTAATGTATGTGGTCTCCCTGCTTTCCGTCTGCCGACGGCCAGGACACGTACAGGAATACGAAATTCTCGGTTTGTGATTTCCGCCTGCCGACGGTCGGAAGCTGAGAAGGAAAGTTTCAAGGACATTACCACACAGAAACACTCACGCATGCACGCACGCACGCAACGCAAGCACGCACGCACCCACCCACCTACACACACACCAGGAAATGTACGTGGTCCATCTGCTTTCCGGCTGCCGACGGCCAGGACACGTACAAGAATGCGAACTTCTCGGTATGTGATTTCCGGCTGCCGACGGTCGGAAGCTGAGAAGGAAAGTCACAAGGACATTACCACAGGCAGAAACACTCACGCATGCACGCACGCACGCAACACACTCACGCAAGCACGCACCCACCTACACACACACCATGGAATGTACGTGGTCCTCCTGCTTTCCGGCTGCCGACTGCCGGGACACGTACAGGACTGCGAACTTTTCGGTTTGTGATTTCCGGCTGCCGACGGTCGGAAGCTGAGAAGGAAAGTTTCAAGGACATTACCACACAGAAACACTCACGCACGCACCCATCTACACACACACACCAGGGAATGTACGTGGTTCCCCTGCTTTCCGGCTGCCGACGGCCAGGACACGTACAAGAATGTGAACTTCTCGGTATGTGATTTCCGGCTGCCGACGGTCGGAAGCTGAGAAGGAAAGTCCCAAAAACATTACCACAGGCAGAAACACTCACGCATGCACGCACGCAACACACGCACGCACGCACCCACCTACACACACACCAGGGAATGTACGTGGTTCCCCTGCTTTCCGGCTGGCGACTGCCAGGACACGTACAGGACTGCGAACTTCTCGGTTTGTGATTTTCGGCTGCCGACGGTCGGAAGCCGAGAAGGAAAGTCTCAAAGACAATACCACAAACAGAAACACACACACACGCGCGCGCACAGACACCCGAGTATTTCCAAACGCAAATAATATAAGGTTAACCAATATAACTTAAAATAGCAAATAATTCCGTTAGATTCCTAAGGAGTAACAGCTTTGCTGTAATTTTTAGGTAGCAAATTAATTAATGGTAACG
Source organism: Platerodrilus igneus (assembly GCA_036346225.1). Lineage (NCBI taxonomy): Eukaryota > Metazoa > Arthropoda > Insecta > Coleoptera > Lycidae > Platerodrilus > Platerodrilus igneus. The sequence continues at coordinate 2,680,348 of JARFIW010001125.1, forward strand.
TTAGAATAAGTAAATAAATAATAAAATAAAATCACAGAAGAATAAGTTACAAACACATATGTGGTTGCAAACAAACGAACGTCCATTCGAATGCAATTTGTGTAATTATTCCGCGTCACAAAAATGTACTTTACAAGAACATATGTGATCACATACTAACGAACGGCCATTCGAATTCATTTTGTGTAATGAGTCTTGTTGCGTCAATAGAGGGATAAAAAATTATACGCCACTCGTATTGAACAACTAAATTTTGTTTTATTGAAAATGTACGAGTTGAACCTTTCGCTGCTAAGATTGCTACAGAATTACTTTTTGACCCAAAGTTTACACGCAGGTAAACGTGACAGAAGCTCACAGTTGGAGGATCTATGTACAATACAATACAACTCTACATCACAAAAACGTCATTTACAAAGACATATGCGGTCGCATACGAACGAACGCCTATTTGTATGCAACGTGTGTAATTATTCCGCGTCAGAAGCAAGTGCCTTATAAAAACATATCCTATTGCATACTAACGAACGTCCATTCGAATGCAATTTGTGTATTTATTTTACATCACAAAAAAGTCATTTATAAAGAAATGTGGAGTTACATTCTAACGAACGTCCATTTGCATGCACTTTGTGTGATTATTTGGCATTACGAAAGAGTGCTTTATAACTACATATGCGATCGCATACTAACAAACGTCCATTGGAATACAATTTGAGGCTGCCACCAAAAAAAAAACGTAACGGTCTACATGACTGAGAGGTAATTTACAAAGACATATGCGATCGGCCATTTGCATGCAATGTGTCTAATTATTCCGCGTCAAAAAAAGTACCTTATCAATTAATTAATATGCACTATATAACTTGGTAAGTTATATCCGTTTGTAGTATATTTTTCCGTATACAAATAAGAAGAAATTAAAATTAAGGAGAGAGTAAATTTACAAATACGAAATGGAACCTAACAAGGTGTAGCTGAGGTGTCTACTGTTCTGTTGCTCCAAGTAGTACGATGTAGTGTGAGTTGCCAGACCATCAAAACATCATCTTAACCTATATTGCGTCGTACTGAAGATAAGAGACTCTCTTCCGTATCTTTGTGCCGAGGACATAGCTATAATCACCAGGTCAGCATGTTCTCGGCTAGTTGAAGAAGTCCAGGAAACCGACACTGCCCTAGAGAACTGGTTTTGGAGATAGCAGTTCCACATCAACCCAGAGAGAAATCGAACTGTCTTTCTAACGAAAAGATTCCTCTACCCAGACAAGGACATTGTGATCTACGATGAGAACATCCCTTGGAAAAGCGAAACCAAGTACCTAGGGGTAATCGTCCTTAAGAAACTGACTTGGAGCGTCCACAACAAACACTGCACCGCCCAAGCCAAAGCAGTAACATCCAGTCTCTACCCACTACTCCACATGTGAATCCCACTCTGCGGCGTCCACTAGAATACCGTTATCCGTTACTTCTGCAACGAAAACAATTTTAACACAGTACTCGCTGTCGTATGTAATTTTTTGTAATCAATACTACAAGAATAGGCAATAGAAAAAAGTCTATGATATCGATTAAAAAATGTATAAAAGTCAAGTTCTTTCAGTTGTACTGGAAAAAGTAAATATTTCAAATGATTTCTAGGTAAATTTAATTTTTGTGGTTTTTGCAATTGACAACTTTAATTTTAAATTATAGTATATGTAGAGTTTTATTGACTATTTATACAAAAATATCAATGTGAAATATTTTCTTTTCAGTAAAACTGAATGTGATTTTGTATCAAGGTTTATTTATTATACAAAAATGTTGCCAATTCAAACTTTTTCTGCGTTGCGCTAAGCGAATAAAAAAGAAACGTAGTAAAAAATTAACTCATGTCTTAATCGACTAATACAGTAATATTGACGAGTATTGATGTTACTTCTGCAACGAAAACAATTTTAACACAGTACTCGCTGTCGTATGTAATTTTTTGTAATCAATACTACAAAAATAGGCAATAGTTAGTATCAGTGGTTGAGGTACTAAGAATTCTTTCATCATCACTTGGATTAAGAATAATTTTGTTTTGTTTAATAGTAAACACTCCATGTTTGACTGATCTAATTAAACATTGCTGTTTTTGTACAGTCTGATATCGATTAAAAAATGTATAAAAGTCAAGTTCTTTTAGTTGTACTGAAAAAGTATGCAATTTTTTTTTTCAGAAAACGATGCAAATTTTTAATTTTTTCTTACAGGTCAGTTTATTATTTAATATAAATAGTTCACGTAGATTTTACCAACAGTATAGAAAAAAGTCTATGATATCGATTAAAAAATGTATAAAAGTCAAGTTTTTTCAGTTGTACTGAAAAAAAGTAAATATTTCAAATGATTTCTAGGTAAAATTTAATTTTTTTGTTTTGCAATTGACAACTTTAGTTTTAAAATATGGTATATACGCGTGCACCGTTTCGAAGCCAGACCGGCCTTCCATTAATGCTGATTTATTTATTATTCTGCTGATGTTAGCATTAAATTTCTCGCTTTTTATTTTTCTGTGGATGTCAGCATTAAAAAAATTTATACATGCTGGCTTTATTAAATTAGCATTAAATTAGCATTAGCATTAAATTCTTGCTTGCATGGGTTGAATTTTCTGCTGCTCTTGTTGTTTAATATCCTTATATACTCAAGATATGTTTGTGATAATCGTTCTATCTTTATTGCCAAGTTGTAGTTGTGTGTTCTATAGAACAAATCAAAAATGAAAACCTTTTTTTTTAAATTGTCCTTGTCAGGCTAAAATATAGTTACTTAATAAACATTGATTACCGTTAAAGTCGGGGATCATGTCCATGTACAGCATCATTTCAATACTCATCTTGGCTGGGGAATGTTCTGGTAATTTTAAAAAATATATTTTTTTTGACTGGTTATTTTCCGATTTTTGAAAAAGTTGGGTTTATTTTGTAGTTTGTGGTGTTATTTCTTGCTTGGATTTATTAATTTTCCGTTTAGATTGCGTCGGGTTACTTGCTGTTCTTAATTTGAGTCGTTTCGAATTATTTAAAAAATTGATTTGCTTAATTTGTGTTTACTTGCACGGTTGTGTAGTTATATAATGGGTTTTACGCTTGGTATTTGTTTGGTTACGTTTATTTTTAATTTGCCGATGTTAATTTTAATTTCTGAAGTTTCAATAGGATTGAGTGGTTTTCGTAGTAATTTATCTTGCTTGAATGCTTTGCGTTAGTTGCGTCAGTTAAAAGTTCTCTATTCTTAATTATGTCTATTTTGATTAGGTGTGTAATAATTATCTCTTCTCGTGGGTTTATGCGATTGTAATGGAGGTCATATTGAGCAATTGCCGTAACCTGTTTTGGGCATACTAAATCCCATTTCATAAGCAATTAGATTTCATTTATTTCTTGTTATTAACTTAGTTTGTTAAAAAGTTATCATAATTTAAAATATAACCCTTACTTTATGATAACCTGATATATGCTTTGTTCGGATATTTCTAGACAGACGTTGTGTTCGTTCGTGTATCTTTGTATTGTGGTTGCTTGTATGTTAGGGTTGAATATTATGGTGGCTGTCATTGGTCTGTCTCCCTTACATATCTGTCTGGCTGTCGTTGGCATTCCCCGTAACTTTCCGTTTTTGCAGTATGATTCTTGTATGCAGATTATATCTAGTCGTTGTGTTTTGGCCAGGTGTCTGATTTTCTGTGTTACGGTGGCGCTATGCATGGCTTTAACTGTCGAATTTTAATTGTGGTTTCCCTACGCGTCTCAGTTTGTGTTGTTCCGTTTCTCGTGTTTGCAGTCGGTACTGTTTAGAATTGAGCGTCGATCCCAGCTGTCCGTGTTTCCAGTGGGCGTGTCTTAGTTTGGATTCCTCGATAATTGTTGGTTGTATTTGTGTTATTGTCCATATTCGGATTTGTGTATAAGTCTCTCTAGTAGCATTTTATACGTCGGACAGTCCTTTGAGTTATTGGTACATTTTCGGTGTGTTTTTTGGCATGGAATGCAAGCTGGTTTCATTTCTCTTTTTGGACAGTTTAGCTTTTTATGTTTGGCATCTTGTACCCCACAGTGGCTACAGGTGTCCGTCTGAAATGGGCAGTATTTTGAGATGTGCCCTAGATCCTGACATCTCATTCATCGTGGGACCACGAGATGATCTTTTACTGTTATGCATCTGTATTCTATGTATAACTTATTTAGATTTATGAGGATATTACGTAGTTTACTGCTGACGGTTGCCACATGATGTACTGTGGGTTTGTCTTTTGGTCCAGTTTTGAAGCTGAGGACGAATTCTTTGTCAAATTCATTCCAACTTAACTTCTCTTCTAGGTTCTGCTTGTATATTAATGTTTATTTGACTTCTGATTCCTTTAGATACGTCGGGACATCATACAATATCACGAATGGGTTTCTTTTCCGGGGTTTCTCTAATTTTAATACCTCTGTCAGTTTACCATGTTGAAGTAGTTTCCTTGCTTCGTTTTCATTATCCGTGTCTATTATTAGAGTGTTATTGGTGTTTCGAATGTTTTTGATCTTAATGCCATCTGTTTTGGGGTTGATAGTTTTCATGAAGGTGTCCTGTATTTGTTTAATGGATTCACCACGTACGGAAGTGATGAAAACTGTACCTGTTTGGTTTGTCATTGCCCGTGTGATTGCGTCTTGTTTCGGTGGTTTAAGTCTTGTTAGTGCCGCAATGTTCGCGTATGTTGTCTTGGGTGTGATAGTTTCGATGTGTTATACGTTTTCGTGTGTGTGCTGTGATTTTAGGAAATGTTGGTTTTGCTTTCGTAATTGCGTTTTTTGCTCTCGTAAACGCTTTGTGAGTTTATTAGCACAGATATAGATAAAAATATTATAACACCGTACAGTTAGCAATCTCCTCTGATTTACTTTTCAGTATAACTGAATGTGATTTTGTATCAAAATTTATTTATTATAAAAAAATGTTGCCAATTCACTTTTTTCTGCGTTGCCCTAAACGAATAAAAAAAACGTAGTAAAAATTAACTCATGCCTTAATCGACTAATACAGTAATATTGACGGGTATTGATGTTACTTCTGCAACGAAAACAATTTTAACACAGTACTCGCTGTCGTATGTAATTTTTTGTAATCAATACTACAAAAATAGGCAATAGTTAGTATCAGTGGTTGAGGTACTAAGAATTCTTTCATCATCACTTGGATAAAGAACAATTTTTGTTTTGTTTAATAGTAAACACATTATGTTTGACTGATCTAATTAAACATTGCTGTTTCTGTACAGCCTGATATCGATTAAAAAAATGTATAAAAGTCAAGTTCTTTCAGTTGTACTGAAAAAAAGTAATTATTTCAAATGATTTATAGGTAAAATTTAATTTTTTGTTTTGCAATTGACAACTTTAATTTTAAAATATGGTACATACGCGTGCACCGTTTCGAAGCCAGACCGGGCTTCCATTAATGCTGACTAAGTGGATTTATTTGTTATTCTGCTGATGTTAGCATTCAATTTCTCGCTTTTTATTTTTCTGCGGATGTCAGCATTAAAAAAATTTATACATGACTGGCTTTATTAAATTTTCTGTAGATTTCATATTTCTACAATTGCTATTTAGACAATACCTTAGCATTAAATTCTTGCTTACATGGGTTGAATTTTCTGCTGTTCTTGTTGTTTAATATCCTTATATACTCAAGATATGTTTGTGATAATCGTTCTATCTTTATTGCCAAGTTGTAGTTGTGTGTTCTATAGAACAAATCAAAAATGAAAACCTTTTTTTTAAATTGTCCTTGTCAGGCTAAAATATAGTTACTTAATAAACATTGATCACCGTTAAAGTCGGGGATCATGTCCATGTACAGCATCATTTCAATACTCATCTTGGCTGGGGAATGTTCTGGTAATTTTAAAAAATATATTTTTTTTTGACTGGTTATTTTCCGATTTTTGGAAAAGTTGGGTTTATTTTGTAGTTTGTGGTGTTATTTCTTGCTTGGATTTATTAATTTTCCGTTTAGATTGCGTCGGGTTACTTGCTGTTCTTAATTTGAGTCGTTTCGAATTATTTAAAAAATTGATTTGCTTAATTTGTGTTTACTTGCACGGTTGTGTAGTTATATAATGGGTTTTACGCTTGGTATTTGTTTGGTTACGTTTATTTTTAATTTGCCGATGTTAATTTTAATTTCTGAAGTTTCAATAGGATTGAGTGGTTTTCGTAGTAATTTATCTTGCTTGAATGCTTTGCGTTAGTTGCGTCAGTTAAAAGTTCTCTATTCTTAATTATGTCTATTTTGATTAGGTGTGTAATAATTATCTCTTCTCGTGGGTTTATGCGATTGTAAGGTGTCTGCAATGCTTACAATGTTGTAATCTGCTGCATGATGTTGCCAGTTGCTTAGTTGCGTTTGTGTTTCTGTTACAGGTTATTTTTAAATATACTGTAGGTGTTATTCAGTAATCGTTGTGATTTTATACAATGTCGTGTTTGGGAATGATACAATTTGTGCGTTGAAATATTTAATTAAAATTGTCAAGTTTGAATAAGGTTGCGTTTTTCAGTACCGTAATTATTTATATCTTTTCTGAGTAATTTAAATTGATACTTTATAAAAAGTTTCCGGTCATAATTTTATGGTGCTTTAATTTACAATGCTGAAAGGTTATCGCGAAGTTTTAAATAGTTTTTGTTCAGTAATTTATAATTAGATTTATGCGTGGTTTTTCCAAGGTAAGATTTTATTCACTTTTAAAGATGAGATATTTGCGTTCAATTCGCGCTTTATTATTTCTCGTAATAAGAATGTGGTTTTAATAATAGATTTGCACGTTGTCTATTTATGGAATACGATGAGTTTTGTCTGGATAATTAATTTGCTGCGTTATTTTGTAATTACAAGATTTTGGTTTTAATTTTTTGTGATTTTAATTTTCGAAGTATTGTGTTAGTTAAATGCCGGGTTGTTAAATTATAAGTTTGATTTTGTTTCTAAAAAATTTCTTGCGTTAATTAAAACGTAATATAGTCTCTTGTGCGCTTAAAATTTGCGACTTTTTAATTGTCTCTGGTTTTTGTGTCTCAAAAATAAATTTTTATCAGTTCTTATCTCTCTTTCATATACAAGTATAAAATAATGATAAAATTTTAATAACAGCTTGAAGATAATCTCTAGCAATTGCTAACTAGATTATTTTCAAAAAATTGCATAAAAAAGTTGTAACAATAGTCAATATACATAAATAAATCATAAACTAGCAAATATCAAATATGTTTGTTAATAATAAAAATAAAAGTCAATTGGTTTAAAGGAATATGAACTTACACTAGTTGCTTTGTTGATTTCATTGATTTTTTGCTTTGTTTCGGTTTTCTTTTGGATTTGATCTATTCTTGTATCGCCTCCAATTTTTTTTTGTTGAATTTGAACTATTTTTGTTTCGCCTTCAACTTCTTTTTGCTGGGATTGAACGATTCTTGTTTCGCCTTCAACTTTTGTTTTGTTTTGCCAAATTCGAAATTGAAATTCCAGACCACCAGTTTCTCGATTTTGGATTTGCTAGTTCCCTTTTGACATCCGTTACGCTGCGCCAGTTAAGGTTCGTGGCTGCGAGCGGTCCTTTTTAAAAAGACTTTTTAATCTTCTTAACACATTTACTTGTTTATACAGAAATTAACATTGAATTTTGACAATCTTGAATGAATTATTCTAAGTCGAAGATATATTAGTTAATCGTACAAGGTAGGTTATCTAACGAACTGCAATGTTAAAGCTGAACGATGGAGTAACTGCCTGTGAGTGGAGCTCCCGGGTCTTTTATAACATCCCTACCCCCTCACAAGTCTGTGGGAACTTGCAGACCTAATGTCTGCTTTCATTTGATTCTTATTCATAATAGATTGTTGCAATCTTAAAACTATTCATAACTACTTTGTTGCGAGCTTACTTCTTCATAATCTTGGTACGTGATTGTCTGTGACCACCTGTGACCTGACATCTGCAGTGTCACTTATCTTTATGTACATACATGGTGGGTTTATTTCCAGAATGTTTGTTCATTGTATATTCATATAACGTTTATTTTCGGTACGTACATGTATGCAGTAATGATGTATACTGACCCAAGAGCCATCAATTTTATTAATTACTACAAAGAAGTGGTCGTTAATTAAATAAAATTTATATTTATTTATAATCTAAATCTTTTGATTTGAAATATTGCCTAACCGCAATGATGATAAAATAGAAACCTTTTACGCGCATGCGCGAGCAAACCTTAAAGTTCTTCCAACAGCTAGTATTATTTATATTCCAATTACAAAATAATGTATAGGTAGTTGAATATATTTTGTGGTATAGGGGTAACAACAAATTATAATTGCAGAATAACTATATAATTTTTATATTGTTTTAGTCAAATATCGATTGGTATCACTGTAGTCGTAGCAGGGAGTTTTACTCGGCATTTAACCTTTCTGATTTCACTAGACGTGTCAACTTGCGGAAGGCGTTCACAGTTGTTCCCTCCTTTTTACTAATATGTAGCTGTACTTGCAGTACGCAGCGTGTACGTGTTATTGTAATAAGTTTAGTAAGGGTAAGTATTTGATACCTACATCATTTTAATATGTATATATAGTGCATGATAGAAATGTCTAATAATAGAAGAAATAGGCAAAGGTTACCCGTAGACGATAACTTCTATAGCAAGCATTTAAACAGAAAACTTGCTAAGGAAAGGAATAAACGGTTAAAATCACACTTACAGTATTTACATCTTTATAGCAACCTTTCATTTTCTTTTAAGACTAATGATAGTTGTAGTCTAAATTTGACAGCCTCTCCTAACAATAACAGAAGTCTAAGTATTACTGGAAATGAAATAAATGATTCACACTCTGCTTTAAACAACACTGAATGTAACTTGCCACCATCATTGAATTCTTTTTCCAATTCTTTGTTTATATCACGTATAAATAATGATGTTGAACATTCAGCGGCAACTACATCGGACAATTTATCTCTTTCGAATAACTTAACAAAATGGGCCATTGAAGAAAATATTTTATTGAATGCGCTAAACAAGCTTTTAAATGTGTTACGACAAGATTATCCGATAGGCCAGTACCACAGTTTGCCAAAAGATTCTCGGACTCTTTTACGAACACCTAACACAACTGAAATCAAGCGGTTATTGGACGGTGAATATTATTATTATTATTTTGGCATATTACAAACGCTTAATGATCTTCTTTTAAATTACTGTTCTGTTTATAATAATGACTTATGTTTTGATGAAGGTGTTAATGACTTTAATTTTAGTATTAAATATTTCGTTACTAACGTCGGATAGTGTGACGTCATGGTATGCACTTCTGGATTTTACTGCTTTGAACGCGCACATCTGTGTATGAATGTGTGGAACGATCTTACTCACTTACTGTCGTGTCTTTGCTCTGAAAAGATGCTATTTGTATAATCTGTTATGTATATAATAATACTCAACTCTTGTAAAATATTCAATAAATTTAATAAGTGTACAGTCCTACTTGCTCAATTAGCCTAAGCTCTTCTTACAATTTAAAGATGCGATAATTCTTACAATTAAAAAGTCGATAAATACATCGCGCAAGCGCGATATAAACAAGCGAGGGACGCCCCTGGCGGATGGTATAGCTAACCTTTTTACAGATTTCGCGCGTCCAACCGCTAATGACGTCACCAAGGCACAATTTATATTGCGCAATACTTCGGAAATTTACATATTTAAAACAATAAATGAATAAAGCGAACAGATTAGCAGATAGAATACTCACATAAGATATCCGGCGTTCGACGGAGTTGCGCTAAGGTAGGCCTCCATTAAAGTTCATCAGGCTACTCAAAGCCCTTTTTCGGTAATTAAGGATGGTGACTCCTGCCAACGCTCCTTCAAGCTCCGGCCAGCTACGGCAGTCATGAGATCGTTCATCCCGGGGTCGTGCAGTACGGTTCGCCAACGGCTCAGATTGTCACCTACCTATGCAGGGAATGACGGGAAAAACACGGTAAAGGGGCGACAAACAAAAGATAAACAAGCAAAGGAATCTACATAGATAAGATAACGATACATTACCGGAAAACGTCCACTTCATTCGAAGGTACTGGCAAAAAAGCCCCGTTCAAGCGTCTAACGGAAATCTCTCACCACTTTGTCCCCACTCTTTGTCTTTTTTACGTCGGCGCGAAGTATTCGTCCAACCCTCTCGCATCTCGCGATCTGCGCAAACGCACTGTGACGTAACTGAAATACGCGCCTAGTCTTTTAAAATTCCGCGCACCGCATCTTTTGAAATTATGGCGCGAAACCTCCGCACATCATACTTAACCTAAAACAATGTTTAAGTGCCAATTGGCACGTAACACTCTTTACAGAAGAAGGTATTTCTATGGATGTTAATATTGATGGATTGCCACTATTTAAAAGTTCAGGTTAGAGTTTTTGGCCAATTTTATGTTCGATTAAATCAATAAATAGTTTTATGGATGTTGTTTTTGTGTTGGTCTATATGAGGGCATTGGAAAACCGAATGCCAATAATTTTCTTTCAGACTTTGTGAATGAATGTATAGATTTGACGGTTAATGGTATAATGTTAAATTCAAGTAAATATAAATTTAACCTGAGTATGCTTATCTGTGATACCCCTGCAAAATCTCATGTTCTGTATATTTCCAAACACAGGATACTTTTCTTGTACTAAATGCGTTCAAGAAGGGGACATCGTTAATCATGTAATGTACTTTCCCGAGTTAGATAGTGAATTGAGGACCGACAACTCTTTTAGAATTAGACAACAACCGGAACATCACGCAGGCGTAAGTGTTTTTGAAAACATCCCTTTTTTAATATGATTAATAGTGTTTCTATTGATTATATGCATTGTGTTTTGTTAGGTGTTATGAAGCGACTAATATGTAATAAAAAGTTTGGTTGGGTGCATGGCAAAACTCCATTTAAGTTACCGGCTAAAGATGTCATTTCGGCAAGCAGAGTTCTTATTGATTTAAAAAAATATGTACCAATAGAATTTGCTCGAAAGCCAAGATCTTTAGTTGAATGTAAACGTTTTAAAGCTACGGAATTTCGCCAATTTTTAATATACACAGGCCCTAAGTTCTAAAGGATGTATTGTCAACAACCGGGTATAATAACTTCTTGATCTTCAGTGTGGCAATCTTAATTCTGTCGAGTGCATATCACTGTAAAAATGAAGAAATGGTTTCCTACGCTCATGGGTTATTAAAACATTTTGTTCAGAATTATGTTCGTATATATATGGATCAGCTTTTATCACTCACAATGTACATCATTTATTGCATTTAAGCGACTGTGTTAAGATACACGGTAGTCTTGACAATTTTAGTGCTTTTGCATTTGAAAACTATATGCAGATCTTAAAAAAAAAGGTTCGTAAGTCCTGTCAACCCATTCAACAAGTATTTAGGCGAACGACAGAAAAGAGGAAATTTGTTTATCCAGCAAAGAAGCATAACTATGAAACTAAGTTCTCTTTGGAACATTTTTCACAGCCATTATTAGCCAATTCAACTTCTCCTCAGTATAAAGTTTTTAACCAAAGACTACACTATAAATGTTTCAAAAATAGGTGATAGGTTTGTCGAATTAACGAACGGATTACTAATCAAAGTCAAAAATTTTGCGACTGTTAATGGTATGGTAGTAGCACTTGGATTGGAATACCAGAAGAGTAAAGTTTTTTTTACTAAACCATGTCCCTCATCTTTGTTAAACATATTCTACATAGAACCTAAAGGATATCAGATATGCATTTTTGACGTGGCCACATATAAAAGAAAGATGGTTGTTTTTCCATATAAGAGGAACTTAGTTGCAATACCGTTATTGCATGTTTAAATTATACCTTCTTACTTTCTTAGAGATAAAATAAATATTTTAAAACTAATTAAAATAAGTGACTTTATAATTTTTCGAATATTGAATCTATAGTGCGTTTAACGAACAGATTCAGGACCATATGCACCGTTTGAACGTTAAGCGTAGCTTTGTTAAGCGCGCTTATTTAATAAAGCTCGGCTTAGAAATTTCTCTTATGCACCGCAGCAATAATTATCAATCTTAGTTAAGCCGTTGTGCAGTCGTTTCGCAATGTGGCAACCTGGCCATTCCGGTTTTTTTACTGTCAAATACTTAAAAATCTGTCAGTTTTCAACTGTCTGCGTCCGGTTACGGTTTAACAGGTGGGGTATAAATAATTCAGTATTAATTTTGATTTTATTGTACTTCTGTTTAAGTATTTCATTAAAAACCATTAAGGGATAATGCAGCAGGTACATAAAAAAGATCACACAAACTTTTCCTATTCCAAAAAGTGCCAGTTGTTAAAGATTATCGTTGATGATAAATACGCGTCAATTTTGGAAGACAAAAAAACAGACAGAACTACTACAATTCAGAAGCAAAATGCGTGGATTAAAATCGAAGCCGATTTTAATTCAACATCGGTCACTGGTATTTTCCGAAGTGCACCTTGTTGAAGAAATGTTATGAAAATAGAAAGAAAGAGCTTCGTAAGACTTTGGCAAATGAAAGGCAAGAGGCGAATTGTACAGGAGGGGGCCCTCCTTCAAAAATAAAAAAAGATGAAACCGACGACGTGTTAATGAACATAACTGATCAAAAGACTTTGCTTGGGCTACAAAATACATTTGATGACGATGCTGATGCTATAGTAGTATCACAAGCAAACAATTCGGGATTAGTTAATGAATCACTGTACGAATTTGATTTTGAAGGAGATGTCATAAAAGAAACTGACGAGATACCATTACCTGTAAGTATATTAAAAATCATTCTGTTTTACCACTTTACTAATTATTACTCAAATATTTTGATTAAACAATGCCATTATATGACCCAATTTATATAAATTAAAGTATTTTACTATTAAAAATTGTTTGTAGATAAATTATTTGTTCATTTTACAGGGCCCAACACTGGAACACTCCAATTGCATGAAGATGATGCGTCGATTTTAGATTGGACAAAATGTTCTTCCAAGAAACTTCGAATGCCTATTAGCAAACGATTGACATTCCATGAAAGTATTGAAAAAACAACCCCGGACATAAAGGTTAGTTTTAATAGTAGTCAATTTCCTATCTTCAAATGGATTTTTTTGCAGAAAATTTTGACCCCAAAAGGAACATCTCGAAGACGGCCAGCTACCGTAGTAAAAGCGTTGACCACTTCTGACGTGGCTAAGAAATATAACTTGCTTCTAGATAAAAGACTGTCCCTTGTGGAAGCTCAACTTCGTCATATAGAAAAAGAAAATGCGTTCATTATTAAAAAACATTAATTAGAGGTCGAAATATTAGAATTAAAATTACAAGCTAAAAAGAAGTGAACTAATAGGTGTAATATGTACACCCTTTGTCTTTTTTGTTTAGCTTTTTTGTGTTCTTTTCTTTTCTTTTGATGTAGATATTTACCTATAATTTGATATAAGCACTTTTGATAATAAATAAACAAGGGTATTAATATCGTATTTATTTATATATATACATTGAAACGTCATAAATGTGCAAAATAATTATTGATAATTTCATTTCCAAAATCGTACTGCAAATTTTGGCGTTGATTAACTTGACCTATTTGACCTTGTTCAATTAAATATTCAAGTTCATCGGCATTAATGCCAATTGGAGGTGGTGGAACATCGATACTCATCCTACGAGCAATATTGTGTAGCACTGCATTAGCAATAATTATTGTTAGCGTGGTTTCCACTTTACATCTCATCCCATAACAGAGTGCAGGGAATCACCTTTTCCAAATACCGAATGTACGTTCGGCTGTGTTCCGTGTTTTAATATGTGCTTCATTATATAGTTGTTGTGCTTGTCCAATAGGATTTGCTAGTGGTGTTAGCAGATATGATTTCAGAGGGTATGCGCTATCGCCTGAAAATGAATACCTATAGATGATAGAAATGACGAAATTATTGGTGGTAATTCATGTTCACATTAAATTTAAAAATGCACAACTTATTAGTAGCCGCCTACCAAGAACACTTGTTCCAAATTCACCAGCCTCAAATCTTGTCCTCAATTGGCTGTTGTTAAAAATAGTAGCATCGTGACTTGAACCTGGCCATCTAGCAACGATATTAACAATTTCCAAATTACTATTACAAACAACTTGCACGTTTATATAAAAGTATGATTTTCTGTTTCTGAATACTTCCCCTTCCTCTCCTCCTACAAAAAAACTAACATATTTGATACTATTAGTTTTTATTTACCCGGAGAACGCATTTTGATGTGTGTACAATCAATGGTTCCAATGACCCGAGGAAAACGTGCCACACGGTAAAAGTTACTTTGAATCAATGTGCTTTCTCTGGGAGTTCTGGGTAATGTGATAAATCTATTATGTAAACCAGCATTTGCTTCAGATACTTTTTTTATTATACGAGACACTGTGCTCTGATCCATTCTCATACAATCTCCAACAATTATTTGGTGCCCATTACTAGCATAATATAAAAGGGCTGTTAGCAGTTGATTCATAGGGGATACACAATTGTTTCTAAAATAAAATATTTTTTCACATATATACACTATTTATATTCTCTATATTACAACTCTATATCATATTCCAGCCTATCTTGAATCTACTCCAAAATAGTAATTGCACATTCCTTTGTAAAGCTAAACCTGTGAGAAAACGCCATATCACTCAATTCCTGTACATAATCAACCCTGTTGTAAATCTACTTTGGAAATCGAAACTCAATTATATCTAGTATTTCGTTGTCATCTTCAACCATAATTTTATCTTCTATTTCCATTTTTTATATAACTATAAATAACACGTTTTTAAAAAACTAAACTTTTGGACAGTCAGGATTAAAAATAGGTGATGTTATAGGGTTATGTTATATATATTGCTAAAAAACCGTCGTGTATAATTTATTAGTATTAAAATATTTAAGCTCAACTTATATACTTAAGCCGTCAAATATCTAGGTTTAACTAAAGCCAGGCTTTAGTCCTGTTTTATGAACGGTGCATATAAAATTAATACTTTAAGCAAGCTTAACACTTAAACTCGGCTTATTTTTCTACGGTGCATATGGTCCTAAGTAAAGGAACTGTTAGTGCACTCCAGTACAAACTATTTATCTAAAGAGATATTTTTGTTATAGAGTCGTTTACTAGAATTTGTATGCATTTATTAATTTAATATACATATACATTGTCGTGCATTTGATCTTTATATAGTGACTGGAATCCTACGTTGGATCCGTCACTTATTTTCTTCTGTAATTGACTACATCGTCAACCTTTTTTTTTAATTTGTTACAATATTTTCTCCTGTGGTGAGTGAACAGTATACTGCCCGACACAACTCTAATTTGATATATTTGTTCTTTTGGTGCTTCTAAATTTTCTGGGTTCATCACTTTCCTGTTTGATGAAAATATATTCGCTTCCATTATAACGTCAAAAATTATTTTTATAACAAGAGTTTTAAACTTCTTACTAAATACAACAATCGTAGTCAATTCAACATCTTTTCTATAACTATTGTTGTAGCTTTATTTGTCTCTAATTATTTTTTTTATTAAATATATAATTTTATTTTAAATATTTCTAGAAATGTCCTTCAATTCATTTTCTAACTCTCATTATTTTTCCATGGTAACAAGTAACTGCCACCTTTTTTTCTATGGATAATAAACTAGTCCTGCCACTTTTGTGTACAATAATTAATCAATCCTTCTAACTGTGTATACTTTTATCTGTCCCCTTCAATAACTCATTAAATCACTAGATTGGCTCTAGTGCTCTACCTTAAATCTAATAATCTTTACATTTTATATTATAATAAGCTGTGAGTGAAAGTGAACCTAATGTTTCTCTCTTCAAGCTATCAATACTGCAATTAACTATCGATAGTAAAATTCACTTGTTTAAAAGATCACTTCATAGAAGTACTGTAATGATATAGTTGTACTAGGCCGCCCCCTATAATAATAGGTAGAAGTATCCGTAATGTTTAAGTTGGTCCGAAGGTAAGGGTCAGTCGGGTTTAGCGCGCGAGGGAGCGCGGCACGTTATCCTAGCGCGTGTCGGGTGTTTTAGAATTTAGTTTAATTTGTGAACTTTGCGTTGAAATTAAATTATACATTGATCCGTAAGAGTGTGGCAGTGATAGTTGACTCTAATGTGGATCAGTTGGATTGTACTTTACAGATAAGTTATAGTTGTAGTATTTTTTCTTTGTTTGTTTTTTTAATGGCAACGCCGCTGGCCGCATTGTAGTTACGGTGCGTGCTGCGAATTTTTATTTAGCTGTGTTGTTTTATTTTGTGACATTGGTTACAAGTCATTAAACTACATAAATCCATATACGAGTTATTATTAAATATCCACAGGTTGTAACAGGTAAAACTAAAAGGATCACGAAAATACCGCAGGAGAGGGGTTGCCGCTAGCCTGGGCCAACATCTGCAAAGGCAGCCACTCGTTTCCACGCCTCCTGGAATGTCTGATCTTTCTGAGGGAGCTGGTTCATTTTGGCGCCAACGGGGACGTTTTCTTGTTACACAAATACCTGTAACTGTAAATGATTCGAGTTGTTTACGTAGAATTTGAAAAGGTTCAGGTACCTAAGGTCATTAGTAAATAATTACTGCTATTGATATTTAGATAACATTGAATGACGTCTTTGAAACGAACAGTACATTTTAATTTCTAATAAGTGTTAACGGTTATTCAACAACCAGGTCCATGTTAATTGTATTTACGGACAATAGTTGGTATCAGGAATGTTAATGAGACTTAACTGGAAAAAGTTTAATTCTTAGGTGTTTGGATATTGAGGTATAACATTCCAAGTTGTATCAAGTGTGAGTGGAGAATTCAGAAAAATTCATTGGGTTTATTGTGTTAGTTTGGAACAGAAATAAATAGAGTAATTTAGAGCTTAAGAGTTAATGATCGCACCTCAAGGTGAAATATGTTTTTGATTGTTGTTGAAATGTAATGTCACATAAGTATAATACGCGTAGTAAAGATCAAAGTAATTTAGAAAAAGCTGATAAAATGGGCGAGCCTGATATCGCAGATGCTTTGAAACAACTAGTTGCAGCTGTTTATAGTATGAATTGTAACAATGCCATCTTAAAGGAAATCAATTGAACAAATGAACGTGAATATTGCTGCAAATATTAGCAAATTAAGTTTAGATGTAAATCGTGTTTCTGAATCGGTTAAAGAACAGGTAGAAGCTAGAGATGTTGAATATGTTAGGGATGAAGGTATTGTGCATGTACACCAACCAGAGACCAGGGGCGTCACGTCCGAGGCTTTTGGGTATCATAATTATATGAGTTTATATAAGGATCTGGGGGGTACGAATTTGTGCTTTGTGCCGGAGGGTTCTGTGCATCCGGTAACTTTCATTAAAAAACTGGAAACAATATTTTTGGAAGCTGGAGTTCCTGAAAGTAGAAAAGTTCCTTTGACCGTTAGTAATTTACGTAATTCAGCTCAGGATTGGGGTGTATTAAAGGAAGAAAGTAAGGGATTTCCAAGAATTTAAAGAGCTATTTTTAAGTCGGTATTGGGGGGTTGACGAAGAGAGGAAACTTTTTCAAAAAATTTAATTTGGGTGTTACGAAAGGGGGTCAAGGGCTGATTATTTTTTAAAGTTGGTGAGAAAAGCAAATTTCTTAACTACTCCTCTTGAGGAAGGTGCGCTTATTTCGTTATTAAAAAATCATTTTCCGAGTGAAATTCGACGAGGCATTGTAAATTGCATGCCTAGAACTTTTGATGAAGTAGAGGTTTACTTAAGGGAAATTGATGAAACTTATAATCGGAACTCCAATAATAATAATAACAATTCCTACACGAATTGGCGTGGTAGAAGTACGAGTAATGAACAAAATGGGAGCGCTCGTTACAATTTGAGATCAAATACGTCAAATTTTGGAGGCGGTAATAGTGCCCGCTCTGAAAATAGGGAAAATAATACTAATAGTAATTACAATAATGATGATAGGGATGAAGGGCGTCGTGAATCTCAAACTGTTAGTAGTCCAGGGAGAAGTCGACCATTGGTTGTGGCCGCGTTATTTAATAAAAACGAGGATGACCTTTTACTAGAAGACAAAAAGAATATAAAGTCAGTTGCGTTGGCACCGACCATTGAAGCGACAGTTGAGACAGTTTTGGTAAAAATATTAGTAGATTCGGGTAGTCAAGTTACCTGCATTTCAAAAGACTTTTTATTAAAGGTAATGCAAATTAATAGCGATATTTTACGTTTGCCGTTTACATCAACTATTTTGGTGAGTGCGACGGGCAAGAATTCTATTGTTAAGGATCAATTTTATTTGAATTTTAAATTTAATGATTTCGAATTGGCTTACCCTTGTCTGGTAGTTCCGAATTTAATTCGTGATGTCATCTTCGGATGCGATTTTTTTGCTGATCATCAAATTAAAATCGATTTTTCAAAAAATTGTTTATCAGGTATTTTTGAAGGAAGAGCGATAAGCATAGGGTTTAGTATGGAACCAAAACCTGATGGTCGGTTGACTATTTGTCAAGTGTCGGAAGAGGAAGATGAGGAAATTCAATTAAAAAAGGAGATAGTGCCGTGTAAGGTGTCTGAAATTAAAGAGGTAGTGGATCGCGCAGAAAACTTTTCTCAAGAAGAAAAAAATAAATTGTACGAGTTGCTGTTGTCACATAGGTCGATATTTTCGAACCAACCAGGACGAATGAATGTTTACTTTCATGAAATTGAGTTGTGGGATGAGTCTCCATTTTTTATCAGATCATACCCAATTCCGTATGCATATAAAGACGAGGTTAGGCGGCAGATAGAGGAGATGGTGGCGTGGGACGTAATTGAGGCGAAGCAAACTGAATATATCAGTCCGTTGGTAGTAGTTAAAAAAAAGAATGGGGCTATAAGGGTTTGTTTGGACGCTCGTTTTTTAAATAAGCGCATGGTGAAAGATCGAGTTATGCCTCCAAATCCTACAGAATTGTGGTATAATTTTTCTAGTGGCCAACGACTGAGTACGCTCGATTTAACGGTGAGTTACTGGCAGATTAAGATTAAGCCTGAACACCAAAAATTTACTGGGTTTTTGTACGAGGGGAATACTTACGTTTTTAAGGTTTTACCGTTCGGTCTAAGTACGTCGGTAGGATCCTTTATAAGAGCATTGGGTATAATTTTAGGACCAGGCGTAGAATCATATGTGATTGCGTACGTAGATGATCTACTTATTTATTCGGAAGGGGCTGAAGAACATTTGATTCACTTAAACAAAATATTCGAAAGGTTTGAAGCTGCTGGCATTACTATAAAATTAAAAAAATCACATTTTGCCAGAAATACAGTTGTGTTCCTTGGGCATTTTATCTCCACTAAAGAGGTGTGTGTTGATCCTGCCCGCGTGGAAGCTATCAATTCATTTCCGGTACCGAGGAATATTAAACATTTACGGGGCTTTTTAGGGGTCGTTAATTATGAGCGTCGGTTTTGTGAGCAGCTTGCTCATTTAATGAGGCCGTTATTACGGCTTTTGAAAAAAGGAGTTCAATGGCGTTGGGGTTCAGCTCAACAAGAAGCGTTTGAGAAAATTAAGTCTAGGTTTTTATCGATTTCGATGTTGAAGCATCCGTGTTTTGACCGTGCGTTTTTTATCCAAACAGATGCATCTGATGTGGGGTTAGGTGGTTGTTTATTTCAAATAAATGAGCAAACTTCAGAAAAGGATATCGTGGCATTTACCAGTCCGACTCTGCGTGGCCCTGAAATTGGTTATTGTGTTACAGAAAGAGGCATTAGCCGTACTACATTGTTTGTAGCAGTGACGGGTATTTGTGCTAGGTCGAGAATTAACTGTGATCACAGATCATAAATCTCTATCGTTTTTAATGTCCTGCAGACTATTAAATTCGCGTTTGACTAGGTGGGTGTTGTATTTTCAAGAATACGCTTTTAATGTTAAATATTGTGCTGGGAAGGAGAATGTCCTTGCGGATGCTCTATCGCGGTATCCAATCAAGGGAAAGGAGAAACTTAAAAAATTTGAGAGGGTGCCGACAGAAATTTGTACATTAAAGAAGTCGGAACTATGTAAAGGGGTCCAGTTAGGTATAAAAAATATTGTTGAGGAGCAAGGGAAGGACGAATTCTGTTGTAAAATAATGGCTAGATTATTGAAGGAGGAAGTTCCGAAAAGGTGCGCTGATTGGTTTGCTGTGTATCAAGGAGTTTTATTTAGGCGAGGCTACGAAGGTTCGCCAGAGTTTAAAGTATGTGTGCCTGCTTCCCAAATAAGTATATTGGTTTGGCAAGAACATGTAGATAATGGGCATTTTGGGGCGGAAAAGTGTTTCCAGATGCTGCGTCGTGATTATTATTTTCAGAGGATGAAACATTTCATTCGAAAAATTATTTCAAGCTGCGATTTGTGCCAGAAGGCGAAGAGTTCGATTAGAATTTATGACGAATATCATAGTGTTTTACCTAAAGCGCCCAACGAAATCGTATGTGTTGATCTCATTGGTCCGCTCCCAGTATCATGGTCGGGGGCGACTTTCTTATTAGTTATTATTGACGCTTTCAGTAAGTTGGTTACTTTGCACCCTCTTAAACGTGCTAATACAGCTGCGATTCTTCGTTGTTTGGTCAAGAAATATTTTATCGAGATTGGTAAACCAGGGATCATTTTTTCCGATAATGGTAGCCAGTTTACGAGCAAAGATTAGAAAGAGTCGTTGAATTTATTAGGTGTAAAGGTAACTCACACGTCCGTGTACTTTCCGTAGGGAAACCAGACGGAACGGGTTAATAAAGAAATTGTGCGTATTTTGAGATCATTGTGTTACTCGGCTCATGGGGGGTGGGCTTTGATGCTAGATAGAGTAAGGAAATGGATTAATAGGGCAGTCCATGACTCGACTGGGTATAGTCCTCGTGAACTACATTATGGTGATCATATTGATAACCCTAATATTAAAAACCTTATTTTTCCTACAAGTGACATACCGGATGTTGGTAGGGATAAAATTATAACACTAGCTTATAATAAATTAAAATCTAAGGCTGAAAAACGTAAATTACGCCATCAAAGGATCCATAAAAATTTTATTGATTTTAAGATTGGTGATAAAGTACTGGTTCGTACTCATCCCCAGTCTTCTGCGGAAGACAAGGAGATTAAGAAATTCTTTTTGCTTTATTCCGGGCCTGCTACGATTGTGGCTAAGCGCGGGCCAAATTCTTATGAAGTACGGGACGACACTCGTGGTCTCTTGTTGGGTATACAGAATGTTAGGAATTTAAAACCGTATGTTGTACCGTATCAAAATTTAACACTGTAATTATTAAGTATAAGTTCAATTTAATTACAAAAATATGTTTAGCAATTAAGTTTAACTTATAGGGGGGTGATGTACTAGGCCGCCCCCTATAATAATAGGTAAAAGTATCCGTAATGTTTAAGTTGGTCCGAAGGTAAGGGTCAGTCGGGTTAAGCGCGCGAGGGAGCGCGGCACGTTATCCTAGCGCGTGTCGGGTGTTTTAGAACTTAGTTTAATTTGTGAACTTTGCGTTGAAATTAAATTATACATTGATCCGTAAGAGTGTGGCAGTGATAGTTGACGCTAATGTGGATCAGTTGGATTGTACATTACAGATAAGTTATAGTTGTAGTATTTTTTCTTTGTTTGTTTATTTAATGGCAACGCCGCTGGCCGCATTGTAGTTACGGTGCGTGCTGCGAATTTTTATTTAGCTGTGTTGTTTTATTTTGTAACATTGGTTACAAGTCATTAAACTACATAAATCCATCTACGAGTTATTATTAAATATCCACAGGTTGTAACAGGTAAAACTAAAAGGATCACGAAAATACCGCATGCGAGGGGTTGCCGCTAGCCTAGGCCAACATCTGCAAGGGCAGCCACTCGTTTCCACGCCTCCTGGAATGTCTGATCTTTCTGAGGGAGCTGGTGCATAGTTTGAGCTATCGATATTTCATGAGACTAGCGATAGTACAAACTATCGAATGACCCAATCGATTGTGCCCATCTGACAGTACATATGCTAAGGCTTTGTTTGCAGATTATTGGTAGTACTATCGATAGATCATTTAGCATCGATTGTTACATAGCAATCGATTGCAACTATCGACAGGAAAAGCAATCGATGTTTCCAACACTACTATTGATTGTTGCTTAACTATCGATTTTAACTATCGATAGGAAAAACAATCAATAGTGCCCAGTACCTTGAAGTGCCTATATTTATGGACGCAAGATGTATCAATAGAGATGTACTTTAAAAATTCCGTAATTCCCCTTTATACTTCTTCAATAATTAATGTCGTTTTAAATTAATTTCACATTGACTGTTGATAATGGAGGTAGTGAGACTGTTCATTTACATTTTCAATGCTCCACCCGAAGGTACTACATTCACCAGGAGGCGAGTTTTTTGTTGCCTGGAAATTTAGAATTTTGCCGAACCCTTGCCGTTCCAGGCAAGGTAGGGATCTCTAACGTGCGTGACAACACTCACACACGGGACCTCCACCTAACCTCTCATCCGAACGAGGGCGTAATATTTGTGAAAAATGCTCACCTACCATTTTTTCAAGCAGTCGGCCGTGTCGGGATTTGAACCAGGGACCTTGGGATCCGTAGTCTTACGCTTACTACATTGATCCACGGCGACGCCTGGAGGTAGTGAGACTGCAAAAACTACGGTTACCAATGGCATACTCGTATACAAAATAAACTGAACGTTAATTGCAATTTGTAATGAAATGGTTGCTGACGAGGAGTTTTATATTGAGGATTGTAATTGAGATATCAATGTCATGAACGATAATACACCAGAAGAGCATATTTCTTTGGAAAGAGAAACAAATGCAAATGATTTAGCAGCTAACGACATTTTGTTGAACGCGAAAATCTGACGATTTAGGGTATAAACATCCATTAAATGCTAAAACGAACCGCATTACAAAGGAAAATCTACTCACGAAGCTATCGGGAGTAATTAGCAACGCAATGCACAAAACACGTATTCTAGATAGTTGGCATGTATTTTTTCATGACAGTACACTACAAGTTGTATAATATACAGATATTAAAATGATGTAAGTTTTTCCAAATCGTACTAGAGAACGGAATGTAAAAAATATATTTTTGAACCAAATGTCTTCCTTGGTTTATTCTATTTGACCGTTGTGAATCCCCGAAGTCACTGAAATATTTTGAATCTATGGAGAATGGATGAAATTGGGATTGCGTAAACAGGGCAAACAGATTTGATTTCTTAATTCAAATGTTACGATTTGACTATATTTTTGATACTGAAATTTTTTAAAAACGTATTTAATAGGCATGAGTAATACATACAAAATCAAGTATTCCTAAACAAAATTAGTGAAATCTAAAGCGTCCGCGGGAGTTATACGTTACTTTGAGTATTTTGATCACTTGCGCATTGCAGACTTCTTGCACCTCGTCAATTGCAGGATAAACGTAAATGCTATTTGTAAAAAACTAAACTGTAACATTTTTCAAATTATATTCTAACACTTCTTAAACTTTTTATAGCAATTAAAGCCAGCAAAAAAATTGCATATTACTACGAATGTTTCGTTGTATGTTCAAAAAATTATTTATTTCTTTAAACGTACTTCCTTGTACCAACTAAATTCTTGCCGATCTTTTACACGAGATATTCAAATTACAAACAATTTTGAAGCTGACCAAATATTTATAATACATATAACTGTAAACTTAAAAAAATTAAAAAAATTAATTCTGACCTTTTATTCCCTCTGCGGCTTCTTATTGGAGCATCCTAAACCAAATCCGTTGCTAGTTCAGTGGTTTCAAGTCGTTGACCCGTAGCTTAGCTTGTACCCTAGTATTTCGAACAGTTTTCCAGTAATTTATTGTTTTAACGTCGTAATTTAATCTTAGTTCAGTTTAATTTAGTTGATTTCTTAGATATTTCTTAAAGATTAGTTAGAGATTTCTTAAATGATTACTTAGTTGCTTTCTGGTTTATTTCTTAGAGCCCTAAATTAATAAGTTGTAAAGATTTTATTTATTTTAATTAAATCTAGAGTTACAGTTTGTACTAACGGCAGAGTTTTACGTATTTCAACGCGCACTTTTACTGTATACTTCACTTGAAATTCTTTAATTTCAATTATTTTATTTTAAACTACTTCTACTTTCACCCAATTTCAGTTTTACGTAATAAAATTGGCTCGACTATTATACTCCGCTCGTCGTTTATGGAATGCCCCTACTTTATGTCTTTAGGTTCGTTTTATAGACAAATTTGTTCTCTCCTTTGGTTATTAGACCATGGACAAGGCGTTTCACTTCTATGCGCTATCAGCAACCTGTTGGGTTTTATTCGGTATTGGATACTATTTAGACTTATAAAATAGTATGTAGACAATAGCTTTGTATTATGGAATTTATCACCAAGTGAAAAATAATTTAAAATTGCTCTAAAGCTTTGGCACAATATTATACATATTTGTTATATTAATATATTAATAAATTAAATACATTTTTGAATATTATTTAATTTTGGTTTAGTTGCTTTACGTGAAGCATGAAAAAACATTTTCAAAAACATGTTGAAATGTATTGATTACAATAATATTTTTGTTACAAATTTGAAAGTTGTATCCAAGACATCAGTTCGACTAAAATTCAAACTTTGTGTAAATTTTATATGGAACGTATTTACATACCTTTTCCCTATAGTAGAGGACAAAGAATACTACTATAGTAATCCTACTTATCGTAAAAGGCGACTAAAAACAGGAACAGCAAGGGGCAGCAGCCTTGCTGGCTAAAAGATATTGGAGAAGGGTCGGTTGGTCTCGGGCGATCTTCAACAATTTACAAGCTTGTTGGGGGGTTGGCCGTGACAGATACGGCTTTTGGCTAAAATCTTTAAAAGTTGCGTTGTGGAAAGATATGGAAACGTACCACAATATTTCCCAGGTATGCGTGGCCTAAAACACGAACTGTGTATGATGAAAAGCTCACAAGTAAAATTCTTGTCCGGAGGTAAAATACCCCTCATTCGGATATCCGGGAGGGGGTACTTGGGGCTCGTCATCGTAAGAATTTAAAACAACGGTTCGATTTAGTGATAGGGACTTGGAATGTAAGGTCATTACAGTAGATAAATTAACGAATTTATTAGTCGAAATGAGGAAAGAAACGCTGGAAATTATAGGTATTAGTGAGCTGAGATGGCCAGATGATAATGACTTTTGGAAAGATAAGTATAGAATAATTAGAACTTCTTCAACTAATGGACAGGCAGGGATGAGAATAGGTAAAAGATTAGGACGTAAAGTTAAAGAGTACTTACAATTTAGTGATAGAATAATTATGGTTAGATTGAGTACGAAATCCACAGACACCGTTTTAGTACAGGTTTACATGCTAACAACTCAGTACAAGGATGAGGAAGTAGAAAAGTTATACGAGGTTATAAATAGTATAGTGAAAAACGTAAAGGGAGATGAGAATTTAATAGTTATGGGCGATTTTAATTCGTTAGTGGGAGAAGGTAGTGAGGGAAAAATGGTAGGAAAATTTGAGTATGGCAAACGAAACAATAGAGGAGAAAGATTAGTTGAGTTTTGCCAAGAACTGTTACATTCCAAAAATTGGCATTGTTAGTTTTTAATTTGCGAGTGAATTCGCGCCAATATTTTAAAAGACTCGTGCGTACATTTCCGTCACTTTAGACAGTTGCGTCGGCGCCCGGGGATGCGCAGAAGGAGAATGCGGAAGGAAGTGGGCATTTGCCGTCACGTCATGGACTAGTCAACGAAACGTCGAACAGTGTGGTTATCTGTGGAGTGCCTTTGTCTTCTTTTTTAGATATGTAGGTTTCCTTTCTCGTACCTATTATTGTTTCTTCTACCTGGTTGATCCTTTATCGTACCGCTACAGAAGGAAGACAAATCAATTTGGTATCAACGGGGGGCGAAGACCGACCCACGCCCAACTGCCACCAGAATAGCTGCAATGTTGTGAAGAACTCCACAGTTTACGTGAGTACATTTTGTTTTTTCTATAATTGCAATAAGCATTTTTTGCATGTGATACAGTAATTTGAAACATAAATCTGACGTAATATTTCGTGGCGCAATATTATGCACGTGTTTATTATATGTATTGCCAACTGTCGTAGTGGCTTTTACCAATTACGCCGGGACTTTAACGAGTACTAGAACAGCATAGAGTATAATATTTTGAGCCCCACGTTGGGCGCCACTATTATACTCTATGCTGTTCTACTCTAAGGTGTACTCGTTAAAGTCCCGACGTAATTGATAAGAGCCACTACAACAGTTGGCAATACATATAATAAGCACGTAGATAATACTGCACCACAAAATATTACGTCAGATTTATGTTTTAAATTACTGTATCACATGCAAAAAATGTTTATTGCGATTATAGGAAAAGATAAAATGTACTCACGTAAACTGTGGAGCTCTTCACAACATTGCAGCTATTTTGGGGTTAGTTGGGCGTGGGGCGTCCTTCGCCCCTGTTGATACCAGATTTGTTTGTCTTCCTTCTGTAGCGGTACGATAAAAGATCAACCAGGTAGGAGGAACGATAATAGGTACGAAACAGGAAACCTACATATCTGGAAAAAAAGACAAAGACACACCACAGATAACCACTGTTCGACGTTTTTTGACTGGTCCATAGCGTGACGGAAAATGCCCACTTCCTTGCGCACTCCGCGTCTGCGCATTTCCGGGCGCCGACGCAACTGTCTAAAGTGACGGAAATGCACGCACAAGTCTTTTAAAATATTGGCGCGAATTCACTCGCAAATTAAAAACTTACAATGCCAATTTTTGGCATGTAACAGAACATAGAGTAGTAACAGTAAACAACCTATTTGAACAATATGTTAGAAGGTGATATACCTGGAAAGCGACAGGTGATAGGGCTAGATACCAAATAGATTATATTTTAGTTAAACAAAGATTTAGAAACCAAGTTAAAAACTGTCATAGTAATCCAGGGGCTGAGATAGATAGCGATCACAGCTTAGTTAAAATAAAGTGGAATCTGAAATTAAAAAAATTGAGAAAGGCTAAAAGAGAGGGATGGGATCTGTGTAAGCTTAATAATAGTGCGGTAAAAGAGGAATATAAACAAATATTAGATAAAAACATCAAAAAGATAGCTATAGGAGGGAACGTAGAAAATAGATGGAAAGAAATAAAAAGGGCTGTACATGATACATTATAATTTGAATAAGGGGCCGCTATACTTGCGGCCACGTCCCCAATGCTCCACCCGGAGGTACTACATTGGGTTTAAACGCGAATAATAACGTGCTTCTAATCTATACTAACTTCATAGTTGATCCACCCTAAATAAAAACTAAATAAAAATCTAACAAACCTAACAAACTCTAACAAGCTAACAAACCTAAAAATCTGACAAAACTGAAACAAAAACTAAAAACAAAAACTAAAAACAGGGTTGTAAATAATGGTATCCCTAGCGCTGACCTTCGAGTGTACCCGATCAACAACACACAAGCAAAAATGAGAGGGGGAGGGATCCGTAATACTGGATAGCAGACGCCGGCTCTGCTTACCAGTGCGACCTGAAGGGTCGTCTTAAAACTATCCAAATCTAGCTAACTAATTTAAATCCAACCCTAGCTTTCCCTATCATTTCCTAACTGATTTGTATTATGATTACAATCTTTGCAATTATACTCTTCCTTACCAAATATATACTGCAACCAAAATGGCGACAGAACGTCAAACAAAACAAATATGCCACATAATACTACAATACATGCTAATAAATAAATAAATATAGTGTAAATATAAAATATAAATAAATATAATTATGTAAATATATAAATAAATGTTTATAATTAAGCGTTAAGCATATAGCAGTGCACAAAATAGCAAAAGCATCACCCTTGTTTATCAGGTGCACTCCACAAGCATTATGTCGGCTAGCGCCTTTACACACCAAACGTGCTTGTTAAATTATTTCGAAAACTACTAATTAATGTAAATCAATGCTTGTGCGAGTACAGCCGCCACAATTTAAGTCTTACCTCGATAATAAAATTCTCCAGCATCCGAAGATCTGGTCGTCTGCTTACATCTAACTGTAACTTACTTCTAAGGGGGATGGGGTGCACTGCTAAAGTCCTGGTGGGTATGCACTAAATGTTCTTGGGGGATCACAATCACTATCACTATCACTTCACTTTCGAGTCCTGGGGGGATGCGCGGTTTCACTCTATTTATTATCTTTGTTTATTTTATTGATTTAATTTAATGAGGGTTTCTGATTTATTTGTTATTGTTTATTTGTTATTATTTATTCCCGATTTCCCGATTTTCCGCGCATAATTATGTAGATAGGCAGTGACTGTACTAATGGTGCGAGGGTTTCTCGTGCATATTGGACATTTGGGTATAATTATCTTTTTTTTTTTTTTAAATATCAGGTTTTGGTTAATCTATACTCGTATCCTTACTCATGCCAAGTCAATTTAAATTTTTTACAATCCTCCCACCAACCCCACCGAATTACACGCGGTTGTCATTGTCTAATCTCGCGACCCTTCCCGCGAATTCTTTTAAGGCTGTCCAGAACGCCTTCTGGTTAACCACTTCCCCGACTTCCTCTAGGCTCTTTGGCCATGCCAGACCTAGGATAGCTAGTTTGCTATCAGCCAACCCTCGATTTCCCGCCTCAAGCGGGCAGTCGAAGAGCACGTGCTCTGCGCTTTCCGCGCCCTCACCGCATTCGCAGCGGTCGCTGTTGGCTAGACCGAACCTTTGTAAATACGCCTTCAAGGCGCCGTGCCCTGTTATCAACTGCACCATTTTGTGATCGAGCTTGACCTCGATCCTACCTCTAGCTTCTATGCTCGGTATGAATTTGTGGGTCAACCTGCCCGTGGCAGCGTTGTTCCACCTCACTTCCCATTGTCGGATTGATTTTCGCGCAGCTTTTTTTTAATTAGACACCTCGGTATCGACGAATATGATATTCGAAAGTCGCCCGTCGCGGCCTCTTTAGCTAATTCGTCAGCCCTATCGTTTCCTACGTTACCATTGTGCGACCTGACCCAACAGAACTTTAAACGTCGAAACTCTAGCGCCGTACGCGCTATCGTCCAGACGTCCGCTTGGAGGTCTGTCGAGGTGTTCATGTTTGTTAAAGCCATCAGCGCCGATTTACTATCACTGATTATATAATACTCGTCTCTCTCCGTATGGTTTATTACGTATTCGATAGCCTCTCGTATGGCTACCAATTCGCACTGGAAGATAGTGCACCAGTTCGCGAGTTTGGTTTGAAACCGAAACACCTCCTTTCCTGCTTATACACGACAAACGCCGCCCTGCTTGCCCATCGTCCATACGTGAACCGTCCGTATAAATTCTGATACCCATCGCGTCTCATCACCTTCGACAAACTCGATTCCTCTAATATCAGCCGGGTGCCCCAACTCAGATACAACGATCTTTCTTGCAATTACCCTATTACCAAGATTAAGATCTTCGATAATTTCGCGCCCTTTTCCTATATTTATTAATCGTCTGTCTCTAATCTCCTAACGACATATTCGATAGGGAGAGTCCTACTGATCACCAGGACAGCCTCCGTGGAGGTGGTCCTGTACGCCCTCGCCGCTTTTACCGCGGTTATGCGTTGTACGCTCGTCAATTGACGCATCTCCCGGACTTTACAACCTTCTGGCCATACAGAAGCTGCGTACAGTATTGCCGGCTCAATTGCTCCGGCATAAACCGTCCTCAGCGATTCGCCCTGAAACCCCACTTTATTTTAGCCGCCGCCATCATTTTATTTGATATTTCGCCGCCCTTACTTTTTACGTATTGTACGTGCGCTTTCCAATTTAATTTATTGTCGATCTTGACGCCGAGGTAGGTAATACAATCTTTAAACGAGATTTTCTCCCCTCCTAGCTCTAACCTAGGAGGTCTCTGTCCTGGTTTCGTGCCGAAATAAAGCGCCTCTGACTTCGCCGTGTTAAATTTTAATTTTACCGCCTGCGACCATTCGTGTAATTTATTAAGCGCCTCGTTCGGTTTTGTGCGCATATCCATTAACAATCTCGATCTTACAATTAAAAGTGTGTCATCTGCAAACCCAACGATTGAGCATCCTGCGGGCAACTTGACCCTAAAGATGCTCTCATACAACAACTTCCAAAATGTGGGACCAGAACATGACCCTTGCGGGCATCCCCTTTCCACCTCACGCGACAGAACTTCACCTGAATTTCAACCTGTGCCAATCGCCCCGAGAAATAGCTCTTGACCAAAGACATCAAGTTTCGTGGACAACCCCTACGATCTAACTCGCAAACAATTAATGGCCACCAGGCAGCATCAAATGCTCCTGAAATGTCCAACGCAACAACGACACAGTACTGTTTAGCATCTCTTGCCTGCTTAATTTCCCCGACAACGAACTCTAACGCGTCGATAGTCGACTTGCCCTCCACGAAACCAAACTGTCGGTTGTTAAAACCGCCGCTGTCTCGCACTAGGTGCTCAACACGCGTAGTCATAACGCGATCTAAAACTTTCCCCAGCACCGGTAGCAAGCTAATTGGACGATAGCTGCCCGGATCTGACGCATCCGCCTTTTAGGTTTGGGTATAAATTTCACATTCTGGATTTTCCAGCAACGCGGAAAACGCCCCTTTCTAAACAAAGATTAAACAACCAACAAAGACACACGGGGCTAACAGGCACGCCTGCAGAGCTGCGTCTGAAGTGATTCCATCATGCCCCAGGTGCCTTCTTAGGTTCATCCTCCTAAGAGCCCTGACGACCTCGTGAACTAGGATTGCCTTATCGGCACC
The DNA here is from genome assembly GCA_036346225.1 of Platerodrilus igneus. NCBI lineage: Eukaryota > Metazoa > Arthropoda > Insecta > Coleoptera > Lycidae > Platerodrilus > Platerodrilus igneus. The sequence continues at coordinate 2,711,389 of JARFIW010001125.1, forward strand.
TGTTCCTTGCGCCTCTGCAGCTTCCCGACGTACTAAATCGTGCGACCCTTCATCCTCCTCGGGATTATCCGATGGGAAAAATTTCTCTAGTAAATATTCCGCTGTGGTTTTAAAACCTTCCGTGTATTCGCCATTTGTTTTCTTTATATTACTGAGCGCGATTTTTGTTGTTTTCTCTAATTACGCGGTATGCGGTTCCCCAGGGTTCTTTCTCTGAGTTTTGCGTGCAGAATTCTTTAAATTTATTCGTTCGCGTTTCTTCTATTAATATTTTATATTCGCGGTAACTTTGATTATATTCTATTCTCCGTTGTTCTCTTATATCTCCCGAGGCGCGTTGATAGCGGCGCCTTAGGTTACGCGTTTCTGCCCGCTTGGTGGTTAGTTCCCGGGTCCACCAGGGTACGCTGTCTTTAAATGTTTTCTTTTGCGGCATGGAATACGACGACGCGTCTACCACCGCGTCGTTTAATTTTTTCGCGAGTGTTTCTACTTCGTCTGCCTCTCGGCAGTTAAACAGCTCATTTTCGAGCGCAGGGATACTTTCGCCAAATTTTTCTTGAAACCGCTCCCAATTTGCTTTTTTATTGCAGAAACGCGGAAATATAGTTAGCTGCTCGTTTGCGCTTGTTTTGGTTTCAACGTCCCATGTTATTAATTTATGGTCAGAGAGCGTTTCCTCGTCCGACCTTAGTTTCCAATTACAAATCGTTTCTAACATTTCGTGCGAGACTGCAGTAATATCTATAAAACTGCTGCCTCTATGCGTCTCAAACGTAGGTGAATCATTAGTGTTTATCACACTAAGGTCCCATCCCGTAAAAAGATCAGCAACCTGCGAGTCTCTATCATCTTCGATAGGGCTGCCCCATAATGGCGACTTAGCATTAAAGTCTCCCGCGATAATTAAATTTCTATTTCTACCGATTTTACGAAGGATTCCTTCAATTTGATTTATTAAGTCCTCTGTTTGAGGATTCTCCCGCCGGGAATCGATCGGCGGAAGGTAAGTGCTTATCACGTAAAACGTATGCAATCCCGTTTTTATTTCTGCGGTGGTTATGAACTCATTCGACAGATTGTTTAGGATTATTCCGGCGCACGTCCCATTATTTATTATTATCCGCTACGCGGTCGTTCGCTTTCGCGTTTAAAACGGTAACCCCTTCCCAAAACCTGTTATTTTGTGGCTATACAGGTGCGGTTCCTGTATAAGCCCGATGTCGATATTATTTTCGATGAATAACTTTACGAAGTTATTTGTTGCCCTTTACCTTTCCGAGATTTAGTTGCGCGAATTTAATCTTCTTGCTTCTTATGGACTTTGTTTTATCTTCACAGTCCATAATCGATGTTTCGTGTGATTGCGTTCTTCAGACGCTGCATCGTGGGGCATCTACTCGACTTGGCGTCGTGGCGCGTATCGACCTTCGCGCCACCGCCAGTTCTGTCGTTTGTCCTGGCGCAAACCACACAGCAGGGGACTGCCTTCCGGCAATTCTTGAATTCATGACCGACCTCGGCACAGTTACCGCACCACTGTACCTTCTCCCTGCATTCCATCGTTCGATGGCCGTACTCGTAGCACCGGTAACACTGGGTCATCGAGAAGTGGTCCCGGGCCCATACTCTTCGCCACCTGAGGTTAATAGCATCAGCTAATATACGCCTTCGAAGTGTGGGGGTCACTTCGAAGACTACGTTGGCGAAGGGATCCCTAGGGCCCTTTCCGCCAAACCTGAACTTCTCTCTCAGGTGGTCTTCTAGCTTCAAATCGCCGAAGCGGGGATTCTGGCTCGCAATCAACCGCACGAGCTCTTCAGCCTTCATTCCCGCTTCGACCCCCGGAAGAACGACCCGTGGACGTTTCTTCTCGATGGTCTTCGCCACGAGTTCTTTGCAGTTACCGCCGACCTTCAACTGCATCTTCTTGGCGTCGTCGCGACCTGCGCACTCCACAACGACACCGCCCCGGCGCGTCCTACGAGCTCCGACAACAACAAACCCATCTCGAGCGGGATCGACCCTCTGCTTCAGGGTCGTCATCACGTCGTCCTTCTGGCCTGGCCTGGCGTCGACCCTAACTGAAAAGGTAGGCGTTGCACCCGCAGCAGCTGCAGCATACGACACCTTCCGCGGCATCGGCACCTCCTGGCCCCGGGAACACTGCTGCCCTGAAACAGAAGCAACCACCGCTGAATTTCCCCGACAACACCAGCTCTCCCAGGACTATCTAGGCAAAGACGCAAGCGCCCTAACCATACCTATAAGTTGGTTCGTAACGTCACGGATATCATCCACGGCGTGCCGAACCATCTTCCTGTCCTCAACGACGATAGTGGCGGAGGTCGTCGGCACCTTCCCATAGACGGCAGCGTGCGCCTTCCTCACCCTGAACTTCAAGATCTCCAGCTCATCGAGGTCGCTAGCATCAACGCTAACGTTGCTGCTAGTCGACATCGTGCGCTGGGCTCTCGAAGAGGGCATTCTGGCGTCGCAACCACCACGGGAGGCCCCTGACTCCCCGACACGACCGCCGCAGACACAGGCTCCTCTACCTCCTGTACCTCCTCCTGAATCCCTAACATAACATCCTTTAACACTACCTTCAGCTGTTTCCAACAGCGCCCTCAGCCTCCGACCTAGCAGACTCCGACCGATCTCCCTCTTCCTCCTGGGCAGCGGTCTCATCGCGGTGGACCACCATGCTGACAAAACTAACAACAAAGAATGACACCTAAAACGCAGCTCAAAAACAACTTGACCGTTACGACGCTAAAAGAAAGACGCTAGAAGAACGAAAAACGTTGGTCCAATAAAAATGTTTTGTTTAAAGGTGAACCGTAAACAACCTTGTATTTATTAAAACTTCAAACCGCCCAATTAAATATCAAATTTTACCAAAAATACAACAAGCACTAGGCGTCAAAATAACAACTAGAATCAAATAAATTCCCTAACGCAATAAAAATATCTCGATTCAAAATGTACCGTAAAAAACACTATTTATTTATTTTAAATTTTTAAACCGCCAAATCAAATTTAAATAAACTAATTACTTCAGAATATTAAAATATCTAATTTATAAATAACAACACTTTATTTTTAAATGTGTAATTAACAAAATAAGGTCGAGCGCAATCGGAATGTGGTAACCGGAAATGACCTTTCACTTAATCGCTTGGTAAGTAGCCCAACCCGTAACTGTTACACCGCTTAATTACACCAAAATCGATTTTAAAGGAACTTTTAAATACGCGTGTACTTAAATTACGGAAAATTAATATTAAAATTGTTTTAAAATTTCTAGTTTTTTGAGATATTTATTTGATTTAAAAAGGCTTAGATTTTTGTTTTTTGGTTATTATTTTATTATACGCGCACTATAAAAATTTCACACACTTTTTGGTTGTTTTACCCGGTTTTTTACTCAATTTACGCGGTTTTTATTTTAAATTTATTATTAAAAATACCTTTTTAAGTTATTTGGTAATTATTTTTGAATATTAGTTTAGTAGACCTTTGTTTTATTAACCCGAAATTTATTTAGTTTATTTTAAAATGCGGATTTGGTTTAAATTACAAAGAAAACGCGATTTATTTAGTTTTTATTTAGTTTAAATTCTGTTTTAAAATTTTTATTTTACTGCCCTGTATTTAAAATTTGATGGCACACAATTATAAAAATAAAACACAATAAAAAGCAAAGGTTTAAATAAAATAATACAACAATAAATAATAAAAACTCTAGATAAAAACTTACTGTTATTGCTGAAGCGGGAGCTCGGCAAAACACGTCCGCTCGCTTTAAGCGGCAACTAGAAAGTTGTACATGATACAGCAACACAGTTTGTGGGTAAGAAGAAAATAGAAGCGAGAAAACCCTGGGTACCAAAAAAGATATTAGATTTAATAGCAAATAGAAGACAGCTTAAACTTTTCAGAGAATTGAATAGTGAAAGTAAGCAAAAATATAATAGAGTTAGAAATAAGTACACGAGTGTAGAAAAGCTAGAAATAAATGGATGGAGGAGAATTGTAAAGGAATACAAGATGACTTGAGAGTAGATAAAACAGACAGGGCTTACAGGGCTGTTACAAAGTTTTTCGGGGAAGATAAGAAAAAATATAAATATAAGCTGACCTATGACTCGCCGCGGTACATTATTAGAAATGAAAACTGCATTGTCTTTGTCAGTATATGTAACTACTCTGCGCTAAAACAGGATCGATAGAAAAAAGTACGTCTTTTAAAAGTATGACAGCATTAAAGCGTATGTCTCATATTTATATATTATTAAAACCTATAAATAATTTTAGTTTCCTGTCACTTTTTGGTGTCTTTTCACGTAGTTCTTGCTTTTTTGTTGTAGTTCGTTTTTACATTTTGCTAAAATATCAAATATAAAAGTTTTTTCAAAACTAAAAGGATTTCTTACACATTAGAAAAGGTAAATACAGATGCAGTTAAACATAAAATTTATGAGATGCACTCGAAAAGTAATATAAAATTAATTGTAATTAGTAACTAATTTTTATAGTTTTAGGACTTAATGTAACTGCAAAAACACTTCAAAAAGAGCTTGTTACTGCAGGCATATATAATTTTAAATTAACTAGCTTCAGAAGACTTTTACCTACTTTAATGTAGTAGAGCAATAGTACAATAAAATAATATTAAATCCCGAAACTACAATTTACCTGATAATCGTGTGAATAACAGTCTCAATTCCAACAGTAATCATTTGTCTTCCGATTTTATCGAATCAATTAGAACACATGCGTCTTTATACTTAATAACAATAAAATATCTTGTAAATTCACTTTATGTTTTCAAAAACCAACAATATCTGCGACACCATGCTCCATGCTTAAATATCGAGAATCTGTTGTACATTTCTAAACCAAGATTTTATCTACACACCCGAAAGTTGTTACAGTTTCGTTGGTGATAGTTCTTGCAATTTAGAAGTTGATAAAACAGTTTACGAAGTCGGTAATACAGTCTAAGAGTTCATAAATACATCGCGCAAGCGCCATGAATACGAAAGCAACGCAACGCCCTGGCGGCCGGAAGCGCGAATCTTATTACAGATTCCGCGTTGCCAACTACCATGACGTCACCATTGAATAAATTATATTGCGCAATACTTCGGAAAATTTACACAAAATTAAGGCAATAAATAATACAGAATTTAAAACAAAAGGTAATACATTAATTACTTACATAAATATGTCTCGGGGTTAAAGTTGATACCCCGACGCTATTCCAAAGCGTTCGGACCGGCACTCAGGGCTCCGCTCCGGGCTGTTGGCTGAGCATGGACATCCGATTCGGCTCGGGTCGTGGAGTTCGTGTCGCCTAGGTGGCTGCAATTTCATCTACCTAATATGTAGGAGCGGCAGGATCAGGTTTTATAAGGGACGACAAACAAGATAAAACAGAAGGAAATCTACATACTAGAGATAAGGCACGCTACGATACCTGACCGATCACACTCCTTAAAAGTTCGGGCAAAACAGCCACGTTATACAGAGAACAGGAAACTCCCCCACTCTTTTTGTCTTTTTTCCCATCGCGCGAACTTATTCGTCCAACCCTCTAGGGTCACGCACTCTGCGCAAACTCACTGGGACGTATCGGAAGTACGCGCCTAATCTTTTAAAATTCCCGCGCACCGCGTCTTTTGAAATTATGGCGCGAAACCTCCATACATCAAAACTAAACTAATACATATGTTTAAGTGGAAATTACACGTAACAATCGCGACAAAGCCACAAAAGAAAAAACTTATAAAAAGAAAAAGTCTGTTAGCACAGTAACAGCTTAAAATCTAAGACCTAACTACCCTATATAAAATCTAACTTAAAACTTACAAAATGTTTATATAAGGCGCCACCTGGTTTTTTGACCGATAACACGTCTACCGAAGTACCAGGAAACGGAATAGGTAGCCCCATAGTCTTTGACTACACTAATCATCGACAGCACAAATTTGTCGGGGAGCATGAAACACTACTTAAACTAAAACGGGTGCGACAAGTCGCCTAACCTATCTAAACCTATCTAAACTAAAACTAACATTAAAGTTCTTACGTGCAAACACACATGAGTGTTGCATCAAAACTATTCTTCTTCTGGCAAGTAGTGCCCAAATTTAAAAATGTTCATGGAGTGCGTCACTCTGCACTCTAGCAAATTTTGTTACTGGTACTTTGGTTTTCTAACGATGCACATTTAAAACTTGTCGATGACATAGTTGTGAATCAACAAATTTACCAAAAGTACCACCCTACTAAATCCTTATATGGCTAACCTAACAAATTACATTTCTATATCGGGTTAGCTTTTTCACTTAAAATTCTAGAAAAATAATTCCCACGTCTGGTCATAGATACCACACGTTAGGACGATAAAAAGATAAAACAAGATCTCAAATTGTTGTTAAAGGTAGTAGATAAGATAATGATATTAAGTTTAAGTTGTTATCCTTAAAAGTAATGGATAAGATAACGGTATTAAGCTTTAGTTATTATTTGAGATACTAGATAAGATAGCGCGATATTAACCTAAAGTGATTATTAGAGATAGTAAGTAAGGTAACATGAATTTAAACAAAAGTTATTACTAAAGATAACCGGTAAGATAACGCGAAATAACTCGAAGTTATTCCTAACGGTAGTCGGTAAGATAACGAGTTAACAGGTTAAAAGGTATCGGTAAGAAAACGAGACTAAACTAAAGTTATTGCTAAAGGTAATCGGTAAGATAACAAGAAATTAAACCGAAATTATTACTAACGGTAGTCGGTAAGATAACGATATTAAAGCTAAGGGTATTATCAAAGATAATAAAGAAGACAAAGGTTTTGGCCTAGTTATTACCCAAGACAATGAATAAATAACAAAAAAATAGAGTGGCTCCAGTAGAGCCGTTTAAATGGGGATTGACTCGTGCCCTCTAAAAAGAGAAACCTGTGAAGCAGGTTCGTTTGCAATAAACGGCACGAGAGACCGGCAAAGACATTTGGGTACATCCCTGCACCCGGCGATAATCGATATCGGTAAAACAATCACCCGATACCCACACGGTATATAAGATATACACATCCACTCACACATTCACGCACTCATACATACCTTCACTTCCAGAGCCCATGCACTGACAGCGGCACCGCATGACCCCACGAAAGATTCGCAGAGACGAGGTCCAGGTGTCTGTGAAAACCTCCCGCGCAACCACACGGTGACTAACAGAAATGAAAAGGCAGTAGAAACAGGAATGGTAAAAAGGAGGTTGGTTTTTTGGAGTGCATAAGAGGCACTTCCAGGTAGAAGAAAGTAGAGGAAGGGCTCGCATTGAGCAAAAGAGATAGAGAAAGGTGGATAGCAAAGCCTACTCAACCAGCCAATGTGACTAGTAGCTCGGAGTGAGGAACATCATCTTATGTGGCAGACGGGTGTTCCAACAAGAACAGGTCCACCGAAAGAAGAATAAGGTATAGCGGAGATGGGGATGAGAAAAAAGTATAGTTTTTGGACAAGCGTCCGAGAGAAGGTAAGAGTTGTCCTTTAAACACAGCGCAGTCTGAAGGACCACCTGCGATATTAATCCGACAAGATAAGGTATAACATTTTAAAATTCACTAGACTTTTAAGAGAACTAGTACGATCATTTTTCTAACGAGTGCATCGACTACGATAAGAAAATCAAACAAAAGTAGACACGACAACTTAAAAGTATCATTACAGATACAAACACACAAAAACAAACTGTTTTAAGGTAGTTTTTTAAAACTGTAGCACCCTAAACACACAAAAATGCCCAATTATAAGCAGTTAAATACAGGTACACTGTCCCCATATGCTAAAACAACCGAGAATTTAATAAAATAACAATAAAAAGCAATAGCACCTCACCACGAAGTTCAACAAAAAACAATAAAAAAAAAAGTTTATAAGTTATGTTGATTTAATAGAAAAAGAAACAAATAATGATGTGGTATAATGTGGGCGACTGCAATAATTCAGAAGACAAACACATGGAATAGACAATCCTAGTTTTTTGCAACTGCGAATATGAACTATTTCTTTCAATGGCAGAGATCGCGCGTGTCCTATGTGAGCCCAAAGAAGAAAGCATTCACTCAACATCAGCTAAAACCAATCATAAAAATTCAATGAGTTATTTCAACCAACGTTACGACAATTACCACACAATTAAACCATGTAAGAAAAATACTAAAAACCGAATAATATGCTGTAGGAAAAGTTCAAGGGTTAATTAAATGAAACGACAGAGTTATATTGGGAGGTGTAGAGAATGAAGTGATATATAAGTAATGGTATGGTCAAGGAAAAGTCAACCAAAAGAAAAAGATAGATGATTTAAGGGAAGTAAAGTTAAACGTGTAAGAAATTATATACTGTATGAGAGAAGGAATAAGTAATTAAAGTTAACTAATTAGTGGTGAGAACAAAAAATTAGGTAAATAGTGAGGGTTTAATCATATTAAGATACGAGGTATCAGAAATTAAATTTGGAAGGTTAAGAGAAATAACATCACGAGATAAGGCATCAGGTACGATATTTAATTTACCAGGCCTATGCCTAACGTCAAAAGTGAATTGAGATATACGCAAGTTCCATCTTGCCAAACGACCCACGGGTTATTTTAAGTTATTAAGCCAAGTAAAAGCTAAGAACATTAGGTATATTGTCAAGGAAGTAAACGTGAAAAGCTCTTAGATATACGTAGGGTTAAACGATTTTAAAGACAATTTTAAGGCATTTAATGAAGTTTAAATCGATATGTGAAGAGATAAGAGTAATTAAAACTCGATACACTAATAAAATTGTTGAAAAACAAAAAGATATTTTATAAGGCATATATTTACTGGGATGGGAAGCTCTCATATGAGTTCTACCCAAACCAATAAGGAAAAATTTCAACATCATTATTAAAAATGATTTACAAATTTTAAAGCGACAAACTTATCAACCGAATTCTCGTCTAGACTTATAATGCTCTACGACTGGCCATTGGGTCTTGTTCTAGACTTACAGAGCTATACGACCAAATCCGACAGTAAACCTCGCTTAACGGATGTTAAGGTACGTTGAAATATCAATAACTAAAAAACATATGCAATCAAGACAAAATCATACTCGCTACACGAAAGAAAAATTCCACGATACCTATACAAAAGGTATTCCAAATTATTAGAATGTTCTTTCGATATTACGGAAGTTATCAACAAGTATCGTAAATGAGTTTAAACAATAAATTTAACGGAAATTTCTTTATTTTAGTATTCAAAGGAACAGATATAAAGAGATGCAGTTTATTACATTTTGAAAGGTAAAAAGATGGTTAGGTAATTTTGTTACTATATATAAGGCAAGAACCTCTATAAAACGTATTTATAGGTTATACTGTTTAAAACATACAAGGGAAAAACTTTTAAAACTATATCCAAACAAGATAATATCTAAGAGAAAAAAATATATCAGGGTTAGGTCAAAATAACGCTTTAAAAGACACTAAAAACTTAGGTAAATAGGAAATCTATATTTAGGCAAACAATTTTGTTATTAAATAGGTAAATTACTAAGGCATTTTTTAAAATGTAACATACAAGACAGTATATTCAAGTTTCAAAAACGGTGTTCTAAAGTTGGGAAAACAAACAAGGGTTATATTTTAATTTAAAATACATAGATAATTTTTTAATAAATGGTGTTTTAAGACATAAAATAAGGTAAAAGCTTATTTATTTATACTGACATGCATAAAAAAATAGGGTTAGATAATTTCCTAAAGGTCATATTTGATTCGAAAATAAACCCATCACTCACAACAACATAATTGAAGTTAAACAGATCGCACATTCTAAATTTAGAAAAACATTATATTAAAAACACATTTTTTAGATAATTTCAGTTATATTTAATCAAAATGGCGGTATCACCTTTCAATTGCCATAGCAACTAATTTTTGACATCTAAAAGAATGAGGATTTTCAAAATGCGGGTATAAAATTCAAGGTTATAGATATTTGGTAATTGGTTTTAAGTGAAAAACTATTTTTAAATAACATTGATAATACATTGAAAGTTTATAAAAAAAAACAAAGGAAAATTCACAGGTTCCTAACCTCGCACATTAAGGCGCCATTGTTACAGTTTCGTTGGTGATAGTTCTTGCAATTTAGAAGTCGATAAAACAGTTTACGAAGTCGGTAATACAGTCTAAGAGTTCATAAATACATCGTGCAAGCGCCATGAATACGAAAGCAACGCAACGCCCTGGCGGCCGGAAGCGCGAATCTTATTACAGATTCCGCGTTGCCAACTACCATGACGTCACCAGTGAATAAATTATATTGCGCAATACTTCAGAAAATTTACACAAAATTAAGGCAATAAATAATACAGAATTTAAAACAAAAGGTAATACATTAATTACTTACATAAATATGTCTCTTAAAGTTGATACCGACGCTATTCCAAAGTTCGGACCGGTACTCAGGGCTCCGCTCCGGGATGTTGGCTGAGCATGGACATCCGATTCGGCTCGGGTCGTGGAGTTCGTGTCGCCTAGGTGGCTACGAATTTCATCTACCTAATATGTAGGGAGCGGCAGAATCAGGTTTTATAAGGGACGACAAACAAGATAAAACAGAAGGTAAATCTACATACTAGAGATAAGGCACGCTACGATACCTGACCGACCACACTCCTTGAAAGTTCGGGCAAAACAGCCACGTTATAGAGAGAACAGGAAACTCCCCCACTCTTTTTGTCTTTTTTCCCATCGCGCGAACTTATTCGTCCAACCCTCTAGGGTCACGCACTTTGCGCAAACTCACTGGGACGTATCGGAAGTACACGCCTAATTTTTTTAAATTCCCGCGCACCGCGTCTTTTGAAATTATGGCGCGAAATCTCCATACATCAAAACTGAACTAATACATATGTTTAAGTGCAAATTGCACGTAACAAAGTAACTTGTTCATTTTCATATTACATATTATTAATATCTTCATTTAAACACAATTCATCAAAATAAAATGTTAGTCTATTTCCGTTCCAAACTACCAATTTACCTTAAATTTTTTGGTTTAATTTTTATAAAAGGAAAATGTATTTTATATGTATGTTAACGCCATTGTCAACTGCATATCTATCCAACAAACATTTCTTATAATTTTTAGAAATTAAAAAATCATTTATAAAAGCCCTGGGACTTACATTCTCAGCTCATTTGGTACAATATAAACTTCATGCGCCATTTTGTATAAACAACTGAACTAATCCAGAATGCTAGAAATACGTTCTGATTGCATTGATGCATATGCTTTAACAAGATGCGTCATCGGTCAGCTTAACTGGTTTTGACTTTACTACCAATGTACTCATCTGACTGTGTTCTATAACCACAATCCACAGGTGGTAGGCTGAACTCTTTGTTACAAGTTCGTTTGAGATAAATGCAAAATAAGAGCGGCATGTTTGAATTTACCCAAACCATTTGAATTCGCACCACATTACGGTGCAGTGATAATATCATCACTTGTCATTTTAATGTTGTGAAGTTATTTACATAAACATGAATGGCTTCTTTTAAATATAGGGAATAAATATCCGTAATAACTATTTTATTCAATAAATATTTCTAGAATTGTAATATGTCAGCTGTCGCTTTCGCTTTAAATAATAAGTTTATACATTGTTTCTAGAACACTTCACCCCTTCAACCGTTCAATTGTAGCACACATTTTTATACATTAAGGTTTCAATTTTGATGCCTTTCAATCTCGTTGAAATAAATATCTGTTTTATGTAAATACATAATCTTGCAGAAGTGAGTAATTGCATTTATAATATAATACTTATAACAAATAGACGCATTATCATACACTGTAAAAATTGTATTAGTAGTGGAAGAATATGATTTTGTATTCAAAGACAATGCCATTTTACCAAAATGTTTTGTTTTGTTGCTATTTACATATTCACCATATCAATATGTATATAAATTTAAATGCATTTATTATGTTTTTGTAATAGCATGTTACAGTGTATTAATTGAAGGTAACAATATTAAAGGTTAATCAGAGTTCATATCAGACATGAGAACGCAAGCAACTACTTTGTATTCCAGACGACTAGATAGAATAGGTATGTTCTGGGCCAATTCGTGAGAACCAACACAGCAATGTATATATATATATATATATATATATATTTCTATATATATATATATATATATATATATATATATAAACTAGGTTATCATAAAGTAAGGGATATATTTTAAATCATTACAACTTTTAATAAATTAAGTTAGTAACATAAAATAAACGAAATCTAGTTGCTTAGTGAATGGGATTTTACCGTATCTATGAGAAACAAAAGCGTTGTCATAACAATTGTTGACACTAGTGTCAAAACGAAATTATTCAATTTGAAGTTTTATTTTGAAATTAAAACTCAAGTTTGAGTTCAAACGACTCAACTGTAATAACATGGATTTACAAACAAGAATTGGTTTAGTTCAGTGCTATTATGAATCCGGCAGAAATTACACCGCTGGATTACAAAGATTTCGCACGAGAATGGGTTTGAGAGGGGACCCTGTCAAATGAAAGCGTACCGCAATTTGATACAAAAATTTGAAAGAACAGGGTCTGTAACTGACTTACCAAGATCAGGAAGACCAATAATTAGTGATGTCCAAGTTGCAGAGGTTCTTCATGAAAATCAAGACATAGCCAGAAGCAATTCACTCGCAATCAGCAGTGCAAATGCGATATCCAAGCGATTGCAAATGCCGTATACCACGGTTTGGAAAATTTTACGCAAAATTAAACATGTATCCATATAAACTGAAAATGCTGTTTGAATTAAAGGACGCAGATTTGGCTACTAGGTACGATTTTTCTTTGCGAGTAATTGGCTCAGATGGAAATTGAACCCGAATGGTTATCCCGTATTTTATGGACAGATGAGGCACATTTTACTCTGAATGGTGGAGTCAATACTCAAAACTGTAGAATCTGGTCTGCAGAAAATCCGCAACAAATCGTTCAAAAGGTCTTCATGACAAGAAAGTCACCGTTTGGTGCGGTTTTACAGCTGATTTTATTATGGTCCGTATTTCTAGAGGAAATGCAGAATGGACAAGCCGTATCTGTAACTGTAAATGGTGAACGATACTTGCAAATGTTACAAAATTATGTTATTCCACAGCTGCAAAACGAGCACTACGGAATTGAAAACATCATTTTATGCAGGATGGAGCACCCCGCACATTTTTCGACCAGTCAAAGGATTGTTAACCAACGTTTTTCAAGATCGCGTGTTAAGCAGACATTTCAAATTCATGGCCACCAAGACCACCTGATCTAAACCAGCAGATTACTGGCTGTGGGGTTATTTAAAAGTTTAGTTTTTAGAAGACGACCAACTACGCTACAAGAATTAAAAGACAGTATTACGGAGCAAATTGGTACAATTCAACCAGAAATGTTACGAAATGCTGTGTACAATTTGGAGGTAAGAATGGTGATCTTACAACAACAAAATGGAGGTCATATTGAGCAATTGCCGTAACCTGTTTTGGGCATACTAAATCCCATTTCAGAAAATTAGATTTCATTTATTTCTTGTTATTAACTTAATTTGTTAAAAGTTATCATAATTTAAAATATATCCCTTACTTTATGATAACCTGATATATATATATATATATATATATATATATATATATATTTTAATGTAAATTCATAAGGAGGCAATGAGGAGAAATTTTCTCCTGATCCCTCTTTGTGGGCTGCCTTGTAGGCCTCCTTGTATTTTTATCCCGATAAATCGTTCCTCGATCGGCCACCCTACCCTACCTACTATTTAATTTACATGTAAATTCCCTAAGGAGGAAATGAGGAAAATTTTCTCCAGGTTCCCTGGGTTTGGCACATTTAAAATCGAAATACCTAATTAAACCCAACCCCTACCAATTTCCCACTTTACTTACTTGAACTCCCACCCTACCTACTCAAACCGCCACTCTACCTAATTTCTGATCAAATTAAAAACTCCCACCCTACCCACTGAACCCCAACCTATTTTTTGATCAAACCCCATACCTACTATTTCAATCGAACCCCAACCAATCGATCGACCCCACCCTACCTACTGAACCCAATTATCTACTATTTCTGATCGAAATACCTCGATCGAAACTCTATACTCAAACTCCCCACCATATTTTTCTGATCGAAATCTTACTATTTTATCGAATCTTCGATGAATACCTTGGGACCCCACCCACCTCGATCGAAACCCTATCTACTATTTGGGGTTGTTGAGGAGGGCGGCCTGACACGTGCATTTTCATCTATAATATCGTGACGTCATAGCGTTATAGTAGATAGAGGAAGTCGGTCCTGTATCCTCCACCAGCACCACCGCCAAATAGTTTTATTCGACTAACCATTGCATCTTTCCAGATAAATATCTTGTTTGGTATCAATTAATATTAGATTTTCCAGCTCCCGAATCGCTAAGAATTTTTCAGATAAAATTATCCTTCAGGCCTACCCTCATTTTAAGATTTTTACCGGTAGCGATTTCTGACCGTTCTTATAAATTCTTTAGCCATGCGATACATGTTAGTCTAAAATTTTATGCAAAATTAATCTGCAAACAGATTTAAAATGACCATTCCTTAGTTTTACATACATTCTTGTAACGTATTTTTTTTCCTAGTTACATTTAGTTCAATAAAATAAAAATAAGACAGTTATAATTTAAAATATTTAATTTGTGAATTACCATCCAATAAAAAATTAATGTATAATATTCATAATAACGCATAGATTCTTATACGTTTATACTTAAAAGTACGTTACCAATCTGGTTGTCAGTCGACACTTCATTTTCAGCGTTTAAAAGGGCCTGCTTTGCAGAGTAAGTGAAGTCGAGATTGTAAACACGTGGTTTCTAAAAAGTTAGAAAAAGTAGAGGATTTAAATTTTGTCAGGTCGAGCCTAACAGCGGTTTGAGCATGATTCTCGATAAGCCTAACAGTTCAGTTGATCCCTACAGGCCTAAGAAAGATGGAAGCCCTTTGGAAATCATTTAGACAGTTGGTATATATTAATTCAATAGATTATACTAATATTTTTCATCTTAGTGCAATATCTTATGGACATACCTTGAATAATTTCTCCGATAATAAATTAAAACAATATCTGAAGGCATTATTTTAAAGCAAGAATTTATGGTTTCGTTCTATTTAATATAACATGCAGTAACGTAGAAGCCGTCTTTACATGTGTTCCTTATATTTCAACCTTACCGATGAATAATATCAAACAAGAATATTATGGTTGGTTTCGTAATGTAGTCATTGCATTCCAAGCAAATTTGATGCAGATGAAAATTTCCGACAGCTGAGGTCAAGGTCCAGTATTTTTAGTTTAGCTTCGATGCACGTGAGTGTTCTTTAGCATTTAATAACTTTGAAAATACAGTAAATTACTATGAATTATCTAACATTAAATATTTGAGTACCGAAAGAGAAAATAGCTTTGAGAATTCAGTGAATTAAATAATATGTTGCTTTTTGTCGGAATGTTTGCACATGTACGCAAATAGTGTATTTTATAAAGTTCTGAATGACAACCTATGTCAGATAAAAATTGCCGCATTAGGCTCAAAACCAAACTTAGACATTAAGTTCAACAAATATTTTACCTTTGTGTTAAATATTTGAAATTTAATTGTACGCTAATAAATAGTAATGTGTAAAAATTTATTTAAAGTCGAATATCTTGATTAATAATTGAAATATCGAAAAGTGAATAGCGTATTCGTATTCAGCGTAAAAACTGGATAAGAATCATATTTATATGTCTTGTAACATCACAACCGTGAAACGGACAGACAGACAGAACCGACAGACTAGAATCTCATTAACCAAACGAAGTTTGGTTGAAAATAAAGATTCAGTTTTCCTATCTAGACGCCATATGCTGTCTTGATTTAATTTACAATATGTTTAAAGATTTTAAGGTCATGCACAGGCACTTTCATCGACATGTGAAATTGCGTATTTATTGAAGAATACAAAAAACTAGAACAAATTTTTACAAAGACTGCACTTTGGTAATTAAATTTGTTGTGATGATCTTTTCCTGATTAAAAGGAATTTATGTATTAAAATAACTTAGAAATTGGAACATAACTATAAATACATATAAATATCCATTTAAAAACAAGAATACATAAACAATATACAAAACTTTAAATTACAAACTACTAAATCCGTTCATAAAATAACAAGTTGGCCCTCAAGGACCTTTTTTTAGGCACTTTAACACATGGGAGTCACTAACATGATACCACTTTTCCAAAGGAATTTCCGTTGGCTTGTTAGTTTTACATGGCAAGGACGAAATATGTTTTTATTTGTATGTAGAAAATTGGCAATTGTCACTGTTGTTTTTAAAAGGATATCTTATTTTTACATATGCGTCATAATGACCACTGTGAATTGAGCCGCTATTTGGACAACACCATAAGTGAATACAACACATTAGATTGACTAGAATTAAACGTTGCAATGTTTTGACGTTTTTGAAAAATGGGTTAAATCTAGGCATTAAACAACATAGTTATTCATTTTGGCTGAATGAAGTTTTAAGACCTTAAATCTTTTAAATGTAAAAAAAACTGTAGGTGGATTGAAAACTAGAACTTGCTTAATGACATTTGTATAAACAGTTTTATTATTAGATCTGCTTGTGTCCACACATTGCAGCATACTTGGTTATTTCCGGTAAGTAACTCACTTGCCGTGAATTCATTTAAACAAGATTGCAAAAGAGCTTTCGCCTTCCACATTGGTATCTTAGAATACTGGTGCTTCCATCAGTCCATTTATATTATAGTCTTTATTCATTTTCTTTTCTTGCTGAATATTAAAATCTTAGAAGAACCATCCATGTCCTTATCGCCATTACAACGGCAAGATGTATCATCGTTTAGTAAAAGTGATTTTCTAAATTTTCGTATCAATATTTTTATTATTTTGAAAAGCCAAAGGTGACCCCGCAGTCAAACAATTCATAAGTGTCAAGTGTTATTATTTCCACAAAATGTTTCATTAGATGATTCAGTAAGGCAATTGATTTAATTGTGGGGCTGTAAACTACAATACCATAAGAGTTTCCTTTAAAATTTTTCTCATGTTTTGATGTGTTTTCATCGATGTCTTCTAAATCAACCAGCGATTCATATTTTGAATTGCTCTTTTAACTTCTTCAGGACTAATAAAATATTACACTATCTACTACCTGTTTGTAGTCTATTTGTTCTTTTTATTTTTTTTAGTCTTGTATTTTTTCCTTCTTCATAAGACGTTTTGATGATTTGTATTCTTCCAATTCTTCTGTTTTTAGGAATTTGTTTTTCCGTTATTGGTAAACTCAAATCATGAAAGACCTATTTCGATATGAAATATGCATAATTCTTGACATTGTAATCTACTAAAGACACCTGAAAAACTTGTTCAGAGAGAAATATCAATTCGGACTGATGTTCATAAAACTTTGCCGTTTTTTTTTCACTTTCAAAAGATGATTTATCTGCTTTGCAACTAAGTTTCAATTTTCTAGAATTATTGATGACTTCTCAAATTTCATTGCGCACTGCTTCTAACAAATTCCGTAGTAATTCATGTGCGTCATACTGCCGGCCTTCAGCAAATTGTGGCATACTTTGTTTGAGTTTTGAAAATAATGCTAGGATTGTATGCTTCTGGTCTATCACTATGTAATTCTTTAGCGTTTGTACTAAAATATTTGTTAGGGGTCGCTGTTCTTCTGAAGTTTCTTCAAATGAATCTAACATCAATGAATCTTTATTGTTGGATCTAACCTGTCACGATGTTGCTTGAAATATTGGTGAGATTCATTGTTTCAGGAAGTAATTTTAATAAATATGGTGTTTGCCCAAGACATTTGCATGACTGAATTGAAAAGCAAATTGCCTAAATTAGTTAAACCACGTATCATTGAACAGTTCAATTTCTTTATACCTCTGGCATTTATAAGTTACATTATTCATCTTTGAAGGTTGATCAAAGTTTTTAATACGGAAGATTGCAAACATTTTCTTCGTCAAAGTTTAAATTATTTTACTGGATTATTGGATGTTAAGATAAAATGATTTTTCAAAATAGAAGCCGTATTGTGTAATTTGAATGACTTTGGGAAAATGTAATTTTATTATTTTTAAATGGAGATATAAAAACTCCTCTAATTGTTGTAAAGAGGAAGCGTTCCCAAGATTGAAGCAGCATTACCCTTTGGATTGAATGCTTATCCTTTGAAAAGAAACATTGTAGCTCGGGTCAATTTATTCGAAAATTCTCTTTACCTATGTCTTTCAGAAATTCAATTGCTTGCAATGAATAACCATGTTTCAACTGCGACTGGGTAAAAATGTAATTGTCTGATAAATTTTTATATTTTCGGATCTTTAAAGATTCCGCAGCAGCAGCTGCTGCGTCTGGTGTTAAAACGCCTGATTTTATATGCGATTTGGCCAGAGTATCGGTAACAAAATCCCATACAACTGGTTTGCCGAATTTCCACGGAATCAATAATTCCATCGGGTCTCTTCCCGTCGTCGCGAAAAAATAATATTAGGTTCTAAGATAGCAATGCCTGCGGTAACCAAAAGCACGTTTGATAATGTCGTTTACCATTTTATGTCAGGTTGACGCCCTGCGCTGAAACGGCAACTTAATCCATGAGTTCCTTTTTCGTTAACTGGGAACCGCATATACATGTGTGTGCGATGTAATTGAGCTCCTAATCGTAATCCAACAGCTATTCTGAACGTCTCATTGTCTAATAGGGAAAACGAAGCTACTGGTAAAACCGATAACCAAGCTCCACTGTGTTTCAGTTATTGCTCGAATGCGAGCCTTATCAGTTAATGTTAGAGCTGATTCCAGCAAGTTATTGGAAACAATGTCGAGCATTGGTTTATCCCATTCATTCTGGGAGGATTTGTTGTGCAATTGATGATTGTTGCACAGTTGACATCCACAGATTTTCGCCTTCAAAATAAGTTGCATCAAAGCTGAATTGTTGTCCTGGCAAAATTTCGCTCATTAGGGACATAGATGGTTAAAAGATGATAGAAAAGCGGGTAGGGATAAAGAATTTGCCAAACGTATTCCTAATCCCTCTATTTATTGGAAGAGTTGCCTGAGACCATTGAGTTTCCTCCAACTTAATGTTAGTAATTGCTTGATTGTGACCCGTATTTTGTAAAATTTGTAGAAACTCGGGACTTTGCCATGGGGCAGCATCTGAGGAGGAACAAAGTTTGGGAATAGCCAAACAATTTTTAACAAACAATAACTTATATGTGATGGTAAATGGGTTTGTAAACGGGTGGACATTAATTTTAAAGAAACGATTTTTCGTTTAGGCAATAGTCGACTGATTCTGAGCATAGAGGGCTCCCAATAAAATCCATTTATTCTTTTTGTTATCGAAATTTCCAAGGATTGAAATGTTTAATTAATCTTTCGTCATGATGGTTTAAAAGTAGCTCGCATTTTTCGAAATTAAGTTCTAAACCTAAATCTCTTGACATTGATATTATGCTTTCGAGGGCATTTAACTGATGTTATATTCCCACCAACAGAGCCCATCATAAACTATTAAAATCTGTATCAAATGAAAGTTAGTTGGTGAATGGCCATAAAATAAAGGAGGACCTAGAGGATCTCCTTGCTGTACGCCTCGTTCAGAGTGTATAACTTTAGCCAAAACTCAAGTAACTGTAAGGTAGCATTGGCAAATTAAAGGGTATATTTAAATTTATTTCTTGGAAGGTAATTAAAAGGAAAATTAAAACCAAATTGAGTGTTAAAATTTTAAAAAACTAAAGGAAAACTTTTTATTGGTTTTTGGAAATGATATAAATTTTGGTATTAAACCGGGCAAATTTGGTTGAAAATTTAACAAAAAAGGGGTGTTTCCCGAAAAAAATTTGGAGTGGGCCAAAACAAATTTCCTTAAAGGTTTTGATCTTTGAACATCTTTTTGGAACCTTAAACGACGAAAAAATTTTATGTTGGTTTCTAGGTTGTTTTTTTATTTTGAAAGTGTCAAAAAAGGAATTGGAACAAAATTTTGCATTAAAACCCTTTTACCAAGGGACAAATAAGGTTTCCATTAAAGAATGTTTAAGAAGATAAAAAGAGGTTGGTTTTTAGACCCGTAAGAAAATTTAAAAGGTTTGAAGAATTTTTGAAGGCCGAAGAATTTAGGCCAAATGAAAGATTTCAAAAGGAATTTGAATTGAATTTAAACATCTTTTTGTTAATTAAGGTATTGGTTTATGAATTTTTGGAAATTTACCACAAATTGTTTTTTTCAGGTTTTCAAATTTTGTTAAATTAAAAAGGGGTAGGAATCTTCGAACTTAAAAATTTTCCGCCCTTGAAGGATTTTACGAAAATTTTTTTGACAAATTCTGTTGGACCAAAAAAACCGTTTTCCTTGGGTTAAATTAAAATTTCAAATGTTTTAAATGGGTTTATAGAAAAAGGTTTTTTTGGTTTCCTTAAATTTTAAAAACAAAATTTGGAAAGAAAAATTAAATTTTAATTAATTTTTTCCAAATTTGATTTTAAAATTTCTTTAAAGGGAAATAGAATTTTAAAGGAAATAAGAAAAATATTCCAAAATTAAAAATTCGAAAAACAAATTTTTAAATTTATTAAAGGTTAAATTAAATTAAATTGACAAGGGAAAACCCCTTTAACCAACAAACCAATTTTTCAAAATTTCCTAAACTTTTTAAAATAAAAACAACGGAAATTTTGAATTGCAATGGAAGGAATGGGAAAACTTGTCTTCCTTCCTGGCAATTTTTGGCCAAAATTTTTACAAAGATTAAATGTTGTTTTGGAGGTCCGGTTCCAAAACCGTTTTTGGGCCCAAAATGGTAGGGTTCCCGAAAATAAACAAGGAAGGTTCAAAAGGTAAAATTTTAAAATGGGGCTTAATTAAGAAAAATTTTTTGTTATTCCGGACCAAAAATCCTTTCCAATATTTTAAAATTTCCCAAAATTTTGGAAAGGAAAATATTTAAATTCCTCTTAATTTAAATTTGGATTTGTTGCCCTTTAATAACCCAAAATGTCCAATTTTACCTTAATTCTCCTTTAAAGGGTTTTTAATCTTTAAAAAAAAAACATTGAAAAATATATTTAAATTAAAAAATTTGACGCAAATTTAAATTTTCCCTTGACCCAATTTATAAATTTTAAAATATAAAATTGCGAAAACAATACCCAAACCAACCAACAGTTTAACAATTTTAAAAACATAACCTTACCTGGAAAAATTCTCTAAAACATAATTAAACAACAAATTTTTTGGATTGGGATAAATAAAATGCCAAAACTTGTTTTTCTGGGCAATTTATTCCAAAAATTAAAAATTCAAGCAAATGGCCCCTCCGACCCTGGGTTAATCATTTTAAAGGTTCCAATTTGATTGGTATTGGTGGAATTGTCCGGAAATTAAAAATTTAAAAAGTTATTAAATTAAAATCCTTCCAAAAAAGGAAGAAAAATTAATTGATTTAAAATTTTTAAAATGTAATTAAATAAAAACAATTTAAGTTTACAATCGAATAAATGATGGTTAAATATTTTTATAAGCTTAAAATTATCCTTTATCCCTTTTTATTTTTTGGGAAAATTTCTTGGACCTTAAAGTTACCTTGTTTTTTCAACTTAAAATGAACCAATTTTATCCAATTGTTTTATTTATTTGCGTTTTTAAATTTGAATAAAAATTAAAAAAACCAAAAGCAAAAAATAAAGTGAAAAAATTAAAAATTTTAATTCGTTTAATTTCCCAATTTTGTTATTTTTTCCCATTATTCTAATTAACCTTTAAATTTAAAATAATAACTTCCGAAAACCAAAACCAATTTGGGAACTTTTCCAGTGATTTTGTTTTTGAAAAATATCCAAACCCCTTTTTTTTCGGAAAACTTTCCGTGAAACGGGTTGAACAACCAAACCTTTTCCAAAATGAAAGATTGGGAATTTCCTTTAAAATTAAAATTTGCAAAAATTAACTTTTTAAACATTACATTCAAAATTAAAAGGAACAATTTGAAATTGGCCTTTTGACAAATAAAAAATATTTTTCGAAAAAAATTCAAGTTAATTTATTTTAATTAAAGGAAATAATTTTTTAAAAAGTTATTTAATAATTAAAACTTTTTCCTCCCATAAGATACCATGTTAAAATCTTACCTTTGACCTCTTGTATCTCGTGAACACTACATTTTGGCCCAAAACGGTTTTTGGATTCGAACTCTCCATCATCAATTTAGTCTAGTAAAAAATATTTCGTCCAAAAATCGCTCAGGAGGAGTACGGAAGTGTAGCCGGAATAGGTATATCAGATTGACTTTTATGTGTTTGTGACTTACTGTCTGAGTTATGAATTTTTCTGTTGTGAATATTCAATTTACGTTGGTTTAAAAAAATTTTTTGGCAAATCTTACAATCAAATTCAGTTACCGTATTTTTCTTTTTGCTGTCTTCATTAGTAAAGGTAGACAAAGTTTTCTCTGAATTTATATGGACTTTTCCAGTGTGTATCTTCAAACCAATAAGGGTTTTAAAAGATCTTCGGCATATTTCGCATTCAAATTTTGAGATGGATGACATTTGTGTTAATATCGACGTTTACTGGTCAGAAATTCAATACAGGAATTATAAAGTGTTCCATATTTATTAAACTTTCAATATTTGTACAGTTCCAAAATGTCAAATTTTTCTTGTCGATATCCAACTTTTTGTGGTTGGAGTAATTATTGATGACAGGCTAAATTTATATGATTTTCCCAGATGGTATAGTTTCCAAATAACTAAAATGCTCTTCTTTTAAAATATTTGTTTTTATTAACTTGTAAAAATAAAATAATCTGTGTATACATAAAAATGTCAACTTGACATTTTGTTTCGGACTTAGATTATACGTCTATCTAATTAAATTTTATAGAAAAGATCTATTCAGAGATCTTCTTAATTTTGAATGCAAAACTTCATTAGAATTATTATGAGAAATTTTATAGAGATACAAACTTAAATATTGCAGTTATATATATATAATCAGAAATTTATCCAAATAGAATCTATTTTGTTTCTGAAACACGTTTTATTATTTAACATTCAAAAATTGCAAGTCGTCCCGGAATAGAAAGTGTGTGTAATGAAAACAAATTCCCTCGGTATATTTTTGAAGCCTAAATTTTATTACTTTATTTTTGGCAAATGTTTTTGGGGACACAAATGGTGTCCATGTTGTACTCTTGTTTGTTCACAGGTAAAGCTTAGACATCTGTATGACATCTGGTGGTTGAGGTCTTGGTAAGTGTGTCCTAAAGAGTGAAATTCAGGTTTTATGGCTATGTTAGTGGTGTTAAGATAAGGTTTCCGCATTCCCCTTATACAAGCACAGTTAAATTTTGTTTGTTATTGTATTGAAAAATACGGTGGCGCTCATTAAAAATATTTTTGATCATTTGACAACCCATGACCCAAGCTCATGATCTACCCAGAGCTAATGCTTGACTAGCCGTTTATATCTTAAAAATTTTTCTTTGTCTCAAGCCATTCTCCATCCAACATTACCTTGGGCTTACATTAAAAAGAAGAAATTCTCGACCTTGTGATATCAGATTAAGGGTTAGAAAATTGGGAAGTTTAATTTTTAGCTGATAGTCGCGAGGATAAAGCTTATAATGAATAATAAAGAAAATATCTCATTATAAAATAAGCTATTTTTATTACACCTCTGCGGGATAAATTTTTCTCCACATTTCCACCCACGAGATAAATGTACCTTGTTTGAGCACAGAAACAGAAATAAGCCTCAATATATATAAAGTAAAAATGTATTATACAATCTATACACAGTAGTGATAAATTCTTTGTATATATCTATATTTACAATAATATTATCATTTCACTGGTGTGTGCGATGATCAACAGTGTACATCAAATAAATTACGCTTTAAACATTACTAGAGCAATACAATAAAAACGGTGCCTCCCCATAGGTATAATAATAAAAAGGATGGCAAACATAGCCTCAAAATAAATAGGCGTCTACTAAAAGCTACTACAAGTATATGCAAAGTATAGGCAAATAAATATAAAATTAAGTATTTTTTGGTAAAAAAAACATATTTATTACTGTGTGAGCCCTAAAACGAGCAAGTAATATATATATACATAACTTAAATCTAAGCAATATATACAACTTATACACTAGGTGAAATAAAATCTATCTATTTCCTTATGCCCCCATGCATACGTTAAGGTCGTGTTAGGGATGACGAAACGCTTTTCATCTGCGCTTGATAAACTAACCTAGCTAAGTAACAGCGTAAACAAATCATGTTTTTGGCTCCTAATAGACCGCATCGAATGCACGAGGGCTCGGAAATTGCTGTTATGTGCTACTTCCTTAAAACTATTAACACCTATACCCTGCACAACACTACGCTTAACCCCTTTAATCTTTTTTATTACATCCCTTTTGCTAACTATACAGTAACTTTTGGAGCGTGTACCCGCAAACTCTAGAATTAATTCGCCACCAAACTCGTTCTTAAACTTTCCGAGCACTTTCTTGTTTACAAGTGGGATCTTATATTTATTGTCTGGGTGGTAGTCACTAGTATCGAATAGGTCCAGGCGAGCACGAATATCACTGTACAAGTCTTCTGTTTCTACACTATACACGAGCGAATCGGTATCTGTATACAAAAGCGAAAGCTTAGACCCATAGAGAGGCATCATTTCCTCATAGTGAAAGTTGTAAATCAAGGTTTCTGATAGATCTAAAATCGAAAAGCCAGCATATATAGGCTTGTTATATGTAACTCTAACGCGGTCCATCTGTATGAGTGCTAAATTTTCGCCTAGTACCAGATTACAATTATAGTTTGGGCGGGCAATCAGGGTACTCGCGCACAAGATTTTCCGATCACACTCCCACCGAGTCACGAGCTTGACATCGACGCGCTTGTCTACGTACTCCATGGTTTTACCAAAGATAGCGTTGTTCATGAGTTTGAAAAAGTTTTTCTCAAAAGCGTTGGTAGCACGAGTGCAAAGTTTCGTGTTCAACTCGAAAAAAGGCTTCAACCATGGAGACTGGTCGAACTCGAGAACCCGATGGATGGAGGTCAACACTAATCCATTCCGCACACACTGCTGTAGATTCCTGTAGTGGATAATGTAGCGGAGTTTGTCTTCTAAGGTGGCGAGGAGCTTCGGAGTCTTAGATGTGATATAAGGCGGCGTCTTCATTTCCGGGGAGAATGGCAGGTCATTGTGGAGATCGTGTAAATGTGGAGGGTACTCCAAGTCGACCTCCAGAATGAATCCTTTCGCAGAGTCCTTGGGAACATTTAATATGGTGGCTTGGAGACCGGCTGCATCGGTAGGGGACAGCCATCGGAATCCTCCAATAGAGAGAGCCTGGCTTATGGCCCAGCCATATAAGTTATTGGCATCGTAGTAGGCCAAATACTTGGACGGAGCCGTAGGATCGTACTCTTCTATGTACTTATTATTGGCAGCAGCGTAACGTCCACTACACTGGGTCAGACCCCTCTGATTCCAGACTTTATAAAATGATACATATCAATATCCGTGAGGAGCTCCAGGTTCACGCCGGTGTATTTTAACATAGCGTCCCAGGTTAATGAGGGCGCTGTCACATACTGGCACGGATTGAGTTCATAGGTCGACATGCACACTCGGCGAAAGTTCTCGAAGACGTCTGCCAACAACAGCACATCTGTCTTCAAATAGAGGTCGCTATATTCTTCGAGCGTGTTGAGACCAAAGTTGCGCCACACCTTCTGAGCCCTCTCGTATTCGTCGGTGGTAATGGATGTAGAGGTGAGATCATTGTACAAGACAGCCTGTGGTGGAAGAGCTGTGTCCTCCAATACTTCCATACTTTGTATGTAAGTGTATGGAAACACTCCTTTCTTGGTAACCAGTTGGGACTTGGAGTCCTCGGGGAAGTGACGTCTGACCTCTACAAACTGGTCCTGGGTCAAATTCTTCGCCAGTGTATCCAACCCGGACGCCATAAATCGGAGTGAGTCGATAAACCGAAGTTGGACATAAGACCTGCCGGCAGTCTTTTCTTCATCGTCCAAGGTCACTTCTGTATCGTATAGCCGTACAGTTTTCGAAAACCAGATGAATCGTTCTTTATTGTTCGGTATAACATTAATCTTCTCGTAATCATACCCCAGTTCTTTTATGATGAAATAAGCGTCGTATCCACTAAGGTTGTGGAACACTACTGGAATAAACTGCGGAACTCGATAGAGGATGTTACACTTGAAGTGTGCAGGGAAGCGGTACGCCCCATTCATGTAGTTATGGTCCCGCACACGGTCTGTTCCAAGCGGTTTCTTGCATAACCCACAGTCTTCGGTAGTGTGGAACAAAAGCTCATTCTGGGCATCCAAAGGAATCATGGGCACATTCGTCGTCAATATCTTACCCAAACGTCTAGCTTCCTTTCTAAATTTGGTGATAAATTCACGTGCTGCGTCTGGACCACGGTTGGTCTCAAATTTATTGAGGGAGTCGTCATAGCAGCATTTGATGTAATATGCCCAACTATAAGGGGTATGCAGCTGGAGCGGTGTTGTAGATGATGTAGACGGGTCGGGCGTTGCATACGTACGGCTGTAGGAGCGACTCAAAGTTGACATAAATAACGAATGGGACCTGCATTTGTTTCTGGAGGCTCGAAAATTCCAAAACGTTGTTGAAGACGGCGGGCATTTGAGTTACGACATGGTTACAGTCCTGCTCAGTATGCCTGGTCAAGGCTACCTCAGTTGGAAAAAAGATTAAACAGCCATCGCAGATCCATTTATGTAAACATTTTTTTGATAACTGTTTACCGACCAGACGACCCAAATCCTTGATCCAACAGAAATTACCTTTTTCTTCGTGCTGGATGTAGAGCAAGTTAACGTGCCGAGCTTTCCTGCGTTTAGTAAAATGCAGAGGACCAACAATATTCCTTCCTTCCACTCCGAATACGTTGATACTAAGATCGTTCATAGCCTCGAACTTGGCAATCTTGTCAAAGGCCATAGGGAACTCTATACCACCCATATTTAAGCAGCTCGAGTAATGGGGGTACTTGCTAAGACGTTAGGGGTGATGCTCAGCAGGATACAGCGCTGCTACAATGGAGTATGCAAAACAGGCTGCGTCTCGGTTTTTCACATTCACCACCGATTTTTTAGCTTTTATCCAGCGTGGAAGATCAATGTAAGAGGATCCCCTAAGTGGCTGGTATTTGTTGATGTTTAGTTCTAAATGCAGGACACGTTGTAAGGCCCAACCAGACTGGTGATGTTCAAATTTTTGGGATTTATCGAGCATTTCCCGAGAAAACGCCGTATACTTTGCTTAAATCGCACGATCGGGTTATATTTTGATTCTTGTTTGGGGTCTGCGGATTCGATTTTATGCGCGGCACTACGTAGATGGCCAGGAAACTGGCGTGAAGGAACGTCCATATTGCAATTCTCGCAATATCATATGTCCTGTCGCTGGCGTTTTGGGATGGGTGCAGCACGTGGTGGTGATGCATCACGTTTGGCAGACATCGATGTAGAAGAAATAGTATCTCCGTGGAGGGCGTGCTGATGCCGGGTTAAATTAGCTCGATGCCCGAACCTCAAACCGCAAATGTCGCACACAAATGGTGTTGGTGCTGGTAATACAGTCGGTGGAACCGAGGCTGTAACCTGACGTGGTGGTCTAACAATATTATGGACCTCCTTTTTGTGTCGATTAAGGCTGCTTTGGGTCGAGAGGCTTTTCTGGCACACATCGCAGGCGAATACTCTGATGGATTTCATTGTAATCTGCACAATAAAACGATGTTTATTACTCAGTTTAAAACACGTATACCACAATGTTTTGTACTCGTAAAAGAAACACAAGTAAGGAAAATGGGCTGAGACTACTTATAAATAGCCAAATGATCAGAAAATAGACAAATTAGAGCATGCGCACAGTCAGCCGATATATAACGTCGCCCCAGGATTCTACTGTAATTTGCACAATAAACGACGCTTAATACTCAATTTAAAACACCTAAACCACAATGTTTTGTGGTCGTAGAAGAAACACAACTAAGAAAAATGGGTTGAGACCCAAATGGCAAAATGATCAGAAAATAGACAAATTAGAGCGCATGCGCACAGGTCGCTAATAAAACGTTGCCCCAGTAGGGATACTCCTAGAGGAATTGGGCGCAGTAACGTCTGGGGAACTTGCGATACAATAAATAGGCATTCTACGCTTTCGGGTCTTATACAATATAGGTCCATGGTGCCAATCGCACCAAATGCTGTTCTAACCTTTGATCAACCTGTCCCACATATGTCTCAAATTGTCATATTTACTAAGTAACTTACTACAGTTAATCACAATAGCATATTGCAATATAGAGCCTAGGGGTGGGGAACGACAGTTATTTATAGCCACCAGGCAACGCTTTCTTTATTCTGTATATAGCTGGCATTTTAAGAGATAACAACTCGCTTTGTACGTAGAATCATCCAATGCCGATACACTCCCACATTGTGGTACCTATCGTATAAAGATGGCCAACCACCAAACCCAAACCACCCCAAACTAGGTACAAATATAAAAATAATCCCTGTCGATGCGTCATACTCAAATATTAAAATAATTGCTCTTGTAAAATTCAGCTATCTCTAACCATTTTCATGTCATTAACAAAAAACCAAAACGGCACTAGGTACAAATATGAAAATTATACCAATCGATGTGTTATAGTCAAATATGAAAATAATTGTTCTTGTAAAATTCAGCTATCTTTAACCGTTTTCATGCTATTAACAAAAAACCAAAACGGCACTATGTACAAATATGAAAATTACCCCAGTCAATGCGTCATACTCAAATTTGAAAATAATTGTTCTTGTAAAATTCAGCTATCTTTAACCGTTTTCATGCTATTAGCAAAAAATCAAAACGGTACTAGGTTCAAATATGAAAATTATACCAATCGATGTATCATAGTCGAATATGAAAATAATTATTCTTGTAAAATTTGGCTATTTCTATCTGTTTTCATGTTATTAGTAAAAAACCTAAACCGGCACTATGCACAAATATGAAAATTATATATAATTGTCTTTGCAAAAATTAGTTGTCTCTAACCGTTTCAAATTATCATGTGACTTTGACTCATAAAAACTTTTATAGTAATATCTTTATAGACAAAAGTTTTACAAAAGTTCTTAAGCATGCATTCGGAGCAAAGTTTCTACTTACACAAAAACACTCTGGAGACACTTTTATGATGGATATATTAACCACTTTGTATATTATTATTATACAATTAAATTTACAAGTATTAATATAAACGTGAACTGAATAGAATGGCATAAAGTCGAGCCTTTTCTAAATACTGATAATCATATATGTATCGTGATTGAACACATTTGTCCATCTGATGGTGCAAACAGAAAACATTAACATAATGTTTTATACGAAGTAGGAATCTAATTATAATGATTACATTAACCACCACTAGATGGAGATAGGTTGTTAGATAGGTTGTGTCGCCGGCGTATTGCTATGAAAGTTTTTATATGAGTCAAGGTCACATGATAATTTCAAACGGTTAGCGACAACTAATTTTTGCAAAGACAATTATATATAATTTTCATATTTGTACCTAGTGCCGGTTTAGGTTTTTTACTAATAACATGAAAACGGTTAAAGATAGCTAAATTTTTCTACGGTTACATTAAAACTCGTCTATCTGAAAACGCATCGTCCAGCAAGTTACCGCTTTGTTGACCTATTTTTGCACATACTTGCAATAGAAATACTGTTCTTTCCTCATTATGTTTCGAGTTGGGTAAAGATGTGCCAAAAGTAAATGATCTCGAAAGATGCAACGGTTAGTCGAATAAAACTATTTGGTGGTAGTGGTGGTGGAGGATACAGGACCGACTTCCTCCATCTACTATAACGCTATGACGTCACAATATTATAGGTGGAAGTCTTCACGTGTCAGGCCGTCCCTCCTCAACAACCGCCAAATAGTAGGTAGGGTGGGGGATTTAATCGAGTTAGGATGGGGGGCTCGATCAGAAACAGTAGGTAGGGTGGGGTTCCAGTAGGTAGGGTGGGGGGTTTGAGTAGGTAGGGTGGGAGGTTCGATCGAGGTAGGGTGAAGGTTTGAGTAGCAAAGGTGGGGGATTCGAGTAGGTAGGGTGGAGCATTCGATCGAGGTAGGGTGGGAGGTTTGATCAGAAATAGTAGATAGAGTGGGGGGGGTTCAAGTAGGTAGAGTGGTGGGTTAGAGTAGGTAGGGTGGGTGGTTCGATCGAGGTAGGGTGGGGAGTTCGATTAGAAATAGTAGGTAGGGTGGGGTTCTGATTAGAAATAGTAGGCAGGGTGGGGTCTGAGTAGGTAGGGTGGGGTTCTGAGTAGGTAGGGTGGGGGTTTGATCAGAAATAGTAGGTAGAGTGGGAGTTTGAGTAGATAGGGTGGGGTTCAAGTAGGTAGAGTGGAAGGTTCTGAGTAGGTAGGGTGGTAGGTCTGAGTAGGTAGGATGGGGGGTTCGATCAGAAATAGTAGGTAGAGTGGGGGTTCAAGTAGGTAGGATCGGCGGTTCAAGTAGGTAGAGTGGGGGTTTGAGTAGGTAGGGTGGAGGGTTCGAGTAGGTAGGGTTGGGGGTTCGATCAGGTACGAAGTGTGCCAAACCCAGGGAACCTAGAGAAAATCCCTCTCTTCATTTCCTCCTTACGGGAATTTACATGTAAATTAAATAGGAGATAAGGTGGGGTGGCCGATCGAGGAAGGGTAGGGGGAGGAGTTTCATCGGGATAAAAATTCTTCAAGGAGGCCCACAAGGCGGCCCACAAGGCGGCCCACATGGAGGGATCAGGGAGAAAATCCCTCTCCTCATTTCCTCCTTATGGGAATTTACATAAAAATATATATGTATATATATTGCTGTGATAAGGGGTTGTTTAAGGGTGTACTTTATAGTAAAAGTCGTTTAGGAATTAGAAATTATAATAGGAAGCAGAAAACTGCATTTATTTAATAGAAAATTGAGAAATGGAGATAGTTTGTAAATATTTAACACCCCGTAGATAGAGGTTTAGTTAATTTAGGCAATGCAAATAATGATATTTTTCAGTGGAAGCACGCGTATTTATAAGTAAACATAATAAAGTGTAATTAAACACGCATTCAAAAGAGTTCCAAACAATTAGGTTAATACGGAGATAAGAAATAGAGCTTCGAGAAGCATAGTGTAAATGCGTACAAGTAGTTAATAATTGTGATAAAAAGAGGTGATTAAAAATTGCGCAAATAACAGGCAGATATGAAAATTAAAAGTCGAATTTCATCAGTTGTTTATGTACAACATGGAAAAGCGATTAGATTCGTCAAAACACCGCATATTTGATAACAAGGCACCTGCGAGCAGGCCACAATTATTTGAAAGCAAATAAAATTACATCAGAAACTACTTTAAATGCAAAGATTTGATTGGTTAAATTAGCGACGAGCTTGTAGACCATACCCACTGATGGAGTAGGAGATCAATGATATATTAACAGGGACAGTGATAACGAACTCAACAAAGGCCGAGGTGCGCCACTCTGAAACAAAGTGTGATACGTAATAATAATTTAAAGTGAAAAGTTGTATTAGTGCGACTAAGATGAAAATTACGATTGCCGATTAAACGGCTCCGAATCCGGGAAGAATAATAAGAAATTCAAGTTCGGGAAGAAGAAAAATAATACAATTTCTAAGTCTGGGGAGATTGATGAAAATAAATTGATAAGAAGTAATAAGTCTGAATGAGATGACAATAAATTGGGGTGCATAAGTGTAAGTTTAATAATGGTAGTCCAGAGGGTGATGGCAATAATTTAAATGAAATGGTTCAAGCGTGTGGAAAGATAATATTTCGAATGGGCATGTAATAATTCTGAATTGGGGGAAAATAATTTTATACAAATCGTTGGCTTAATGCATGGAAAATATTAGCTAATAATGGATGCGTCAATTGCGAGAAGGAAATAGCGAAGAAAATAGACCAGGTTAGATTTTTAGTTATAAGACATTATTTTTCAATTTTTTTATTTGAATATTGAATTTGCTTGTGACGAAGTCAACAAAACAGAGAACTTGCATACGTATAAAGAGCGTTATATGATATAAAGGTTTTGAACGTTCCACACTTTCTTTATAAGAACAATAGGTTTTTTGGTGACTTTAGATTTGATTAAAAAGTATGATTTTTGATAAATGAGATTTACAACATTAATTAATTGAAAAGTGTATTTTAAATAATTTACAAAAACTGTACATAATATTTGTTTCATTATATAAAATTGAATTAACTTCATTTTATAATTGTAAATAAATGCTAGTCGAGGTCATAAGATAAAGTTAATGGGAGTGATTTGATAATTTAAACAATAAAGGAGGAGCTATAAGCTGAATACGAAATTGATAACGAGTAAGGCGAGTTAAGGTTTGGGCTTTTAGAGCGGTGTTTTTAAAAACAATTCCGAAAACTCTTAACAATTCTTTATTGATTCTTAAACAGAAATTAACATGGAATTTTGAATAATTGTAAAATATAATAACTTTAATCAAAAATAATATTAATTGTACTAAGGCGAGTAGTCTAGGTAGACAACAATGCAAAAGCTGTAGTACTCAGACTGGCTCAATTGAGTAGCTTGAACAACGAAGTATGGAGTTCGAAGTCGTAAGTTATTTTTAGTTTTTCTTTGTGGTCTTACGCATATTGTTGATATACTTCCTTGTTGTAGTGTATGTCATAGGGATTTCGTGAATCTGAATGTCCTAAGGTTAATTCTAAGGGTGTAAAATTTGTCGATGAGTGAATTGTATTATTATAGGCTATTAGTGCGTATGACATTAGTAGTGGGGGAAAGCCGGTCCTAATTCAAAACGTGTTCAAACGTATTTTCCATATGTAAAATACACGTGCACCGTTTTGAATTAGGATCGGCTTTATATTACTTTTTATGAAAGATACTTCAAAACACACGTATGTTGAAAAATGTAAGTGCAGAGAAAATGTGTGTAGATGTTTTGAATTTGGTTTTCTAACGAGAAGTTATAAAGTATGACAGATGCAAAATATCGCATTCAAGTCAATTGTGTTTAATTAAAGTGGATTCTGATTTATGTTTTTTATTTATGTTTAGAGACTGCAAATACACATGGGCCGGTTTCAATTCAAAATGTGATCACTCTTGTGATAGGTTTAAAAGTGGGTTGGCAAAGTACGCAGATGGTGGTAATCTGCTATATAAGGAGATTGCTCCTAATATTAATTTAATTAGTCGAGGTTTACTGCATATATTTACATACAAGCATGTATATAAGTGATATTCAGGAATTTAAATACAAGAAAAACAAGTTTGTGTGGAAAGAAATTGCGGTTTTGGACTTGTTGGAAGGTGTTGTTTGACATCAAATTTTTAAACTGCCAATGCAGTCTAGTTGTTTGAGCCAAGATCATATAAAACATAACGACTGGGTGACAAGGAATATTCATGGTCTTTCTTGGGATGAATCTTCAACGACTGGAATGGTGTTATCATATATAGCGCTTTATTTGAAGCAAATTATCCGACCCGGTGAAGAAGTATTTGTGAAGGGTCTAGAAAAGAAGAAATTGATTGAAACCTGTCTAATGCAAAACGTTGTAACTGATATGCTTGCACTAGGTTGTCCTAAGATATTGGAGTTAAAAATCAACAACCGTTTAAAATATAACATCCATTGTTGTAGACACAGCAATAATAATCTGCAATGTGCAAAACAAAATACCTTGTTATTAAAAGAATGGCTTGATAATAATAAAAAACAATAGAAAGATTGTGTCTGTATTATTTATTTTAATATAATTTTACAATGTTAGCCGAAACAAATTATTCGACCCGGTGAAGAAGTATGTGTGAGGGGCCTAGAAAAGAAGAAATGGATGGAAACCTATCTATTGCAAAATATTATAGGCACGGCAATAATAGTCTGCAATGTGCAAAACAAAATACTTTGTTATTAAAAGAATGGTTTGATAATAATAAAAAACAATAGAAAAGATTGTGTCTGTATTATTAGTGTAGTCAGTAAGAAATCTTTAATGCTGATGTCAGCAAAAAAAAAACAATTAAACTCAGACAGCACGAATGGGACTCTCAACTCTGAAAGCAATTATAATTGATCAACGCAATAGCTCTTTACTGGTTTTACAACATTTAACAAATTGTACAGATATTTCGAAAAATTTGCCAAAGACAGACAGGCAGATAGACAGATAGACAGACTGACTGCACCAATTTTCTCATTCTCGTTTTTAAAGAATAACAAGTCGTAGTTATTAAATCGCGAACTCAGTTTATCTGTAAGAAATATATAAACGAGGAAATTTATGAAATGCTCCAACTTAAAAAAACTAGAAATAAATCTATTGAAATATATGCTAACGCTGCAATTGGTGGATCTGCTCACGGAGTAAACAATTTTTTCCAGCACTTCATTTGGATTGACTATAAACTACTCAATAATTTTAGCCTAACCACTATCATTATTCTTTCCTGAGAAGGGTAATTTTAAAAAAAGTTTTCATTTTCGATTTGTACTATAGAACACAACTACAACTTGACAATAAAGATTGAGCGATTATCACACACATATCTTGAGTATATATAAAGATATTAAACAACAAGAACAGCAGAAAATTCAACCCATGTCAGACAGCTTTTTTCTTGTCAACGATAGTCTAGTCTAATGCTTCTTCATCATTTGCATTTTCATAGTTACGTACCGAAGGCAACTCTGCAATTTTTAGATCACATGCATTTCTAATTTCAATTGCAAAAAAAATAATATAAAAGCATCTATTTGAAATGCATTTCTAACTTTAATCGCAAAAAAAATGAGAGCATCTATTCGAAATATGCACTCAGATTAAAAGTCAAAAATTGCTTTACACCGTTCTGTAAACTGAGATTACGTAGTTATTAAATCGGGAGTAATGTGAAATGTATTTTTCTTTATTGTAATTTATAAAATATATATATATATATATATATATATATATATATATATATAATGTTATGTACTCTAGAATAAACATACTATAATTCACTTAAGTTCCCAAATATAAAGAACAGTTCTCACTCACTCCAACTCTGAACGGTAAAAAATATTGAATTATCAGTTCTATGAGGGCTGTCTTCTTCATCTTTGACGCGCGGTCGTTTCTGGTTGTTCTTCTTCTTCGTGTTCACTAAAAAAAAAGAAAATTAAATCTATATATTAAGCTAACGAATACATACTCTGTATTGGTGTCATCAGGTCGTACGTTGCAATTGGTGGATCTGCTCACGGCGTCAACGATTTTTTTCTCCAGTACTTAATTTGGATTGATTATAAACTACTCAATAATTCTAACCCAATCACTATCATTATTCTTTCCTGACAAGGACAATTTAAAAAAAAGGTTTTCATTTTTGATTTGTTCTATAGAACACACAACTACAACTTGGCAATAAAGATAGAACGATTATCACAAACATATCTTGAGTATATAAGGATATTAAACAACAAGAACAGCAGAAAATTCAACCCATGTAAGCAAGAATTTAATGCTAAGGTATTGTCTAAATAGCAATTGTAGAAATATGAAATCTACAGAAAATTTAATAAAGCCAGTCATGTATAAATTTTTTTAATGCTGACATCCACAGAAAAATAAAAAGCGAGAAATTGAATGGTAACATCAGCAGAATAACAAATAAATCCACTTAGTCAGCATTAATGGAAGCCCGGTCTGGCTTCGAAACGGTGCACGCGTATGTTTATTTAAATTTTTAAAAATTGGGTTCTCGGGTAAATTAAAAAATTTTTCAAAAAATTTTTGGGGGTAAAATTTTAAAAGGAAAAACAAAATTAGTTTTGGGGTTGTGGGAAAAAAATTTTTAAGGGGTTTAAAAATTTTTAAGCCTTTTTTAAATCGGGTTTAAGTTTTTTCAAATTTTAAAAAAAATTTATTTTTAAAAAAATTTTAAGGATTTGGGGGAAAAATTTTTAAAAAAAAATTTTAAAATTTACTTTTGGGGAAAAATTTATTGGGGGAAAATTTTAATTTAAGGGTTCCTTTTTTTTTAAATTATTAAAAAAAATTTGTTTGGGTTTAAAATTTTAAAAAAAACACAAAATTTAGTTTTTAAAAAAATTTTAAAAAAGGGGTGCCAAAAAAATATTTACCCAAAAATTTTTTCTGAGATTTGGGGCTGGGAAAAACAAATTTAATTTGGTTCAAAAATTTAGTTTTTTTAAAAAAATTTTGGGGAAAAAAATTTTTCGGGGGGAAAAATTTAAGGGGATTTTAAAAATTGTTTCCCGGGGTTGGAAAATTTTAGAAAATTCCCGGGGAAATTTAATTTTTGGTTCCAAAAATTTTATTTGGGTTTTGGGGAAAATTTCTCCGAAAAAATTTAAAGGGGTTCTTTTTTAAAAAATGGCACAAAAATTCTAAAATTTGGGGGTGCTTTTAAAATGCCAAAAACCGAAGGGCCAAAAAATTTAATTAAAGGGGAAACCAAAAAATTTTGGGTTCAAAAAAATAAAAAAAAAGGGTAGTTTGGGAAAAAATTTTAAAAATTTTTAAATTGGGGTAAAAAAAATTTTATTTGGGGGGAAATTCAAAAAAATTTTAAAAGATTTATTTTGGAAAAAAGATTTATCTCCGGGGTTTTAAATTTTGGGGTTTTTTTTAATTTTTAAATTTTTCGGGTTTTTAAAATTCACTAATTTATTTTAAAAAAAATTGGGCAAAAATTTAAAAGGGGGAAAAAAGGGTTCTTTGGGGTTTCCTTTCCCTAAAAGGGGGTAAAAAATTTTTTGAAAAAGTGTGGAAAAACAATTTTGGGTAAAAAATATTTTTTAAAGGGGAAAAAAAATTTTTCCGGGATGAAAAATTTAAAAAAGGAAATTTAAAAAAAAAAATTTATTTTTGGGGGAAATTAAAAATTTACTCCAGGGGTTTTTAATTTTGAAGGGGTTCCTTTTAAATTTCCGTTCATAAAACTACAAAACAAAAATTTAAAGGCCCCGGGAAAAATTTTGGGGGCCCCTTAAAACTAAAATTTCCCAGGGGTGGGTTTTCAAATTTTGCCCCAAAAATTTTAAAAAAAAGGTTAGAAGAAAAAATTTTGGGGAAAAAAATTTGTAAAAGGGGACAAAAAAATTTTAAAAGGGAAAAAAAAAAATTTTTTAAAAATAATTTATTTTTAAAATAAACCGTAAATTAAAAACCTTTAAAAAACCTTCCCCAAAAATACCAAGAAAAAAACCCTCACTTTAAAAAACTTTGGGAAAATTGGGAACCCCAAGAAAATTTAGGAAAGTTTTGGATTAAGAAAAAATTCCCGGGAAAGGGAAAAAGAACTTTTAAAAGGAAAAGGGAAAAAATATTTTAAAAAAGAAAAAAAAAAAAAAAATTGGGCCCAAAAAAAAAAGGTTAAAACCGGGAAAAAAAAAAGAAACCAAAATTAAAAAAAAAAAAAAAAAAAAAGGGAAAAAAAAAACAAAAAAAAAAAAATCGGGGGAAGGGCCCCAAAATTTTAAAAAAAAATTTTAAAAAAAAAATTAAAATTTAAACAAAATTTTAAAAAGGGCCCAAAAAAAAATAAGGCCCAAAAAATAAACAAAACAAAAAAAAAAAAAAAAACAAAAAACCAAAAAAAAAATCCCCAAAAAAAGAAAAAATAAAAAAAAAAAACCAAAAAAAAAAAAAAAAACGAAAAATTAAAAAAAAAACCCAGAAAAAAAAAAATTTACGTAAACTAACCAAAAAAAAGAAAAAAAAAGGGAAGTAAATTGAGGGGCCTCAAAGGCGCGCACCCCAATACAAAACTGGAAGGTACATGACAACTTAACAATAAGCGATCACGACCTCATAACTTTTTACATAAACAAGGATAACATACTATTACCAGCGAAACGTGCAAAAAAAGACTAAAATACAATATACAAAATGCCAACTGCTAAAGACTACTGGACAACTACAATCCGCCCCCTGATATCAAATGTAACGACAGCGTACACGCTTACGCCCAAGCCCTAACAAGAGGAATTAAAGACACTATGAAACAAACATTAAAAACAGTAAGACAAACTGCGCCACAAAAACCGCTTAAAATGGACCACAAAGGTTCAGAAACTGAAAAGCAATCTCGCAAGGCAAGGAGACGCTATCAGGCCGCCCTAACACCGACAGAAAGGGCCTTCCAGCTGACCAACTACAGACAACGCAAGGCGACATACGAACAGGAACTATACAACATGAAACGAAAATCCTGGGACACTTTCGTCGAAAGACATTAGCAGACGGATGCTTGGGGGGTACCGTACAAGATAGTAACAGGAAAAATTGCACCGCCGACAACATACTCGACTTTAACCAAACCCGACGGGACAGAAACCAAGGACTGGATTGAAACCGCGACATTACTACTACATACACTCCTCCCTGATGACAACTGTGAAGAGGACACACAAGAACAAATACGGAAACGACAAAGAGTCACCGAACAAAACGCGAATAGGAATACACCATGGAATAGAACACAGGACGACGTAACACCTTTCACTGAGGTCGAGATTAGACACGCTATTCGATCAAGTAAAAACAAAAAAGCTCCTGGGCCAGACGGGATCCAGGCAGAAATCACAAGGCACTAGACACCAAACTCCTCACACCAAAACTTACTAAACTGTACAACGAATGTTTAAAACAAACAAAGTTTCCAAACTGCTGGAAGCAAGCAGACGTAATCATGCTTTCTAAAAACCGAGAAAAAGATCCGAAAAACCCGGGTTTGTACCGCCCCATCTGCCTTCTAGACTTGCTCGGAAAAACTTTCGAGCAACTACTGTGCACGAGAATGCAATAACATCGGAAGACGAAAAGCATGCACCCGGCGCAGTATGGATTTAGAATAGGACGATCAACCGAAGACGCCGTAAACAAAGCCATAAACTCTGCAACCACTTCAAATAAAAAATAAGTGGCCCTAATCATGATAGACATAGCAGGAGCCTTCAACAACTTATGATGGCCAACACTGTTCTATAGGCTAATCGAAATTCAATGTCCAAAACAACTACATCATACCTTTAGAAGCTATTGCCAAGATAGATTTGTAACACTGTCTGGTACTAAAAACATCACAAAATCAATCACCAAAGGAAACCGCAAATGAGGTGAGGTGCGTAGTAGCTCATGCGGACGACATCTTGTTGGTGGTGGAAGGAGGTTTCAGAAATGAACTAGAGCACAATGCAAACACCGCATTGAACAAAGCCCTAGAATGGTGCGCCGCAAATAAGATGACGATAGCATATGACAAAACAACTTATATGATAGTTAAAGGCTCTCTAGAAAGAGACCCTATTATTAAACCGAACAGAGGCAGAATACGAAGAACACGGGAGGCCAAACACCTAGAGCTAACCCTTGATGAAAAACTGAACTACGAAAAACACATTGCCACAGTGACTGCAGGTGCCAGTAAAGCTATGCAATGCATAGCAACTCTTGCACAACGTACGTACAATATCCCTCTAAACTGTGTAAGATTATACTTATCCAGCGTATTTGCAGCAATAATAAGCCATGTAGCGAGCGTCTGGGCAACCAGATTACATCTAGTAAAACCCAAACAAAAAGTCAATAGTGTCCAAAGGGGGCACTAATAAGATTTACTGGAGCATACCGGATCGTATCGCATGGCGCTCTCTATGTGATATTAGGAGTCCTCCCTCTTGATCTGTATATCAGGAAGAGAGCGGCGACATACTGGTTAAATAACAACGAACCAGAAAAAGTCCGGGAAATCCTAAAACTAACATAAGAAATTCGGAAAAAAATAAAATTTAGGACAATACTAACCGAGTGGCAAGATAGATGGAACCAGAGCACAAATGGGAGGAGGGTATACGCACTAGTCCCAAACATCCGAGACAGGCTAAACTGTCACCACTTGGTCCCCTCACAAGGGCTCATATATTTTCTCAAGGGCATGGTCCTTATCTAACCTACAGGAACCGCATCGACTTCCAAGACAACAACAACTGAACATGTGGTGAGGTGGGGACACCGGAACATCTGGTGTTCCACTGCACCGAACTGCAACAGGACCTAGGAATGGACAGGACAATCCTACGGGACATACCCCTTTCGGACATGCTCTGGAGCGAAAACATATTTTCTTACCTAAACAGAATCACTCACCAAACTTCTACTATACTACA
Source organism: Platerodrilus igneus (assembly GCA_036346225.1). Classification (NCBI taxonomy): domain Eukaryota; kingdom Metazoa; phylum Arthropoda; class Insecta; order Coleoptera; family Lycidae; genus Platerodrilus; species Platerodrilus igneus. Next base: position 2,751,936 of record JARFIW010001125.1, read on the forward strand.
CCAAAGGTACACAAACGGACTCTGACAGGACACACACAAACACCATACAAACCCCACACATCACAAATACCACAAACACAGACCACACAAAACACAAAAGTTTGACGTAACGCATCGAATGTGCAATACAAAAGCACAGTACACCCAACACACATGGGAACCATCAACAAAAAATGAGGCATTCTCCCAAGGACATACCAGGAACCACGTGTCTCCTGAAGATCTACCAGAAGGCTCGTGAATCCTGACGACCGGGAGTGATACCAGTGAAAACGAAGTGAAAATAGTGAAAACGGCGTAAGTGCGGCAAACGTACCTCAAACACAAGTTTCTCCCAGAACACTTAGTAGCAATAGAAAACTAGCATTAGTAGGATAAGGACTCAATACTAACCATCTAACAAAAAAAATACAACTAACTAAAATGAACAAGAGAAAATAAAAACCATATTCGTAATTGCTTTAAGAAATCTAACCCTAGCTTCAGTAACCTAATGTTTATATTTCCAATGTTGTAGCGCAACTAAAAATTACTACAGGGGAAATATTCTGGCAACATAATTACAACACATCAGCACGACAAAATACACACAAACACGCACAAGCACACACACACACACAACAGAGACTGTACATAGCCTCCCTGGTTTCCGGCTGCCGACGGCCAGGACACGTACAGGAATGCGTACTTCTCGGTTTCTGATTTCCGGCTACCGGCGGTTGGAAACCGGGAGAGGGAAACAGTCCCAAGGACCTTACAACAGACATTAGCACACGCACACACATACATGAAAACAATAAACACACGCTCCATTATAGCACACCGGCACGACAAAACACACACAAACACGCACGTACACGTACCTGCACTCACACGCATACGACACAGACATATACACACACGCGCCACAATACACACCAGGGACTGTACGTGGTTCCCCTGGTTTCCGGCTGCCGACGGCCAGGACACGTACAGGAATGCGAATTTCTCGGTTTCTGATTTCCGGCTGCCGACTGTCGGAAGCTGGGAAGGAAAGCAGTCCCCAGGACATTACCACGGACAGAAACACACACACACACACACTCACGCAACCACACGCGCGCACAGACACACACACGCACGAGTATTTCCAAACGCAAATAATATAAAACTAACCAACATAACTTAAGGTAGCAAATAATTCTGTTAGATTTCTTAGGAGTAACAGGTTTAGCTGTAATTTTTAGGTAACAAACTAATTGTAATATTAGAATAAATAAAAAAAATAAAATAAAATTCAAATTCAATTTGTGTAATTATTCGGCATTACGAAAAAGTCATTTAAAACAACATGTGCGATCGCATACTAATAAACGTCCATTCGAGTGCAATTTGTGTAATTATTCCGGGTCACAAAAATGTACTTTACAACAACATATGTGATCGCATACTAACGAACGGCCATTCGAATGCATTTTGTGTAATTAGTCTTGTTGCGTCAATAAAGAGATAAAAAATTATACGCTACTCGTATAAAACACCTAAATTCTGTTTTATTGAAAATGTACAAATTTAACCTTTCGCTGCTAAAGTTGCTACAGAATTACTTTTTGACCCAAAGTTTACACGCAGGTAAACGTGACAGGAACTCAGAGGGAGGATCTATGCACAATACAATACAACTCTACATCACAAAAACGTCATTTACAAAGACATATGCGGTCGCATACGAACGAACGCCCATTTGCATGCAACGTGTGTAATTATTCCACGTCAGAAGCAAGTACCTTATAAAAACATATCGTATTGCATACTAACGAACGTCCATTCGAATGCAATTTGTGTAATTATTCCGCGTCACAAAAATTTACTTTACAACTACATATGCGGTCGCTAAGTGAAGTGCAACATTGTAATACAACGACAATTTATAAAGTTTATTAACAGTTCATGAGAACGGATGCGCTACTTTGTATCGCAGACGATAATGACACTGCAGATGTCAAGTCACAGACGGTCAGGCATCGCAAATACTTAGAAATTAAGATTACAACATTGTGATTATGAATATTATTAAGAATAAGCAGACATGAAATCTGCAAATTCCCACAGCCATGTGAGGGGGTATGAACATTATAAAAAGCCCGGGAGCTCAAGGCTGCGGCAGTCAGTCAAAGTCTTCAGCTTTAACATTGCAGTTGCTTAGACTATTCACAATAGTACATTTAATAGTTATTTTCGAACTTAGAGTAAATTAAATCTAGTTTTGTAAAATTTTATAATGAATGTCTGTGTAAAAATAAATGTGTTAAGAAGTTTTGGAACTGGTTTTTAAAAAGGCAGCTCCCAAGGCCCGAACCTTAACTGGCGTAGTCGTATCGGATGTCAAAAGGTCACTAGGAAACCCAAATTCGAAGAACTGGTGGTCTAAAATCTCAATTTCAAATTTGGCAGAACCCAAACAGAAGTTGGAGGCGAAACAAGAATCGTTCAAATCTAACAAGCCCAAACAGAAACTTGGAGGAGATACAAGCATAGATCGAATCCAAAACCGACGTGGGGGACATACAAAAATCGACAGAATTCATGAAACCAACAAAACAGTGTAAGTTAATTTTCTCAAACTAATTGAATTTTGTTACAAATATTTGATATTGCTAGTATTAGAAAATTTTATTATTTTTGTATGTACAAATATTGACTATTATTACTATTATTGTATGCTATTTAATGAAAATAATTTACTTAGCTATTGCAAGGAATTATTTTTAAGTTTATTTTGAGAAATTGAATTTTAAAAGACTTTCAAAACTAGAAAACTAAAAAGACGCATCACATGCGCACTTGAGACAATTATTACGAATTAACTGGCGCAAGAGCAAAAACTCGACCTTCAACGTAACGAATACAAAGCTACTTCAATACGAATATATATCTAATTATAATTACTGAACATTACCGTTCAAGAACGTACATCAGAAACTTTACAAAAACGCACCGCGATATCTAAAATTAGCCTTACGAAACTCTATCCACGTTACCGAAAACGCGCAGTGCAACTTTATAAAAGGTATAAATTACATTCATTCAAACTTGACATTTTATAATAAAAATACTTCAGCAACTAACAAAGTAAAGACGCAAAATTCATTCTCATATCAACCGATAACAACATCTTTCAGAAAAGTATCAACAAATTGCATATTAAATTATACAAAAGCATTGACGCAATTAAATTACCACAGACTGGAAAAGATCAAATAAAGTATAATTGCATATGTTCATTACGAAGATATTCAGTTATATAAAAGCACTACACGATTTATTTAAGACCATTCACCAAAATCAAAATTACATTTTCAGTAGTCTAAAAACCTTGTAATTAAAGTACAAAAGGGACTTTGATACAACGCAATTAACTGAAAAGCAACAATCTTACAGTAGACTAAAACATTGTAATTAAAACAATTCATTGTATTAATTATAAAAGAAGAATTTTATGCAACATTGAACAAAGCAATTGACAGAAAATTACAACTTTATATTTAAGACTCGAGGTGACCGGACAATATAATTACAAAGAAAGCAGCTTATAAATTATACACACCTACGGGAAGAGATAAGTGTAAGAGACACAATTAAATTAGCAAAATTAAAAATAAGTCTTAACACTCCCAAACAAAGTAAAATCAATTACCGCGAAAAATCAATCACATCAAAACCTTTCAGGAAGCAAACCTATAATAAAATTAATATCAGCGAAGTACAAATAAACGTATTCAAGGCTACAGCAAGCAACCAGACGTTACAGAGCATAAATCTCATAAATTAATTATAGCACCGTATAACTAAGTACAAAGACAAGCAACTCAACTCTTTAAATAACCTAAAACAACTCAAGCTAAAAATAACAAATACCCCGACGCAATCTAAACTAAAAATTAATAAACCCAAACAAAGAATAACAATACAAAAGGTAAAATAAATCCCAATTTCTGCAAAACTCTGAAAGTAATTGAAATTAAAACTAAATATTTATTATTAGAACCCTTAGCCATAATAAGTTCAGATATGAAGATTTACATTGAGACAATACCGCCCTTTAATGAAGACCAATGTCTTCTTGGTAATTTTATCGCCAAGTGTGAAATATTTTTGAAAACTTCTACCAACCCGGAGACAACGACAGAAATGTATTACTTTTACGCTTAATCATTTGTAAACTAACCGGACGGGCACTAACACTAATAGCCAGTAAGGACGACTTAGAAAATGGAAAGATTTTAAACGCATATTGATTGCATATTTTGGCGATCAACATAACCTAAAATGCCTAGTACGCGACTTAATAAACCTTAGAATGGAAAATAACCAATACCCATACCAATTCGGAATGAAATGTCAAGATGTAGGAAGCTTCATCTTAACGAAATTAAAAATTTAAAAACTCGACCATAATATCAAACTTGTAAAAACAAAGATGTATGACGAAATGGCATTAAACACATACTTAAATGCAATAGCAGAACGACTATAACACAAAATCAATAATAAACACAATATACCGCATGTCAACAAAAGAAGTTGTAGGGAATTCAAAGACAAATTTAATGCGGGTCTAATATTAAAAGGGGTAAGGGTTCCTACTTTAGAAAGAAAACACGATTAAAAGATTAAAGGGGTCTACAAAGTGTAGTTAAGAATATTAATGTAGATAGTTTTAAGGACATTGTACATTGCGGGAGATTTGGTTCTAGGAAATGAGCAACTTACGAAAGTACAGAATATTTGGTATTAATGCTAATTGGTTCAGTGACCGCGTTTGTGCACTCTTCGAGTGTCTTCGGCAATCTTCGATTGTTTCAAAGAAAATATTCAAGCCTGCCATTTCCGAAAATATGACGTAAAAGTTATTTAAAATTAAATTGCTTTATTAGTAAGTATCCTGTAGACAAGAAGTTTGGTATTCTCTTAGTAAAGGTTTAAAGTGTTTTATTAGGTTTTTGTTTATAATAGCACTGCATCTTCCACCGCAATAAATTACGCAATGTAAAATCTAAAACGAATCTTAGATGTTTTAAAAATACAATCGGAAACAATAGCAAAATACACAATAATTGGTGTTTGTAAATAAATTCAGTTCTATTGTAATAAAAAAATACAGACTTACCTTAAATTTTAAATAAAAGGAAAAATCACTGCACAAACACGAAACGTTTTGTCTAAATTTCGACGAACTTTACACAAAAGCGAACAGAATGAGTAGACTTTTCAATAATTAGACCGGGTTATATACAGATGAAATAATTATCCGTTAATTGATCTGTATTACTAATTGAAGTTTGTATTTCTCTAAATACGTAGTCGAGGATGACTACTAGAAAGTACCCTATGTGAATACCAAGCAATTATACGTCAATTTCTAATGCACTGTATTCAAACATAATTAATAGAAAGTCCATTAAAAAGAAATTATACACAGATTTCACATGTAATTTGGGTAGTCCATAATCGTTAAGGAATTAGTTTGGAAACAAATTGTATTTTTCAAGTACCTATTTAGCATTGACTAAATAATTGTATTATGACGTGTTTAGAAATTAAAAAAAATGTTAAACCAGAAAATTGATAACTGTTTAAAATTTTAAAAGTCATGGTTTTGAATATTCTAAAAACAGTACATTACTGTTTGAAAATGGTTTTAAATATTAAACACTTATGGCCTATAAAAGGCACATTTCTAAAATTCCCACGGTTTTAGATTTCCGGAGATGGTTGATTAAAGCAAATGTCATAGATAAGCAAAAAAAGTTTAGAGGTTTGGGAGTTTTAAGGTGTAACTTTGTAAGGAGTGGTCCTATTTCAAATCTGTTTGCAGATTCGAATTCTACGTAATTTGATGTATTGAATAACTAAAAAAATTTATGCGGACGACCAAAAAATCGCTACCAGCAAAAAATCTTAAAATGAGAGTAGCTCCCTGGGGGATGATGCTATCTAAAAAATTCCTAGAGATTCGGGTAGCTAAAAAAATCTAATATTAATTGATACCAAACCAGATATGTTTATCTCGAAAGATGCAATGGCTAGTCGAAGACAACTATTTGGTTCAGAATGTTAGCGGTAAAAAATTTTTAAAATTGGGGTAGCTCTCTGGGGATGATGCTATCTAAAAATTTCTAGAGATTCGGGGGCTGAGGAAATTCTAATATTAATGGATATCAAACAATATAGATTTATCTCGTGGGTGGAAATGTGGAGAAAGATCTATCTCGCAGAGGGTATATGTGTAATTTTGTAAGGGTGGTCCTATTTTAAATCTGTTTACAGATTCGGATTCTACGTAAAATTCTAGACTAATTTGATGTGTCGGATTGCAAAAAATTTATAAGGATGGGCAAAATCGCTACCAGCAAAAATCTTAAATGAGGGTAGCTCCTGGGGGATGATGCTATCTAAAAATTCCTAGAGATTCGGGTAGCTGAAAAAATCTAATATTAATTGATACCAAACCAGATATGTTTGTCTCGAAAGATGCAATGGCTAGTCGAAGAAATTTTTCAGAATGTTAGCGGTAAAAAATTTTTAAAATTGGGGTAGCTCTCTGGGGGATGATGCTATCTAAAAAATTTCTAGAGATTCGGGGGGCTGAGGAAATTCTAATATTAATGGATATCAAACAATATAGATTTATCTCGTGGGTGGAAATGTGGAGAAAGATTTATCTCGCAGAGGGTATATGTGTAATTTTGTAAGGGGTGGTCCTATTTTAAATCTGTTTACAGATTCGGATTCTACGTAAAATTCTAGACTAATTTGATGTGTCGGATTGCAAAAAAATTTATAAGGATGGGCAAAAATCGCTACCAGCAAAAAATCTTAAAATGAGGGTAGCTCCCTGGGGGATGATGCTATCTAAAAAATTCCTAGAGATTCGGGTCGCTGAAAAAAATCTAATATTAATTGATACCAAACCAGATATGTTTGTCTCGAAAGATGCAATGGCTAGTCGAAGACAACTATTTGGTTCAGAATGTTAGCGGTAAAAAATTTTTAAAATTGGGGTAGCTCTCTGGGGGATGATGCTATCTAAAAAATTTCTAGAGATTCGGGGGGCTGAGGAAATTCTAATATTAATGGATATCAAACAATATAGATTTATCTCGTGGGTGGAAATGTGGAGAAAGATTTATCTCGCAGAGGGTATATGTGTAATTTTGTAAGGGGTGGTCCTATTTTAAATCTGTTTACAGATTCGGATTCTACTAAAATTCTAGACTAATTTGATGTGTCGGATTGCAAAAATTTATAAGGATGGGCAAAAATCGCTACCAGCAAAAATCTTAAAATGAGGGTAGCTCCTGGGGATGATGCTATCTAAAAATTCCTAGAGATTCGGGTCGCTGAAAAATCTAATATTAATTGATACCAAACCAGATATGTTTGTCTCGAAAGATGCAATGGCTAGTCGAAGACAACTATTTGGTTCAGAATGTTAGGGTAAAAATTTTTAAAATTGGGGTAGCTCTCTGGGGATGATGCTATCTAAAAATTTCTAGAGATTCGGGGGCTGAGGAAATTCTAATATTAATGGATATCAAACAATATAGATTTATCTCGTGGGTGGAAATGTGGAGAAAGATTTATCTCGCAGAGGGTATATGTGTAATTTTGTAAGGGTGGTCCTATTTTAAATCTGTTTACAGATTCGGATTCTACGTAAAATTCTAGACTAATTTGATGTGTCGGATTGCAAAAATTTATAAGGATGGGCAAAAATCGCTACCAGCAAAAATCTTAAAATGAGGGTAGCTCCTGGGGATGATGCTATCTAAAAATTCCTAGAGATTCGGGTCGCTAAAAAATCTAATATTAATTGATACCAAACCAGATATGTTTGTCTCGAAAAATGCAATGGCTAGTCGAAGACAACTATTTGGTTCAGAATGTTAGCGTAAAAAATTTTAAAATTGGGGTAGCTCTCTGGGGATGATGCTATCTAAAAATTTCTAGAGATTCGGGGGCTGAGGAAATTCTAATATTAATGGATATCAAACAATATAGATTTATCTCGTGGGTGGAAATGTGGAGAAAGATTTATCTCGCAGAGGGTATATGTGTAATTTTGTAAGGGGTGGTCCTATTTTAAATCTGTTTACAGATTCGGATTCTACGTAAAATTCTAGACTAATTTGATGTGTCGGATTGCAAAAAATTTATAAGGATGGGCAAAAAATCGCTACCAGCAAAAAATCTTAAAATGAGGGTAGCTCCTGGGGGATGATGCTATCTAAAAAATTCCTAGAGATTCGGGTCGCTGAAAAAAATCTAATATTAATTGATACCAAACCAGATATGTTTGTCTCGAAAGATGCAATGGCTAGTCGAAGACAACTATTTGGTTCAGAATGTTAGCGGTAAAAAATTTTTAAAATTGGGGTAGCTCTCTGGGGATGATGCTATCTAAAAATTTCTAGAGATTCGGGGGCTGAGGAAATTCTAATTTAATGGATATCAAACAATATAGATTTATCTCGTGGGTGGAAATGTGGAGAAAGATTTATCTCGCAGAGGGTATATGTGTAATTTTGTAAGGGGTGGTCCTATTTTAAATCTGTTTACAGATTCGGATTCTACGTAAAATTCTAGACTAATTTGATGTGTCGGATTGCAAAAAAATTTATAAGGATGGGCAAAAATCGCTACCAGCAAAAAATCTTAAAATGAGGGTAGCTCCCTGGGGATGATGCTATCTAAAAATTCCTAGAGATTCGGGTCGCTGAAAAATCTAATATTAATTGATACCAAACCAGATATGTTTGTCTCGAAAGATGCAATGGCTAGTCGAAGACAACTATTTGGTTCAGAATGTTAGCGGTAAAAATTTTTAAAATTGGGGTAGCTCTCTGGGGATGATGCTATCTAAAAATTTCTAGAGATTCGGGGGCTGAGGAAATTCTAATATTAATGGATATCAAACAATATAGATTTATCTCGTGGGTGGAAATGTGGAGAAAGATTTATCTCGCAGAGGGTATATGTAATTTTGTAAGGGTGGTCCTATTTTAAATCTGTTTACAGATTCGGATTCTACGTAAAATTCTAGACTAATTTGATGTGTCGGATTGCAAAAAATTTATAAGGATGGGCAAAAATCGCTACCAGCAAAAATCTTAAAATGAGGGTAGCTCCTGGGGATGATGCTATCTAAAAATTCCTAGAGATTCGGGTCGCTGAAAAAATCTAATATTAATTGATACCAAACCAGATATGTTTGTCTCGAAAGATGCAATGGCTAGTCGAAGACAACTATTTGGTTCAGAATGTTAGCGGTAAAAATTTTAAAATTGGGGTAGCTCTCTGGGGATGATGCTATCTAAAAATTTCTAGAGATTCGGGGGCTGAGGAAATTCTAATATTAATGGATATCAAACAATATAGATTTATCTCGTGGGTGGAAATGTGGAGAAAGATTTATCTCGCAGAGGGTATATGTGTAATTTTGTAAGGGTGGTCCTATTTTAAATCTGTTTACAGATTCGGATTCTACGTAAAATTCTAGACTAATTTGATGTGTCGGATTGCAAAAATTTATAAGGATGGGCAAAATCGCTACCAGCAAAAATCTTAAAATGAGGGTAGCTCCTGGGGATGATGCTATCTAAAAATTCCTAGAGATTCGGGTAGCTGAAAAAAATCTAATATTAATTGATACCAAACCAGATATGTTTGTCTCGAAAGATGCAATGGCTAGTCGAAGACAACTATTTGGTTCAGAATGTTAGGGTAAAAATTTTTAAAATTGGGGTAGCTCTCTGGGGATGATGCTATCTAAAAATTTCTAGAGATTCGGGGCTGAGGAAATTCTAATATTAATGGATATCAAACAATATAGATTTATCTCGTGGGTGGAAATGTGGAGAAAGATTTATCTCGCAGAGGGTATATGTGTAATTTTGTAAGGGTGGTCCTATTTTAAATCTGTTTACAGATTCGGATTCTACGTAAAATTCTAGACTAATTTGATGTGTCGGATTGCAAAAAAATTTATAAGGATGGGCAAAAATCGCTACCAGCAAAAAATCTTAAAATGAGGGTAGCTCACCTTGGGGGATGATGCTATCTAAAAAATTCCTAGAGATTCGGGTCGCTGAAAAAAATCTAATATTAATTGATACCAAACCAGATATGTTTGTCTCGAAAAATGCAATGGCTAGTCGAAGACAACTATTTGGTTCAGAATGTTAGCGGTAAAAAATTTTTAAAATTGGGGTAGCTCTCTGGGGGATGATGCTATCTAAAAAATTTCTAGAGATTCGGGGGCTGAGGAAATTCTAATATTAATGGATATCAAACAATATAGATTTATCTCGTGGGTGGAAATGTGGAGAAAGATTTATCTCGCAGAGGGTATATGTGTAATTTTGTAAGGGGTGGTCCTATTTTAAATCTGTTTACAGATTCGGATTCTACGTAAAATTCTAGACTAATTTGATGTGTCGGATTGCAAAAAAATTTATAAGGATGGGCAAAAATCGCTACCAGCAAAAAATCTTAAAATGAGGGTAGCTCCCTGGGGATGATGCTATCTAAAAATTCCTAGAGATTCGGGTCGCTGAAAAAAATCTAATATTAATTGATACCAAACCAGATATGTTTGTCTCGAAAGATGCAATGGCTAGTCGAAGACAACTATTTGGTTCAGAATGTTAGCGGTAAAAAATTTTTAAAATTGGGGTAGCTCTCTGGGGGATGATGCTATCTAAAAAATTTCTAGAGATTCGGGGGGCTGAGGAAATTCTAATATTAATGGATATCAAACAATATAGATTTATCTCGTGGGTGGAAATGTGGAGAAAGATTTATCTCGCAGAGGGTATATGTGTAATTTTGTAAGGGGTGGTCCTATTTTAAATCTGTTTACAGATTCGGATTCTACGTAAAATTCTAGACTAATTTGATGTGTCGGATTGCAAAAAAATTTATAAGGATGGGCAAAAATCGCTACCAGCAAAAAATCTTAAAATGAGGGTAGCTCCTGGGGATGATGCTATCTAAAAAATTCCTAGAGATTCGGGTCGCTAAAAAAAATCTAATATTAATTGATACCAAACCAGATATGTTTGTCTCGAAAAATGCAATGGCTAGTCGAAGACAACTATTTGGTTCAGAATGTTAGCGGTAAAAAATTTTTAAAATTGGGGTAGCTCTCTGGGGATGATGCTATCTAAAAATTTCTAGAGATTCGGGGGCTGAGGAAATTCTAATATTAATGGATATCAAACAATATAGATTTATCTCGTGGGTGGAAATGTGGAGAAAGATTTATCTCGCAGAGGGTATATGTGTAATTTTGTAAGGGTGGTCCTATTTTAAATCTGTTTACAGATTCGGATTCTACGTAAAATTCTAGACTAATTTGATGTGTCGGATTGCAAAAAATTTATAAGGATGGGCAAAAATCGCTACCAGCAAAAATCTTAAAATGAGGGTAGCTCCCTGGGGATGATGCTATCTAAAAATTCCTAGAGATTCGGGTCGCTGAAAAAATCTAATATTAATTGATACCAAACCAGATATGTTTGTCTCGAAAGATGCAATGGCTAGTCGAAGACAACTATTTGGTTCAGAATGTTAGCGGTAAAAATTTTAAAATTGGGGTAGCTCTTGGGGATGATGCTATCTAAAAATTTCTAGAGATTCGGGGGCTGAGGAAATTCTAATATTAATGGATATCAAACAATATAGATTTATCTCGTGGGTGGAAATGTGGAGAAAGATTTATCTCGCAGAGGGTATATGTGTAATTTTGTAAGGGTGGTCCTATTTTAAATCTGTTTACAGATTCGGATTCTACGTAAAATTCTAGACTAATTTGATGTGTCGGATTGCAAAAATTTATAAGGATGGGCAAAAATCGCTACCAGCAAAAATCTTAAAATGAGGGTAGCTCCTGGGGATGATGCTATCTAAAAATTCCTAGAGATTCGGGTCGCTGAAAAAATCTAATATTAATTGATACCAAACCAGATATGTTTGTCTCGAAAGATGCAATGGCTAGTCGAAGACAACTATTTGGTTCAGAATGTTGGTAAAAAATTTTAAAATTGGGGTAGCTCTCTGGGGATGATGCTATCTAAAAATTTCTAGAGATTCGGGGGCTGAGGAAATTCTAATATTAATGGATATCAAACAATATAGATTTATCTCGTGGGTGGAAATGTGGAGAAAGATTTATCTCGCAGAGGGTATATGTGTAATTTTGTAAGGGTGGTCCTATTTTAAATCTGTTTACAGATTCGGATTCTACGTAAAATTCTAGACTAATTTGTTTCGGATTGCAAAAAATTTATAAGGATGGGCAAAAATCGCTACCAGCAAAAATCTTAAAATGAGGGTTGCTCCTGGGGATGATGCTATCTAAAAATTCCTAGAGATTCGGGTCGCTGAAAAAATCTAATATTAATTGATACCAAACCAGATATGTTTGTCTCGAAAAATGCAATGGCTAGTCGAAGACAACTATTTGGTTCAGAATGTTAGCGGTAAAAATTTTAAAATTGGGGTAGCTCTCTGGGGATGATGCTATCTAAAAATTTCTAGAGATTCGGGAGCTGAGGAAATTCTAATATTAATGGATATCAAACAATATAGATTTATCTCGTGGGTGGAAATGTGGAGAAAGATTTATCTCGCAGAGGGTATATGTGTAATTTTGTAAGGGTGGTCCTATTTTAAATCTGTTTACAGATTCGGATTCTACGTAAAATTCTAGACTAATTTGATGTGTCGGATTGCAAAAAAATTTATAAGGATGGGCAAAAATCGCTACCTGCAAAAAATCTTAAAATGAGGGTAGCTCCCTAGGGGATGGCGCTATCTAAAAAATTCCTAGAGATTCGGGTAGCTGAGAAAATTCTAATATTAATTGATACCAAACAAGATAGGTTTATTTCGAAAGATGAAATTGGTTAGTCGAAGAAAACTATTTGGTCCAGATGAGGGAGCAAATGAGGATGCTGGAGCAAATGAGGTCACAAAAGCCCCAAAAACCTATTACTACTCGGTCATGTGAAGCAAAAGTATTTTTTTCAATAGTAGTACCCTCCATGTGTTCAAAATGATGAATCCGTAAATTAGACAACGACTTCCAGTCAAAAAACCTATGCCGAAAACCACGATACCAAAGTAAAGCTTCAGCCTCGAACAACTCTGCTGCAGACTCAAATAACTGCAATTCGGATACATGGTGAGTTCGTCGGAGTTTTTCGACTCGTTCCAAGAAATCATGTACGGTAAGAGTATTTGGATTACCAGAAAATTTCACATTCCACGCCCACACAGGAAGACTGTGGTAGGAAGCCGAAAAAGAAGTCATTTTGAATACGAACAAGAAAAAAATGAGTAGAAAGTAACTATATTAAAGGCTAACCGTAACTCAATAAAAGCTCAAAAGAAAAAAAAATTCGTTGCGAATACAGGACAATTAAAAACATCCGACGGTTAAACTTCGGGAACACCAATAGGAGAGAAACAACAAAATAGAAATTAGAATAAGGCTGTAGAATAAAGGAAAAATCGGAGAAAGAAAATATGAACTCTAGACGTGACAAGGAGAACAAAATATACAGAGAGGGAAGGAAGAAAAAAAAATCTTGGGCGCCAGAGTTTTCAACGAACTAGGATTATTGGTGAAAACACAAGACCAATAATCTAAAATTAACCCATCAATAATATTAAGCGTAAGGGACGAAACATAAATAATATCAGGCCCAAAAAATGCGGATCATGTAGGAACTAACAATAATAAACAAAAAATCGGAGTAAAAATTAACTAAAACGAACTCGGAGCCAAAACTAACTAAAATAGAATCGGAGCTCAAGTTACATGAAACAAACTCGCACACAAGAAAATTAACGAAAACCAAATCGCAGAAGAAATTAACTAAACAAAATCGCAGCCGAAATTAATCACAAAAGGAATCGCAGCAGAAATTAATTACAAAAAACGCAGCCCCACGCCAGGCGTCAATATTTTATGTTACGTACATTGACGTAACCTAAAAAACCAAGAAAAGAAAGAAGTAAGTAATTGACCGGGCTCAGGCGGCGAGTGGCCGGGGTCTTATACGTATAAGCACGTAAAGGAAAGCCTGAAAAAGATAGAGAAAAAAATATATACACTCATTCATTCACACTCATAACAAAACATACAAAGGAAAAAAGAACTTATAATTAACCAAAATATTTACAGAACACAGTAAAAGAATTATTCATGAAAATGGCGAGCTGTAGTTTTTAGGTACTTACCCCCTGACAGTAATTAATAAAAAAAGGAAAGAACCAAACGCAACCCTAAAAACCACAGCTCTAGATCATCGTACGTATAGCCTTAACCTCTATTTACAAACATAATGGCAACAACATTTTCAAATGTGCCAGCAAGTCTTTAAACCGTTTTTACATAAATAAGTAGTATATTTTTAGTAATTTATAAACAAACAGTAAAGCATTAATAAAAGAGCAGTAAATACCAAAATAGTTTAATAATTTTCATATAGAAGGATTAAATTTAGAAATGCCATATTTGAACGGGAAAATACCAGGCGTTGTGGTTCCAAACTAAGAAGCGAATACAAAGAAAACTAACCCTCGAATTGCTGACGTCGAGGTGGAGTCAGTCGCTGGTCTACGTCAGCGAGTAGGTAGGTCTACGCCCAGGAAGAAAGCGTTTGGCCTCTCATTACCAGAAAAAACGACAGCTCAAGGAATTAACGTGTACCCCCGCAGGAAGCTAGAATAATTACGAACAATAAATTAATTTATTAAAACCGAATAGTAGCGTTTTATAAACCCTAAATACTCACCACGCTATATAATGCGTGCCAGCAATTCGCATAATAAAAACGGAACAAAGCAAAACAGAACGGATGTTTTCTTGTTGCTAGTCGAACAGAAAGTGAATATTAAATTTGTTTAGCTAAAGCACCAAAGCTCAACGTAAACTTGTCGTCAAGGAAATAAAACAAGAAAACCCGAATTTTATTGAAATAAATTCGCCAAATCCTTTAAAAAGAGAAAACACACCAGCATTTAATTAGTGAATACTTGGAAAGACGCCTATCTAATTATGGCGTAAATTCCACGTTAAGGAATTCTTAGAAAAGATATTTATTTTTCAAATAAGCAGAAACATTTATCAAGTAACATATATAGGATGCTTATTATTAATTGATATACAATTTTACACACGCGAAAGAGCCATGTTTAATTTACGGAATTAATTTTCGTGTTTAACGCCAAAGGAATTTAATTATTTATGGTTCCGGGTTGGGACCGTGTCATTTTATAAATTAAGGTCGACGTTTCGCCCACTTTTGTAAGGGGCTTCATCAGGACAATAAAATAAAAAAAAATTATTTTATTGTACAAAAGTGGGCGAAACGTCGAGCTTAATTTATAAAATGACACGGTCTCAACCCGGAACCATAAATAATTGTAATGACTCCGGCCGTGAAAGTCAGTGACAATATCACAAAGGATTTTAAGTTAAAAATTATTGTATATAAACTAATCAATTATTTACGAAAATGAACGTAACAACATATACAATGTTTTAAATTTTTTCAGTTGAAACAAATTAATGGAGCCCATAAATATTACATTATCAAGCTATTTCTATTCATCGGCTACTTTTGATCTGTATAACATACTGACAGATATTTTTAAGCAGACTAAAAATTTATTTCCGATTTCGTCACCAAGTACAGTAGTCTTTCATTATAAAATGAACAAATTAATCAGGCCGTTATATTATATTCGTCGGCTCATCTTTGACCCTATAATATCTTAACGCGAGTTATGTATCCCCCAATTACCTATATATATTGATATATTGAATCTAATAGGAATTATTAGAAATTATTAAGTAAAAGTATAAGTTCAATGCAACATTGTAACACAAGGATAACCCAGAGAGGTTATCGACAGTTCATGAGAACGGAATGCAACTTTGCATCCGTGAGGGCAGTGATACTGCAGGTGGCAGGTCACAGGCGGTCAACAGACCGCAATTACTTAGAATTAAGTTGTTACATTGTATTAAAGTGTACAATTAAAGAGAAATGCAGACATGAGATCTGCAAGTTCTCACAGCCGTGTGAGGGCAGGTTATTATAAAAGGCCCGGGAGCTCAATGCCCGGCAGTCAGTCTTCGAACTCCATACTTCGTTGTTCAAGCTACTCAACCGAGTCAGTCTTCAAACCCATACTTCGTTGTTTGAGCTACTCACTAGTACAATAATTAATTTTAGTATTATGTACAAGTTAATCTAAATTTCATTAAATAAAAAATGTGTTAAAGTTTCAACGTTTTTTAAAAAACCAGCTCCAAAGGCCCGAACTTTAACTGGCGCAGTCGTAACGGATGTCAAAAGGGCACTGAAAATCCAAAAATCGGAAGATTGGTGACCAAGAATTTTAATTCGAAATTTTGGCAGAACCCAAACCAAGTTGGACAAGGAACAAGAATCGTCTAAGGCCAACAAAACAAACCAAGGTGGACAAGATACAGAATCGATCGAACCCACCAAAGAAACAGATGAAACTAATGTAAGTTCATTTCCATAAAAAATTTTTTTAAACCAACAACTATAATTGATATATGCTAGTATTATAACTATTGATTACTATTGTTTTATGTATTTTATTATTATGAATATTTTTTTTTGAAAATAGTTCAAAGTGAATTATTTTCAAAACGAGACTGTATAACATTTTATGAGACGAATGTTAAAGAGATAAAATTTTTCTTTAAAAAGCAAATGAAACTTGAAGTTTAAAAGAAATTTTTTTTTAAAATAAATAAGAATTGAATTTAAAAAGAGATCCTTACCATAATTAATAGAACGAACTCAAAATAATCCAAAAATAAACGGGCGTACATTCACTAACACCAAAATAAGAAACATCAACCAAATAATTACCGCGATTCAACGCACGTTTATAAACCGGCAAACTAGAAACACAGAACGCAATTTAATTTCAAAGCTAAAGCTAATCTTTAAGCTATCACGGAACAATTATTAAACCATTGACCTCTATAATACTGAATAAATCACAAGAACATTCTGCATTAACTAAAAATACGGTAACCTAAAACCACCTAGATAAGATAAATACGCGAAGAAAGCATCCTTTATTATACAATTAAAACTCAGAGAAAATCGCTTTCAGAATCCTTGCACAGTACTAAAGAAATAACTTTCAACTTTCAGTATAATTTCAATTTGCATCATACGTAATAAATACATCACGGAATTATAGAAGCGCATGAAAATTACACCACAACACTCTATAAATAATTTGCAACAATCACGGAATAAAATCTAAACGTTTTTCAACTAAGTAACCAGCATTATAAAGTGCATTATTTTAATACGAAAATAGAATAACGCAAAACGCTCATAATTACATTACGGGAGATTCAATTACAAGTTGTGAACACCGAGGTATTTTAAAACTAGACGTAACACTTTCCTATAATTTCTATTAACACCTGTAAGTGCAATTAACTCAACGTACGTGACAAAGTAGCGAAGATTACATCCTTTAGTATTCAATTTTAACAGTAAAGTACAAAAGTAAGTAACCTCAGGTCATAACTACGCAACTCAGTAAAACCCACGGAAGAGTATTAATTACGAGTTAAACGAACTGAACTAAAACAACGCTAAGTGAGAATAAACCCATCCATTTCAGATTCCTTAAGAAGCAGAAACTCAAGACTACGGTAATTAAATCAACGTTATTGAATACAAATCTCATGAATACATCACCTCACTGTGTAATTAAAAATAAATAACGACTACGATTTTAAAAATAACTCGACGCAATATAAACTTAAAATTAATAAATCCGAAGCAAAAGTAACAATACAAATAGCGAAGAAAAGCTTAATTCAAAAAAAAAATAATTTTTTTTTTGAAATTTCCCAAAAATCGTAAACAACCCTTAACCAACATGAGTAACACAGACTTACGTCTTTATTTAGAGACAATACAGACGTTCGATGGCACGCAGGCCCATCTCTCGAATTTTATTGGAGCATGTGAAATGTTCCTAAAAACCTTTTACAAACCCGGAGATGACGCAAGAAATTCATTGCTTATACGCTTAGTAATAAGTAAATTAGCCGGAATGGCACTAACATTAATCGCCAGTAGGGACGACTTATCGGAATGGGACCAGTTTAAACAGCTACTAATTGCATATTTTGGAGACCAACGTAATATAAAATGCCTGGTACGAGACCTAATAAACCTTAGAATGGAACACAATCAATCCCCTACCAATTCGGAATGAAATGCCAAGACGTGAGAAGTTTAATTTTAACCAAAATTAAAATCGAAGAACCCGATCAAAACGTTAGACATTTAAAACAAAATGTATGACGAAATGGCACTAGACACATACATAAACGCTTTACCAGAACGACTATCGGATAAAATCAGATTCCAACGACCCCAAAATTTAGAAGAAGCTATGAGCCTAGTAATAGAAGAAGAAAATGTAATGTATTACCGCAACAGACTATACAATCCCAACGCAAATAAAAGTTATTCACCCATAAAACTATACAAGCTTCAAGACAAACAATCCCTCAACAAAATTCACACCTTTAACGCACAAACAAATCAACCGCGAAGTAACACCCAATTTTAACAATACCAATTTTAATAATCAATTTAAAAATTTTTCAAACCAACATTCAACCCAACTTTTACGAAACCCGCATTCCAACCGAGATTTAATCAAAACCTAAACCAACCAAGACCAGCATTCAACGCAAACCCCAATAGAAATACACCAATGACTAATACTCATAACAACCCTAACAATTATTACAAACCAACACCAATGGACACCTCATCTGCTAACACCAAACAAAACACAAAAATAACACAATCCGACCAAACCCTCATCAGAAACGTAATTTTACATCGGAAGAATTATTCCATCAAGAAATAGAAAAATTTGACACTGACCAGAATAATTACATTGAGACACCTACGAACAATGAATCAAACCATACAGAAACTTACGAACGTGACGAACAATACGAAACTTACGAGGAGTACGACGAAGAAAACTCGAACTCAAATTTTCACATGGACCAATTCATAGACAACCAAACTTAATAAACTTAAATAACATAAATCACTTAGTATTACCATACATAGAAATACCCCACGCCAAATTCAGACTATTAATTGACACCGGATCATCAAAAACATTAATTAGCCCCAGAACCGTACAAAAACATTATTTAGATTACGTAGAAAGAGAACCATTTAAAATTAAAACAGCTCATCAAACAACACTACACCAATTGTAGCCAAAATATACCCTTACCAAGAACATTTAATGTTAAAATGAAACATAAATTTTGTGTATTCGAATTTAACGATAAATATGACGGATTAATCGGAATGGACCTTCTAAGAAAATTAGGAGCCAACATTGACATTAAAAATCGCTTATTAAGGACAAAATACGGAAAATCCCAATTAAATTTCAAAACACACAAATTGAACAAAAATACACATAGAACCCCGAACGGAAAGAAGAATAAAATCCCAGTAAAATCTAACAAAAATTTAGGAATAATAAATCATATGACATTTCAAAAGGGAGAAACCCCAACCGCCTTAGTGCCAAAAAGATAATTATGCAACCACAACAATATTAAATTCAAACGACTACCCCGTAGAATTATCACTGACGACCCAATTAACGTAGAAGAACTAAATTTTAACGAAATGGAAATAGACGAAAATTTAGAAAACGATTACAACCCAATAGAACATGACGAAATGTTAAGAGAAAATTTAACTAACATCCGCTTTAACACCGATATCAATCAAGAAGAAGAAAGAGCAATTAAGAACTTATGTTTTGAATACCGGACATATTCCATTGCGAAGGAATACCATTAACATTCACCAACACAGTAAAACATAATATCGAGTTAACAGACAATAAACCAATCTTTACAAAAGCATATAGACTACCTCATGCAAGCCAAGAAGAAGCTGACAGACAAGTAGCAGACTTATTAGACCAAGACATAATCCAGCACTCCAATTCACCATGGAGCAGCCCTGTTAATAGTACCTAAAAATTAGACGCAACCGGAAAGAGAAAGTACAGAATGGTAATAGATTATAGAAAGTTAAATGAAAAACGGTAGATGACAAATACCACTACCAAATATAACCGAAATTTTAGAAAGTTAGGCAAATTCCAATATTTTACAACATTAGACCTAGCATCAGGATACCATCAGGTAGAGATGGAAGAAAAGACATATCAAAAACAGCCTTCAGCACACCTAGAGGACATTACGAATACAAACGAATGCCATTTGGACTAAAGAACGCACCCGCTACTTTCCAGAGAGTCATGGACAATATACTACGAGGAATACACAATGAAAATGCCTTGTATACCTTGACGACATCATAGTTTATTCCACATCATTGGTAGAACACATAGAAAGATTGACAGAAGTATTCGAAAGACTTAGACAAGCACATTTCAAAGTACAATTAGACAAAAGTGAATTTTACAAAAAAAGTATCATTTTAGGACATGTAATAACACCCCAAGGAGTAATGCCAAATCCAGACAAAACAAATGCAGTTCTAAATTACCCATTACCAAAAACAACTAAAGAAATTAAAGGATTTCTAGGACTTAGTGGTTACTACCGCAAATTCATTAAAGGTTACGCTCAGATAACCAAACCCCTGACAAATTGTTTAAAAAAGGGAAACAAAATTGAACACACCCCGGAATTCATTAAAGCAGTAGACAAAATTAAAAACATATTAACTAATCACCCTGTATTAGAATACCCAGACTTTACAAAACCATTTATACTGACGACAGACGCATCGAATGTAGCATTAGGCGCAGTATTGAGCCAAGGAAAAGTAGGTAGCGATAAACCTATCAGCTACGCATCCAGAACCTTAAATGAAACCAAACAAAAATATAGCACTATAGAAAAAGAATTATTAGCCATAATTTGGGCAACAAAATACTTTAGACCTTATTTATACGGAAGAAAATTTTACATATACACCGACCATAGACCACCAGTATGGTTATGTAAACTGAAAGAACCGAATTCAAAATTACAAAGATGGAGAATCAGACTCGAAGAGTATGATTACGAAATTATATAAAAAGGAATTTATAACAAAACGCAGACGCTTTAAGCCGAATCCAACTCAATGCAAGAAACGGAATCCATTATAGGAAACGTAGACGAAGAAGAAATAAGGGAAGATCCAGACGAGACGACACAATACATTCGACACAAAACGAAGAACCAAAAACGCGATTAAAATTTTAAACGAAGCAATCGATATGAAACCCAACCAATTTATAATAACCGAAGTATTAAATAACCCCAATCCAGTAAAATATACAAAAGTAGATAACAAAAAGATATACCAAATTCAAATAACTAAAGATGATAATGAGGAACAAATAATTAAAATTCTAAAAGAATACACCCCCGAGAAAAAACGATTTTATTTCTATTTCAATACCGAACATTTATACCAAAGATTTTCAGAATTATACATTAAACTATTCAATAACTCTGGACCTGAACTCATCAGATGTACTAGAAAATTAATAACACTAGACGACCCTGACGAAATAAACGATGTAATTAGAAATCAACACGAAGGAAAAACCAACCATCGTGGAATTAACGAAACAATAAAACAACTCATAAGACGTTATTATTTTAAAGACATGAAGGACTTGACCACAGATTTTATTAACCAATGCGAACTATGTGACAAAGCGAAATACGATAGGAAACCCCCAAAGATACCCTTAATGTTAACCAAAACACCCGACAAACCATTTCAAAAACTACATGCCGATACTCTAATAGTAGAAGCGCAAAACTATCTAACAATTATAGACGCATTTACAAAAATAGGCCAAGCAATACCAATCACATCCAAAAATAGCATTGACGTGACCCAAGGATTTTACAATATTTCACATTTTACGGAACACCCGAATCAATCACTTTAGACAATGGTAGCGAATTTAAAATGAGACAATTCAAAACACTTTAGAACTACACAAAATAAAATTCATTTCATAACGGAAAACCATCCTGAGTCAAACGGACTAATTGAACGACTACATTTAACCCTGTTAGAACAAATTCGATTACTAAGAATAAATTATAAAAGGAACATATAACCAATTTAATGTCATACGCACTAATCGCCTACAATAATACAATTCACTCATCAACAAATTTACACCCTTAGAATTAACCTTAGGACATTCAGATTCACGAAATCCCTATGACATACACTACAATAAAGAAGTATATCAACAATATGCAAAAAGACCACAAAAAAAATTAAAAATAACTTACGACAAGGTAAAAGATAAATTAGAAAACGATAAAGAACGTATCACCACAACCCGAAACAAAATACCGACTCAAATAAATTTTCAATAGAACAAACCGTATATGAGAAAAACTTTCAAAGCAAGCGACATAAAACAGCACCCAGAAATTTAGGACCATTTAAAATTAAGAAAATATCAGATAAAAACATAGCAGTAGTAGACAACGGTAAAATAACGAAATACATTCATTTAAAAAACCTAAGACACCCTGTAATTTCAGATGGACAATCATCACCCTTACCGTCAACCTCCACCCAGGTAGAACGGACAACCAAGTAACAATAGAAATTATAAAAACAACCCCGGTATACTACCAAATAAACTAGGCAGTATACAAAATACAATATTTACTCAAATAATATCCAACCTTACTTTAGCGCAACAAATTTTAGCAACATTAAGAATAACGAAATAATATTTTTGATGGAAATCTAGATAGTAGAAAGTAACAATTATCAATATTATCATTTATTTGCTTTTCCAACAAAGGTTACTAGCACATACCAAGTAATCATACCCAAAACCAAATTCCTATCCCTAAATGAACTGAGATATGGTTATACAAACGAAAAATGTACTGAAGTAACACCAAACCAATATTTATGTCAATCGATGACGACAACAACCATAAGTACAACTATTAAAATTCTCAAATCATTACAAAAATTGTGAAACCAAACAAGTGCAAATAACTAATATGAAAATTCAAAAGTTACAGATAACAAATGGATAGCCATTTTCCAACAGAAGTAATAGCAACCATCCACTGCAACCAAGATGAAAATAACCAAGCATTAATCGGAAGCAAACTAATTACCCTCAAAGAAGATTGTTATGTGAAATTGAAAGATGAAGTAATCAGAGTTTATCAAGATCCCATAGCAACAAAGAAACGCAAACCTACCGGAACTACAATTCAAGATGCAACAAGAAGACGAAGAAATAATTAAGAAACCTATGAAGCTAGAGCATCTAGACTTAGACGATCTCAACCACGCCGCGAAATTAGTGGAAAGTTATAAAGAACAATTAAATGAACTCAAAACGCCAAAGTTACATTATAATAATATAAGTGTTTGGACAATTGTATTGATCATTTTAGTAATTTTTGTAATCATGTATGTATTATACAAAATGTACCTTAGATATAAGAATGAAAGAAACAGTTCTAGATTTAAGGAAACAAAGAGAAAAAGGAAACAATAAGTATACCCTTAGAAACAATGAATTTTAAATGAATTTAAATAATGAATTTTATGTATTTAAAAATTAAGAAAAACCTTAATTGTTCATTTACGGTGGGAGAAATTATGTATCCCCCAATTACCTATATATATATATATATATATATTATATATTGAATCTAATAGGAATTATTAGAAATTATTAAAAAAGTAAAAGTTCAATGCAACATTGTAACACAAGGATAACCCAGAGAGGTTATCGACAGTTCATGAGAACGGAATGCAACTTTGCATCCGTGAGGGCAGTGATACTGCAGGTGGCAGGTCACAGACGGTCAACAGACCGCAATTACTTAGAATTAAGTTGTTACATTGTATTAAAGTGTACAATTAAAGAGAAATGCAGACATGAGATCTGCAAGTTCTCACAGCCGTGTGAGGGGCAGGTTATTATAAAAAGCCCGGGAGCTCAATGCCCGGCAGTCAGTCTTCGAACTCCATACTTCGTTGTTCAAGCTACTCAACCGAGTCAGCCTTCAAACTCCATACTTCGTTGTTTGAGCTACTCACTAGTACAATAATTAATTTTAGTATTATGTACAAGTTAATCTAAATTTCATTAAATAAAAAATGTGTTAAAGTTTCAACGTTTTTTAAAAAACCAACTCCAAAGGCCCGAACTTTAACTCGCGTTCAATGAAGCTACTTCCTTGCGTTATTCGAATTATTTTAAACGCGCATACAAAGTTAACTCAAAAAGCGATGCCGACTTCAAATATTAAAATAATTACTTACATGCGCTTAACCTTTAAACAATTATCGCGACTGCAAACGGTCTTGAATCTCTGCGTTATTCAAATAATTAATATTAAAGCATGCATTGAAACGATGCCGCTCTTCAAATATAAAAATAATCATCTACACATGCTTAACCTTTTAAACAATTATGTTAACCTTCTTAAAATAACGATTCTAATACCAATTGAGCAGGATTTCGTCACATATGTTGCTTTATACAATGTATACAAATTAATGAGGATCATATCATTGTCGCATAGTCTCTCCAAGGTCTTTAGCAAGAAAGATGTAGGACTGATCGGTTTGTAAGATTTAGCCTGAAGTAATCCTTCCGGTCTGGTTTAGGAATGAAGACAACTGTAACCTTTCTCCAGCTGCTGGGGACGTATCTAAAAGCAATCCAAAAGCCCAAACAGCTTCCACAACCCACTGTAGTAGGGCTGGGAAGATGCCATCCATTCCAAGGGACTTAAACGGTTTGAGAGTTGAGATAGCCCATTTGATTTTCCTTTCATCCACTACCCGGTTTGAAACCTCCCGGTCGGCTTCATTAGGGGGCGAACTGGGTTCCACCTCGTATGAAGAAAGTTGTGATACTTTACCTGGAAAGGAGTGTCCATGAGTAACTCAGCTGTTTCTGTATCGTTGGTGATGTCGTACCATCCGCATATTTTAGGTAGCATGGTTGATGGCGAGGATCTTAAGACAAAATCCTGTTAATGCGAGAGATTGCATTGACAGATTCGGTTGAGTTACAGAAGGTCTTCCAAGAGTCTCTCTGTCGTCTTCTAATTGCCGTTTTGTATAGTCGTTGGTGGCTTTTATAAGCCTCCCAGTCTGCCTTGTTGAACAGTTTGCCTAGGGTCTTTTCAGCTTCTTGCCCCCGCTATGGGGTGATGGAGCGATTAGAATCTGTCCTGACTGGGCATGCCTATTCAAAGGACTCTACGATGGAATTCCGAAGAGAGAACGAGTATCTCTGTATCTCTTCTATTGTTTTAGGGTTGTCGATGCCTTGTAGTGCCAAAAGTTGTTCCTCTAGTCTGCCTAAATAGATAAACCTGTTGGTCGTTTTTGGTTTTCTATATTCTTTACAGACAACTTCTGCTGCTTTATTTTAAAACTTAACAATCTGTGATCTGACAGTGTTGCTTTAGGCGTCACCTGCCAGTTTAAGATGTTTTGAAATGCCTGCCGATGTTATAATTGTTATACTTCCGGGTGTCACTGTTATAATCCCGTCGCCGCGTGTTTAGCGCCACTACTACAGTTGGCAACTCTGATACCATCCACGTTCACATTATTGCACAACAATGGTGTTATGACATGCTCAATCTCAGGGTCCTTGTCGTTTGGGAGTTGGTTACACCATGTCCTCGTTGAAACCAAAAATTTTTTTCGTTCGTAGGCAGGATAAAGAAACAACCAGGTAAGGAACGATAAGGCAAGATTAGGAAAAAACTACACCTGGGGAAAGGACACAGGCAAACGTCACCGTTCGACGTCTCGTTGGCTAATAATAATCCTGTCGTCCAAACCGTGCCCTCACCCGCGCCTGCGCATTCTTTTGCGCAAACGCAACTGTCCGGGATGGCGGAAATGAACAAGTCTATTTTAAAAATAATGGCCAAATTTGAAAGTGTGCAATGCCAATTTTGGCATGTAACACACTTTGTTTATTGTTTCGTCATTAGAAAATGATAAAGAAACGAAGGTGTTATAAGAAAAGAAACCAACATTTGTAGCTTTTCACAAACTGTAATCAAAACCCACTTGACAATTTACCTAATCAAGGCCAACTAATTAATCTAACAGCTTTGTCAATTGCATATTAGAAATTTTAAAATAATTGTGCGATGCAAATGTAGGAATGTTGAATCTTGTAATTTCTTGTTTCCTAATAATTTTTTTTTACTATAGATATTGGAGTTTCAAAAGTTTTCAGTGGTTATAAAAGTTAGAAAAGATGTATAATTAAAATATCTGTGAGGTTTATAACTGGACTTATAAATTCCACAGCACTGCCATCTATATGTGCTCCCTAGCACTTCATTAACCAAGTAGGCGGAGTACTAAACTTTATATCCTTTTCTAACGAATATCTGCATCTCGACATTTCGTCCCGCCTTACGCTATCTCACCCCAATCCGCACTTTTATACCAGATGGTAGGTAACCTGCTGTGATGAGCTCTTAAAAAAAAGTTGCAATACATAAAATCGAAGACCCGTGCATTGTTTTGAATTGAAATGTTAAAAAATATATATATATATATATATATATATATATATATATCAGAGCATGGAACCTTGTACTCAGTGCACGGGCCGGTATCGTTAGCGCTATTCAGATCGTTGTATACAAAAAGGTATCGTTTATGTACGCTTCCGCCAGTTTAAATCTAAATAACCTTTCTACACGTTATTTTCAAATTTCTTTTAAATATAGCACATGGAAAGTAAAAGCAAGATATGCCGTAGGTTTGATTTTATGTATTGTAATTATGCTAGAACAGATTGTAATGATAACGATTTTGTGTTTGCGCTAACCTGCAGCAGTGACATACAACAATTCTGAAATTAATTATAGAACCTTTTTACGCACACGAGTGCAACGGGATAAGGAACCAAATACGACGACATACGAGTGGAATGGTTTAACATCATCGCCTTTCTATTTTTACCCTACATTGCAGTTAAAGGTTAAATTTTTACTTTCCTATCTGAATTGTTTTTTTCTTTAAAGCAATAAAATGAAATATCCTGATTGCTTGAGAAAATTATTTACGAAATATTTTATGTAAAGCGCGTTTTTCTTCTAATTTATTGTTAGCATAACGCTTAGCGGTACAACGACCAGTATAAATTCTAAAACACTAGAAGGGCGAAGAGGTATATGCTTGGACATCCTTCCACATTTAATACGAGAGTCTCCCAACAGTAAGGACTTAGCACTTGACCTTGAAATGTCATATGAACAACGCATTTCTTAGCGCGGTTAAGAGCAGGTTATTACACTAGGGAATTGTTATACTCACGGTATTACCCCAATTTTTATATTGCACACGTTTTAAAAGTGATGCAATCGCTTTTAAGTCAATTTGCAAGCACAAAAACAAAACAAATTACTTGCATGGCGGTATCTGGAAATTTGTCTCAGGGTCACACGATGGTTTTATAGAATAGGTTCACGCTTACGCCATGTTGAATCCGTCCTTTTTACTCCTATCGTGGAAATGACAGGATTTAGGTAACAGGTACACATTAAAAAAAAGAAAAAGGAACCTACATCCTTAAAGGAAAAGACACGACACAGACAGATGTTGCTTCGTCGAGGGCTCGTAACTTAACATGTAACAAGGTTTGAAAGTAACGCCCTGAAACTGATATTGGTAAACATAATAGGTTTTGCGTAATCGTCATCACTTCGATTCTAATGCATTCTAATTTCGTGTTTACGCAAAGTCAGCTTGGACAAAAACAGGTTACAGCGAGTGTACTTAAATTTGGGATTCGCTTTTGAAGCAACTGGGTTTTATTGTGAAATATTCGCTTCACATATAAAGTTTTTTTGCGTAAATTCACTTGCAGACCTCACATTTTACCTTTACTTTAAAAAATACAAAGTCAATAAGAATAAATTATATCTTTACACATTTTCGAACAAGACGACAAAACGATTATATGCAGGTTAAATTCCTAATTTAGGATTTCACTTGTCAAGTTGTTATCAAATTAAGGTCAGATACCAAGTCCATACTTTAATAAGTATGTAGGTGACCTTGGTTTTGCCATGCGCAGTGTATCAAGGTACCCGATATTAGAACCCGCCCCTTGGTACAAAAATTGAACTTTCTTTTATTTAATTCTTTCAACACCCTCTTGTAAATAACACGTTTGAAGCAAAAGTTGAAGATTCGTTGTTTTTAATATAGGTTTGAGGTATTAAATGAAAATGTCTTTATACACAACCAACTCGAGCAAAAGTAGTAGATTATTGAATTTTTTTGTATAGGCAGGCAATTTATGTGATTGTTGTGTCCTGTTAAAATTGACCTATTAAGACGTGTACGGTCGCCTACGCCCACCGTTCGAATGCTTTTGAACAAGAAAGTTATTCACAAACACATAACTTAATCACATACTAACGAACGATCGCGGTCACGTAATTTCCTAGTCAATCTTCATCATAAAAGTGCATCTAAACAAAGTTTTCACATACTAAGAAACGACAATTTACATGCAATTTGTGTAATTATTCGGCATTACGAAAAAGTCTTTTACAACAACATATGCGATCGCATACTAACGAACGTCCATTCGAATGCAATTTGTGTAATTATTCGGCATCACAAAAAGTAGTTTACAAACACATATGCGATCGCATACTAACGAACGTCCATTCGAATGCAATTTGTGTAATTATTCGGCATCACAAAAAGTAGTTTACAAACACAATGCGATCGCATACTAACGAACGTCCATTCGAATGCAATTTGTGTAATTATTCGGCATCACAAAAGTAATTTACAAATACATATGCGATCGCATACTAACGAACGTCCATTCGAATGCAATTTATGTAATTATACCACATCACACAAAGTAATTTAAAACACATATTCGATCGCATACTAACGAACGTCCATTCGGATGCAATTTGTGTAATTATACCACATTACAGAGAAGTATTTTACAAACACATATGCGATCGCATACTAACGAACGTCCATACGAATGCAATTTGTGTAATTATTCGGCATCATACAAAAGTAGTTTACGAACACATATGCGACTGCATACTAACGACCGTCCATTTGAATGCAATTTGTGTAATTATTCGGCATCATAAAAATTAGTTTACAAACACATATGCGATCGCATACAACGAACGTCCATTCGAATGCAATTTGTGTAAATATACCCATCACGGAAAGATAGTTTAGAAACACATATGTGGTCGCATACTAACAAACGTCCATACGAATGCAATTTGTGTAATTATTCGGCATCATACAAAAGTAGTTTACGAACACATATGCGATCGCATATAACGAACGTCCATTCGAATGCAATTTGTGTAATTATTCGGCATCACAAAAATTAGTTTACAAACACAATATCGCATACTAACGAACGTCCATTCGAATGCAATTTTGTAAATATACCACATCACGGAAAGATAGTTTGAAAAACATATGTGGTCGCATACTAACAAACGTCCATTCGAATGCAATTTTGTAATTATTTGGCCACGAAAAAGTAATTTACAACAACATATGCGATCGCATACTAACAAACGTCCATTCGAATGCAATTTGTGTAACTATTCGGCATCAAGAAAAAGTTTTTTACAACAACATATCCGATCGCATACTAACGAACGTCCATTCGAATGCAATTTGTGTAATTATTCGGCATCACGAAAAAGTCTTTTACAACAACATATGCGATCGCATACTAACGAACGTCCATTCCAATGCAATTTGTGTAATTATTCGGCATCACAGAAAATCATTTACAAAACATTTGCGATCGCATACTAATGAACGTCCATTCGAATGCAATTTATGTAATTATTCGGCATCATACAAAAGTAGTTTACGAACACATATGCGATCGCATACTAACGAACGTCCATTCGAATGCAATTTGTGTAATTATTCGGCATCACACAAAATTAGTTTACAAACACATATGCGATCGCATACAACGAACGTCCATTCGAATGCAAGGAAATAAAATCACGGAAAGATGTTTGAAAACACATATGTGGTCGCATACTAACAAACGTCCATTCGAATGCAATTTGTGTAATTATTTGGCATCACGAAAAGTAATTTACAACAACATATGCGATCGCAATAACAAACGTCCATTCGAATGCAATTTGTGTAACTATTCGGCCAAGAAAAGTTTTTACAACAACATTCCGTCCATACTAAGAACGTAGAAGCAATTTGGAAATTATACAATTTCCCCCTTTCAAAACAAAAAAGGAAAAAGGAAAAAATTAAAAAAAAAAAAAAAAAAATTATTCAAAAATTTCAAATAAAAAAAACCAAGGGAAAAAAAAAAAAAAAAAACCAAAAACCCAAAACCAAAATTCTTAATGCCTTAATTATTTAAAACTAACCAAAAATTTTAAATTGGGAAGCAAACCGTTTTTAAAAAAAAATTTTTTTTCAAACGTAAAGTTAATAAAAGGAAAAATCCAAAATTTTAAAACATATGGGAAAATTTAAAATGCCATTTTAAGGGTTTTCCAAAAAAAATAAAAAAAATTTAATTTAAAAAAGGGGGTTGGCCATAAGAGGAGGTTACCCCAAAAAAGGTTTTTATTCCAAAAAGAAGGTTAAAAGGGAATTAAATTAGAAAAAATTAATTTTTTTGGTTTTTAAACCCAAAAACCACCAAAACTCCCTTCCAAATGGAACAAAGAAAAAGCAGTTTTCGTTGTAGTCCAAAGAAAATTATTAAATTTTTGCAAAGAAAAGTCCCTTTTCCAAGGAAAAAAACGAAAACCCGAAAAATTTTAAATTGAAAAAAAGGAAAAATTTAAAAGGAAAAAAAAATTTTTAAAACCCAAAGATTTTTAAAAAATTTTATTTCCCAAAAGGTTTTAAAAAATTTTAAAAAAAGAAAAATTTAAAGGAACAAAAGGAAAAAAGGGAAAAATTTTTCCGGGGGCCCATTTTAAAAAAGGAAATTTAAATTTTGTGTTTAACCCAAAAAAAAAATTTTTTTTCAAAAAAAAAGGGCCCAATTTTTTTAAAAACGGCCCAAAAAAAAAAAAAATTTATTGTAAATGGAAAAAAATTTTTAAAAAATTTAAACTAAAACCCAAATTAAGAATTCCCCGGGTTTTAAATTTTTAAATAAAAAAAAAAATTTTTATAAATCATTTTTAGATTTAAATAAAAATTTGTTTAAATTTTTTCAAACCCAAAAAGAGCCCTTTTAATTTTTCCCGGTTTTTTATTTTTTTTTAAGGGAAAAAAATTTAAATTTATTTGTTTTGACCTGGTTTTTTTATAAAATTAAAAATTAATCCCGTTTTTTGGGTTTCAAAAAAAAAAAATTTTTATCCCCAAAAAAATTTAATTTAAAAAGGTTTTAAGAAAATTTTAAAAAAAATGAAATTTAAAAAGGGGAAAGGGTTTTCTAAAAATTTTAGGGGAAAAAAAGGGGGAAAAACTTTTCCCCAATTTTTAAGAAAATTTTAAAAATTTTTTTTTAAAAAATTTTTAAAAATTTGAAAAAAACCCAAAAAATTTGGGGAATTTAAATTTTTAAAAACCCATCCCCCGAAACTTTTTTCCCCTGTTTAAAATCGGGTTTTAAAACCCAAAATTTAAAATTTCCAAAATTTTTAAACAAAAAAAAAAGGGGTTTTTCAAAAAAAAATAAAAACCCAAAACGGGCCGTAAAATGTGGGCCAAAAAACCCAAATTTAAAGGAAAAGTTTTATTAAATTTGAAAAAAATGGAAAAAAAAAAAAAAAAAAATTTTAAAAGAAAAAAAAAAAAAAAAGAAATTAATTTAAAATTTTAAAAAATTTTAAAAAAACCTAATATTACCCAAATTTAAAGAATTTTTTTAAGAAAAAATAAATTTTTTTAAAAAATGCAAAGGAATTTAATTTCCAAAAATTTAAACTTTTGAAGGAAAAAAAGGGGTTTTTTAAAAACCCAAAAATTTGTTTAAAAAATTTTTTTAAAAAAGTTAATAAAAGAAGCACCTTTTAAAAAAAAAACTTTCTTTTTAAACCACTTTCATAAACAAAATAAAATAAAATAATTAAAATTAACCCTTTTAAAAAAAAAATTTGAAAACAAAAACCTTTTTTAAAAAAACCCAAATCAAAAACTTTAAAACCAAAACCCTTTCTAAAAAACAAAATTCACGGAAAGATAGTTTGAAAACACATATGTGGTCGCATACTAACAAACGTCCATTCGAATGCAATTTGTGTAATTATTTGGCATCACGAAAAAGTAATTTACAACAACATATGCGATCGCATACTAACAAACGTCCATTCGAATGCAATTTGTGTAACTATTCGGCATCAAGAAAAAGTTTTTTACAACAACATATCCGATCGCATACTAACGAACGTCCATTCGAATGCAATTTGTGTAATTATTCGGCATCACGAAAAAGTCTTTTACAACAACATATGCGATCGCATACTAACGAACGTCCATTCCAATGCAATTTGTGTAATTATTCGGCATCACAGAAAAATCATTTACAACAACATTTGCGATCGCATACTAATGAACGTCCATTCGAATGCAATTTATGTAATTATTCGGCATCACACAAAAGTAATTTACAAACACATATGCGATCGCATACTAACGAACGTCCATTCGAATGCAATTTGTGTAATTATTCGGCATCACAAAAAAATCATTTACAACAACATATGCGATCGCATACTAACGAACGTCCATTCGATTGCAATTTGTATAATTATTCGGCATTACGAAAAAGTCATTTAAAACTCACATACTAACGAACGTCTATTCGAATGCAATTTGTGTCATTATACCACATCACAAAGTAGTTATTTACAAAGACATATGTGGTCGCATTTTAATGAACATTCATTTGCATGCAATTTGTGTAATTATTCCGCATCACGAAAAACTCTTTTACAACGACATATGCGATTTCATACTAACGAACGTCCATTCGAATGCAATTTGTATAATTATTTGGCATCACCAAAAAGTCATTAACAACAACATATGCGATCGCATGCCAAAAACGTTCATTCTAATGCAATTTGTGTAGTTATACCATATCACACAAAAGTAATTTACAAACATATATGCGATCGCATACTAACGAACGTCCATTCGAGTGCAATTTGTGTAATTATTCGGCATCACGAAAAAGTCATTTACAAAAACATGTGCAATCGCAGACTAACGAACGTCCATTCGAATGCAATTTCTGTAGTTATACTACATCACAGAACTGGGCAGCTAAACGCCATGCGTAGCGCCACCGTAACGCAGAAATCAGACCTCTGGCCGAAACACAACGACTAGATATACTCTGTCTGCAAGAACCATACTGCAAAAACGGAAAATTATCGGAAATGCCAACGACAGCCAGACAGATATGTAAGGGAGACAGAGCAATGACAGCCACCGTAATATCCAACCCTAACAAACAAGCAACCACAATACAAAGACACACGAACGAACACCGTTTGCCTAGAAATATCCGGACAAAACATACACAACTAGATACTGATCAACACATACTTCCAATTTCGGTTGGACTCCGAGCCATACATTACCAATATTAAAACATCCCACGTGCATACGCAAACCAACTCGCAATTTTTGTTGGCGTTGTAAACGGAAAATTCCCAATGTGGCACTATAGCAAGACTGATGCGCGTTGGGAGAGGGTTGAGGACATGATCAACGAGCTATAACTTGAAGTGATGAATTGTCCCTTCAATTCACCCACCCACAGAAATTATCGCGCAGGAGCAAAGAGTAACATTGACGTCACAATAGCAAAAGGCGATTTTTCGCGACATAAACTAACTTACTTAATTATGTGTGTATGTGTTAAACTTGTGTTTTGGCAATAAAATTTACTGGAGGGAAAATTGAACGGCACCATTCTATCACATAAA
The DNA here is from genome assembly GCA_036346225.1 of Platerodrilus igneus. Classification (NCBI taxonomy): domain Eukaryota; kingdom Metazoa; phylum Arthropoda; class Insecta; order Coleoptera; family Lycidae; genus Platerodrilus; species Platerodrilus igneus. The sequence continues at coordinate 2,786,077 of JARFIW010001125.1, forward strand.
GGAACATACCCTGATCTGTACCAGGTTGTGTTTGTGTATGTTAAACACTTGACTTTCACCGGGTAATTATTCAAAGCGAGGTTATGAAACTACAATACGTTTTGCGGTGCCACACAAGTAAATATTTTTAAATAGTGGGGAAATACTTCAACATTCCATACTCGAACAATTCAAGATGTTGCGAAAAATCGCCTAAACGGACTAGCGCATCCCCACATACAAAACTGGAAGGTATATGACAACTTAACAATAAGCCATCACAACCTCATAACTTTTGGCATAAACAAGGATAACATACTATTACCAGCGGAAACGTGCAAAAAGACTAAAATACAACATACAAAATGCTAACTGGCAAAGACTACTGGACAACTTCATTCCGCCCCTGATATCCAACGCAACGACAGCGTACACGCTTACGCTCAAGCCCTAACAAGAGGAATTAAAGACTCTATGAAACAAACATTAAAACAGTAAGACAAACTGCGCCACAAAACCGCTAAAATGGACCACAGAGGTCCAGAAACTGGAAAGCAAACTCGTAAGGCAAGGAGACGCTATCTGGCGGCCCTAACAGCGGCAGCTGACCAACTACAGACAACGCAAGGCGACATACGAACATGAGCTATACAACATGAAACGAAAATCCTGGGACACTTTCGTCGAAAGACATTTGCAGACTGATGCGTGGGGGTATCGTACAAGACAGTAACAGGAAAAATTGTATCATTTCACCACATGTGCAGTTGTTGTTGTCTTGGAAGTCGAAGCGGTTCCTGTAGGTTGGATAAGGACCATGTCCCGTGAGAAAATGAATGACCGGGATTGATAACTGTGTAAACGAAGTAAAGATAGTGAAAACGGCAAAAGTGCGGCAAACGTCCCTCAAACAGAAGTCTCCCCCAGAACACCTACTAGCATTAGAATACTAACATTAGTAGGATAAGGACTCGATACTAACCACCTAACCAAAAAATACAACTAACTAAAATAAACAGAAGGAAATACAAACTATATTCGTAATTACTTTAAGAAATCTAACACTAGCCTCAGTAACATAATGTTTATATTTTTAATGTTGTAACGCAACTAGATATTACTACTGGGGAAATGTTCTGGTAACATAATTATAACACAAAAGCACGACAATATACACACATACCCGCGCATGCTTACGCACAAGTACGCGCACACACCAGAGACTACGTGGCCTCCCTGGTTTCGGGCTGCCGACGGCCAGGACACGTACAGGAATGCGAACTTCTTGGTTTCTGATTTCCGCCTGCCGACGGTCGGAAGCTGAGAAGGAAAGTCCCAAGGACATTACCACAGACAGAAACACTCACGCACGCACGCACGCACCCACCTACACACACATACCAGGGAATGTATGTGGTCTCCCTGCTTTCCGGCTGCCGACGGCCAGGACACGTACAGGAATACGAACTTCTCGGTTTGTGATTTCCGCCTGCCGACGGTCGGAAGCTGAGAAGGAAAGTTTCAAGGACATTACCACACAGAAACACTCACGTATGCACGCAACGCAAGCACGCACGCACCCACCCACCCACCTACACACACGCCAGGAAATGTACGTGGTCCCTCTGCTTTCCGGCTACCGACGGCCAGGACACGTACAAGAATGCGAACTTCTCGGTATGTGATTTCCGGCTGCCGACGGTCGGAAGCTGAGAAGGAACGTCCCAAGGACATTACCACAGGCAGAAACACTCACGCATGCACGCACGCACGCAACACACTCACGCAAGCACGCACCCACCTACACACACACACCATAGAATGTACGTGGTCCTCCTGCTTTCCGACTGCCGGGACACGTACAGGACTGCGAACTTTTCGGTTTGTGATTTCCGGCTGCCGACGGTCGGAAGCTGAGAAGGAAAGTTTCAAGGACATTACCACACAGAAACACTCACGCACGCTCCCACCTACACACACACACACCAGGGAATGTACGTGGTTCCCCTGCTTTCCGGCTGCCGACGGCCAGGACACGTACAAGAATGCGAACTTCTCGGTATGTGATTTCCGGCTGCCGACGGTCGGAAGCTGAGAAGGAAAGTCCCAAAAACATTACCAACGGCAGAAACACTCACGCATGCACGCACGCACGCAACACACGCAAGCACGCACGCACGCACCCATCCACCTACACACACACATACACCAGGGAATGTACGTGGTTCCCCTGCTTTCCGGCTGCCGACTACCAGGACACGTACAGGACTGCGAACTTCTCGGTTTTGTGATTTCCGGCTGCCGACGGTCGGAAGCCGAGAAGGAAAGTCCAAGGACAATACCACAGACAAACACACACACACACACGCGCGCGCGCGCACAGACACCCGAGTATTTCCAAACGCAAATAATATAAGATTAACCAATATAACTTAAAATAGCAAATAATTCCGTTAGATTCCTAAGGAGTAACAGCTTTGCTGTAATTTTTAGGTAGCAAATTAATTAATGGTAACGTTAGAATAAGTAAATAAATAATAAAATAAAATCACAGAAGAATAAGTTACAAACACATATGTGGTTGCATACTAACGAACGTCCATTCGAATGCAATTTGTGTAATTATTCGGCATCAGGAAAAACTCATTTACAACAACATGTGCGATCGCACACTAATGAACGTCTATTTGACTGCAATTTGTGTAATTATTCCGCCTCACAAAAATGTACTTTACAACAACATATGTGATCACATACTACCGAACGGCCATTTGAATTCATTTTGTGTAATGAGTCTTGTTGCGTCAATAGAGGGATAAAAAATTATACGCCACTCGTATTGAACAACTAAATTCTGTTTTATTGAAAATGTACAAGTTGAACCTTTCGCTGCTAAGGTTGCTACAGAATTACTTTTTGACCCAAAGATTACACGCAGGTAAACGTGACAGAAACTCACAGTTGGAGGATCTATGTACAATACAATACAACTCTACATCACAAAAACGTCATTTACAAAAACATATGCGGTCGCATACGAACGAACGCCCATTTGTATGCAACGTGTGTAATTACTCCGCGTCAGAAGCAAGTGCTTTATAAAAACATATCCTATTGCATACTAACGAACGTCCATTCGAATGCAATTTGTGTATTTATTTTACATCACAAAAAAGTCATTTATAAAGAAATGTGGAGCTACATTTTAACGAACGTTCATTTGCATGCACTTTGTGTGATTATTTGGCATTACGAAAGAGTACTTTATAACTACATATGCGATCACATACTAACAAACGTCCATTGGAATGCAATTTGTGTAATTATTCCGCTTCACAAAAAATTACTTTACAACTACATATACGGTCGTATACTAACGAAGGTCCATTCGAATGCAATTTCTGTAATTAGTCTACATCACTGAGAGGTAATTTACAAAGACATATGCGATCGGCCATTTGCATGCAATGTGTCTAATTATTCTGCGTCAGAAAAAGTACCGTATCAATTGATTAATATGCACTATATAACTTGGTAAGTTATATCCGTTTGTAGCATATTTTTCCGTATACAAATAAGAAGAAATTAAAATTAAAGAGAGAGTAAATTTACAAATACGAAATGGAACCTAACGAGGTGTAGCTGAGGTGTCTACTGTTCTGTTGCTCCAAGTAGTACGGTGTAGTGTGAGTTGCCAGACCATCAAAACATCATCTTAACCTATATTGCGACGTACTGAAGATAAGAGACTCTCTTCCGTATCTTTGTGCCGAGGACATAGCTATAATCACCAGGTCAGCATGTTCTCGGCTAGTTGAAGAAGTCCAGGAAACCGACACTGCCCTAGAGAACTGGTTTTGGAGATAGCAGATCCACATCAACCCAGAGAAAAGTGGAACTGTCTTTCTAACGAAAAGATTCCTCTACCCAGACAAGGACATTGTGATCTACGATGAGAACATCCCTTGGAAAAGCGAAACCAAGTACCTAGGGGTAATCGTCCTTAAGAAACTGACTTGGAGCGTCCACAACAAACACTGCACCGCCCAAGCCAAAGCAGTAACATCCAGTCTCTACCCACTACTCCACATGTGAATCCCACTCTGCGGCTTCCACTAGAATACCGTTATCCGTTACTTTTGCAACGAAAACAATTTTAACACAGTACTCGCTGTCGTATGTAATTTTTTGTAATCAATACTACAAAGATAGGCAAATAGTTAATATCAGTGGTTGAGGTACTAAGAATTCTTTCATCATCACTTGGATTAAGAACAATTTTGTTTTGTTTAATAGTAAACACATCATGTTTTTGACTGATATAATTAAACATTACTGTTTTTGTACAGTCTGATATCGATTAAAAAATGTATAAAAGTCAAGTTCTTTCAGTTGTACTGAAAAAAAGTAAATATTTCAAATGATTTCTAGGTAAAATTTAATTTTTTTTGTTTTGCAATCGACAACTTTAATTTTAAAATATGGTATATACGCGTGCACCGTTTCGAAGCCAGACCGGTTTTCCATTAATGCTGACTACGTGGATTTATTTATTATTCTGCTGATGTTAGCATTAAATTTCTCGCTTTTTATTTTTCTGTGGATGTCAGCATTAAAAAAATTTATACATGACTGGTTTTATTAAATTTTCTATAGATTTCATATTTTTCTACAATTGCTATTTAGACAATACCTTAGCATTAAATTCTTGCTTACATGGGTTGAATTTTCTGCTGTTCTTGTTGTTTAATATCCTTATATACTCAAGGTATGTGTGTGATAATCGTCCAATCTTTATTGTCAAGTTGTATTTGTGTGTTCTATAGAACAAATCAAAAATGAAAACCTTTTTCTTTTTTAAATTGTCCTTGTCAGGAAAGAATAATGATAGTGATTGGGTTAAAATTATTGAGTAGTTTATAGTCAATCTAAATTAAGTACTGGAGAAAAAAATTGATGGCACCAATACAGAGTATGTATTCGTTAGCTTAATATATAGATTTAATTTTCTTAATGCATTTACTTGATCTAATATTCATTTGAATCTTTTTTTAGTGAACACGAAGAAGAAGAACAACCAGAAACGACCGCGCGTCAAAGATGAAGAAGACAGCCCTCATAGAACTGATAATGCAATATTTTTTACCGTTCAGAGTTGGAGTGAGTTAGAACTGTTCTTTATATTTGGGAACATTATATATATATATATATATATATATATATATAATGTTATGTACTCTAGAATAAACATACTATAATTCACTATAATATATATTATATATATTATATATATATATATATATATATATATATATACAGGGTTGGAATAAAGTATGGAACCAAGTGAATATCTTTAAAACAAAAAGGACGATATTTATGAAACTTTGTAGATAAATGCAATGAGGCAAAATGGATCTGATGTGATTTTTTTTGTTAATAATGTACTTCCGGTTTAGCCGGAAATGCCCTCAATTTTTTTTAATTAAATGGGACACCCTGTATATTTTTGCAGATGTTGATAGATCTTGTTATTTCGAATTCATACATACCGGGGTTAATGGAAATAATCTGTAAAAACGAGACACTAAAGCACTTTAATACAATCACTTTTAAGTTTTTACGCATTAGAATAAAAACCATTTAGATTAGCAAATTGATGTTTACTTTGTATTAAACGTGTACTGTTTAGTAAAGTTGCTGTTGGAAAAATGTCAAGACAAACTGTCAAGTTAATTGTAATTTACGGTAATAAATTGTACGGTTAAAAATGGTAAATTTAAGTGAGAAAGGTCAAATTGAAATATTGATTGGTTTTGGCGATCGTGTTAGAACTAGGGAAGAAGTTTATCATATTTTAATGATTTGCATCCTGAAAGAAATCCTATATCACGTTCAACAGCTACTAAAACATTACAACGTTTTAATGCAACAGGGATGGTCAGAAATTTGCCAAAAACTGGAAGACCACAGACCGCAACGAATGAAGCTATTAGACAAAACATTGCTATTGAATTAAAGGAATCACCTCAAACTTCTACCACAGATTTGGCACTAAACCACGGTAGAAGTCGACGTTCTGTAGGGAAGATATTAAAAAGTAAAAAATATTATCCGTATAAAATACAATTAGTTCAAGAATTGTCTGATGATGATTTTTACCGACAGCTGGAGTTTTGCGAACGAATGATGGACATCTGTAATGTTGACGAGCATTTTGCAAATAATGTAGTGCTTTCGGATGAGGCATCTTTTTGTTTAAATGAAACAGTTAATCGCCATAACTCAAGGTATTGGTCAAATGAGGATCCTCATTGGATTTATGAAGCCCATACCCAACATCCACAAAAGTTGAATGTTTGGATGGGAATTGTGAAAAATAGGCTTATAGGCCCATTTTTTTTATAGACGGAAACTTGAATGGTGACAAGTATTTAGATTTACTAATAACTAAATTATTCCTGCACTCCATCAAAATGGGCAGTTACCACAAAATGTTTGGTTACAACAAGATGGAGCGCCTCCTCACTATGATAGACGGATTTTGAATTTTTTAGATGCAAATTTTCCAAATCGATAGATTGGACGTAGAGTGGCCTGCTCGTTCTCCAGACCTCAGTCCGTTAAATTTCTTCTTTGGGGTTACCTGAAATCACATGTTTACGTTAGACGACCAACATGCCTGCAGAAATTGAAACAAAGAATCATCAATGAATGTGAACTCATCCATGGAGAAGTCTTGGAAAGAGTAATTCAGGAATTTATTAATAGACTTGCATATTGTCAGGAAGTAAACGGCGAGCATTTTGAACATTTAAAATGATTTTGTTTAAATTAAATTCAATATTATTTTCATTCTCGTTAATCTTATAAATAAAATTTATTATTGAGTAAATGTAAAGTGCTTTAGTATCTTGTTTTTACAGATTATTTCCATTAACCCTGGTATGTATGAATTCGAAATAACAAGATCTATCAAGATCTGCAAAAATATACAGGGTGTCCCATTTAAATAAAAAAAATTTAGGGCATTTCCGGCTAAACCGGAAGTATATTATTAACAAAAAAATCATATCAGATGCATTTTGCCTCATTGCATTTATCTACAAAGTTTCATAAATATGGTCCTTTTTGTTTTAAAGATATTCACTTGGTTCCATACTTTATCCCAACCCTGTATATATATGTATGTATTTTATAAATTACAATAAAGAAAAATACATTGTGTGTTTCAATTCACATTACTCCCGATTTAATAACTACGTAATCTCAGTTTACAGAACGGTGTAAAACAATTTTTGACTTTTAATCTGAGTGCATATTTCGAATAGATTTTATTTTTTTGCGATTAAAGTTAGAAATGCATTTCAAATAGATACTTTCATATTTATTGCAATTTATATAATTTTCGTTTGAGTTTTGTCTATTTCCATCTCGTTAAAATTTAATTCTTCTACGTTAATCGGATTTGTTAAAGATAGTTCTACGGGGTAGTCGTTTGAATTTAATATTGTCGTTGTGACATAATTATCTTTAATTTGTACTAATGCGGTTGGGGTTTCTACTCCTTGTTGAAAAGTTATGTGATTTATTATTCCTAATTTATTATTTGAATTTACGGGGATTTTTATCTTTTTTGCTGTTCGGAGTTCTAATGTGTATTTTTCGTCAATTTGGGTGTTTTGAAATTTAATGGGAATTCATCCATATTTTGTTCTCAATAAACGGTTTTTAATATCTATGTTGGCTCCTAATATTCTTAGAAGGTCCATTCCTAGTAGTCCGTCATATTTGTCGTTAAATTTAAATATGCAGAATTTGTGTTTCATTTTTACGTTGAATGATTTTGGTAAAGGTATGTTTGCTACGAATTGGTGCAGGGTTGTTTGATGGGCGGTTTTAATTTTGAAGTGTTCTCTTTCTACATAGTTTAGGTAATGTTTCTTTACTGTTGTAACGATTTTATTTTCTATCATTATGTCTACAGAAATTTAATCTATTTATTTAATAAGAACCAACTTAATGCATAATAATGTTACACAATCTAAAAAATACATATTAAATATTGTCGAATACAATAACAACTTTTAATTCGGAAGTGTATAATTTTAAATTATGCGGTGACAAAAATACTTTTCTATTAGTGTCATTCTTAGAGCTCTCTCTGTTAGACGATTGTAGCGTTGGGCTTGTTGTCAGGCGGTCACCCGCGTGATATGATCACTTCCAATACAGCTGTCGTTAGAAGAGGTCAATTGTTCCTTGAACGCAAGGACAATGACGATTATTCAATCCACGTGTTGGAAGCACACAAAATTTAAATTGTTTTCTTGATGAGATGTCGTTTCGGCGACGCGCACTTTTGTTGTCCACACTTGCTGGAAAATAGCTCGCAGATGACGAGGCGATTATTTTGTTTAAAGGGCCTTTGGTTAACAGTAAGTAGTACTGCTTTTGTAATCTTTCTAAATAAATATTTTCAGTGCAACTTTTGGTTAATATGAACTTATAGTTAAAACGTAATTTTAATTAACATGCAACGTAGGAAAATTTAGAAAAATTTAAGTATAACTAATTTATTTGGACAAGAAATGAAATTTATCAGTATTTAGTAAAGTTTAACCTTTGTACGAATGTGGATTTGGCGTGCATCAATTAGTTAATATGGGCGCTGTGATATGGTTTGGAACTACAATAAGCAGCAAATCTGGTTGCATGGAATTGGATATTTTCTGTATTTAAGTTTTGAAGCAGGCGAATTGTAAACCATCAATTATAATTCCGAGTATAGCCCATATGCCCAGCAGGTATTTTTCCATCGGATGCACATCGGGTATGTAAATTTACTTTCATATGTCAGCTGTAGTCTGGATATAGCAGACAAATAATTTTTTGTTTAATCACGTGATCTGAACTTCGAGTTCGTATTAGTTGAATGACAGACTATTCATTTTTCAAATTAAACAACAAAAACCTGTAAATTTTCACTTTAAATCTTTTTGTTAAATTAAGCAACAGGAACCTATAAGTTTTCACTTTGTCTTTTTATTAATATAGTTAATATACGGAAGATGTCATTATAAGATAAGAAAAGTTAAATTCTATATTCCATGAAATTTAATTTAATTATTCGAAAAATGATTTACTTAAATCTTAAAAATTAAATTTTTATATTTCATATTCCACTAATTGCTGAGTGGAGTATTTTTGTGAGGTTAAGTGGTACTACTCAACCAACCGAAATTGTTACATATAGTTAAATATTCAAGAAAGAAACTCTTGCTTACTCATTTTTAAATAAATTTTGCTAGACACTTCTAACAGAAATTACCATGTTTTAACGGTCAGAAGTACTTATACTATCAAGTACGTATGTACATATTTTTCAAGAATTTAAATTAGTCAAACTTATATTAAACAAAAAAGATGTCTTGTAAATAACATGCTAAATACTGAAGGAATAGATTTTTATTTTGGTCAAGACTATTCTTTTTAATTGGAATGAATGAAGGTTGATTCGAATTAATTTTTAAATTTTGTTTAATCTGTTCACAGGTGTAGCAGTGCATCTATAAAGGTCAAAGTCGAGCCATAAGGTAAGAAACTTTAAGGATTGTGTTGCAGTAATAAATTGTATAGCGGTAATTGAATAAAGGTTTCCGCATTCGCCTTGTACAAGGGACTTGTAATGTCTTCTTCGTATAGAAAAATTCGGTGGCGCCATATTCTTTACATTTTTGGTCGCAGTCCAACCCCGACCCACAGCTCATGCTCCACCCAGAGCAAATAGTATGACTAGCCGCTTAGCCTTTTGAGGTTTCCTCATCTACGAGCCATTTTCCACCGAAACTTGCCGTGGGCTCTATACACTTACTGAAAATCCTCGTAAAATTTTCTTGTGCCTTTCAACTGGTCACATAGAAAAAAACTAATAGGAAAAATCCCTTAATATAATTAAAAAGGCTATACTGTTCGCGGACTTATTAATGTTTTTGAAAATCCGGTATCGATTAGTAATTTAAATTCAGTGTGGGGTATCTCGATATAGGGTAGTACAAGGTGATTCATGTTATTTAGGTTTATTACGTTTGGTCGTTTATAAATTAGTCCATTTGAAAATTTGAGCACGCGTTTTCTTCGTCGTCCTTTTCGTAAGTTTCGTATGGTTCTTCGCGTTCATAATGGTTTGATTGGTTTTGTTCGTTATTTGTACACGGTCGATTGCAATTATTCTGGTCATCTTCATATTCTTCTACTTCTTGATGAAATTGTCCTTCATGACATTGTTGCACTCACATAGCGCATTTTTTAATATTTCTAATAACTTCTTAATTATTAGTTTTATATATATATACATATATATATATATATGTATATATATATATATATATATATATATTTTAGTATTTGATATTATAAAATGGGTTAAAAAAAGGTAGTTTTTAGTACTCAGGCTAAAAACATTAATTTACCACTCCTATCAAGGTATTCTAAATTTAAAACACTACGATAAAACAAAGATTGATGAATAATTACTTGTTAAACGCAGATATAGAATGTTATGTACTAGTCATGCAGCGTTTGAGGTTTAAAAAAGCATTTTTTCACTGTTCTTCAATACGAAGGGTATCCAATGTAACTTCAACTGAATGTGTATAGGTTCTGTTGATAAAAATATTGTTTGTAATTGTTCAGGATACTCTATTCCATTAATTATTTTATGTACCTGTAAATGAAAGTAGTTTAGTATTTTTAATTATAAAGTGATGAAAATTTATGAAATGTCAACAAATGAAAATTAATACAAATAATACCAGAATCTGTTCCAAAATAGCAATTAAGTACAGTTAAGGATGAAGTAATGAATGTATCCCTTTAATTATTATATAGTAGGCAAGATGTAAATGTTTTTAGATTTCCTAGGTGATAAATGTTTAGAATAAAGGAGTTGATTAAAAATTTGTATACTGTATAGATGTTTTTGGCTTTAGGAGCCTGTAATTAAATTTACAAAATTAATATATGTATTTAAAGTGTATGCATTTTATTTGAGTGGTTAACAAAAATAATACTCCACAGAGTTTCATGTTTATAGAAGGTGTATCAGAAAATAAGTGATAAGGTTTATACTACCAATCAAGTTCCAAAGGAGGAATTCCAATTAAAGCAAGCATCGGGTCATCTTTTGAATTAGTGAAGAGTTACACCAGTGATATTGAGATATTTTGCAGCAGGGTCCAGTCGTATAGGATCACGGTCCAATTTATATTGGTGAAGTATTGAAAGTGTTCTTAGTAATAGAGCCGATCTAAGTATATAGTTGATGAATTAGTAGTTTAATTGTAGAACCTAAAACCAAAAGTCAATTCCATTTGAACATCAAACTAAAACGTACTTTTAACAGGTATTCACTGCCAGCATTCAAGGCGAGTTTGTTGTATCCTGTATCAAGGTCCATGTACAACCCAGGCACATTCAGAGGAGTTGCAGGTATTTGAAGTTATCTTTATATACACATCATTTAAAGTAATTTGTGAATAATTTGAATTTTAAACGCTTACCTAAATTAAATATTGTTGAGTCTATTTATCAATCTTTGAATAACCACGAGATACAAGCACTAAAAGAGGTTAAGTGGTTTTGACTAAACAACGCTTTATGCGCCTGTGTAATTATACCTGTAAGAGGACAAAGAACTCACGTTTTCTTACAGAGTAAAACTACTAGATTCAATTTTCCCTGAACGAGTCTTAAAAGCCGTGGCATAAATAAAACTGAAAATTTTTCTTTATTAAAATCATTTAAAAGACCAACACCACATTTAGGGGTGCAATTATTAAACTTTAACTGCTATTTTGAAATATAATTTTATTTGATATCACCATACACAATATATTTTGACGCAAAACCAAGGTGGGGCGTGGAGACATAAGGAACACAGCAGACCATACATAATAATATATATATATATATATATATATATATAATATAATACTCATATTTAGACCAGGGTAGAAAATTAAATAATCACATCAAATAATTTAATCACCGTGTAGAAGCTTTGGGATAAGGAATTTTATTAGATAATACGCTTTATTAAAAAACCGTGAAGCATAAAAATTCATTTGTTTCATTAAAAATAAGGGAGTTAAATTATGTACAAGACGTTTGCTATAAAAAAAAAAGGAAGCAGTATTAAAAAGCTCTACGTGTAATTTAATTATTCCTAGTAAAGAAACAAATAGAAATTACGTGCAAAATTTATATTAGTTAACTCAATTTTAAGTAACCGGTATTAAACAAAATGTACAGATAATAAGTAATATTTGATTAGGAGTCACTAAAAATTAAAGGGTATTATTTTAATTGGAGATAATTGAACCATTAGTAACATATAATATCTATAAAAACTTGTAAAAACCCAATAAAATGCAAATCGTAGAAGTGTTATTTAGAAGTATTATGTTTGAACACCTGCGTATTTTTAAAAGGCTCATTCTGCGTAAATTTGGCAGATAACAAATGGTTACAGAGAATGCTGGAGAAACCGTAGCTTAATAGTTACGGGAAATGCTAATAAGGTGGGTTATTTCACAGTCCACATGGACTGAAATAATCGATAATAAAGAATATCAATTTGCACCAATAAGAACAGGGTAGATAGAGACAGATAATATGCGCAAGACAGAGACACATATAGTAAAAGGCGTGAGTGGAGCAACGTCACTGGGTTGCGATAGGTTGAAAATAAAAGGCAAAATTGAGAGGTAAAAATAACATTTCTGTATAAAATTTAATTAGTTATTTCCAGACGTTGCGAGCCGTGTCGAAATTTCTGAGATTTAACTGGTGCGAGTGCAAATTTCGTAAAAATCGCATGCCGGGCTGCGGAATGGGAACCTAGCATGCGAAATTCTGAAGAATTGTCCGTTTTGGGGACAAGACCGACAGACAGGCTAACCTCTATATATACCCAGGTTAATATGAACAAGCTCTCTTAGATTTTCGAGTTGATTCAATGCGTTAAACAGTGCTTTTTAGTTTTCCGATTTTAATAGAATAATTTAAACAGTTTGTTCGTATATTTTGGTGATTTAAAACAGTTTGTTCTTTACGTGCTACAATGAATGTAATTTAGTGCACTTAGAAAAGAACATACAAGGTAATAAAGTTTAGTATCACTGTACCAATTAGTCAAATTTGCAACGACAAATGAATACACAAAAGTAGGCAGTTTTGGCGTATATTTGTGAAAGAAGTATGAATTTCTTTGCTATTTTTCGGGGGTGTTAATAATTAAATGATTCGTAAACGTGTCTGGATCCACAAAACAAGCTTCAGATATACACAAATGAGTTCCGGAAAAGTCCTGAAACAAGTTTAGATGAATGGTGGTGTAGAGAAAATGTTTAAAAGCGACCAGTAATCCGAGGACGTAAACATAACCCAGTTGGAATGGTGAAATTAGCAAGGACGATGTACATTGAAGCCACTAGTACAGTAACCTTCAGGTAACTTATGCTTTGTTGTTGGATTTTGATATTTTGGTGTGTGTTGAATAACTTTATAATTGATTTACTTAAAATGGACAGTAGTGAAATTGTACTAACAACAAAATTTTAATTTTAAGGTGAAATTTTCTTGTTTAAGTAGAAAGGGGTATTTAGTATTTATGTTCTTGATTATGATGAAAATTTGGGTATGTCTTTGAGCTCAATTAGACGAACCTGGTTAATTAAAGTAAAGGGGTGGTAGATGCTCCCTTTGTACTCAGACTCAGGTCTGCATATATTGTTATATTAATTAGTAGGCATCCTACAAGGACTTTAATTCTGGATGCACATTAAAATGATAATAAATTTAATCTTGAAATTTTCTGATACTGAAATTTATGCTGAATTTTAATTTTGAAATTTTAATGTATTGTGAATATTGATGTAAATAGAGTTAACGTTGGTGTTTGTGATAGGGATGTGTTTGTTTTTTTTTATGATTGAGGATGTAAGTTATCTAGAGGAGCAGCCGAGGCGATTAACAGAAGAAAGTCAATGGACCAACACAGTTAAGGTAATGAATAGCTTTTTGTAGGATTCACAGCATTCTTGACGCCCAATTCGTGAGGCTCGATTCTAATTAAAAAGGTTTCACAGCATTCTTTGACACCCAATCTGTGGGGCTCGAATGTTTTTTTTTGAAGGGCCAGTTCCTGCAGATATGAGAGGATTCACAGCAATATATATATATATATATATATATATATATATATATTTATATATAATAAATGGGAGATTACATAACCCGCGGTCTTCCAAAAAATATTGCGTTGAAGTAGCTACTGATCGCTGAAGCAAAAAGGGTCTGTTTCTTTCATTTTAAAAGAGTGTGATAATGCTATCCAGTGTATTTGTTTTAATCATGCTCTAAACTTGTCCATATCACAGTCAGCGAAGATTATTCATGTGATACAATGTTTAGGTGTAGTAAAAAGTGTTTTTGCTTTTTTTAACGTAATATTGCGTTAAAAGATATTTTAGGAAGACAGCTGATAGCGTTTTCCCAAACCCGGTGAATTGAAAGACACAAGAACATTTATTTTTTCAAAAGTCTCTGAATGAAATCAACAACGCGCTAGTAAAGGTGTCAGAGAGGGATGAGACCGACACTGCAACAAGGAACATTCTCTTCATTTATAATATAATAATAATAATAATAGTAATAATAATAATAATAATAATAGTAATAATAATAATAATAATTCTTTATTGTCATTAAATGAACAATCTTAAGGAGCAGTATCAAATATAATTTGCTCTACCTACTACTCCTTAATAGACAGAAGAAAAACAAACAATCTAATACTACAATACAGATTCACTAGGTTTAATTTAATTTAAATTCAGTTAAAAATTTAATGATTACCATATTCGCTCTAGTAATAGATTTAATACACAGTTAGATGTAAGCATCTGCTTCTTTTATTGTAACTGTTATTTACCTGACAAAAATTTTATCAGTGACGTTGCCTTTAAGCAGGTTGTTTAAAAAAACCGTCGACTTAAATTTTGCAATAAATGCTATTAAAGAAATCATCAAACTACTCAAAGAAAAAGGGGAAAATAGTACAAATGTATTTAATTACCTGTTTATTAAAGCCTAAAAGTTAGCTTTGTTATTAAACACAAAAATAAGTATACCTAGAATGGTGAACAAGCAAACAAAACGAGACAATTATAAAACTGAAAATCCTGAAGACTATGATAGAGTCGCAGCATTCATTCCAATTTTAAATCATGTCCTAAACGATGTCAAGGAAAGATTTTTTTCTGACAAATCATTCATGGCCTATAATTTGTCTATGTTCATTCCAGCCAAAGAAATGAAAGCTGATTTAATAGCTGAGAATGTCAAGAGCAAGTTATAGAGGTTCTAAGGAATATTCCTTTGTTACGGAATCGAAAGAAATGTTGGAAGGACAGTTCCTCATTGGTCAAAAAGATGGAAGGAATCACAAGAATTTCAGCCAGAGGTACCAAAATATGCCTTACAGGCTTTAAAAGAATGTCACGAAGAAATATACTCAAACATCAATAAGTTACTGCACATTCTGTGTTCTTTACCAGTAAACGTCGCACAATGGAGAGATCTTTAAGTACTTTACGCCTAGTAAAAGACTGGATAAAGAGTACTATAACTGAAACTAGGTTGTCTGGTCTTGCTCTTATGTATGCTCATAGGGATATTATAAAGAAAATTGATCATGACCAAATAATTGATAGATTTGCAAAGCAAAATAGAAGAATCTTGTTTTATAAATATTTCGTAAAGTACGTACAAGTTTCTGATTATTTCTTGATTTTGTTCTTTTATACACTCTCCTAAATCCATTTCTGTTCACTTCTTCTGAACTGATAATGTACGAAAAATATTACTTGACTGCCCCCCTTAAGTTTTTCTAGATCCTACCCCAGTTTCATCTATTCTTCATAGATCCGTTCAATGATTTACACCGGCCAAATACAATATACCAAAAAAGACCTTTCGTTCAATAATACGTATTTTTATATTCCGTTCTTTAGTATGATTTGGAAAAACTTACCTCATTTTAATATTTGTGTATCTAACAGCTTGTAGTATACTGTCAAGAAAAAATACATGCCAATTATATAGAATACGTGTATTGTGCGAGCATTGCGTTGCTTATTGCTCCCGATACCTTCGTCAATAGGTCTTCCTTTGTACTGCGGTTCGTTTTGGCATCTAACGGATGTTTACACTCTAGATTGTCAAATTATAACGTTCAACAAAACGTCGCTAGGTGCTAAATCATCTGCATTTGATTCTATTTCCAAAGAAATATGCTCTTCTGCTGCATTATCGTCAATGTCATTGATATCTTAATTACAATCCCCAATATCAAACTTCTCGTTAGCAACCACTTCCTTATATAATTGCATGAACGTTCAGTTTATTTTGCATACGGTAGTTTTCCTAGTCTCACTACCTTTATTATCAACGGTCAATGCAAAACTAATTTAAAGCGACACTAATCCCACATAACATTTTATATTCCATGTATGTACATCTTAGCTACATGACATGTAAAATATGTTCTGAACGTACCTGGAATAACTATAACATTTACACTACATGTATATTCATCATAAGCATATTACCGAAATATACAGCATTTGTATATGCAGGAAGTGTATATTTGGGCAATATTCTTTTATGTACATACATGGTGGGTTTATTTCCAGAATGTTTGTTCATTGTATATTCATATAATGTTTATTTTCGGTACATACATGTATGCAGTAATGATGTATACTGACCCAAGAGCCATCAATTTTATTAATTACTACAAAAAAGTGGTCGCTAATTAAATAAAATTTATATTTATTTATAATCTAAATCTTTTGAATTGAAATATTGCCTAACCGCAATGATGATAAAATAGAAACCTTTTACGCGCATGCGCCAACAAAACTTAAAGTTCTTCCCACCGTTAGTATTTATATTCCAATTACAAAATAATGTATAGGTAGTTGAATATATTTTGTGGTATAGGGGTAACAACAAATTATAATTGCAGAATAACTATGTAATTTTTATGTTGTTTTAGTCAAATATCGATTGGTATCACTGTAGTCGTAGCAGGGAGTTTTACTCAGCAGTAGTTATGTTATGGAGAAACTAAGACAGCCCTTTTTAAAGGGTCGTAAATATCTTGTAAAGGGCATGTGTATTATTGAAAAGAGAAGTATGTATGTGTGAAGGGTATGTATGTGCAGGTATGTGTGTGTGTGTGTGTGTTTGTATTTGTTAGGTTTAAGGATAACTATGGATAAATTGCGACAGCCCTTTTCAAAAAGGTGTAAATATCTTGTGAAGGGCATGTGTATTATTGAAAAGAAAAGTATGCGTGTTAAGGGTATGTATGTGCAGGTGTGTGTGTGTTCGTATAAGTATGAATGGGGTGGGGGGGTTAATGTTAATGTAGAAGTTGCGACGCCCTTATGATAAAAGTGTAAATATCGATCTGGTAGTTGTTTTATTTTTGAAAAGAAAGGTATGTATTGTTATGTGTACGTGTACGCATGTGGTTTTGTGTGTGTGAGTGTGTGTTTCATTATTTTAGTCTAAGGTGAAATATTGTAACGGCCGCGTAAGTTGTGCGAATGTGTTTTTGTTTTAAGAATGCGTATAAAAAAGTGTCTTCTTTAATTCGTATACATTGTATGAATCAGTGCATACACGATGACAAAAGTCTGTCTGGCCCGCCGGACGTATTGGGGTAATAAGAATCGTTTATTTATAAAGGTTCAATGTAAAGGTCAAGTATGTGTAGGCGGTGGCGACTTCTTTGTATGTGAGTTTGTAATAATTTAAATAACGCAGAGATTCCAGATTGTCGGCAAAAATACGGGGTCATGATTAGTTTAAAAAAGGTCGGACACGTGCACGACGTTCAAGTAATCTTTTAATAATTGAAAATGTGTAGCGCTCGACACGTCGTAGGCAATTATGATGAAGTAGAAGAAGGCTGGGAATAACCGCAAGGTTTTTATTACAGGTGTCAATAAAAAAAATAAAAAATATAAAGGTATATATTGAATTGTTCAAGTAATTGAATTGTTCAGTATATATGGTTTATGACGTGTGTATTTTTGCTGAAAATAAAAAAGTCTCCTCCTTAATTCGTATACATTGTATGAATCAATGCATAGACGATGACGGAATTGTATTTTTGCTGAAAAATAAAAAAGTCTCCTCGTAAATTTGTATACATTGTATGAAGCAAAGCGTATATACGACGACGAATGTATTGATATGGAATCGTTTATTTTTAGAAGTTCAATATAAAAGGTCAAGTATGTGTGTGTGTCTTATAATTATTTTATTATTCGCTTTTGATTTAACATTGTATGCACAAAAGATAGCTTCTTTGAACGCGTAAAGAAATACTCATTACATTATCATGAATAAATTTTTAGTCTGCTTAAAAATATCTGTTAGTAATTATACAGATCAAAGAAGCCCCCCCGATGAATAGAGCTATATTGTAATATGTGTACGGAATATATATGTAATCAATTAATTTGTTTCAACTGAAAAAATTTGCAACATTATGCGTGATATATTTGTGTTAGTTTTAGTCACACATCGTTTGAATAATTAATTATATAGGAGTCCATTATTTTTAACAAATATGGGTTTATAGATCTTCGAAATAATAGACAATTGAAATTTTATGTTCCTTATCAATACCAAGTCAGGGAAAATTGCTCAACTACATCTTTGAATAAAATATGCATCATTAATTTTTATGTGATTTCAATATCCGACTAATAAAAGAGATCGTTTAATTTAATGAGCTTTTTTGCCCAGACAAGGGCAATGCTATTTAATTCTAATTAATTGCTATTTTTTAATGTCATCATCGTGTATGCGCTTGGGAGCGCTAATCAGATGAGTAATAAATTGTATGTCTTTTTAGGAGTGATATAAATAGAGGATCGCTTGTAAAGCTTTTTATCATGTAAAATAAGTTTGAGAGAATCGTCAACGTGTTTTCATCGTGCATCCAGCATTAAAACAGATAATAATTTTAAATATATTTTTTTAACTTTATGTAATTATATTCGTAATTAGAAATAACATGGACTTAATTAAAAGGATAAATTCAGTAAGCCGAATCGATAAGAAAAAGAATAACAAACACAGAACACACGAAGCACAGAGGTTTGACGTAACGCATCGAATGTGCATTACAAAAGCACAGTCCGCCCAACACACATAGGAACCGACAACAAACAAACGGTATTCTCCCAAGAACATACTAGGAACCACGTGTCTTTTGAAGATCTACCAGAAGGCTCGTGAATTTTGACGACCGGGAGTGATACCAGTGAAAACGAAGTAAAAATAGTGAAAACGGCAAAAGTGCGACAAACGTACCTCAGACACAAGTTTCCCCCAGAACACCTATTAGCATTAGAATACTAACATTAGTAGGATAAGGATTCCATACTAACCATCTAACCCAAAAATAAAATTAACTAAAATAAAAAGAAGAAAATGCAAACCATATTCGTAAATACTTTAAGAAATCTAACACTAGCTTCAGTAACATAATGTTTATATTTCCAATGTTGTAGCGCAACTAGTAATTACTACTGGAAAAATGTTCTGGCAACATAATTATAACCCACCAGCACGACAATATACACACATACATGCACACGCACAAGCACACATACACAATAGAGACTGTATGTGGCCTACCTGGTTTCCAACTGCCGACGGTCAGGACACGTACAGGAATGCAAACTTCTCGGTTTCTGATTTCCGGTTGCCGACGTTTGGAAACCGGGAGAAGAAAGCAGTCCCAAGGACCTTACCAGACAGAAGCACACGCACACACATACATAAAAACACAAAGACCGTTATAGCACACAGGCACGACAAAACACACATACACACACCAAAACACGTACATACACACACGCACACGCATACGCACACGCACATGCACAGACACCCACACGCACATACACACCAGTGACTGTATGTGGTTCCTCTGGTTTCCGGCTGCCGATGGCCAAAAGGCGGCTCCGTGGCGTAGTGGTATGTGTGTGACTACTACGCCCAAGGTTCCGGGTTCGAATCCCGACACGGTCCGCTTGAAAAATGTTAGGCGAGCATTTTTCACAAAAATACACCCTCGTTCGGATGAGAGGTAAAATGGAGGTCCCGTGTGTGAGTGTTGTCACGCACGTTAAAGATCCCTACCTTGCTTGGAACAGCAAGGGTTCGACAGTATTCCAAATTTTGCAGGTAAAAAAACTCGCTTCCTGGCCAATGTAGTACCTTCGGGTGGAGCATTGGAAAATCACATGTAATGCCGATGGCCAAAACACGTACAGCAATGCGAACTTTTCGGTTTCTAATTTCCGGCTGAGTATTTCCAAACTCAAATAATATAAGACCAACCAATGTAACTTAAGGTAGTAAATAATTCCGTTAGATTTCTAAGGAGTAACAGGTTTGCTGTAATTTTTAGGTAGCCGACTAATTGTAACGTTAGAATAAATTTAAAAAAAAATACGTTAAATATAAGAGCCACTTCTTTTTGTAAAGCGCGAAAGTGACAGGTTAACACAGTAATAGATTGATATAGTCCATTCGCTTTAACTTTAGGATGACATCATAATTGGATGAATAGCTACACTGCCAATGTTAGTTTATATTATAATATATTTAAAGAAAGATATAGGAATATTCCCATTGGCAAGAAGAATTGGTAGCAACACCGTACAGAACTGCCAACCTTAATTATGTTAAATGGCAATCCTTCATGCGCAATTCTAGATATTTATTTGGATGCAGTTGTCAATACTTTATTACTATATTTAACGTCATCCTAAAGTTATTTTGAATGGACTATAATTGTCGTTGTTGTAAGTGAACGTTAAAAATAAAGGGTGTTCAACATCACGTATTATTATTCTAAGCCATCGATTTAATTATGGTACAATACATTACATAAAAACGATAACGAGGAAACTGGTCAATACAATTTTTTTTAGTTTTTAGATGGAAAATATTTGTATGTGAGGTTAGAGTACCTTGTACATGTTTCACATTAGTTAATTATAATACTAATTAATTATGGCAACGGTCATTATAAGTGCATTGGAAGAATTTAGATTTGGCGATGATTGGAATGTATATAGTGAACGTTTAGATCAATATTTCAAGGCAAACTAGGTAACCGGCGATCAGAAGGCATAGCTGTTTCAAAATCTCAGCGACTTTGGGATGCGCAATGGAGGAAATGAGAATCCTTTAGGAAAGGATATACCACGGTGTTTTCAGTTCAATCTAAAAACATTACGTTTCCCTAAAATAACCCTTATTGTCATGTCAAATTATTAATGTGTAAACAAATACCTAACCTTACTACTAATCTATGATAGAAGGCAAGGCGTAATCACTTTTGAGTTTTATATTACTTCTTGGGACTAAGTGAATTAAATAAATCATATAAAGAAAGTTTATGGGGATCGCAAATGTCAAAATTACGTGTCTAGAATATGTAGTATCGACTCGGCGGTAAGTTAAGAACGTAGATTAGATATGGTTAATATAGATAAGCCACTTTCATAATAGAAGCACGTGACTTTTTGTTACATTAATAAACATAGATTTAATCAAAATAATAAATATGATTTAGAACAGGGGAATCTAATAAATATAAATATAGCCTGTAACAAGGTGTAGTACAGAACAGAAAGGTTAATCTTAAATAAAGTTAAAAATAGAATCCCTAGAATAATTTTGGGGCTCTAAATTTTAAACAGCGCCGACTGAATGGATTGTATTACTATTAAAATTCCAATGATAGTGCTGTATATAAAAGTGACTACACCCTGGTTAAGAATTGGTAAAGAAGTACTGTGATGCTGCTATAGTGATTATTTAATTTAATCTTATTGCCATATGATAACATCGATTTTAAAATTATATTGCAGTAACGTCAACGCTGTTGGAGCCGTGACTATTATTTCACATTACTATATTTTCATGTTGGTCTTTAGTTTTGTCAGTAACATTTGGGATTTCTGCGCAGGTCGCTGACATTTTGAAAGACCTATATCAGTATTAATAACAATAACGCATGCTTTAAAATATAACTTTGAAAAAAATATAAACACTAGTATTTTATAAACTTTATTATCTCTAAGTGCAAAATTCAAAAAAATATGTACATTTAACCCATTTCTTTTTCGAGTTTTAGAAAGTTAACTGTAGGCAACATTGTGCAACTTCATACTACAAGCAACTGTGAAACTTGTACTAGTACCTTTGGCGTTTCGCAGTCTTCTGCTTTTCTGCTGATGAGGTTCGCTCGCCGCTTTTGTGGCGGCCTGCTCTTTCGGGCGACTTCGTTCTTTCCACCACTACTTTGTGTGGAGGGAGTTGACTTTGGAACTGCCGACGAGCACGCGCTTCTGGTCGCGTGACAGTCTCTATTTGAGTTAGTTGTGTCGAAACTTAGCAATGGTAGGTGAATACATTCTACGATGTGAACTAGATATATGAAATGCAAAAGTAGAAAAAGTAATTCAACATACGATTATTTTCAGGTTCGTGAATAATTTCAATATTTTCCAATTGTAAATGCTTTTTAAAATGTGTGTAATTGTAACCACCTAAAAATTAGTTTTTTTTTATCAATAATAACTAAGAAATTCAACTCACCCATATCAGTTTCCACTTTTAAAGTATTGCCCGAGTTATTCTCGTGAACCTCTTCATCACCGATAAAATCATAATATATGTAAAATATTATCACTGTAAAAAAAATTAAATGTGCCTCACTTTATGCTGCATCACCATCAAATTGGGATGTAGTACCTTCCAACCTTATACCCAAAATATCTTTGACTTCCTCATCAACACTTGTCATAGACGTCACCACTGGAGGTCTACCATCGGTTCCTTTGAAGTTTTGTTTTTATTCTGCAAATTTCTCTTTGACAATTTTTTTATTTTATCGTATTTCTTGTGCAATACATTTACGTCTCTATACACGCTATTAGTTTTTTTAGCTTTTGTACAGGTATTAGATAACTTGCATTCAACTATAGATTTATATCTTTTTGCAAGATTTATCAACTTATGCTCTTGTTCAGCGTCAAAATCTGCTGATCGTTTCTTAAATTTAGAGTTGGACATCATTATCTCAAACGTAATTAAACACAATTTGTTAAAGAGAATATATACGTATAGGTCTTTCAAAATCTCATGGGCTATGAGATGCGCAATGAAGTAAGCGAGAGGTACAGTATAAAAAGAAAGAACAATACAATATACGTAAAATCTAAAAACATTGAATTTCCGGATGCGTATTCTGAATTAACTTAATCGCTATGCTATTGGATTGCATAATCAGTAATTTATAAACATAATGTAAATTATAAAACTACAATGTTTGTATGCGGAACCTGCAACTTTCTTGGTGTATTGTTTATTGTTCTTTTCGTGTGTCATGTTTCCGTGCGTGTGCGGATAAGAATATACAGGCTAAATTTTTTAAAACTCTTGGCAGCCAAAATACTGTCCTCTTATTATTTTTTAAAAATACATATTTCGCAGAAATTTAATCCAAAAAATCATAAAGTTACTACCGCAATCCTCAAAGATTCAGGACTTCTCTTATTAATTTTCTTTCTTCGTGATACAAATTTGCCACCCTCCGGTTTGCTCATCGCTTCTGAAATAATTAGCTCGATTGTGTTTAGTTCAACTCCAGTTGCTTTGCTATTCGTTCTTGTAAATTATTCATAGGAATTCTTTCATAAACTTATACAAACTATAAATAATTTCTCTTCCTTGACTGTGAACTATTTTCTTGCGGTTACTCATTGTATAATTAAAAGCTCAGAAATAACAAAATAATCTGAAAAACCAAACATTATTTTCCTAATTGAATTGAAACCTCCATTATACCTACAAATATAAACTAGACTGAGTTGCAGTAGTTTTGAAAAACTGGTTAAAGGAAAATCAAGTCTGAAATCTCATAAATAATAATCAAAAACAATAATAATAAACCACAATCTTAATACGCAAATAAATGAGAGATGGGTCATTCCATAAAAATGTGACAATTTATGTCCAGTTTCAATTTTTAAATAAAAACCTTAACATTTGAATAATTTTATTCTATCATATAAGAAAACAATTAACTTATTACAATATAACGTACATAAATTTGTGCTGAACGTAATATTGAGTCGATATTTTTCATCTATCTATATTCAAACATCAACACCATAGCCTGTCCGACGCCGTGTTTTTAGGAAAGACTGTACCTCTCATTGTTCAGTTTAACAGCAAAGCTCTCGTTTTGATACATTAATTGAGATATAATTAAATATTCATTACAGCAGTCTAAAAACATTTGGGAAAATATTAAAATACGTAATCATTTTAATACCTCAGAAAGTGTCTTACAAGATCTATATCAACACCGTGCTCACCAATATTATAACGAAAATTATTTTTGTAGAAGTGGTGAAAGGGTAATCAACAGTTTGAGTCGATGGTTTTAACGGTCAGTTGCACCTGAGATGTTTAAGTGTAATGTAGTGCTGTGCGTTTTTTGATCAAAAGATCGCTAAACGAGAGCCAGGTAGGCGTGTACATATTTATACGTCAACACCGTGCATTTCGTTACAAATTTTTCAACGAACTTCGTTCGTTTATGAAGTCTATTTGTCTGTGTGTCTGTCTGTCTGTCTGTGTGTCCGAGGCCTTTTTAATGGTCGGACATCAATGTGTGATACATCAATCGATTCAGCTCGGTGTCCGGAGCTTAAGTTTTGATGTCAGTTAAAATCGGGCCACGGGGACGCCGAGCCCCCGGGAAAATCCACAGGGATAATTAAAATTTTAAATAAGTTTAAAATCAATATGCGACACATATTTGAACAATTTATGGCATTTCATGCCAATTATTCCAATATTATAGACATTGTTTAAACTTAAATTTTGATTACCGAAAATAATTAGATTCTTATAAAAAAAAAAAAATTTCTTATCTTATTGATGAGAACTAATATATAGCTTTTAAAATATTTATTCAATAAAATAAAATATATTAAAATGTCTCTTTTGTTGTTTATAAATTTTTGTATTTTATCTGAATACTTATAATTATTACAACATAATAATTTTAATTTCTTTAAATTGTTTTAAAGTAAGTCTACATTTGGAAGTTCGTTGCGACAATGCCTTGCATTTTCAACTTGTTTAATGTGAAAATATATTTTCTGAATACCTTTTTTGTTTGTTAACATTGAAGGTAGAAAATATATCATAAGTTAATTTAATACTGATTTTAAATATAGATTTTATTCTAGTATAAAACTAATATCGTCAACATCATAACTTGAAGGCCCTACGGAGTTGATTAATGAATTACGGTTTTGATTTATCTTATATTCAGCATTTTAATTAATAGCGATTTATTTTTCTGTACACTAGATTTTATATAGTCATGAAAACAAACTTGGTAGATGAGAAAAAGCGTAAAAAAGTAGAAGCCCAGCGACTTAGACGAGCCAAAATCAAAGCAAATCCAGAGTTGTATGAAATAGAGAAAGCGAAAGAAAAAGAAAGATGGGCTCGTAGGATAAAAGATGGAAAAAATTAAAACGATTAAGGATTTAAGTCGAAGGGAACAAAAGCAAGCGAAGAAAATGGAAAGAATGTTCAAAAAATTATAGAAAAACGAAGACAAAGATGCGGTTTGCAGGCATCCAATTTATAAACGACACTACACCTCCTCGAAGCCATGTATGTTATGAAGTAGAACGACAAGTTACCAGTAGATCTATTGTTGGGCGAAAAAGAATTAGAAAAGATAGAGCCAGGGCACACCAAAAAATAATAATTTTAGAAAAACAGCTGCAACATAAAAAACGAGAAATTGAGAAAAAGGAACCAGAGTCTTCTTGAGAAGTATACGAAAAAGAATTCTATATTGCAGAACGTGAAAACATTGATTAGACGATATCCAGCATCAATATTATATTACGTGCCAAATTTACAGAACGATGGAGGGGGATTGACACGAACAAACACGGTGAATCCACCTGAAAGGTAAGTCCAGCCGTGGCTCGCTAGCTACAGTCGCAACGGGGAGGGGTCGGATCGGGGGGGATACTGTGGCGGTATTGTCGTAATTAAAGTTGTTGGCACCACCCTTATTTTTAATTAGGTTCCGTCTTAAAAAAAGGACGCGGATTCCTTGCCTGGATGGGGGGTACGACCAAATAAGGAAAACTTCGCACCTTGCGGGGAAGAACCCGTATGACTAAATATTAGGACAATTTTATATAAGTTTACTGACCAAGCTGATGTGTCCCCTGGTTTCTGAAAATAATGTATAATGATCAGGTAATGTTAGCACCTCTATTTAGGTTATGCAAACTTTCTGAATTCCTGCTAACAATGACCGATGATTCTTAAACTTCTACTTCTAATTAATTTAAGTTGTCTAAGTATCTTAAAATAATACCTTGTATTGTGACAATTATCTAGTATTGATTGCACCTTGAAATTATGCGCCACTACAAATAAATTTTCTATATTACATTACGGCAAATCAGATATAATCAACAATATATATTTACACAAAGTCGTTCTATAACTCGCCCTAAGGATCCTCCTACCACTGTTTAAAGTGACTTGCTAAATACGTAAATTAGAATAATTACTTTGTTCAGTCATAAAATATACAAAGATTTAAGCAAAAATGTAAACAACGAAAGCTCATAAAAGATAACAATGACTTACAGTAGTGATGTTTACTTTCACAGGAATTCAGCATACTTGACAGCCCTGCGCTGCATGTTGGACTGGATCCCAGGTACGGCAAATCAGCAAACGGTTTATTAAAGAAGTGAAATTCAAAGAATCCCACGGAATTATGACACGTTCCTGCTTGTATCGGGAGCGAGAGACAATTACTGTACGTATAGAAAATACCTATACATAAATGTACTTTGATAACACTGTACCGGTAACTTTATAATAGAAGCAGCATTTACCTTGCGGCCCCCCTTAGGGTAATAGTTGTAAAAAACAAACGAAACAAACATCCGCACTGACCTTAATCAATGTATTTCTAATACTTATCGTTAGTGTATGTAACGATGATCACTTATCCTACCGTAAAATTACTATACAAGCTCGTTGGATGAGGGCTTACGCTAAACAATGTACTTTTACTAATTACTACCGCCTGCGAATGCAATTAAATAATCCGTCACTTGATTGTAAATAAAACGTCGTATTATGAACAATACTTTAAATCACGTGCTTGAAAATCCTCCCAAATACATCAATAAGGAGCTACTTCGTTCGAAGAATCAATGAACTTCGACACGACCTGATAAATCACTTGCACGTGATTGTTGCAACTTCCCGTCTTGCAGCCTCCAAAACTATTTACATGTTAACCCTCTACATATCTAGGAGCAACTAAACTTAAAACTGTAGGAGTGAACCCCTGCACTCCGTTCCTCCCGATAGCAGGTGAGCGACGACGGTCCCTTTTACACTCTAACTAACGAAGATAGCTGATAGCTAGAACACTTGAACGACAGGTGGTTGCGGCATGACTTCTTTGCACTGCGGCACCTGCCTTCATTAAGAATAAGATAAGAACGTAGAAACTCGAGCTTAGATGTTTAAGAATTTATATTGTAACATTATTGTATTAAAACATGGAATTTAAATATGAAAATACGTACGATGATTAAAATGTACTCGTAAAATAAACCGAAGGTTACAATTAGTAAAACGAAAGCTTTTATTTCATGAAGCTCTAATGTTCCAACTTTTAATAACTTTTTTAGTCTCAAACAGAGGGCTGATCGAAGATTTGCATCCCAAATTCTTACTGGGGATCTTATAAAAAATATAGGTTTAAAGGTAAATTTGGTTTCCTTCCGTACAGAAATCAACGAGTACAAATAAGTCATAAAACTACCACTAAAACAAAAAAAAATCGGTACTTTACAAGGAAGTAAAGAGTTTTTTGGAAAAAGACGAATCAAGTCGACTTTGTCCAGACAAAAAGGACACTATCACAAAGAAAGGCGTTAAAAAACAAAAAAGGCATTTGAATAAGTCTTTAAAATTATTGCATAAAGAATTTATAAGAACTGCTACTGAACCAATTAGTTATTCCTTATTTTGCCAGCTCAAACCCTTTTGGGTCAGGCAACCAGATACAAACAAACGTGATACATGTTTATGTATGGTTTGTGAAAATTTTGAATTGGTGCTGAAAAAATTGAAGTTAATTAATGTAATTAATCAAACTAACATGCATACACTGTGTCAGGTTCTTAGCTGTGCTAATAATATGGACGAAAACTGTTTGGAAAGAAAGTGTTCTAAATGTAACGATAAAGTGGTAGCTTGCAGTACATTTAATGACGTAGAACTAGTTACATACCATAAATGGTGCACTAAAAAGAAATAATTACTAAATCAGGAAAGGAAAAGTTATGTAGGAAAATTTTTAAAAATAAAATAAGTATCACATCAAAAGGACTCGTTGATGGACTACTGTCATCGGTTCCTATAATAATGCAGGACATGACTAATAAAAACCATCAATATAGACACCTTGATTCACTTGAAAAGAGTTTAAAAAATAATGAAGCTATTTTGCATTTAGACTTCTCCGAAAATTATGTTTGTAAATATGGAACAGAAGTTCAGTCATTCCACTTTGGTGGCTCAAAGGAACAAGTTGTTTTACACACTCTAATGGTTTACGTAGGTCATAATAATAAAATCATAAAAAGGGCCTTTTGTACATTTTCTAATTCACCAAGGAAAGATCCATTGGCAATAATTGCACATTTGAAACCCGTTATTGTAGAAATTTTTTCAATTTGCAACCCAGTAAAAATCATTTTATAAGTGATGGTCCATCAACCCAATATCGTAATTATAAAATGTTCTACCTCATAGGAACATATTTTCCACAAGAACTACGTTCAACTGAATTCATTACATGGAATTATAGTGAAAGAGGTCATGGCAAAGGTGCCCCCGATGGCATAGGAGGTTGTGTTAAACGGATTGTTGATCGTTTGGTCGCTCTTGGACAAGACATTTCAAATGTTAACAACTTGGTAAACTTGATGAATGTTAATTTGAACAAGATTACTGTATACTTTGTACCACAAGAAATCGTAGATGCTAATGAGCATTTGTTGAGTCAAAATATTAAACGTTTTAAGGGTACAAGGAAAACACACCAAATCGTACGGGCTCGTCGCCAATCCAATGTTTTGCAGTTTAGAAGACTGTTATGTTTTAATTGTTTTGAAAATCCTTTGTGCATGGACTACAATATTGGATCATTGGCGTTTAAAGGTCATATTTTACCTAGTATCCTTTTATTTAGATTATTTTAGCTATAATTATAATTCTTCTAATTTGTATTAGTTGTACATATTCCTTAAGCAACACCTATATCTCAGTTACGGTATCACGATGTTAATTCATCGGACTCTGACGATGAAAATAATTCTTCTATAGCTAAACCACCTCCTAATACTAAGAAAACTTTGGATTCTAATAGTTTTGTAGTAGTAAAATTTCCTGGAAAAAAGAATTGAAAATTATGTTGCTCATGTTCTTCAGCTTTTTGAGGACAACACTCTGGAAGTAAGCTTCATGAGAAAAAGAAGAGATTGTTTTATTTATCCAGAAGTCAAGGATGTCTCTATTGTTGAACATGATGACATAGATGTGGTTTAGGATCTACCAAAAATGGATAAAAGAGGACACCATATTTTTAAATTTATTTCAAAAAAATACAACAAGGATATGTGTTAATTTTGATAATGTAAAGTTGAGCAAAGATAAGTTTAAATAGACTAATAATTAATAACATTATTGTTTTTCTGTGACTTTGTAGTTTACGTTTTATATAATTAGGTAATGAGAAAGTCAACACCATACCTGACCTGTCAACTCCAAAGCATGATAAAAACTAAATTCTATTAAAAAGTCCAAAAATATATTAATATGATTTCTGCTACGTATCTGAATCATTAGTGGGATACCCAAGGAATTTTAAAAACAAACCTACATAATTATAAACAATTTTTAAAATCTACAAAAAACTTTGTCAAGAATTGTCACATTTTTATGGAATGCCCCAGATGAATTAAAAATCAACAGCTAGAAGTAAGGTTAAGAAGAAAAAGGTTACATCTGCCTTAAGCGATTGCGCTATATTACCAACTGTTTAAAAAATTATGTACTCTAAAGCTTAGCTAAGCTTGTAGTGATTTTGTACAACGGTTACTGATTTAAGCTGGGGTTTAAATTTAGAAGGAGCTTCGTTAAGCTTGAGCTCAACTTACGATTGTGTAACCGGCCCTAATAGAAATAGCAGATCCTGCGGTTGATATTCAACTTGGGTCAGTGGCGTGCCCATGGGGGGATTCCGGGTCCCCCAGACGCCTAAAAGATCTGGGTTTTTAAAACAAAAAAATTATATTTTAGCATTAAATAAGAGGAGCAGCAAACTTCGTTAGTTTTTCCCCTCAGCGGACGGGATGTATAGCGCTCACAATATTCTCATTAATATCTATTCCAAAGTTTACAGAATATCTATAAAATTGCCTCACTCGAAGTGATGGAAATTTTTGCCACCCAACCTTTTCCTGCTTGTAGTTTCATGCCACAGTAGATCAATAACCTTTGTCGACCCGTATCGGATCTTCGTATCTGATAGGGAATATATATGCGAAGTCTTGGGTCTGATAGTCCAAACGGTTAGATACTACAAAGAAAGATGCAACAAGAAATGAATTGGAACCTGTTAGGGATGAACGAGGTCAGCTCAGCTATTCCATTGCTAAGAATAGGATCAGACGAAATTGTAAACCGCCAGAACGTTTAAATTTGTAGTCTTAAGCTTACTGGTGGGATGTTACATATGTTAAATAGAAGAGCCACCTCTTTTCGTAAAGCGCGGAAGTGACCGGTTAACACAGTGATTGATATATGTCGTTGTTGTAAGTGAACGTTGAAAATAAAGGGTGTTCAACGTCAAGTATTATTATTCTAAGCCATCGGTTTAATTATGGTACAATACATTACATCTTCCCAAAGCTATTTTTCTGTTGAAGCATTATTACATACAAAGCATGCAAATGAACGTTAGTTACTATGGAATTGCACATTTACTTTTAGATTATTCGTTTCCGATGCGAAATAATCCACATATTGCAAACAAACGGGTGTTGAGTAAAACGGTACTGCAAAAGTATTTTAGCAATACAGAATAATCATACAAATGAATGTTTCTTAGAATGCGAGAACAAATGGACTTTTACAATAGTTCTTTTTTATGTGAGACAGCCACAAATTGCATATGCGAATGTAGATGTCTTTGTAAATAACTATTTTGTTAAGTGGTATAATCATACAAATTGTACGTACCAGTACGTTCGTTAGTACGCGACCGAAAATTGTGACAACAACTTGCTAGTTTATAACAACCTTAGTAAAATGGGGTTAAACACCCAAAATATTTATAGAGCATGAGACATACTTTTAGACAGGGGGGAGGTGTTTGTTCAGCTTAGTAGTATCAAGAGAAAACAAGTCAACACAAAGTAACTCTATTCGTCTTTACAAAATACTTACATAAATGTAATCAAGCAATAATTGACAAACCTTAAGTACGACACACACGTAAAGTATTATTTTATAACTACAAATTATCGAAGCAATGGCTTACCTCTTTTGCTTACTAAATAACTTACGCTCCACTGGCGAAGCCTGACATGAATGATGGTATTGCAGAATAAGACATGTACCATATCGCAACGGCGGTTGCTATAGTTGAAATGTTACTATAATTTTTGTATATTACAGTGTGTTGATAATTGCAGATCTGCAAGGAGCTACAAAAGTTGAACGCAGTAGTAAATGTTTAACAATGATTTTAAAATAAATATGAAACCGAAGATACAGATGCGAGGATGCCCAGTGCAGTTGATGAAGCCTGTTAATACAATTGTTTCAAAACAAGGTAATGGATAAGTTGTTAATAGTAAACAACTAAATTTGGATATTAATATAAATATTTTATGGTACTTATCTGATTTTAAGTTTTATTCTGAACTAAGATATATTATTTCAAATTACCATAATCACGCTGCAGACGAACAATTCCAACATTTGCGTAGAAATATGGATCTGAGTGATTACACCCCCATGTGAATAATATCCCACGAGGTTACTAATGCAATTCCAAAGCCACAAGCTTACAGGCTTAACGTGCAACTTCAACGCACAAACCAATGCGGAATTTGCATCACAATAAAGATCTAGTAGAAATATCACAAACGGAATAGCCAAGATAAACGACCATAAAACTCCACTAAAGCCATACCAGACCGGACTCGTCGGCAGATCACACCACACTCTACAAGATAGAAGAAGGAAATCCATTTTCTTTAACATACCAGCCAATCATATTCAAGACTTGAAAGAATTATTGTAGAAACTGAAATTCAGTTTAATTTATCCAATACGCTTTTGACACAACACGTAATTACAACCGCACCCAAAGTGAACTGTAAAAATCAGGATTGTATTACAAAACTAGAAAGTCACTAGCTTAAAATGCAAGGACAGAACAAGTCAACCTCGACCAGCGGCGTACATACAAAAATATAACAACACCTAACAGCTTTAAAACCCGACCATGCGTATGAATTATTAACGCTCGTAGAGCCAATCACAACAACCCTTACAGTTATTCATTCAATAACATAAAAAAAAACACATCAAATAACTCCGCTAAGTAAATTCTTAAATTAAATTCCACATGCACGCTCATGCGAAATAATACCAGAACTGAAAATAACAAGATTACCAAATAACCAAACTAACATTAAATTACTAACATTCACGTTACCTAACACTAAGATAAAGAAGTGACTATAGATACATACCAGCATAACAGCCAAATACATAAAAAATTTACAATTAGAACGTTATAATTGAAAATAAACCCGTAACAAAATGTACTTCTTAACTACTCATTAGTGATGCGTTATATTTACACAAATTACATACTAGTGGACGCTAATTAGTAGGCGACTATATATGCTTGTGCAAATCACTTTTTCGCGACGAGCTATATTTACACAAGTTGCATACCAATGGACGTTTATTAGTATACGACCAAAAATGTTTTTGTAAAATACTTTTACGTGATGCGGTATTATCACACGCGTGCGAATGGAGGTTCGTTAGTATGCGACGAAAAGTGTGTTTTTAAATAACTTTTGTATGGTGTGGTAAAATCACACAAATTGCATGCGAATGGACGTTCGTTAGTATGCAATCCATAATGTCTTTGTAAATTACTTTTGTATGATGTGGTATAATCACACAAATTGCATGTGAATCGACGTACCTTAGTATGCGACCACATATGTCGTTGTAAAGTACTTTTTCGTAATGTGGTATAATTACACAAATTGCACGCGAATGGACGTTCGTTGGTATGCCACCGAAAATGTGTTTTTAAATAACTTTTGTATGGTGTGGTAAAATCACACAAATTGCATGCGAATGGACGTTCGTTAGTATGCGACCCATAATGTCTTTGTAAATTACTTTTGTATGATGTGGTATAATCACACAAATTGCATGTGAACGGACGTTCGTCAGTATGCGACCAAAAATGTTGCTGTAAAGTACTTTTTCGTGATGCGGTATAATTACACAAATTGCACGCAAATGGACGTTTGTTAGTATGCCACCGAAAATGTGTTTCTAAATCACTTTTGTATGTGGTGGTAAAATCACACAAATTGCATGCGAGTAGACGTTCGTTAGTATGCGACCGAAAATGTTTTTCTAGATGACTTTTTTGTGATGCGGTATAATCAGAAAAATTGCATGCGAACGGTCGTTCGTTAGTATGCGATGGAAAATGTCTTTTTAAATTTCTTTTTTGTGATGTGGTATAATCACATAAAATGCATGCGAACGAACCTTTTGTGTGGGTATTCATCACTTGCCGTATTATTAAACAATTGTTAAGCGTTATTAACTAAAGATCAGTTATTAATCCAAATGTTCTTTGCTTCAATTTATTAAACATAGCAACCCTGAGCGTGTTTGCGCGTAAGGTGGTCCTCAAGATTTTCTTTTAGGGGAATTTGTGAACTTCGCACTAAAAAATTTTAGATGGTTTTCCTGCTTATGTAAAAATACGAGGCGTTAAAACGCGGAAGAAATGCATTGCAATGCGCATGTGTTGAATAATTCATATTTCTGGCATACATCAATTCCTAACCTATATGTTATGAAGCCAAACGAATTACAAGCCAACGAACTAAAGGCGTTAAGTTCTTTTGTAATGTTTGTAACAACACCGTTGATCAAATTACACAATTGAAAAGGATGCTGAATTCGGTGCTAACTAAATTGGAAACTTTGCAAACGCGACCTGTTCAACATTCACAGTTGTTTCATGAATCATTTGAAGCGGTTGTCCGAGAAGCACAAGAACGAATTAAACGTAAAACAACTTAATTATTCATGGATTACAAGAAAATCATTAAGAAAGACCAGACATTGTAGTAGTCAACCAACATTTTTCAAACAACTAGAAATAATATAAATTTGATGTTGTCTCAAAAGATAAGAAGACTTGGTGTTCAGAAAGATAATGCAAGTAAACCTCGTCCACTACGTGTTACAATGGACAGCACTTATCAGAGTTTATAGTGTTCTTAAAAAAGAATGCTCTTAAAATCCTATTCCGATTTTAAACATATATTTTTGAAAAAATGTGAAACACTTTATCAAAGAGAAACATGGTTATCGAACGAAATCAAAAGTAGCGAACTTATTTTCTGTGGTATTTTGTACAATATATATATATATATATATATATATATACATCCTTCTATAGTTAGCTCTTCCTTATAATGTGCGGCTTTAAGTCTTCTATCAGAAAACACGTACAAATGTAAGATTTTGTTCATGTATATTATATATTTCCTAACTCCAAGAACAATTCAGCAAAGTATTCGCCATTTAAATTTTTGTTTTTATACATCTTTTTATCTTAAGCACCACCGATCGAAGTACGCATATAGGTCTTCCGGATGTATACTATTTAAGCAAAATTGCATCTTTAGGTCATCTGGTAATATATAAGGATTATACACACTGCATTAAATAGGTCTTCACCACTGTTGCAACATCATATGTCACGACGCACAGCTGCAGTAAAAGGATATTAACCTTTTACACGATACCTACTCCCACTCCGTCCTGCTATACAAGTGGTGTTATATCAGTGCTCTTGAGTTTACGGCGCACTTTCCGTTTCATATGATTGTGTGTTGTACACAATCAAGGTTAAAGAGGGTATTTCTTGGGTAGCGCGTCCCACCTTACTATTTTGTTTACGTATAATTATATTATTCTATCTGTATGTGCCGATCACATGAGCACGTGACGTGCGATATTTTAGTTCTATGAAATTGTATTGATTATCATTAAGCTTTTAATATTATTTAGCGGAGAAATTATTTACAAGTTTGTTTTGTCTTTAGTGCTACTTTCCTTTTCTTGAAAATAAATGCTTTGAATTCAATAATATTATAGTATGACCAGGTTTATCAGATTAGGTGATTTAGAATGTGCAACCCCATCAGAAATGTTATACAAATAGTTTAACGAATTGAAATTGATTAACTAGTTTTTATTTTTGTTTAGTTTTAAACTACTAAAAATAATTTTATTAAATATAAGGTTTAATCATCTGTATGGATAGGAATCACCTGCAAAATGCTTATTTGTCAATTCGGTTGGTTTAAGAGTTATTAATGTATTGCTCAGGTACAACCTATTTATATAATTTGGTCTGGAAATCAGCCTTTTACATCTCTTTATAACGGCAATTTTAAATTAATAAAAAATTTGCTTTTTCTAAGGAATTTTTAAAAAGAGTTTTAGATGATAACTTATAATAGAAACATGTTTTGTATGTTTGAGTGTGGAAGTACATGACATTTAAGATAGATGTTAGAAGCCATTGGCTGAAATTTCGGTAACCTGCACTAAAGTTTACTTTAAAGAATCTAAGACATGAAGAATTGCAGATTTAAAAAAATTTAATAATATACAGCTCTTTATAGGTCGCTGAATTGAAATTCAAACCAAAATGTATACGGCAAAGAAACTGTCTTGCATAACGTTAGAGAAAAAACCTTTTTTATTACTTTTTTTAATTTTAAAGTTTTTTAGCGCTCGAAGCTTATGTATAGAAAGTAAAGAAGAATGCCTTGCTAAAAAACAATTATTTTACTTAAAACGAGCATCTTGCAACTCTCATATATTTTTACCGAAGTAAGGTATTGAAACCTCAGGATATTCTTTAGTTCATTTCTTGCTTACATCATGCTTTTGTAATTTTCTAATGTGAGAACCCACAGTATCATAATGATTGTGGCAACAGCAGAAAAATTCAGAAATCTCCCTAACATACAACAAAATATGAAGGCAATCTGAGTATTATAAATTTCTACTCAAATTTTTTGCTCTTCTTATTTTCAAAATGTTGATGAATGTCATCCAACCTTAAATTATAACCTAAAATAAAATTTTGTAACATTAGGAATTTTTTATTGGTTTGATCTAAATTTGGGTGCAAATTTAATTATTTACGCTCTTTATATTTTAAAGATATCTATCTATATATTATGCCATTTTATGAAACAATTTTTTTTTTTGGTATATGTATTTAATTCATAATATCGTGCACAACGTAGTTTCTGCGGCTTCTGTTTTTCAAAAAATATCAGTTTACCTGCGTACCAATCCTAGTTACAGCTACAACAATCATAATATGCAAACAACATTAAAGTGTGCAAAACGTTCAGTACACACATTTTAGTAGTCATCTACTGTTTTTTTTTTAATTTTTAATGTGGCAGTTTAGCTAACTCTGAAACATACAACCGTGCCGATATCAGTAACTGTACTGCATCGAGTGTGAAAGCAAATGCTGTTATGCTACAGCATATAGCCTTTAAAACATAGATTAGTTTGAAATTATTGTGCAAATAATGCAAATACTAATGACTGCAACTTTGACTGCGACACTGACTGCGAATATGACTACGACTACTGCTATGACTAAGACTATAACTATTATTATGACTACGTCAATGACTGTGGCAATTACTACGATAATGGCAACGACTATCACTATGGCTACGGCTATGACTACGACAATGACAGTGACTCCAACAATAACTTCGAAAATGACTACGGCAATGACTATGACAATGGCAATGACAATGACTACGACAACGGAGGCCACTACGGTTACGACTACAGCTACGACTACGACATCGATTGCAACAACTACTGCAATGTCTACGACAACAGCTACAACCATGACTAAGAATATGACTACGATTACAGTTATGACAACGGCTGTGACTATGACAATGACAACGTCAAATGACGATTATTACGGCAATGACTATGACAATGACTACGCCAACGAATAAGATCATGTCTACGGCACTGACTACAATAACTAAGGAAATGACTACGATAACGGCTACGGCAAGGAATACAATAACGACTACGGCAAGGACTACGACAACGACTATACCAATGACTACGAAACTGACTACAACGGTTACAACAATTACCACCACAACGACTACGAAAGCAGCTACGAGAATAAATACGACATTCACTATGACAAAGACAACGACAATGACTTTGACAATGACTATGACAATGACTATGACAATGACTATGACAATGACTATGACAATGACTATGACAATGACAATGACTATGACAATGACTATGACAATGACTATGACAATGACTATGACAATGACTATGACAATGACTATGACAATGACTATGACAATGACTATGACAATGACTATGACAATGACTATGACAATGACTATGACAATGACTATGACAATGACTATGACAATGACTATGACAATGACTATGACAATGACTATGACAATGACTATGACAATGACTATGACAATGACTATGACAATGACTATGACAATGACTATGACAATGACTATGACAATGACTATGACAATGACTATGACAATGACTATGACAATGACTATGACAATGACTATGACAATGACTATGACAATGACTATGACAATGACTATGACAATGACTATGACAATGACTATGACAATGACTATGACAATGACTATGACAATGACTATGACAATGACTATGACAATGACTATGACAATGACTATGACAATGACTATGACAATGACAAGGATTATGACAATGACTATGATATTGTCTATGACAATGACTTTGACAATTACTATGACAATGACTATGGCAATGACTACGACGATGACTATACCAATGACAATGACTATGGCAATGACTATGGCAATGCCTATGGCAATGACTATGGCAATGACTGTGGCAATGACTATGGCAATGACTATGGCAATGACTATGACAATGACTATGACAATGACTATGACAATGACTATGACAATGACTATGACAATGACTATGACAATGACTATGACAATGACTATGACAATGACTATGACAATGACTATGACAATGACTATGACAATGACTATGACAATGACTATGACAATGACTATGACAATGACTATGACAAAGACTATGACAATGACTATGACAATGACTATGACAATGACTATGACAATGACTATGACAATGACTATGACAATGACTATGACAATGACTATGACAATGACTATGACAATGACTATGACAATGACTATGACAATGACTATGACAATGACTATGACTATGACAATGACTACGACAATGACTACGACAATGACTACGACAATGACTACGACAATGACTACGACAATGACTACGACAATGACTACGACAATGACTACGACAATGACTACGACAATGACTACGACAATGACTACGACAATGACTACGACAATGACTACGACAATGACTACGACAATGACTATGACAATGACCATGACAATGACCATGACAATGACCATGACAATGACAATGACAATGACAATGACTATGACAATGACTATGACAATGACTATGACAATGACTATGACAATGACTATGACAATGACTATGACAATGACTATGACAATGACTATGACAATGACTATGACAATGACTATGACAATGACTATGACAATGACTATGACAATGACTATGACAATGACTATGACAATGACTATGACAATGACTATGACAATGACTATGACAATGACTATGACAATGACTATGACAATGACTATGACAATGACTATGACAATGACTATGACAATGACTATGACAATGACTATGACAATGACTATGACAATGACTATGACAATGACTATGACAATG
The DNA here is from genome assembly GCA_036346225.1 of Platerodrilus igneus. Taxonomy (NCBI): domain Eukaryota; kingdom Metazoa; phylum Arthropoda; class Insecta; order Coleoptera; family Lycidae; genus Platerodrilus; species Platerodrilus igneus. The sequence continues at coordinate 2,825,572 of JARFIW010001125.1, forward strand.
ACTATGACAATGACTATGACAATGACTATGACAATGACTATGACAATGACTATGACAATGACTATGACAATGACTATGACAATGACTATGACAATGACAATGACTATGACAATGACTAGACAATGACTAGACAATGACTAGACAATGACTAGACAATGACTAGACAATGACTAGACAATGACTAGACAATGACTAGACAATGACTAGACAATGACTAGACAATGACTAGACAATGACTAGACAATGACTAGACAATGACTAGACAATGACTATGACAATGACTATGACAATGACATGACAATGACCAATGACATGACAATGACATGACAATGACTATGACAATGACTATGACAATGACTATGACAATGACTATGACAATGACTATGACAATGACTATGACAATGACTATGACAATGACTATGACAATGACTATGACAATGACTATGACAATGACTATGACAATGACTATGACAATGACTATGAGAATGACTATGACAATGACTATGACAATGACTATGACAATGACTATGACAATGACTATGACAATGACTATGACAATGACTATGACAATGACTATGACAATGACTATGACAATGACTATGACAATGACTATGACAATGACTATGACAATGACTATGACAATGACTATGACAATGACTATGACAATGACTATGACAATGACTATGACAATGACTATGACAATGACTATGACAATGACTATGACAATGACTATGACAATGACTATGACAATGACTATGACAATGACTATGACAATGACTATGACAATGACTATGACAATGACTATGACAATGACTATGACAATGACTATGACAATGACTAGACAATGACTAGACAATGACTAGACAATGACTAGACAATGACTATGACAATGACTATGACAATGACTATGACAATGACTATCACAATGCCTAGGCCAACGTCTAGGACAATGACTATGACAATGACTAGACAATGACTATGACAATGACTATGACAATGACTATGACAATGACTATGACAATGACTATGACAATGACTATGACAATGACTATGACAATGACTATGACAATGACTATGACAATGACTATGACAATGACTATGACAATGACTATGACAATGACTATGACAATGACTATGACAATGACTATGACAATGACTATGACAATGACTATGACAATGACTATGACAATGACTATGACAATGACTATGACAATGACTATGACAATGACTATGACAATGACTATGACAATGACTATGACAATGACTATGACAATGACTATGACAATGACTATGACAATGACTATGACAATGACTATGACAATGACTATGACAATGACTATGACAATGACTATGACAATGACTATGACAATGACTATGACAATGACTATGACAATGACTATGACAATGACTATGACAATGACTATGACAATGACTATGACAATGACTATGACAATGACTATGACAATGACTATGACAATGACTATGACAATGACTATGACAATGACTATGACAATGACTATGACAATGACTATGACAATGACTATGACAGTGACTATGACAATGACTATCACAATGACTATGACAATGACTATGCCAATGACTATGACAATGACTATGACAATGACTATGACAATGACTATGACAATGACTATGACAATGACTATGACAATGACTATGACAATGACTATGACAATGACTATGAAAATGACTATGACAATGACTATGACTATAACTATGACTATGACAATCACTATGACAATGACTATGACAATGACTATGACAATCACTATGACCATGGCAATAGAAATAGCAATGGCAATGGTTACGACAATAGCTGTGACTATAACAATGACTACAACTATGACAACGACAAGAACAATACTATGACTACGACGTTGAATACGACGATTACTACGACGATGGCTACCACGTTGACAACGACGATGATAACGACGCTGATAACAACTACAACAGCTAATATGACAGCGGTTATGACAACAATTATGACGACTATGATGACTATGACAACGATTATGACAACGACTATGATAATGGCTATGACAATGTCTATGATATTGACTATGACAACAGCTAGAACAATAACTACGATAACGCCTATGACGACACTAATTACAATAACTACGGAAACGACGTCTACGGCAATAGCTACGTTGCTAACTACGACAATGACTGTGACTACGACGACGATAATGGCTACGACAACGATTATGACAATGACTACGATAGTGGCTGCGACACCGACTACAATGACCATAACAATGAGTACGACAATGGCAACAATGACTAGGACAATGATTTACCTTGACAATGATCACGACAATGACTACGCCAATGTTCACGACAATGGCTACAACATTGGATACGGTAATGACTGCGCCAATGGCTACGACAACGGCTACGACCATGGCGACGTCCATGTCGACGATCATGGCGACGAACATGATGACGACCTTGACGCCGACCATGAAAATAACCATGACAATGGCCTTGACAACAATCGTGACTATGACAATCACTAGAACTAATGAAGCGACTATGCCAACAACTGTAACTACGGCAATAATTTCGACACTGACAACCAACTGGTCCGGACTCTGATAACGACACTGACCATGACACGAACTACGACACTGACTACGACACCGACTACTACACCGACTACCACACTAATTACGATACTGGCTACGACACTAACTACAATACTAACGGCGACAGTAAACACTACAGTGGCTACAACAGTGACTACGATGGCGACTGACTGTGACAAAAACTATGACAACGATAATGACTACAGCAATGAGTATAACAATGACTGCGACTATGACTACTACAGCAACAATGACAGCGACCGCGACAGCGACCGCTGCAGCGACTATGACAGTGGTCATGGCTGCGATCAAGACAACGAATGGCAATAATTATGCAGTGAGTGGCTATGACGATGACCGTGCTTGACAATGATTGTAAAAACGATTGTAACAAGGACCACCATTATGATGATTATTATGATCATGGCTGTAACCATGACTGTGATTGGGACTATGGCAAAGACATCTATATAATTCAATTTTAAAACTTAGCGTTAATGCTGCTTGTTTGGTAACAGAAACCGTTAACAATACAAGGTTTGACGGTGGTATGAGGCAGAACATGACGCAAAGGTTCTCTGTAGCGACAAATTAAGAATGCAATATCAATCAAGAATCCCATTCAGAAATGTGTTGTAAATTTAGTATTATTCAATTACAGCGATTATATTGTCATACTAACACCAAACTATTCCAGCACATTAAACGCAATTTTTTATATAATTCTCTCTATTTCTTTTTTGACGGTTTATACGATTCCAAATTCAATATGCAAAATTTTATATTTACCTGAAGAATCTTAATTTTTGCTCATCATGTGGAGCGACATCTTAAAGTCTTTCTTGACGGGAACAAATGTTTCTGGATCTTGATGCTTTATAACCTTTCTTTAATCAAAGGACTACGAACAGACAAGCGCGCGCGCATGCTTACGCATGCACATACATACAACCCACGCGCGCATCCACCTACACACACGCACGAACGAACAAACGTACGCACGCACGCACGCAAGCCCGCCCGCACACCCGCCCTTCTGCACACTCACCTACACAAACCCATTCTTGCCCACTCAAGCATACAGACACACACATACATAGATTTCAATAACGAACCTTTTCTCCTTTAAAAGACATACTTCTTTATACTGTTTCTTGTTATTAAAGTTTCTGTTCTTTTTACATATTTATAAATATACGAGTTGCTAAGCAACACTTTTAAGGGTAAAAGTACTATTAATCCTGTATTTAAAAACAAATTATATTGTTAACCAAACTAACTGTGTAATGACAGTTTAAAGAATTTAAGTTAACTAAATCGTAAGTCATGACAACTAACTTTAATACACGAATAACAGCAACTTTTAACCTGTTTAAAATTTTAAAGATTTGGAATTGTTAATGTTAGTTTTTTTGTTTGAAGTAAAAAATTGTTCGGCTTAAAAGTGGCATTGCGTAGGCTCGACTAATGTCGAGCTTTTTCCCACACCAACGCCAAATTTGTTTGTCTAACATAATGCCATTTTTAGTCCTGATAACACAATTATTGGAAATTCAGTTTGAGTTAAATGAGAAGCATTCTTTCATCAAATAATGATTAATAATAATGTCATTATAATCAGGTCCAATTGAACTACATAATATAAAGAAATAATTATTGCAGACTAAGTATCATTAATTTACATAAACTATAACCGTATTTAAAAATAGTATTATTAAGATTGTCGTATTAGAACTTGGCTTAATATTCATCGCAAACATTTATTGTCGGGTGTTTTTGAATAAAAGGTCCGTATTAATAAACTTTTATTTCTTAAACAAGAGCATTAATAGCTGTATATAAATTTAGAATCTTTTTAAATTCTCCTGTTAAATACACTTATAACTAAAGTTATTATTACTAAAATGGACAACCTTCTGAAAGTAGAATATGTAAAGATTTGAAGTTAAATGAATCTTATACTGATGCGTACAATCTATGTAACTAAAGCGCTTTGGCCTGAATAATTCTTACAGCAACGCCTTCGCGCGCGACGTTGCCAATGTTCCGGAAGAGCGACCTACTTCAGTTGTAAAATTACAGTATATAATGGAAGACCTCCTGTCCATGGAGTGAAACTGAATATACGGGATACAATATACGTTCAACGGTGGCGCCACTTAATAAAACGAAAAATGCTTGAACTAAAATATACAAAATTTTCAAAATACCGCCTTAAGTCGACCCTCTGAAATTTTCCCAAAGGACTTTGTATGCTGTTTTAAAGAGATTTACATTAAAAGCGATGGCTCCTCCGTATACGGAGGACTCAGCGCAGTAGGAAGAGCTAATGCATGCAAATGGCCTACTATAGGAGGAGCTAACCTATGCAATATATATATATATATATATATATATATATATATTACAGTGAATAAGATGAAATAATAACTTAGACTTTTTAAGTAAAGCCCAAATGATCATTTCAAATCGAGCTAGCAATTGAAAGAAGGAAAATATAAGGTCTTGGACAGGATTTGAACCTGCATCTCAGTTTTGCCGGAACTGTGCGTTTACCAATTACGCTACCGAGACCGATGGCTATAATTGGAAAATTTTCAAATCTAAATCGTGTACAGTACCATATATAAACCTAACTTTCAATTACTTTTAGCATTTTTGTCAATCATATCTGAAATTGTCAACTTTTTGACTTATGTCAGATATAGACAGGAAGCAACGCTCCAAATCACGGCTATAAGCCAAGTATTAATATATAAATATTATAAGTAGTTTTTTACACAAGGTAAGTTGATAAATACTAACGTATTGTAATTAATAAGATGAAATAATAACTTAGACTTTTAAAGTAAAGCCCAAATGATCATTTCAAATCGAGCTTGCAATTGTCTAAGTCTAAGTTATTATTTCATCTTATTAATTACAATACGTTAGTATTTATCAACTTACCTTGTGTAAAACTACTTATATATATATATATATATATATATATATAATATATATATATATATATATATATATATATATATATTGCTGTGTTATACCCTTATATTAGGCCCCATGTTGGGCAGACCATAAAATGCTGTGTTATTTCCCGCCCCTACGCTTGGGCGCAATAAAATGCTGTGTTAATCGTAGCCCCACGATTGGGTCGTGCATAAGATGCTGTGATATTTTCTTTATATTACTCAGGCACTTGTAAAATGTTAATTTATAAATCTCTTTGCCTCAACTAGCTGATTCAATTAAATAATGCAATTCTACAATACACAGTATAATGATTAAATATTTACAATCTTTTTAAGTATCTTCCCCTTTTTAAATTATTTACATCTGTCAGATTTTGAGAATATGAAGACAGCAAATCAAACTTTTTATTGTATTTAGAGACCTTTTGAAACGTTTCAAGATGTCTATTGCCTTTCATAAATTTATCAAAGAACCCCAGTTTTGTCGGCTCTTACATATTTGAATTATTATTGAATTAAAACTTTACACAAATAAATCATATCAAAATATCTAACCTGGAGTGGTTCAGTAGCTTCCCTCCATCCCCAAGAGTTTTCGTGTCCAATCTGAATCTTTTAAGTCGAATTTGAAAGTCGACATCCAACCAAAATACTATCAAAATCGTTATTAATGAATTTATTCCAATAATAGGCTTTTCATCTCCGTAATTAACGAAACAGTAATAGAATATTTACCATTGTCAGAGATTACCAAATTCATTTAATAGGCAGTTATCTTTCTGACTCGTATCCAAGACTCGTACCCAGGATCGTATCTAAGAGCCCTGTTTTATTTATTTTTGGAAATTGTTTAATTTCACTAAATCTGCTTTACTTACGTCTGTAGTAGAACGGCTCGCTTACACAATTTTTACACTCTTATAAACATGATTTTTACTTTACTTTTAATTAACTGTTTGCGTGAATAATTTAGCACTTTTAAGTATAGTGACTGCCCAGTTTCAAATGTATACCAACTCGTTGTTCAATTGTTATCATATTTACAGACCTTGCCCCTTTGTTTGCGATTCGTTAATACCACGTGTTGGGCGACACCAATTGTCTTATCTCTTGTGTTATTTCGGAAACTTTACCAATTGTGTAGTTTAATTGCATGGAAGGACGCTCAAGTTGTCACGTAATTCATTAACACAACATAACATTTAATTCAGAAATCCCAGGAACCTTCGTTCATCAAGTCACGTATTATTGTTGTTTGCTTATTCTAATCTAAATAAAAATAAATTCGGTGTTTGATTATTTCCTAGTTAAATTGGATTTTTGAACAAATGTAATACTTTTCTAGCACGTACGCTTTTCAAATAATGCATAATTTCTGCCTGCGTATAGGATGATATATTAACGCACTTGTTGAATATTTATCTAGCCAATTCATACAGGTTTTCCCTTGTTTTAATTTCGATGCATTTCGTTACATTTTTAAATTCTTATCTTTGCTCGTAGCTACTCTTGGACATGCGTTTAATCGCTTGTACTGTTATATACAGTGTGCTCTCAACTAACAATATTCCTATTTACTCTTTTAATATCTGTAATTATGTGATTTTGTTATTTGGGAGTTTCTTTTGTTTATTCTACGACCCCTATGACTTAATCTATTTCTAAATTAACCTTATAATTACAGCATTAAATATATATATATATATATATATATATATATATATATATATATATAGATATATATTGTTATGTTATGTAGTGTTCTATATAATATCCAAGGTTAGACGCACTTATTTACTACTCATATTTATGAAATATCCTATTTAAAACTAATGATAAACAAGATCGTACAAAATTTAATTACTGAACTAATATCGAATGCTATTTCAGTGTGATAAAGCTTTTTGAGATTTCAAATAGGTGTTTATTTAATTTTATTTATAAAAATCAAACGTAATTCCATTTGAGGAAGCTTCTGTGGATTGTTTCAAATGTTTATGTTCACTATTTGAATGGACACTACTGTTAAAAGTAAGACATACCACAATACCTAAAAAAATAAGTCATTTAGCATGTTTTAGTAGAAATAAGTAGTTATAGGATGTAAAATTAATGTTTGTTTAATGTATGTTCACTATATGTATGTTTACTATATATATTAGGTACCATAATATCTTAAACACAATTCATTAGTATGTGATATTAGAAAAATAATTGTAAGTTAAATGAAATATTGAAAACTAAATGTAACCAATAGAAATAAGACCAAGTGATCAGAATGAAAGGTTTTGGAAGAGTTATTAGAGATGTTTATAAATAATTGATCAAGGAGTATAATTGTAATAACTTTATAGATGTAGTAGGCAAATGAAAATTTTTTAAGAGATCTCCTAGGTGATAAGGATATAAATAAATAGGCTTATAAAATTTGTAATATACAGAATAGATGTGTTTTACCTGCTCTCGTGTTTTTATTCAAGTATTAAGAGCTGAAGCTAGTTGAAAGAGTAATTCTGAAGTTAAAAGAGGTTTTGTGCAACGTGTAATAAATTTAAAAGGTTTATACAACCATTAGAAGCACAGAAGAGTATTTGTTCTTCAAGTGAAATGTGTTTGGCTTCCAAGCTGATGTGAATTGAGGTACCGAGAGCTAAAAATAGTCCAGAAGATTCCATCATTATGAGCAGTGTTCCTGCAGTGATAGTTTGAACGAGTCCTAAATTAGATAGCCGATTCTGAGTAATCGTGCACTTTCAAGTTTTGGTGGTCTGTATGCAGTCCAAGGTCCATTCTTGTAAACACAGGCGGACTTCAGTGGAATTATACAGGTATAAAATAAATTAGTTTTATATTTGTAACACCTAAAAAGCTGTATTATTCATTGAAATCTAAAAATTTTATCAAACGTTAAGCATTCTAAACTTTGTTTACTTACTGAATAAAATTGGTAGTAAAGATCACACCCAGTTTTAGAGCAAGTATATTAAAAATTAACTAGAGGGGGCTGTATCTGGCAGTGGTTAATATATAGGCATACAGTTTGTACCCACACTGTTTGTTTATAATTATTTAAATTCATTAAAACCTGAGATAAGTTTCAAAAAGCCGTGGCATATTATTGGTTCACAACAAAATTTACTTTTATCCATTTATTAAATATAATATAACAAAGAAAAGGCCCAAATATAAATACAGATAAATATATTACGTAACGCAAACCCAAGGTGGGGCGTGGAGATATTAAGGAAACGTAGCAGACGACGAGATACACGAGACGACTAACGAGAAATATATATTAATATATATTTTATTTTATTATTATGCCACGCCTAGCCCTTTTTAATCTACACAGAGTGCACAATGTTACGATGATCAATTTTCTCTTCTTCGCCCCTTTATAATTATTTGTTTGAATTGGTAAAACGAAGTCAATTAATTTCGTACAATGAAAAGAAATATTATTTACAATTTTTGAAATTCTTGAAATACAGCCTTTAATCAAATAATATCATATGTATTATTTATCCCAAAATTTATATACTTTGAATTCAATCTGGAACGTTCTAGACCTCTTTATATTACGTAAGTTTTACGTATGCAAATGTTTGTTGTTGACTTCATTACAAGTTTTATATAAATTGAAGAAATTCAGTATTAAAATTTTAATTGAAAAATATTTTAAAATAAAATAGATCTGACCTGATATATGTTGTTCGTGTTGTGGATCAACACCCCTTTTTCCTTATTATACCAATGCTCTGCTTAGTTGAACCAGTATTTGAGTACAGTTACCCCTCGTTTTCCAAAAATTACCTCGTGCTGTATTTATTATATATGTGTCTGCAAATTCTTTGAATTTCTTCCCTTAAATACTTTCGACGCAGCTTAGAATTGTACCAGAATTGTACCAAAATCCGATTAGAATTGTCCCTTTTGAATTCACTTATAATCAGAACTTTTACATACCAGAAATATACCACCAATATTGTCGTTGAGGCAGACTTGAAGTGTCCAGTATTATTGTCGACGTAAATTTTAATTATCGTCAATGCAAACTTGAATTGTTCACATACTTGAATTGTCCAGACTTGAAATATTGTTTTTGGATCTAGACTTGAAGCCCTATTATTATAAATATTTAATTTAAATCAATTACCCAATTCTACTAACGTTTTCTATAAAAAAAACGGCAAAAATTCTTCGTAATTGTTGCACGATTTTTTTCACTGTAACTTAGACTTGATATTCTATTTTGCTTTATTTATTTACGCGTGGATTTCTGGTTAACAGTGTCGCAACTTCGTCGTGCATCACTTTGAACTGAGTCGGGGTATCACTGCTCTGTGTTATATAGCCTCCTCCCAGCAAATGTGCGCTGGGTTTTCAAGAAGTCTTGCAGATTATCTCAACCAACCAGGTCTATAATATTCCCTGCATTTTGAAGTGGTTCCTGATGTAATTAATTTGGATTTCCGCGTAATAGTGTTAATTTGCTATTGATACTTTGTTATTCGTTATCTTTGCCATACGCTGTTTTGTATAGATATCGCCTTTTTGGATAATTGTACAAAATAAATGATGTAACTTTAATGCTGTTTTCGTTCATGTACGTGTGCATCTTGAAACTGCGTTTTCTTATCAAAGCGTTTACTGTTTTCGCATAATTGCATAAAGCTTTGTTAGGTTTTATCCTTTCTACTGTGTATTTGTCTTATAACTAATTAGACACTTCTCAACGTATGTTTAATTACATGTACGATTATTTTTTCTAATCACGCGTTCTATTGTTGAAAGATATTCTTACTGGCAATACTTAAAATTAATAACGGTCTATATACAGAGTGTTGAATGCTTGCTATTTACTTAATGTATGAATTACCTATTTTTCTGCTAAATAAATGCAGTTTTCTGATTCCTAGTGCAATTTATGGTTACTACACGGCCCTTGCTACTCAATACATCCCTAAACAACCCCTTATCACAGCAATATATATATATATATATATATATATATATATATATTGTTACGATAATCGAGCCCCACGACTTGGGCTTGTCATATTTATGCTGTTTTATTCTTTTATTACTCAAGCACTTGTAGATATGTTAATTTATAATTTTCTTTGCTTCGACTAGCTGATTCAATTAAATAAAGCAATTCTACAATACACAGTATAATGATTAAATATTTACAACCTTTTTAAATATCTTCTCCCTTTTTAAATTATTTGCATCTGTCAGATTTTTAGAAAATCAAGCCAGCAAAACGAACTTTTTATTACATTTAGAGACCTTTTAAAACGTTTCAAGATGTCTATTACTTTTCATAAATTTATACAAGAAACCCCAATTTGTCGGCTCTTACACTTTGAATTATTATTGAGATAAAAACAGTTTTTAAAAGTAAATCATATCAAAATATCTAACCTGAAGTGGTTCAGTTCTGCATTCCCAAAAATTAAAGTCGACATCCAACCAAATTAGTATCCAAATCGTTATTGGTGAGTTTATTCCCATGAAAGGTTTTTCATTTCCGTAATAGAATATTTACCATTTTCAGAGATTATCAAATTGCTTGAACAGGTAGCATTCCCCAGAGTCTCGTATCCAAAATTGTTTTTAAGATCGTCATTGATCGTTATTAAAAGTTTTAACAGGAATCATGACAAGATCTTTATTAGGATCGTTATCTAGATGGTAATTAAGATGATGATTAAGAGCCCTGTTCTATTTATTATTAGAAATGGTATAATTTCATTAAATCTGATCTACTTACGTCTTTAGAAGTACGGCTCGCTTGCACAATTACCCACTCTTTAATTTTCACTTTAATTTAATTTACTGTTCACGTAAATATTTAGCACTTTCAAGTATAGTGACTGCCCAGTTTCTAAAGTGTACTAACTCGATATTCAATTGTCATGATATTTATAGGATTGGGCCCTTTTGTTTGCGATTCGTTGACTTCACGTGCTGGGTGAGACCAAGTGTCTTATGTCTTGTTATTTTGGAAAACTTTACCAATTGTGTAGTTCAATTGTATAAAGCGATGCTAAGAATGTCACGTAATTCATTATAATACCGCACATTTGATTCAGAAATCCCAGGAATCTTCGTCCAACAAATTACGTACTATTGTTGTTGGCCTTATTCTAATCTGAATGAAATAAATTTAGTGTTTGTTTATTTGCTAATAAATTGGATTTTTGAACAAATGTGATACTTTTCAAATAATGCATAATTTCTGCGTGCGTTTAAGGTGATATATTAACGCACTTTCGAATATTTATCTAGCCAATTCATGTAGGTTTTTCACTGATTTAATTTCAATGCGTTTCGTTACATTTTTAAATTCTTATCTTTGCTCGTAGCTACTCTTGGATATGTGTTTTAATCGCTTGTACTGCTATATACTGTGCTCTCAACTAATAATATTTATAATGACCTATTTACTCTTCTAATATCTGTAATTATGTGCTTTTGTTACTTGGGAGTTTCTTTTGTTTATTCTACGACCCCTAGGACTTAACCTACCCCTAAATTAACCCTATAATTACAGCATTATATATATAATATATATATATATATATACATATGTATACATATATATATATATATATATATATATATGAAAAATAATTGCTTATAGCAAATTTAATAAATAAAACAGTATATACGACGTATAAATAAACACTAACTTTACAAAGGATCGAAAGAAAGTTATTAATTATTTTGCTAGTAATTTGCATAGCCATAAATGAAAAGATTTGTTTGTTTCATAAAGGGAATAAACATTCATCTACTGGTTTCGATCTCACTGTCAACGCCATCAGGACCTGATATGTGGGGTAAGCATCACAAATAACCAGGATTGTATGCTGATATATGGAATGGTACTGTGAGACGAGGCGCTTGGTTTGCAAATGGTGTAATCGTCTGTGGATCCGCTGAGTATCACAGCGAATGGTAACGAAGCTGAGGTGTGCTAGCGATCATCTTCTAAGAAATGGAAGCCTAAAGAATTCTCCAGGTAATTTATTTGAAATTTCTGTTGTTTGATAAACATTTGTAAAATTTTGGTGCTGTGTGATTGATTTTGGGGTTTATTTATGGTTGTATAAACTTATTGGAATAGATACATGTACTGGACAATTTATTGAGGTTAAATATTGAAAAGGGGTGTATTTAAAACATCAAAAAATTTTATTCTGGATATAAATTAGATTGTAAAGGGTAAACGGGTCTATAAATTTTGTATTAATTTATGCAAGGTGTAAAAAGGCATATACAAAATAAACTGGGTTATTATGAGCTCACCATACTCCAGTGTACAGTAAATTTAGGGTAATATGTGGGGCCCATCTACTCATATCCTATTGAATTCGTTTGAAAATAATTTTAAAAATCAAGAACTTTAAAAGCATACCATATTCCATATTTGGAGTTTTGTAATTAGTGGATCAAACTGTTTTTATACATGTAAATAATTTATCTGTTAATAGCTGTAAATAAAAGGTTGTATGATTGTTGTATTATTTGGTGATTTTATTGAATGGTGTGCGAGTGTGAAGGAGGAATGGTTGTAAATTTAGGTATCCGAGAAGAGGCACAGCTGAGCTAGCCAGGGAAGCTGCCGAAGGTTTTTGAAGCAGGAAGCATAGGGTAAGTATTTTTTTTGAAATTTTTGCATTTTTGAAAATAATTTGATGACACTGGTGATGCATAAAAGCTTAGTCCCTGGTTCCACGGCAATATATATATATATATATATATATTGCTGTGATAAGGGGTTGTTTAAGGGTGTATTTTATAGCAATGGTCATGTAGTAATCAGAAATCATAATAGGAAGTAGAAAACTGCATTTATTTAGTAGAAAATTGAGTAATTGGGATAGTTTGTAAATACTAAGTATTTAACACCCTGTATATAAAGTATAATTAGTTTTATGCGACGCAAATAAACACATCTTATAACAATAGGACGCATAGTTAGCATAGAAATAGGTAATTCATGCATTAGGTAAATAACAAATATTTAACACCCGGTATATAAAGCTTTAGTAATTTTAAGTAATTCAAATAACGATATTTTTAGTAGAAGCACGCGTATTTAGAAGAGAATGATAATAAATGTAATTAAACACGCATTCAAAAAATATTCTAATCAGTTATGATAAAATACGGAGATAAGAGATAAAACTTAACAAAGCCTTGTGTAAGTGCGTACAAACAATCACCAATTTTTAATAGTAAATGTAATTAAGGATGCGTAAATAGATAAACGTACATGAAAATCGAAATTCAAATTGCATCAGGTATTTTAGTATAATATGGAAAAGCGATTATTTACTCAAAACACCGCATGGTCTTTTTACAAAGCAAACAACCATTACTCGAAAAGCCAAGAATGTTACATCAGAAAACCACTTTAAGTGTAGGAAATACAAAGATCTCATTGGTTAAGATTAGTAAGCCAAGCCCACATACAAAGTAGGATCAACACATATACTAACAGCGAGCAATGATAACGGAGCTCAGTTTCAACTCAACAAGGCCAAACTGCGTTATTCTGAATCTAAGAGTAACGCGAGTTATGTATCCCCCAATTATCTATATATATATATATATATATATATATATATATATATATATATATTGAATATATTGAATCTAATAGGAATTATTAGAAATTGTTAAATAAAGTATAAGTTCATTGCAACAATGTAATACAAGGCTAACCCAGGGAGGTTATCAACAGTTCATGAGAACGGATATGCAACTTTGCATACGAGAGGGCAGTGATACTGCAGGTGGAAGGTCACAGGCGGTTAACATACCGCAATTACTTAGAAATAAGATTGTTACAATGTAATAAAGTGTACAATTAAGAGAAAAGCAGACATGAGATCTGCAAGTTCCCACAGCCGTGTGAGGGGCAGGTTATTATAAAAAGCCCGGGAGCTCAAGGCCCGGCAGTCAGTTTTCGAACTCCATACTTCGTTGTTCAAGCTACTCACCTTATTACAATTAATTAAATGTTTTTGAATTAAGGTTATATATTACAGTTTTTCTAAATTCCATTGTAATTTCTGTTTAAGAACAAATAAATGTGATAAGAGTTTGGAAACGTTTTTTAAAAACACCGCTTCAAAGGCCCGAACCTTAACTGGCGCAGTCGTAACAGATGTTAAAAGGGCACTAAAAATCCAAAAATCGGAATATTGGTGACCAAGAATTTTTTCGCAATTTTGACAGAACCCAAACAAGGTTGGAGGAAGTACAAGAATCGACCGAATCCAGCAACGAACCAACGTGGACAAGATATAGCATCGATCGAGTCCACAAAAGAAACAGATGAAGAAATTAATATAAGTTCATTCCATTTAAACCAATTGATTTCACAAACTATAATTGATATATGCTAGTTTTATTATTTTATTATTTGATTACCATTTTATTATTATTTTATGAATGTTATTTTATGCCAATATTTTTTTGATAATAGTTGACAAAGAAATTATTTTCAAAACGAGATTTTATATTGATAAAATTTTATGAGACTTGAAGTTTTAAAGAGACTTGATTTTTAATAAATTCTTATTACAATTATTAGAACAAACTCAAAAGTTGTAACGAATATATATTCTGTGGCACTAGTTTTGAAGGACTCACATCTATGCATTGTAAATCTGTGATATTTGATTTTTGTATTCGATATAGTTATATCTGAAAAAATCAATTCTACAATGGAACAGGAAATTATTACCATTTAATTAGCTTAAAACATTACCAAGAAATATTTAATAACAATATACACTCTGAAAACGTATTTAAAAAGGAACAAGTCGTTTGTGTTGCCTAATTCATAGGCGGATTATATCCTTTTAGTTGTTAAAATTAAGATAGCGTTTGGGTAAATACGGTCACGAGATGACGCGTAAGGCGTATCAGCTGTTCTTTACGTGGACGGTACGGAAAGCCAAGCCGGCCATGGTAGTTTAACATGTAATCGAAGCTGCAACTTATAAAGATGGGGTCACGGGCTCGTGACAAATGGAGCCTCAGAATAGGCGTGTCGTGGTAGGCGCAGGAGAGCTCGTCGTCTTGGGGGCCCAGAAGAGCTGTCATTCCTGTTGCTCCGGCAAGGCAATAGACCACGCTTCCTCTTAAAAATGGTCAGGTGATTGTTAACGGTGAGCCCACAATATTTAAATAACTTTATACTAAAACAAAATATCTTTAATTCCTTAGCGCATGAAATAACCATAGTTATATATTTAGTACTTGGGGCAACTTTCGTTTACGAATTATGTAAAGCTTTTGTTCGAAGTTTCTTGGCATCAAATTTGTAAGCTAGATCCGGAAAGTGTGCATCGCAGTTCGAGAGCATGAGGTTAGTTTTTCATTAGGCACAGGTAGTAAAACTTTCAGTTCCTATGTTTAAAAGTGTTCATATTAAATTTTAATTGAGGATTGTCTATTCATGCTAAATTTTGTGCACGAATCAACTTTGCGTGAGATCATAAAAGTGTAATATTTCTTTAATTTGTTAACAAGATTATTTGTTAAAATTATGCTAAACAAATTTAAATAACGTGAAATGTGATTGTTAGGAAGTAATATTAAAGTAATTTTGTAAGACACATGGAATATACATGTGTTTAAAGTATTGTGATTCTAAAGTCCACTTCCTGTTTTTTAAAAAGTTCATTTCAGATATATAATCTTTAATATGGTCATTAATCATTTCTATATCTGAATAAGCTTGAAATTTTATTTACTCAAATTACCTACATGTGATTTAAATTTTCTATAAAGAATATGAACTAAACTGATGTGATATACATGTAAACCAATACACAGATCTGTCCGTTGGATATCAGGAATCTTGTTTTGAAATATTATTAGTAGTAAGGTCTTGTTATGTCAAGACAGATGTATAAGAAAAACCAGAATTTAATTTTATTATTTTGTATTTGTATCCATATTTAAAAAAAAAACGAAAAGAGAGAAACTATATTAAATTACATTTTTGAACTCAAGTTCTTTTATTCTATGCATAATTAAGTGTAATAAGCATATCTCAGAGAAAATAAATTTTTTGAATAATGAAATTAGACGAATATTGAAATAATTTAAAAGCACAGATATGTTACAATTGATTTATTCTAGATATCCATTATTAACTAAAATATCTTTGGTGTGGTAACCTCAAGATTACCCACTCATAATTATTAGTATGCTTTTTTATTGAAAAGCACAAACAGTATCTTTTTAATAGAAAATTTGTTGTGTAACTTTTTCTTTCAGGATCATCAAGATTGAAGAGGTTGTAAGTATGTTCCAGAGGTTTTCAGATGTGTTAGTTGTAAGTTTTTATGGTGCTTAATTCCAATGAGTTTCTGTATCTTCTCATAGGAGTATTGAATTTCTTGTGTTGTCCATATAGAAACAGTGGCGCTCAATTTCTCTTTTTTCTTTCTATGTTAGCTTATTGTTGAGTTTATACCATCCCCACGCCCATTCTCATTCCTCACCCTTGGGGTAATTCCCAGACTTAGCCGCGAACAAGTAAAAAAGGATAAAGCTTCACTTGTATCCAACGAGTGGAGGCGAAAATAGTTTCAAAACAAATAATTCAATATATAATTTACGATGTTTTGTAGATTGGTATAATATAAAGACTTTGACCTTTCCTGTATTTAGCACCTCCAAACTTTAAGCTAGTGTAGTATTGACCAGTTCGTCACCAGTGTGTTTATTACATCCATTGAAACTGAAAACTGTAGAATCTGTTAGAATTCCTAAAATCCAATATCCTGAAGATGAATTTACAGCCCATGTTTTAAAGAAGTCACTCAAGAATTTAACGAGTATTGAAAGCTTGTAATTTGACAATAAAATGTATATGATTGTACTTGTTTATTATACATAAAGTTTAAGATAGTTATAATTAAATTAGAAGCACATCGTGTAAAAAGTTTTTTTAATACTAAGGTTGACTAGTTCAATTTGATTGAAAATCTGAATCACTGTCGTCACCATCATCTATATTAATAATTAGAGGTGCATTATCTTCTTGATCAAATTTGATCTCACGTTCACACCAATCTTTGATAACTGTTTCTACATGTTTTATCAAATTTGCCCAAATTTCTGGTGTTAATTTTTCTTATGCTTCTTTCCACATCTGTAAACAGTTTTCAACAGACCTCCCATCTCTTCCAGCGTGTCGGTTGTAGTAGCTCTTACTAACACCCCATACATTTTCAATTGCATTGAATATGCAGTGATACAGAGGCAATCTGAACGTCTTATGTCCATATTGTTCAGCCAGCACATCCGCTTTAAAAATATTTGGAGGTTTATGCCTAAAATTTTTAATAAATACTGATATGTTATAAAGCACATAATTTTGAATTACATCATGACAAGCTTCAGAAGCTCTGCTTTCAAAGCATTACCATCAAAGGAAATTGCTTGTTTTGTTAGCCATTTTGCGATGTCACTTTCTTCCAAGAAATGTTAGGTAGTTTGTTTAACACAGTAGAATGGTAGTAAGCGTTGTCTAAAACTATTGCTGCATTAGTGAAGGCTATGCAGAATATTTTGGGACCGTATGAAGAATTTTGTATCCACTACGTGTGTGATGTGTTGATATTTAGTGATAGTGCATTTAGAAAGAATTTTATTAGAGTTAAATATAGCAGGTCTAAGGTTGAATTTAAAGAAGTGCAAATTTTTTCAAGATAGAGTTAAATTTTTAGGATATAGAATAGATAGCAAGGGTATATTTATAGAGCAGAAAACAAACAAATATGAGTTAAAAGGACATAGATTCAAAACCAATAAAAGGGGAAGTTACAAATAAATTTGATTCACACCCATAGAAAGAGACATGAACAAGTAAATAAAATATAAAATAAATTTAAGTATAGGCATACATAGAGTAGTAAAACAGGATACGGGGATAAGAATAGGAATACATATAAACAGAGTGGTAAAATAAACCATAGGTATAAGATTAGATAGATGTAAAAAGGGGATTAATAAAGGAAGAGTTAGATTTATAAAATAAAATAAAAATATAAGAATTTATAGACTAATGTGAGTTTAACTGCATGTTGGGCGCCAAAAATGTTATTGTTCTAAAATTTTATATCTTAATTTGCGGGAATAATGCTGTGATAAGGAGTTGTTTAGGGGTGTATTGAGTAGTAAGGATCATGTAGTAACCATAAATAGCAATAGGAATCCGAAAACTGCATTTATTTAGCAGAAAAATAGGCAATTCGTACATTATGTAAATAGCAAGCATTTAAAACCATGTATATAGACCGTAATTAACTGTAAATGATGCAAGCAAGCATATCTTACAACAATAGAACGCGTATTTAGCAGCAAAATTGGTAATTCGTATATTTTGTAAATAGCAAGCATTTAACACTCTGTATATAGACCGTTATTAATTTTAAGTAATGCCAGTAAGAATATCTTTCAACAATAGAACGCGTATTCAGCAGAGAAATAATCGTACATGTAATTAAACACGCGTTCAGAAGTGTTCTACTATTTATAAAATAAATACGCAGTAGAGTAGATAAAAATCTAACAAAGCTTCATGCAATAAACGCTTTGATTAAAAAACGCAGTTTTAAAGATGCATAAATACATGAACGAAAACAGCATTAGAGTTACATCATTTATTTTGTACAATTATCCAAAATGCGATATCTACACAAAACAACGTATGGCAAAGATAACAAAGTATCAACAGCACATAAACACCATTACACGGAAATCCGAATTAATTACATCAGAAATAGCTTCAAAATACAGGGAATATTAAAGACAAAACCTGGTTGGTTGAGATAATCTGCAGAACTGCTTGAAAACCCAGCCCAGAGGTAGTAGGAAAATGCTATTTAACCCACATTCTGTGATAAAACGACTCAGTTCAAACTGGTGCACGTTGAAGCTGCGACACTCTCAACCAGAAATCCACGCGTAATTTAAATAAAATATAATAGAATATCAAGTTTATGTTACAATGAAAATAGTGCAACAATTACGAAGAGTTTATGCCGTCTTTTTTATAGAAGACGGCTTCAAATTTGCGTCGACGATAATACTCATGGTATATTTCTGGACATTTCAAGTCTGTGTCGACATTAATATTGCAGGTATATTACTGGATAATTCAAGTCTGGACATTTCAAGTCTGTGTCGACAATAATATTTCAAATCGGTGGTATATTTCTAGACATTCCAAATCAGCGTCGATAATAATACTGTTGGTACATTTCTGAACATTTCAAAGTTGTGTCGACAATAATAATTTCGGATCCTAAGGGGACAATTCCAATCGAATTTTGGTACAATTCTGTTACAATTCTAATCTGCGTTTAAAGTATTTAAGAGAAGAGATTCAAGACAAATATAAAATAAAGAAGCACGAGGTAAATTTTGAAAAACAAAGGGTAACTGTACTCAAATATTGGTTCAACTAAGCATAGCATTGGCATACGAATGAAGACAGTGAAGGGGGTGTTGATCCACAACACAAAACAACATATCACAGGTCAGATTTATTTCATTTTAAGATATTTTTCAATTTAAATTTTAATACTGAATTTATTCAATTTATCCAAACTTGTAATGAAGTCAAAAGAAACATTTGCATACGTTGAACTTACGTAATAAATCATAAAGAGGTCTAGAACGTTTCAGATTTTTTTGTAAGGGTGTAGCTTTTGGTGACTTTATATTGAATTCCAAGTATATAAATTTTGGAGTAAATAATACATATCATATTAATTGATTGAAGGTTGTATTTAAAGAATTTTAAAAATTGTAATTATTATTTCCGTTCATTATATGAAATTAATTGACTTCGTTTTATCAATTCAAATAGATAGTCATAAAGGGATGAAAAGAGAAGATTTATCATCGTAACGTTGTGCACTCTGTGTAGATTAAAAAGGGGTTAGCCGTGGCATAATAATAAACTTAGTAAGATTGAAGTGAGAATACAGAGCGGTGGCGTTACGTAAGAACGTTCATAACACCGAGTACGGCGTTATCATATCAATATATATATATATATATATATATTGCGGTGATAAGGGGTTGTTTAATGGTGTATTGTGTAGCAATGGTCATGTAGTAATCAGAAATTATAATAGGAAGCAGAAAACTGCATTTATTTAGGAGAAAATTGAGTAATTGGGATAGTTTGTAAATAGTAAGCATTTAACACCCTGTATATAGAGTATAAGTAGTTTTAAGCGACGCAAATAGACACAATAAGACGCATAGTTAGCATAGAAATGAGTAATTCATGCATTAGGTAAATAACAAATATTTAACACCCGGTATATAGAGTTTCAGTAATTTTAGGTTAGGCAAATAACGATATTTTTCTGTAGAAGCACGCGTATTTAGAAGTAAGCATAGTTCATGTAATTAAGCACGCATTCAAAAAGAATTCTCATTAGTTATGATAATACGGAAATAAGAGATAAAACTTACAGAAGCGTTGTGTAAGTGCGTAGAAACAATTAACAATTTTTAATAGTAAATGTGATTAAAAATGCGTAAATAAATAAACTTACTTGAAAATTGAAATTCAAATTGCATCAGGTATTTGTGTATAGTGTGGAAAAGCGATTATTTACTCAAAACACCGCATGGTCCGATAACAAGGCATCTGTAAGCAAACAACGATTACTCAAAAAACCAAGAATGTTACATCAGAAAACCACTTTAAATGTAGGAAATACAAAGACCTCATTGGTTAAGATTAGTAAGCCAAACCCACAGACAAAGGGGGACATACCCATATATTAACAGCAAGAATGATAACGGAGCTCAGTTTTCAACTCAACAAGGCCAAGCTGTGTCACTGTGAATCAAAGAGTAACGCGTACGCAATAATATTTTGATAGTAAAAGTGTTTAGTGACAGATAGTGCTACGAATATGAAAATTTCTATTGCCGATTAACGTAAGTAGATTTTGGGGAATTTATTTAAACTAAAATATAATAATAATAGGGTTCTGAGGCAGATTACGATAATAAATCTAAATGGTGAGAATAAATTCTGAGGCTGGTGAGAATAAATCTAAGTTCGACGACAATAATTCAAGGGAGATGTAATAAATTTAAGTTTGACGAAAATAATTCGAGGCTGGTGATAATTTCGAAATTCCAAAGGGGTGTATAATTCAGTAAATAATATTTCAAATGGGTATATAATAATTCCGAATTAGTGGAGAATAATTTTGAATATGATGTTTAGATCCAAATGGATGGTATAATAATGCATGGAAAATTCTAATTGATGTTAGTTGATACTGGATGCGTCGATAATCTTGGATGCAAGAAGGAAATAAAGAAGCACACAGACCAGGTTAGATTTTTTAGTTTTAAGAAATTTTTTTCTATTTGAATTTGAATATTGAATTTAAGATAAACTAGTGTAACAGAGTCAGCAACAAACTTTGCATACGTTGAAAGTACGTAATATAAGGAAGGGGTTTTGAACGTTCCAGCTCGTTTGAAAAAACGATTAGTTTTTGGCGACTTTAGATTAATTGCAAAGCATATGATTTTTGAGATAAATAAGACTTACAATATTGATTGATTGAAAAGTGTATTTTAATAATTTTCAAAACCTGTACATAATATTTGTTTTCATTATATGGAATTAATTAACTTCATTATAATTCAAAATAAAAGCTAGTCAAGGCAGAATAATAAAAGTAGTGAGAGTGAAGTCTATGATTAGGACAACACAGAGAGGTGGAATTATAAGTAGAATACGCCATTGATACCGAGTACGGCGTTATCATAACAAGTATTTATTGGACGATACAAGGTCGGTGCAAAATAGCTTTCGGTAAGTGCATAGCAAAATTTATATGACGCCCAAACGATGGGGCACGAGAAATTGTGAGAGTACCACAGCAATATATATATATATATATATATATATATATATATTCGTGAATTCCTATCCCTCGAACGGTTCTCTAATTCGCGCCCACACTTTGGGCGTCATAAAAATGCCACGTACTCACCTATTACATCGTTTTACTAATTCAGGAAGTTGTGCTTCTCTTTACGTCGCTGTACTCTAGCTGAAAGTGCTTTCCAAGTTGATAATACCACGGATAGCTTTGCTCACTGCGTCCACCTAAATACTCATCACAACTGCTCATTTTTTCAACAACTTTTAGAATAAAAAGAATAAAAATATTTCAACACAAAAACATACACCCCTTTTATTCTACCAACACAAATAATAAATTCTCACAAATCTCAATATGTACCATTAATATTCAAGTTAAATCTGTTTATTTTTGCTCAATTGTAAAACATCAGTCTAAGATCACAGTGTCTTGATGCTCCTCTACATGTCATATTTTTATTTAAAAGTAGATGGGTCTATCCTGTACCCTTAATTTACTCCCCTAGGTCTATGTAGAGCTCATAATAAACCTATAACCCATATATTTTCTGTGCATAAACTATTTGCATTGTCAAATTATACTAAAGACCCGTTTACTTCTTATAACCTATTATTCAAGTACTTACACCATCAAATTAATAATAGAAAAATTGTCCACAAAATTACTTTTTAGTTTATAAAAGTTATCACCATAAATAACTCAAATCACCATAGTTTAAAATATCTAAGCACCAGCACAACAGTTTCAATTAAAAAAAATCGTTACCTGGAGTGTGTTCTTCCAGATCACCATCTCTGTAGATGGCTTCCACCAGTCTGCTTGTTTCTGGATTACTCCATCTTGCTGCTTTTCACGTTGTACAGCAAGCAATTCCATCTCATACACGTTCATCCAAATCATTAACAATCTGAAGACGCCTTTCACCAGACTGCACATTCAACAACCAAATCACACCTTTTGTTCTATTTAATGTGCCACCAGCACCCTCGTTTAAAATGTAAATAATTCTTCTACTTACGTAGCATTCTGCTTTAATTATTATAATTATTTATGCCAGTTTAGCTCGTTTAATCTATTTTGCACCCACTTTAACAAAAACACTTGTATAAGTTTTCGACGGACGCACTGTTTCGCGGTATCAAAGCTAGGATGTGATTCTAAATAATTCAAATTATAATCGAAAAATAAGAGAGCTAATCTACCTCCGGTAGTGCTTATATATTCTAAGCCGCACTCGCGGTGCCTGTATTTTCACTACACATTCTATAAACTGAAATCAACTGTCACAACAATTCCACAAATTCCATCCGTACAAAACATGCAACGAACTTTCAAAACCGAGAATTTATCCACTCGAATATTGTCTTACCCCGAAAAGCTGTGTAAAACTTCAACGGTTTTAAGCCTTTCTTGAAATCTGTCGTCTGCTATTCCCCCAAACAAATCCGATTACGCCCCCTAGGTGTACGTCTATACTCCTGTCGCAGTCACACTTTCGTAACCACCTTTCCTACGTTTGTCTTAATTTCCTACCTAAATTGTCGATGTTATTGCCACTCTTTTGATCTTTGTCTGACACATGTTTTCTGTCCTATTTTATTGTTCCACTACTACTACGTTGTTTGCTGTCAATTCTCTCTTCATATGCGCGCGCCTCGAAAAATCGATACTGTTCACAAATATGTTGCATCTTTGTCCTGCTTGTTGGTATTTAAAATATACTGGTCTAACACGCGCTTATAATGTTTGTCCTTTACCCATCTGTTAATCTTTCATCTTCCTCTGTTACATAGTAAAGCTCCTCTGTCGCTTAATTTTATCGATCCGTTTTTGAAATAGTCGTCTGTTATTGTTAACTTGTGTCTTTCCGTTACCAAAATACTCCGAATTGTTTTCTAAACGTTTTCTAGCTTTAACAAGAATTATTCACCTACCCCAAGCTTGGGTTCTTTGAAATCCTTGAACGTTGTAACTTGTTTTGCCATCTTAAATCTTGTAGCTTTCTAGGAATGCTTTAATTAAATGTACGTTGCTTAAATTAACGTATGCAAATTAAACCTACATTAATAACACGTAATTTTATTCCTGTCTAACTATACTGAAGCTTAATAAAATTAATTATTGATTTTTACATACCGGGTCCCCCAAATTAATAAATGCTTGTCCTATTTACACATGTTTACGCTTTCCCGTTATATATGTATGTATTATATATATATATATATATATATATATATATATATATTGCTATGATAATAGGGTAGTTTAAGGGTAGATTAAAAGATGCCCCTTTAGTAATAATCCGATAACATTAAATTAGAATAGTAATGTGTGCGTCGTATAAATATGTTTAAGTGTAGTTTACAAGTAAAGATAAGATTTTAAAAAGCAATCAATTGCATCAAATTAAATTATCGGGAAACAGATAAATTGGCACTCCAAATATTTAATAATTGCGTCGAAAATATCAACGTAACTATTATGCAAACGCATATTAATAATTTATTATTAGAAAATTGTTACCTGACTAGAGAGAACACATCTGTTCAGAAAACCAACATTCTGTAACAAACAAATAAACAAAGCGGTTCAATTATATGATAAATCGTGCACTATTAATTGACAAACATTGAATACCTGACTTGATAAAAGCCAAAGATTGGAAAACCTATTATAATATTACTGAACGCTTACGTGATCAATACAGCATTTCGCGAAGAATTAAACTAGGGAATTTGTAAAAATTTCGAATTCTGCTAGATTAGGCAAAGTACAAGTCTTGATTATAAACACGCCAATGAAAACTATTGGGGGAAGCTTTTATATATTCAATAGAAAAGGAATAACATTTAGTTCATATTCAACCGAGCACCAACTATGCTCGAATGCCGTAAAACTTACGTAATTAGTGAAACAAAAATTCAATAAATGAAATTTAAAAGTGCAAAAATTTTGTGCAACGAAAAATAAGCCGATCTACAAATAGACGTAAGTTAAACAATTAATTAAATGTATTTCTAATATTTAACAAAACGGGGCTTTCATTGGTGGCGATTCTTTATTGGGACGGATTTTCATTAGAAGCGATTTTTATTGGGGACTTCTTTTATTGGGACGTTTTATTGGAAGCAATTCTTATATTGGGACGGTATTTTGTTGATGCCAATTTGTGAAGACAATTTTATTAATACGGCTCAATGTTCATGTCGAGATCTTAACGCAAATCTAAAATACCAGAAATCAAAAGTGGATAATTTTGGCCAATAAGTAAAGCGGACACAACAAGGGATGCAGACCACAGACTAGGATGGAACTCCAGAAACCATTCCAGGTTAGCGATTTTTAAACTTTATTATTGAAAGACTGTTTCAAATTTAATATTTGCTATACATTGTATATTTGGAAGAGGTCATCAAAAAGGTCATTTGAAAAATATGAAAACAGGGAAAAACATCTTGGGACGTTCGAAGGTACTAAAGTGTAATTAAAAGATATTTTTGCTGATTTTCAGAAAAGCATAAATTTGGTAAATGAAAATATTTTATATAAAATTGAAAATTTTGAGTATTGTACATATTATCAATTATTATATTGTGTGTTCTAAAACTGCTTTATTTGAATTCATTTAAAGGTTAAAATAAGATTTATTCAGTGAGCTAGTCGGGGTAAAATCCTAAAGTAAATATCAAAATTTCATATCAACATCATAGCAAAATAAAGATATCATATCAAATAAAAATCGCGCACCAATCAAGGAGATATCACAGCAATAAAAATGACACCCATCGTAGGGGTTCGATAAGACATTTCATATCACAGCAATTTTATGACGCCCAACATTGGGGCTTAAAGTAATTCATATCAATATCAAAATTTCATATCAATTTTTATAACTCCCAATCGTGAGGCATATCATAGCAATATATATATATATATATATATATATATATATATTGCTGCGAGCTTTATTCCGGAACCCATCGTTTAATTCGTGCCCCACACTTTGGGCGTCATAATTGCTGCGAGCTCTTTCTGGAAACCATCGAGCCCCAGTGTTAGGCTGTCATAAATTACCGTGTAGTTTCCCCTGAAAAATCGCCCTTAAAATTGTGTTGTCATAAATGCTCTGCACCTGATCTGAAAATGAAGTCCTACCATCTAAACTTGCATCACCTATCACCCTATAATAATACCATCTGAAGATGCTTTCCAATTCAAACGCCAAAACCTCCAGATTCATAGCTCAGCTTCCTCAGGGGTTTTCGCCACGGCTGCTCACTTGCTCTCTGAAAGTAATACCCTAGTATTCAAAAAATAAATAAAATTTGACTGCCAAAAATACATCACGCTTTATTGGAACATTAATTCACAATTCAAAAATTTTAGTCTTACATTCTTCATACACCTTGAACCTTTAACAAATATTACCAAATTTTAAATAAAATCATTTTAAATAAAATAATTTGGAAATTTATCAATTTACCTTGATCATTAAATAAAAGCAACTGGGCTTATGTCCTAAACTTTACTTTAAAACCCCAGGTCTATTACGAGCTCATATTAAAAACCTTTCTGTATCTATGTGATAACTACTGCACTGAAAAATTACCTTTTACTTTATACAAAAAGCCAAATTGACACCTTCATTTCATAATACCAAGTAGTACATAAATATGTTATCATATCATCCTTTCTCAAAGTATAATATAATATAATATAATATAATATAATATAATATAATATAATTTAAAATGTCCTTATAATACAACAAAATCCATAAAATCACCAAATTGTCATAATCACCAACAAAATTACAATATTCGAAAGTTTTAGAAAGTTGAATTACCACCAACTCTCTACGTTGAAATCATCTCCGATGTGGTCATCCCTCTAGACTGCTCGTTCAAGAATTGCTCCAGGTGGTTTCTCACCGTCAGGAACTTCACGTCTCCACTCAGATTTCTCAGCTGTTAGTGCACGGTACTTCCATGCTCCGGTACATTCGCTACTGGTCCATCAACATACTCGATTTCTACCAGTGCACACCAAGCGCCTCCAACCATATGTAGTAAAAAGTACTACTTAATTTTCTTCCAGCTTCGGTTATCAACTGTATTTTAGATATTCACAATTGCAATATTAATGTTGCACCAACTTGTGCATCTTAATTGTAATAAAAATAATTTAAACTCAGTTATACACATTTACTATTGTACGAAACTTGGTTCAAGATCGAAAAGGAAAGAGAGCTCTAACTGCCTCGTCGTTGTTTATATACCCTCCGAATTCCACGCCTGAATCGTTACACGCCACACCCCAAGAACACTTTTCTCGGTAAACTTCTCAACCGTTCACCGATTCCACAAATTTCATTCACACCACAACAACAGTCGTCCAATTCTACAAAACCAGTCATTATCCTTGAGTTTTTTTCCCGCAAATTCGAGGATTCCACTTGCAAAAGAAGCATTTTAGTTCGAACTCCTCGTTAAAAATATCTATCGCCTGTCGGCTTCTACGAAATCATCCGGTAACTAATTTCCACCTAAGCCTCAAAACACACCTCTTATACACGCGCACATCCGATCGCCTCATTCTAGCTTTCATTCAAACTATACTGTTCCTTGTCTTGCACCTTGCTCCAGTTCTCCACGTTCGTTATCTATTTTTGTGTATCCTTGTCTTACTTATGTATTCTGTTACTTTACCTTCATCCCCGCTTATTTACAAGTCTTTTCCCAACCAACCAGTCTAGATTATTGTCTTTCTTGCTCTTATACATGCCGGCTAATCTTTCGACTCTGTCTGTAGCCTCTACAATATTTTCCATTACCCTCTTTAACAAACATCTTATGCAAACACGTACCATCTTCCTCGCATTTATTTACCTTTATAAATCTCTTTGTCTTACAGACGCTTCAAAGTCAACGATAACTAACCATATGATATCTTCCATTCTTTGCTATCTCATTAAAAACACAGTCTTTCCATTTATATTATCGAGCCATTTTTATACTTGTAGCGTTCACGTTTTATCTACCCTAAACCAGCTGTTTGTTTTCAAACTATCTTTTACTAAGAAGCTTAACGTTTGTTGACAAGCTTTTAAACTCAAAATCAAGAACGTGGTTACCAAACTAAACTTTTACTGGAAATATCTTGTTTTGAAAACGCTCCCTAATGGTTAACGTATTTCTTGACTACACTTTCATATTTACAATGCTAAAATCTTTGAAATTATCAATCTTCCAGCTTTATATTACGTTAAACTACGTTATGTACACTAAAAAAATAATTATGCTTTGAATATTTATTACATAAAGATGCACCCTCTTAAACTATCGATTTTTATGTTACTACTAAAAAACTCTATTATCACTATCTTTACATGCTAATTATATGTTTATACGCACGAACTTGTGCTTCTAATCTCATAATCACCGTGATTAATCTCTACCCTAATACTAAGATGAAGTAAAATTAATCGCAAAGCTTATCTTAACTAATAAATACCGATGTTATAGCTTTAAAATGTTCTAAATAATTTTAGGACTGCTATATACATGATGCACTTTATTAAAATGACTTACTGACCTATCTCCCATCATTTCAAAACTAAAAATCCATAGTAATATGTATATATATATATATATATATATATATATATAAAATAGGTAGTTTCTCGAACGGTAGTAATATATATATAGATCTGTTGGTTTCTTGGGATGCACTCGTTCGTAAAATAAGAACTATAATGTCAAATTGTAACGTTTATTCTGACGTTTCGGCATGAATATTTTTGCCTTAATCATAGACTAAAATATGATGAATTTAGTTTTGTAAGGTTAAAAACAGTATAGCTAATCTACTTACATAATTACCATGACTTAAAGAACTTCTACATTTAAAAACTAATACATAAATTACAGTTATAACTTTTGACAATTATGAAAACAATAACAAATATTTACAAAAGCTAACTATGTGTACAATGCTAATTTTAGTAAAATAAAAAATTATAAAAGAAAAATAGAAAGAGCTTAAATAACTAATATGAGGTTGTAAATTTTATAAAATTATTAGTTAGTGATAAGTATAACGATTGAAATTGACTTGAAATTAGAAAATATGAAGGAAACGTAAAAAAGGGGGTGGTAAGATTTTAAGAACAAAATGTTTGTTTTATTAGTGGAATCTAAATTAACGGTCTGTGAAAGTGAATATTATTAAATTTATATAGCGAAGAATATACTATATTTAAGTTGTTGGTATCTTGTTTGCTGTTGAGTGGGTTAGGTTGTTGTAGAATGTGAAAGGATTCCAGGAATAGTCTTGTGGTAGTTGTTTTCAATGTCTAAAATTTTGGTGTCTTCGAATTTAGCAGTGTGATTTGTTGCATGTAAATGTGATGACAAAGCACAACTTAGTTTACCAAGTCTGGCATCACTTTTATGTTGAGTTATTCGATTTTTTAGCCATTGTTTTGACTGACCCACATAAGTCCTATTGCAACTACATTCTACCTTATAAATAACATTACTGCATAATGTTTTTCGGTGTTATCTTTAATTTAGTGAATAACCTATCTATTGATTTTTCATAAGTATAAGCTATTAGAATATCAGGTTGTTTCAAGATTTTGGTTAGTTGAGGGTTAAATTTTGAATAAAAGGTAATTTTATGAAATTTGTAACTAGTGGTCGGTCTATTGATGAAGTTTGTAGATTATTGGAGTATAAAACTTCTTTAAAAGAGGTTTTGGGTATGCATTGTTTAGTAAAATATATTCCAACTCTTTTAAGTTGTTTGTAAGTAAATTTGGTTCGCTAATTTTTGAATACGGTATTTTAAAGCTAATATGGTATTAAGTTTATGAATAAAAGCATGGTTAGAATGATAATTTAAGTATCTACCAGAGTCAGTAGGTTTTTTGTAAATGTCAAAATATAAAGTATTTATGGGAGATCTGAGGACTAACGTATCTAGAAAAGGAATACTGAAATTAATTTCTTTTTCGAAAGTGAAAACCAAATTAGTATTGAAGCTATTAAAAATATATAAAGTATATTCGATCAAGTGTTCTGGAATGGAACATAAAATGTCATCTACATATTTGACTATAAAGGGCATGTCAAAAGGCAGTAAACTTATGACAGATTCTAACAGATAATCCATTACAATTTGGGCAATAATGGGGATATAGGTGAACCCATAGGAGTGCCAAAGGTCTGTTGATAAAACTTAGAATTAAAAATAAAGTAAGTGTTATTAAGAATCAAATCAATAGTTGATAATAAAGAACTCAAGTTAAGGTTGCAATGTAGTTGAATAACATTCCATTTTTCAGTAATAATTTTAACAAATAATTCTTTGGGGATATTGGTGAACAAAGAACGGACATCTAAAGATACAAGAATATGGTCAGTGGGTAATTGAAAATGCCTATATTTATCGATGAATGTAAACGTGTCTTTAACGTTATAGCCTTCAAGAGGAAAAGAATTTTGTAAGATTTTGAATAAAAAGGTAGCAATATTATAGGTTGGAGTGTCTATACAAGAGATTATGGGTCTTAGAGGTATATTTATTTTGTGGATTTTTGGCAAACCATAATATTTGCCTGAATACAATTATTTTTAATTAAAATATCCTTTTCAATTTTGGTGATCATAGAATGTTTGTATAAGAATTTAATGTGATCATTAACTTTATTTTGAATAGTGAAAGTAGGGTCTTTTGTGAGTTTTTTATAGGTAGTTATATCGTCAAGTAATTGATTAGATTTGGTCAGATAATCCTGTTTGTTTAATATAACGGTGACAGAACCTTTGTCGGCTTTTGTTACATAAATGTTGGGGTTATCATTCAAGAATTTCTTGGTCTTATTGTAGATGCGAGTGTTGGTGTTATTTATTTTTATATACAGGATTTGTATAAAATTGGTAATTAAATTGGTAATTCTAGTTCGTAATATTGTTTTTCTTCTGTTGGTTTTTTAATAGATTCAATAATTGATTCTATATTAGCTAGTAGTTTACCAATATTGATGTCTGTAGTGGACATTTCAATATTAAAATTGGGTCCTAAAGATAAGAAGTTTTTAATGTCATCGGGTATGATTTCGTTACTGTGGTTAACTAACCATTTACTGTTATCTATAAATAAATGTTTGTTGTAGAGTTGAGTTTGCTGCAAAATGTTGATCTTTTTTATGTTTCTATTTTTAACAGATATGAAGAATTTATTATAAGTAATAATTTGTTTGTAATTGAAATTGTTGAAGGTGTTAGGAGGTAAAAATTCTTGAAGATCTTTTTTAATTTGAGAAAGTGTGTTTTTCCAGAAACGAATGTCAGTATGGGTGATTTCTATTTCAATTGATAATATGCGCTTTTGTAAATATCCCCAAAGAATTATTTGTTAAAATTATTACTGAAAAATGGAATGTTATTCAACTACATTGCAACCTTAACTTGAGTTCTTTATTATCAACTATTGATTTGATTTTTAATAACACTTACTTTATTTTTAATTCTAAGTTTTATCAACAGACCTTTGGCACTCCTATGGGTTCACCTATATCCCCCATTATTGCCCAAATTGTAATGGATTATCTGTTAGAATCTGTCATAAGTTTACTGCCTTTTGACATGCCCTTTATAGTCAAATATGTAGATGACATTTTATGTTCCATTCCAGAACACTTGATCGAATATACTTTATATATTTTAATAGCTTCAATACTAATTTGGTTTTCACTTTCGAAAAGAAATTAATTTCAGTATTCCTTTTCTAGATACGTTAGTCCTCAGATCTCCCATAAATACTTTATATTTTGACATTTACAAAAAACCTACTGACTCTGGTAGATACTTAAATTATCATTCTAACCATGCTTTTATTCATAAACTTAATACCATATTAGCTTTAAAATACCGTATTCAAAAATTAGCGAACCAAATTTACTTACAAACAACTTAAAAGAGTTGGAATATATTTTACTAAACAATGCATACCCAAAACCTCTTTTAAAGAAGTTTTTATACTCCAATAATCTACAAACTTCATCAATAGACCGACCACTAGTTACAAATTTCAGAAAATTACCTTTTATTCAAAATTTAACCCCTCAACTAACCAAAATCTTGAAACAACCTGATATTCTAATAGCTTATACTTATGAAAATCAATAGATAGGTTATTCACTAAATTAAAAGATAACACCGAAAAAACATTATGCAGTAATGTTGTTTATAAGGTAGAATGTAGTTGCAATAGGACTTATGTGGGTCAGTCAAAACAATGGCTAAAAAATCGAATAACTCAACATAAAAGTGATGCCAGACTTGGTAAACTAAGTTGTGCTTTGTCATCACATTTACATGCAACAAATCACACTGCTAAATTCGAAGACACCAAAATTTTAGACATTGAAAACAACTACCACAAAAGACTATTCCTGGAATCCTTTCACATTCTACAACAACCTAACCCACTCAACAGCAAACAAGATACCAACAACTTAAATATAGTATATTCTTCGCTATATAAATTTAATAATATTCACTTTCACAGACCGTTAATTTAGATTCCACTAATAAAACAAACATTTCGTTCTTAAAATCTTACCACCACCCCTTTTTTACGTTTCCTTCATATTTTCTAATTTCAAGTCAATTTCAATCGTTATACTTATCACTAACTAATAATTTTATAAAATTTACAACCTCATATTAGTTATTTAAGCTCTTTCTATTTTTTCTTTTATAATTTTTATTTTACTAAAATTAGCATTGTACACATAGTTAGCTTTTGTAAATATTTGTTATTGTTTTCATAATTGTCAAAAGTTATAACTGTAATTTATGTATTAGTTTTAAATGTAGAAGTTCTTTAAGTCATGGTAATTATGTAAGTAGATTAGCTATACTGTTTTTAACCTTACAAAACTAAATTCATCATATTTTAGTCTATGATTAAGGCAAAAATATTCATGCCGAAACGTCAGAATAAACGTTACAATTTGACATTATAGTTCTTATTTTACGAACGAGTGCATCCCAAGAAACCAACAGATCTATATATATATATATATATATATATATATATATATTATATAAAATTTTTAAGGTGTTAGAATCTTCATTGGGAATATGTTCGTCCACTCATTAATAAAACGCTCATTTATAAATTTGTCGACGTTTCGGATAATTTATACTTTCATTAGGACCAAAATTTAACTTACCCACTCGAGCATCACAGGTTAACATTGGTGAATTATTAGCAAACGTGGAATTTATTTTAGAATCTTACACAGAAGCACAACGGCCAGTAATTAGAGCACAAGGAACAAACAAAATTACAAATTTTCTATTAAATCCCCGCAACAATAGAAGAACAAATGTGGAGTGAACGTACATCTTAGCAAAAAAATACTTAAAGAATCATCCCGATTTAACAATTATAAAAGCAGACAAAGGCGAGGTAACGGTGGTACTAAACAAACTAGATTACGAAACAAAATCTTTAGAAATACTAGATGACATTAGTATATATAAAAAGTTAAAACAAGACCCCACGTTTACAATACAAAAAAGAGTAAATGATCATTTAAAAGCATTGTATAAAAAAAAGATAATATCTGAAAATATAAAAAAACAACTTTCAAAAAACAATTTGGTTCCGGGAAAATATTATGGATTACCCAAAATCCACAAGCAAGTTCTCTCGTTAAGGCCGATTATATCATCTGTCAATACACCCACCTATAATATTGCTAAATACATGACCGAAATATTAACAAAAGCATTCCCGGTAAGCGAAAGTTACAGTATTAAAGACACTTTTAATGTGGTGGAGAAGCTCAAAGATTTTCAATTACCTAAAGATTTTATCTTGGTCTCGCTGGATGCCGAATCACTATTCACAAACATCCCATTATCACTAGTTATAAAACTATTAGAAGAAATGTGGGACGAAATTCAACCTCACTGCAATTTTTCTTGTCAACTGTTCATCGCTACAATAAATTTAATTTTCAATAACACCTATTTCTCGTTTCAAAATCAATTTTATTTACAAACATCTGGAACTCCAATGGGTTCACCTTTATCACCGATTATCGCCCAGATTATACTCGATCACTTAATAGAAACAACCCTTCCATCACTTTCATTTCAGATGCCCTTCATACTTAAATTCGTGGATGACATTCTTTGCTCGATACCAAGTAACTCTGTAACGGAAACGTTAAACGCATTCAATAATTTTAATCCTAATCTAAAATTCACAATCGAAGTTGAAAAAAACAATAGTGTTCCTTTTCTTGATATAAAAATAACAAGAGACAATAATAACCAACTAATGCTAGATATATATAAAAAACCCACTGACTCCGGAAGGTATGTTAATTTTTACTCGAACCATACAATTAAACATAAACTTAACACCGTTCTAACTCTAAAAAATAGAATTATTAAAATATGTCACCCACAATTTCTTAAACAAAATTTAACAAACTTAAAAAACACATTAAAAAATAACGGTTATCCTAGAACCCTACTACAAAAAATAATATTTAATACCGCTACCGGAAGTAAAATTGATAAGAGAGCTACCACAACCTTGCATAAAAGCCTTCCCTATATAAGAAATTTAACTCCGAGCTTAATAAAACTATTAAATACACCGGATATGAAGATTGCGGTAAATTATAACAGAACCCTAAGAAACCTCTTCACTCCGCTAAAAAATCCTACAAACAAAAAATTATTAAGTAATGTAGTGTATAAAATTACTTGTGAATGCAATCAATGCTATATCGGGGAAACTAAACAATGGTTACGCAATCGTATAAGCCAGCATAAAAGCGATAATAAAATAAATAAAAAATCTTGTGCTCTTGCAATACATCTAAATAAAGAAACACATAACGCTAATTTTGACGATATACAAATTTTAGAAACAGAAAACAATTACAAAAAACGATTATTTTTGGAATCTTTTCATATTAAAAACAACAATTCTGCAATAAATTTCAAATCCGATATTGATAATTTAAATACAGTTTATTCATTACTATATAAATTAAGTAGGCGCATAAAGACAACAAAGCCATAATTCACACCCACCATGTATGTCGTCAAAATGTAATTCATATAAAATATCAATTCTCAATTGCGATAACTAATCAGTATTAACATGCAAACCAACAACACTATATTGTGAGAATCTTGTTTGAATTAGTGACCGTTCTTATATGTTATAGTTTCTAAGTTTTAAACTAATTTTATTTTTATGACTTATTTTTTCAAATTTGTTTCATGTTTTAAAAGTAACTGCTTTTATTCTATTGATGGTTTTTCGAATTACTCAGAGCTCACATAGATTGTAAGTAACATCTATTTTGTACATTTGTATTACAGCCTATCACTTATAGGTCATGACTAAGGAAATAAATTATCCGAAACGTCGACAAATTTATAAATGAGCGTTTTATTAATGAGTGGACGAACATATTCCCAAAGAAGATTCTAACACCTTAAAAATTTTATATTATATATATATATATATATATATATATATATATATATATATACATACATATTAGGTATTCTAACACAAGATAAGTAGATAAATATTAACCTATTGCAGTTAATAAGAAGAAATACTAACTTAGACTTTTATGCAAAGCTCAAATGATCATTTCAAATCGAGTTAGTAATTGAAAAAAGCAAAATATAAGGGTCTTGGACAGGACTTGAACCTGTATCATCAATGTTGGACTACAGATGTTTCCGTAAAAGATTTTTTGCTTCTTGCAGAGTAATCACAAATATCATATGCGAATAGAAGTTTGTTAGTATGCGACTTCATATGTGTTTGTAAATTATCTTTCAGAGATGAGGCATAATTACACAAATTGCATGCAAATTGACATTTATTGGTAAATTACTTTTATGTAAGCCGCATAATTACATAAATTGCATGGAAATAGCCGTTCATCTGTGTACGACTTCATATGTGTTTGTAAATTGCTTTTTTGTGATGCGGTATAATTACACAAATTGCATGCTAATGGTCGTTCGTTAGTGTGCGACTTTATATGTATTTTCAAACTAGTTTTGTATAATGTGGCCTAATGACATAAATTGCAAGAGAATGGACGTTCGTTAGTATGTGACTTCATATTGTGATGCGGCATAATTACCCAAATTGCATGCGAATGGACGTTCATTGGTGTGCGACTTCATATGCGTTTGTAAATTGTTTTTGTGATGCGGTATAATTACACAAATTGCATGCGAATGGACGTTCGTTAGTGTGCGACTTTATATGTTTTTTTTTAACTATGTTTATGTAATGCGGCATAATTGCATAAATTGCATGCGAATGGTCGTTCGTTGGTGTGCGACTTCATATGTGTTTGTAAATTGCCTTTTTGTGATGCGGTATAAATACACAAATTGCATGCGAATGGACGTTCATTTGTGTGCAACTTCATATGGTTTTTTAAACTGTTTATGTAATGAGGCATAATTGCATGCGAATGGACGTTCGTTGGTGTGCGACTTTATATGGTTTTTTAAACTATGTTTAACTGATGAGGCATAATCGCATAAATTGCATGCGAATGGTCGTTCGTTAGTGTGCGACTTTATATGTATTTTCAAACTAGCTTTGTATGAAGTGGCATAATGACATAAATTGCAAGCGAATGGACGTTCGTTAGTATGTGACTTCATATGTGTTTGTAAATTGCTTTTTTGTGATGCGACATAATTACACAAATTGCATGCGAATGGACGTTCGTTGGTGTGCGACCTCATATGTGTTTGTAAATTGCCTTTTTGTAATGCTGTATAATTACACAAATTGCATGCGAACGGACGTTCGTTTGTGTGCGACTTTATATGGTTTTTAAAACTATGTTTATGTAATGAGGCATAATTGCATAAATTGCATGCGAATGGACGTTCGTTTGTGTGCGACTTTATATGGTTTTTTAAGCTATGTTTATGTAATGAGGCATAATTGCATAAGTTGCATGCGAATGGTCGTTCGTTAGTGTGCGACTTTATATGTATTTTCAAACTAGCTTTGTATGATGTGGCATAATGACAAATTGCAAGCGAATGAACTTTCCTTAGTATGTGACTTCATATGTGTTTGTAAATTGCTTTTTTTTGATGCGGCATAATTACACAAATTGCATGCGAATGGACGTTCGTTGGTGTGCGACCTCATATGTGTTTGTAAATTGCTTTTTTGTGATGCGGTATAATTACACAAATTGCATGCGAACGGACGTTCGTTTGTGTGCGACTTTATATGGTTTTTAAAACTATGTTTATGTAATGAGGCATAATTGCATAAATTGCATGCGAATGGTCGTTCGTTAGTGTGCGACTTTATATGTATTTTCAAACTAGCTTTGTATGATGTGGCATAATGACATAAATTGCAAGCGAATGAACGTTCGTTAGTATGTGACTTCATATGTGTTTGTAAATTGCTTTTTTTTTAATGCGGCATAATTACACAAATTGCATGCGAATGGACTTTCGTTGGTGTGCGACTTCATATGCGTTTGTAAATTGTTTTTTTGTGATGCGGTATAATTACACAAATTGCATGCGAATGGACGTTCGTTAGTGTGCGACTTTATATGTTTTTCTAAATTATGTTTACGCAATGCGGCATAATTGCATAAATTGCATGCGAATGGTCGTTCATTAGTGTGCGACTTTATATGTATTTTCAAACTATCTTTGTATGATGTGGCATAATGACATAAATTGCAAGCGAATGGACTTTCGTTAGTATACGACATCATATGTTTTTGTAAATAACTTTTCAGTGATGCGACATAATTACAAGTATTGCATACAAATGAATGTTAGTTAGTATGGAACTGTATTATATATCAGCGTTTTTCTGAGATTTGGTAAAATCACACAAATAGCCGAAGTATTCACGTTCGTTAGTATGTGACTGTATAGGTAAATGTAAAAAAACCTTTGTGATGCGATATATTCACTAAACTTGCATGCAAAATGTTCGTCAAAATGGAAGCGCATATAAATTCTCAATTTGCTTTTACAACATGCAGCGTAAGCAAATAAAAATCATACGAATGGTCATTCGTTAGTATGTGAGCACATACAAACTTTGATGAAACTTTTATAGAGGAAACAAAAATTAATAAATTATATGTTAATGGACATTCCTTAGCATGTGACCGTGCTATATATTGGTGAGTGACTTTTGTGCTGTGCAAATAAAATTTCAATGAACAATGTTTGCAGGTGAGAACGTACACTTCTTAATATGTCAATTATTGGTAACGTACAGTAAACCCATAAACTCCCGTTTATGTAAATAGCGTATTCCGATACTATTCTACTTTTGGAGGCGAGTTGGTCCGATGTTTATAAAGGCATTTCCTCTTAATACCAGA
This sequence comes from Platerodrilus igneus, assembly GCA_036346225.1. Classification (NCBI taxonomy): domain Eukaryota; kingdom Metazoa; phylum Arthropoda; class Insecta; order Coleoptera; family Lycidae; genus Platerodrilus; species Platerodrilus igneus. The sequence continues at coordinate 2,864,582 of JARFIW010001125.1, forward strand.
CATGATCTCTTACTAAACGATAAATTCTGTTAGACACTTTTTACTTCAATATTATCTAACGATCGTATCGTTCACAGGAGCTTGTTAAAGGACCTGAATACAAAGGATTAATTTGTCTTAATTTTAAACACTTTTTGCCGCAACTATGTGGATGTTAATTTACCTTAACGTGTTCTTTACATACTTAAAACTTTAACAATATCTAACCCATTATCAACGTAGCAGCCATTTTAATAAATGTCCTTAAATGTATTTCATAGGATTAAATGATTTATATACCACGGCGTCGTTTTAGAGTAAGCAGACGGGATTAAATTTACTAATGAACTAGAGAAACGCCTGAAACTATTTTACGATTAGTCTATTGGATATTACCCACTCCTTATACATGCGCCACACCCACACATATGACGACTTGCTCTTATACCGTTAATTCTAACTATTTAAAATCGAATGCTTTTTAATATCAACGGTTGAGAGAGAACGCAATTAAGTAATTTTTGTGTAAATAATTAATGATTAAATGGTACAATATAACATACGATTAGTCTGTTTACACTCCACATCGTGATATTTTGGTCACCGACCCCATGGGCGTTTAAATTACAAATCCGAAACAATCTACAAATGATGTGTAGATAAAGTTGTTTTGTTACGTGATAGTTCAGACTTTTGATTATCTGATGGTGACAGTGCTGACGATTTTGCTTATAAGTTGTTAAAATGGTTTTTAAGTAGGTGGTATTACATTATATACATATAGTAGGTTATGGATCTGCTGATTGGATGGATTTCTAAATAACAAATTGCATATATTGAATCTTGGACAAATTTTAAAAGATTTTTTGCCTAAAAGATCGGTTTGGTATATGTCGACAATCGACATGAAGAACTGGGCGTCGATGCTGTAGTTTTGACGCAAGTCCAGGTGCTAATTCAAATAATCGGTAAACTTTAAAATAATTTAATTATAAATTATTTAAATTCTACATTTGTGAGTTCTATTCCCGGTTCTTGCTGTAGATGGTAAGGCAGCTTCGAATAAGTACTGACTTTCTATTTCTAATCTTTACTGTTTTATACCCAAAAGGCTAGAAGAGTTTATCCAAACCGATTCAGTTTGTGCTTAAATAACTTATAATTTCCTTATTACAACAAGGACCTAGTTACTTCATAGTTCATATCTCATCCGTCTTTCAATTGCATGAGGTCAAATATCTGAATGCTTAACCCACTGAACATAATACTATTTACATTATTACTTATTACATTACCTTGCATTCATTAATTAGAAAATATCCATACTACCAATTATAAGGAATAAGCTTATTTCTTATTTTCTGTAACAAAAAATTTCCTACTTGTGAAATGTATGATTTTTAATCTGTACATTTATGTAAAATATATTTCGAATAGTTTTGTAAACAGCCTTCAAAGAATTGTACTTTGTCGCTACAGACTTATATCAAATAGTATTTCAAGAAAATATTCAAATGGTCTTTCTAAACTTCATTCTGAACGGACCTGCACCTTGAAGAAGTTTGAAAGTACTAGAATGGGTAGAATGACTTGCGTGTTTCAGTGAGCTAAAGAGCCGAACTATAGGTTTAACCAAATAGTGGGGGTCTTTACTGAGGAACCAGACAAAAACAGGTCCCCGAAAGGGGGCAATATTGTAATATTATAAATTGTAGTTTATATGTAGAAGAGACACGTCCGCGTCGTTGTTCATGACCGCTAATGACAGCATGATCACTTCGAGAATAGTCTAAAACGAGTATAGCGTACACTGTTTCGTATTAATTAAAACTTAAACTATATTGGAATAAAGTTGTGCAGTGCGCTTGCGCCTCTTATAGTGAAACGCGTACGAAAGTGGTTTTGTAAAGTTTATCGAAGACCTTTCATTCGACCTAGTACCGAAACAGTTGTGTCAGGACAACCCATACAGACAATAAAGTTTAGTGCCTGTAACAGTGCATTCAACTGACTCCCCGGGGGCATTGCAGCAACATTGAAGAGGACCACACATCAAGGACAATATTGGTGAGTGAATTTATGCATTTTGTTTGTCTTTACAGCATACAATGTTCGCATTTAAAGTTCGCGTTTTGTTATACTTTCGCAATACAGTCCACTAAAATTAATAAGACGCGCCAGCACATTATTCAAATTAATTAATTACAGTTTTGGTCCTTCTTTGCATGATAGAACTGTCCGTGGTTAATAGATTAATTTGGTTCGTTATAGCTTGTATGTATGTAAAACTTCGATTAGCAAATATTCGCATCATATTTGTATTTACATATATATAAAAAAAATTCGATTCATTGTCTATTAATTGTAGATAATTATTTTGATTATATATATTACGATTTATCAATAATTTAGTTAGAGAGCATTATTAATTATTTTCAGCAAAAGCTTCAAAGTTGTCCTATTGTATAATTTCGTTTATCTGTCTAGTAGATCAATTCCTTTGGCTTAAGTACAGCTGAAAACAACGTACCTGTTTTATCGTTATACGTACCTGCAATCTTAAGGGTTTATAACCACTAAATATTTTAGCTACATTTTTTGTTTAAATGACTAAATTGTTTAGGTATTCTATAAACCTTCTAGTTATGGGTTGTCATTTCGTTTAAAATAAGCTTTCTAAAATACAATAGGAATTTTTAGGTATCTAACTATTCATTTCGCATTTTACATTACAAATTAGGTACTGACTTTATTGGATCATTTTCAGTGATTGAATTTACAATAAGACTATTGTTGATCGTTGTTAATTGAAATAATTGTCGTTTGTTATTTTCATACAAAATGCCTGACACAGATACGTTTGTAACCTTATTAAAGCTCTATGCTGCTAGGATTCATGAAATTTTGGAACTTTCTGAGAAGGCACAATACAATGATTCGATACATAAATTATTTAAGTTGAAATGTCGAATGGTTGAATCTATCTACAAGGATTTTACTGAAAGGTATGTTAGCGTATTCGTAAAAACAGAACCTGAATTGCAACCTGCTTTAGAAAATTTGTGTTGAAACGTAGATGATAAATATTATTCTATCCTTTTGATAGAGCAGGAGATATTTTCTGCTGAAGTGAAAACTCCGCCTGCGTGTCACACAATTCGACAAGACAATAATTTTACACCTAGAGTAAAATTACCAAAAATTACTCTACCACATTTTGATAATGACCCTAGAAATTTTAAGACCATCAAGGATATGTTTGATGTTTTGACAGATAAATAACCGCATTTAATGGACATCGAAAAGCATTCCTACCTTCTTTGAAGCTTGTCGAGTGAATCATTGACATTGTTGCGGTCTATTCCTCTTTGTCATGAAAATTACAAATTAGCATATGACACTGTATGTTCTAGATATAATAATAAACGTCTTTTGGCTAATCACCATTGGGGTTTAATAAAAAATTACCCGCCAATGCATGCGGAAAACGTAAAACAACTTCGAAATTGAATTTACTGTTTCACTTAAAACATCGATTTTGGGATCGTTACGATTTGATGTTGAAAGTTGGGATTTTGTTCTTGTAAATCTTTTATTATGTAAACTCGATGAAGAAACTCGAAAACGTTTCGATTCAATTGCGTCAAAGACTTTTTGTCAAAACAATGTGTAGCCTTAGAAAATCTTGTCTCAAGCAAACAACCGAAAGCGCTTAAAGGTACTATTAATAAACAAGGTCTCACTCGTTCGAATTCTGACTTGAAACCTAAGACATTCGTAGCTGAAACTAACACTTCTCCTAAGAACAACTCGTTGTCCTGCATTCTTTGCAAGGGAAATCATGTGTTGTATTCGTGCGAGCAATTTCTTAAATTGTCTCTAAACAAGCGTTACGAGCAAGCCAAACATCTTCGGTTATGTTGGAACTGTCTTTGACCAAATCATATCATGTTGTCTTATCCGTCAAAAGTTTCGTGCAAAACTTGCAATAAAAATCATCATACACTGTTACATTTTGTGCACTCGACCGCTAGGTCACCACCTTCTTCAACTCCAACGCGTGAAGGGAATTTGCAAATCAGTTCGTCTAATAATGCTACTTGTACTACAACAGTTGGGTCTGAGGTGACAGCTTGTCTAGCTCTGCTACCCACGGTTTGATTGGAAATTCTCGACAAGAGAAATCAACCTCAAATTATTCGTGCTCTAGTAGACACTGGGAGTCAAATATATATCCGGACATATGTCGATGCGCATCCCTGTCGGCCTAGGTCGGATAACAACATATTCGACTATCTTCGACAATATACGCCCCTACTCCGTAGAATACATAAGAGAACAATTTTTTCGTATTCAATTTAGTATTCGATAGTAGCTAGAACGGTAAACATGAGCGTCTCAAAGGTGATTAACGTTTCTCAACTTCTTGGGAATAAAGTGAAACCGACAAATGAGCGATTTGGATTATGACTGTTGGCAGAAAATATGTGCAACAATAATCTGGTGACAGATATTGGTAATATTTGTTATGTCGAAGGCGAACAGATACTGACTGGTGGACTACACACACCAATTACAGAACTATTTTGTGACAATATAATGTTGGTTAAAATTTGCGACTTTTCTGACGCCAAACAAACATCTGCAAACAAAAGGATGTTTATCCTAAAAAAAGAAATTTGTGGTGCATTTAACAGCTATCTACGAAGAAAGTTCGACCGATTTGTTTCCGCTAGGCATGGTGTTAAAGCTAAGCTTCCGTTTTCTCTGGAAAGCACTAACAAGATGGGCCAGAGAGTAAAAGAAATTATCGAAAAAGAAAACCTCGAATGCATTAGTAAAAAATTCCAAAATCCTATGTGTTCCATACAAGGTGGAACTAGCAGATGTTAAGTTGGAAACTTTATTGGAGGAACTACCAGATATATTAAACGAAGTCGAAAAAGATTATTTCTATCTTTTTGACATGGATGTAACCCAAGATTTTGCGGGCATATTTAGCAAGATGGAGATGTGTAATTATTTAACTACAAAGCATAACTTTTGCTATAAGGGAGAATACGAAGAAAAGTGTAATATTATAGTTGACAACGATAAAACTGCGGGGATTGATTGTTTAACATGGCTAACAACCAATGCAAGAATTAAAATATACAACAAATTTGTGTGTCAGATAACAAGTCCTGGTGTTAATAAACAACTTGTCAATCATATACTAGATTTTTACGTTGTCCAGATGTACGTTTAAGGGAAACTTTTGCGTCTACTATGGCCAAAGAACGTGGTATTACGCAATTGGAAACGACAATATACAACTGTGCAATTGGAAGCTATGTCAGTGCGGAACGGGTGTATAATCCCTTAAAAGACTGTTTAACCTTATTGGAAGATAGTAAGTTATACTTCCTAAAGGCGCCAATGTACTCGGTACCACTTGCCAAAATGTGGACTAAGCTATCGGCCAAGCTACAAAATAGCTGCTGTTTAGTGTATAATAACCTGCTACAGTACATGTATTGGGGGAATGGTAATACAAAGAAATTGACGGGCTTGCAAATTAAGTTGTCCGAAAAACCAAAGGAAAGGGAAAAATTGATAAAGTATGTGCTTTCGGCTTTTAGTTTTAACTATTTACCTGTAAATTATTTGGAGATAGTAGAGGAAGATAGCCCAGATAAAATAAAAATCTTACACAAGAGCTACATTAAAGCAGGTAGTACATATTTTACACAATCTGCAACACCATATTCTACAATTCCAAAAGAAATAGTCATTTCGGAATTGGGATTGATAAATACACCTAACATTCGCCCAGAGGTTGTACGACAACGCGTAAATATTGGTAGTAAACTCTATCCGTTTACGCTAAAGGAAATTGCTCCATTATGCATACCATACGCTGTAAGTGGAAGAAAAAGACAACTGGAATTAGAGGAAATGGATGCAAAAAAGCGAAAGTTGGACTACATGGAAAACACTGCGATAATACGCGAACAATACAAAGATGTGTTAGACAAAGAACATCTTATTAGAGAAAATGAGGAAGAATTAAAAGATTATTTTATGTGCCGATAGACTGACTTAGATACATCCGGGTTGTACAAGCTGTATGCATTTGCGGTTAGTAAGAAAGACTCTTTTAGTTATGTAGGCGTCCTTGCGGAAAAGGATGGAACTAAATCCGTATACTTTTTAAAAGGTTATTCTAAAAACCTATTTATCGAAATGGCTGATAACAAAGACGATCTAAGGATGCGGGTTTCGTAATCTTTGCGTATACGACATGCAAAAAGGTTGCGCTAAACATTGTATATTGGCGTAGTAAAGAACCTTTCGGATCATTTAAAACCGAGGGTTTTACAACCTATAACAACCATATATTCCCGAAAGTGGTGGACATGCAACTACGCAACAGTGTGTGGGAGAAAAAGGATTTTCTCCAACACCGACAAGAAAAAGTCGATCAAGCTAACAAGATACGTATGCAGGATATAGTGGGAAAGCTGCGATTAAAAGATTGTCACAAGCTGCAAGAATTACACGAAGGAATGGATCTGGTTGTCGGTGGAATCAAAGACTTTAAATATAGAGGCAAACTTCGGTACATTTTACAATTCGAAACCCTAGACGATCTTTATGTATCAAACTATTGGTTAGAAAAGGAGATAGAAGACTTGGGTGTCGATTTAAATTTTAAGCTGCGAATAAAATTAGATAAAATTAAAACCACTGCAAACAAACATAAAGAAAGGACTGTCTTCTGTGTATAACTTTGTATTAAAATTAAGTTTAAATGACTCCATTTATTTATAAAAGGCTGTGACGTTACCCCGAAATAGCAGTCGCACAGAGAGGGGTGTGCATGGGTAGCGAGCATGGGCAGGGGTGCGTACGCGCAGGGGTGTTCATGGGCTGGGATGTGTCTGGGCGTACACGAGGGAAGCGGATGTTAACAGTCACCAAGCATCCAATTCTTTATTTGGATGGTATCAAGTACTTGCCTGCGTATGTATCCGGAGTAAAAGAATACGATTTGCATACGCAGCTTATTAATAAAATTAGTTTATCGAGGGAAGATGACAAAAGGTACATCATTCCTAATAGTACAACAATTTAGGCATGGAGGCATAAAGATATAAGATAGTTGTTTATATTTGTATAGATTTTGTAAATCTATTGTGTATATTAGTTTTAAGATTCCATAATTTTTAAGTTCTTCTCCCACCTTCCAAATCCTTCCGGCTTCTATCCTGGTTGACAGAGTATACGTGTTATCTCCACGTGGTATTCGCGGGACACAGCGGTTTTAGATTTCTCGGGAGATGGTTGGCTAAGGCATATGTCTTGGGTAGCGAAAAAGGTTTTAAAAATGGTGTTAAATAAAGATGAGCAAAAATTAGTGATTTGGGTCTTTAAAACGCATAACTTTGTATGGGGTGGTCCTATTTAAAATCTATTTACAGATTTGGAGTCCCTAGAAAAATTTAATATTAGTTGATACCTAGCAAAATATATTTATCTTAAAAGAGTGACTACCTTGCGTATAATAAACACAATATACCGCATGTCAACAAAAAAAGTTGTAGGGAAAATTAAAGACGTATTTAATGGGGGTCCAGTATTAGAATTTGTTGGTAGTAATGTTAAGTCCTACTGTATTGTAGGCGAGAAAGATACGATTAAAAGATTAAAGGGTCTCATGAATTGTGGTTAAGTAAAACCGAGGGTCTTACAACCTATAACGAGCATATACCTCCAAAAGGAATGGACATGCAACTACGCAGCAGTGCGTGGGAGAATAAGAATTCTCTCTAATAAGAAATTAAAGTTTCTATGTACGTAGCACCAGTCATTGGGAAATGGTAGAAATGTTAAACCTATAAAGACGATTAGTAATTGTGGTTTAGAAAAATAATATTAGTTTTCTTGGACTAAATAAAATAGCTTAGACTGATTAATGTATATAGTTACATATTTTCGTACACATCCACAAACATCTGCTTACGTCCGTATACGGACATGGCGATGCCGGTAGTTTTTGTTTAACAAATAGTAGGAGAGATATATTAGGTGTTAGTGTGCGGAAGCCCATAGGATCGTTGGATTCAAAAAGAACGGTGCGGCGGGATGTATGGTGGCTCCCCGTTAGAATAATCGAAAGTGGTTAATCAATCGTATTAGATGTTTAAATATGCGAAAGTGTAAAAGCCTACATAAGCAAAATTTAATTATCAGACGAAAAAGTGCGCGATGTGCTATAGAAAGTATAAAAAATGGTGCTTTGCATCGGTCCTAACAGTAAAAAGGAGAGTGACTTTTTTTCTAGCAACTACAAGAATAGCAGTAGCGCAGAGAAGGGGTATGCATGTATTATACAGTGCACTGTTAGTTTACGCGTAGCTCGGATGTGTAATTGATCACGACTTAAAGATTCCTCGGAGGTTTAAAAATTCTCAGCCCATTGTCGTTTGAAAAATGTTTGTAAATTATCAGAACTGGGGTGAGTCGAAGTATAATGGATGATTGACCGAGTTTTTTCTACCTTTTACAAGAGAATCGGGGTTGACAGACATCGAGCACCTAATTCTCTATTTGGGTGATATCGAGTACTTACCGGTTCTAGAAATCATTACGTGCGGCCGACCGCTATGTGGAAGATTTGGTTCTAGGAAATGAGCAACCTACGAAAGTACGGAATACTTGGTATTAATGCTAATTGGTTTAGTGGCCGCGCTCGTACACTCTTTGAGTGTCTTCGGCAATCTTCGATTGTTTCCAAAGAAAATATTCAACCTGCCATCCCAGAAAATATGACGTAGAAGTGATTTAAAATTAAATTTCTTTATTAGTAAGTATTCTGTAGACAACAAGTTTGGTATTCCCTTAGTAAAGGTTTAAAGTGTTTTTATTGAGTTTTTGTTTATAGTAGCACTGCATCTTCTACAGCACGACTTGCAGACAATTTGTGTGTGTGCTACCACCCTTTTGGATTTTTAATATGCACGCGATCTGTATAACATGGAAGACGTTTCCGCTGTTTCTACTAACGGCATTCGCACCATCGACGAAGCGAACCAGGTGCATGCATTGGCGCTAAATGTATTGGACGAGCAGCAAGGATTATGGCGTCATTTAGTCCCCCGCTGAATCCCCAACTTCGTTCGGGTGTCTTCGGAAACCTTCGGTTTGCATTCTATAGGGTACATAAAGCCGGTGCGCAAGAGTAAACTCTTTAGTTATAAGTTAGTTCGCTTACAAGTTTAACCAAAGTGCTATAGTGCGGATTTTGTTTTGTACTAAAATGGTATCTGCAAACGTTTTTAAGTGCAACTCTTGCGGTGCTTCCTATACCTGGAAAAATGCTCTCAAACGGCACCAGAACAAATGTCGTGGTGTAACATCGTCTACGGTTAAGCTTATACATCCGTCCGCAGCAAAGTACTTAAACTGTGGGACTTGCGGTATCGCTTTTACGAGAATGGACAACTTACAGCGACACAAGGAATAACAGCATGGTATGTCATTAAGCCGTAAACGTTCAACTACGCCCGCTGTTAAAGGGTCTTGTACGAAACAACCACGAATTATGTGTAAAGTGTGCGATTTCGAAATGGAAAAAACTATGTATGCCTCACACTTAAGGAGTAACAAACATAAAAATGCATCAGTTACCGCTACTAACGACAATGGTGTAGAAATGGTTAGTACAGCGTTTAACAACCGTATAGCTAGCTATCGCATAAAGAACGCCAGTGTCGACGATGGAGTGTCCGAGTTTCTTTGGAAGCAGAAAGAGCGATTTATTCGATTAATAAATGAAAAAAGAATACAACATATAGCAATTAAAGTCTATTGCGAACTCTCCGGCGTTTACACCAAAATGGCTGCGACAGAGGGTGTAAAGAACGTGAAATCCTTTAACACAAAAAATGTGGTTATAACGTCTTCTAGTAATCTGGAAAATATGTACGAGGTCTTAAGCGAAACCATAAGAACAAAATCAGAGGAATTTGAAACATGCGGGTCCGGTTGGTCTTTGGAAAAGGTGCTCTATTTAGAAATAAATATTAATAAGTATAAGCCGATATGAGAAGTTCTAGGTTAAGAATAAAAAATTGTGAATATGTATTTAGAAATGCGGTTTACAAAATTTAAACTGTATTAGTAAAAATTGTTTGTAATAAAAAGTTTTAAGAATTGTTTTTAGATTTTCTTTTAGGTATGAGCTGCAGGAAAGTTATAAAGTGGTGTAAAGTGGTAAGGGGTAGTTCGATTTTAAATCTATTTAGAGATTCGGATTGTGCATAAAATTCTAGACTCACAAGATGTGCTACATGTATAAAAAATTTATAAGGACAGTCAGAAATCGCTACCAGCAAAAAATCTTAAAATTGGGGTAGCTCTCTGGGGGATGGCGTTATCTAAAAAATTTAAAGAGATTTGTGTAGCTGAGAAAATTCTAATATTAATTGATACCAAACAAAGTACATTTATCTCGAAAGATGAGTTAAACAAGATAGAATGTATGGTGTAACATTAAAAGCGAGTAGTGGTACGGTCGCGGTATGCTCGCTAGAAGGTATGTGTGTAACTTTGTAAGTAGTCCGATTTTAAATCTGTTTGCAGATTCGAATTCTGCGTAAAATTCTAAGCTAATTTAATGTATCGCAAGACTAAAAAAAATGTTTAAGGACGGTCGGAAATCGCAACTGGTAAGAAATCTTAAAATCAGGGTAGCTCCCTGGGGAATGATGCAATCTGAAAAATTTCTAGAGATTCGGGTAGCTGAGAAAATTCTAATATTAATTGATACCAAACAAGATAGGTTTATCTCGAAAAATGCAATGGCTAGTCGAAGAAAACTATTTGGTTCAGATGTGGGAGCAAAGAGCAAAATTTAGAGGTTTGGGAGCTTTAAAGTGTAACTTTGCAGGCCGTAGTCGGATATTAGATCTGTTTGCAGATTCGGATTCTGCGTAGAATTCTAGACTAGCAAGATGTGTCGCATGGCTAAAAAATGTTTATGAACGGTCGGAAATCGCAACAGGTACGAAATCTTAAATTTGGGGTAGCTCCCTTGGGGATGGTGCAATCTAACAAATTCCTAGAAATTCGGGTAGCTGAGAAAATTCTAATATTAATTGATACCAAACAAGATAGGTTTATCTCGTGGGTGGAAATGTGGAGAAAGATTTATCTCGCGCGCGAAAAGAATGCGGGTGTGATGTAATCAAAATGGTTGTGGGGGTGTCCGAGCAAGGAGGAGAGCAAGGAGAGCAAGGAGGAGATTCATCTAAATTTCATCTCTACATTTCCTCCTTATGGGAATTTACATGTAAATTTGGTCCAGATGTGTGGGGAAATGAGGATGCTGGGGGAAATGAGGGGGTGATTACGCCCATAATGTACTACTTATACAACTCACGATTGACGATTGGGCAATACGGTACAAATCGAAATATTTATTACTCGTAATATTGTGAAATTAATTATTTTTGCTGAATAATATTGCACTGAATAAAATAATTAAAACTATATGCCTTTATAGGCGTCAAAAAAATTGTTACAAACCAACAACAGCATAAAGATAGTATAACTGCCCGATTAGGTTTATAATACTTATTCCTAGCGCACCCACAAAAATCAACGTGTGAAAATTAAAGTAGATCCTGTTTAACGAATGTATTATAAAACTGGCCCACAAGAACAATCATGTAAAACCCATTATAGCATAGTAACAATTTTTAAGTATATTTCTAACACCCAAGGACACCAAAGTTAATTTATCGAATTACAAATAAAGTAAGTCATTTAACTACAATAAATATTGAATAATTGAACAGTTCTCCAAACGTAAAAACAAACATTTATTAAAATAGGGTACGTAGTGTAAAATGGAAAAAATTTGCAAACTACGAAATAGAACGTACAAACTCCTACGCATTTTCGATTATCTAATTAAAAGTTAAACGGCCTACAAACGAGCAATGTATTGTACAATTTGTAGTACAATCGCAATTGCTTCGATAGTTTCAACGATAATTGTAGGATAGTAGAGTTGTGGTACGACCTGCGGTATGATGCGCAGTACCAATCATTCGCAGAATCTAACGTATAACCAGCTTACAGAGTTACAATGACCGTTGTAGAGCAATTTTATTCCATTATAAAGATTGTTTAGAACAATAATAATAAAGACAGGAACTCAAAATAAAAATTTTGGGAATTATTTATACAAATGTATAGAGAACGTAAGTGCTGGGACGTAAAATCGAAGGTAACTCTTATAAAATAAATGAAATGCCAGCCAAAGGAACCGTTCCGTTTGCGATACACCAATAATATATTGTAACATATTTTTTTGACGTGGTTTTTTGGTTTACTACGCCCAGTTTACCAATTATTTACTTGGGTAATTAGTTTTTAGTATTAATTATAAGACGGTCATTGACAATATAATTCAATTAGGGGTGGAGTAGTATTTAAAATGCATAATATAGGTTCATGATTCAATGAATGGTTATTTGAAGTTTGTTCGTTATGACAAGTAAAGTACATACAAGTTTCTGATTATTTCTTAATTTTGTTCTTATATACACTATCCTAAATCCATTTCTGTTTCACTTCTTCTATGCTGATAATGTACGTAAAGTATTACTTGATTGCCGCCCCTCTTAAGTTTTTCTAGATCAGCCCCTGAACATTGCAACCACAGTTTCATCTATTCTTCATAGATCCATTCGGTGATTTACACCGACCAAATACAATATACCAAGAAAGACCTTTAATTCAATAATACGTTTTTTTTACATCCCGTTCTTAAGTACGATTTGGAAAAATTTATCTCATTTTAATATTTGTATATTTCACAAATTGTAGTATACTGACAAGAAAAAATAATTGCCAACTATCTAGAATACGTGTATTGTGCGTGCATTGCGTTGCTTATTGCTTCCGATAGCTTCGTGAGTAGGTTTTCCTTTGTAGTCCGGTTTGTTTAGGCATCTAACGTATGTTTACACTTTAGATTGTCAAATTATAACGTTCAAACAAAAGGTCGTTAAGTGCTAAATTATTTGCACTTGATACTTTCTCCAAACAAATAAGCTCTTCTGCTGCATTATCGTCCATGTCATTGATATCTTATTTACAATCCCCAATATCAAACTTCTCGTTAGTAACCATCACGTTAATTGCATGAACCTTCAGTTTATTTTGCATACGAGTATGTCATTGCTAACGGTAGTGTTCCTAGTCTCACTACCTTCATTATCAACGGTCAATGCGAAACTAATTTAAAGCGGCACTAATTTGTTGAAGAAGTATGGAGAAAAATTACCGAATTTTTAAAAAAGTACACGTTTATTGATACACCCTGCGTCCATAGATACAAGCACTTTAAGGGTTTACCGTTAATTCTTGGGACAGACACGCACACTATTCCGAAACTACACCTAACATTTAAGAGTATCATTTAACAGAGCCTAAAGTAATAAACATCTGGTTAGACAAAAATATAAAAAAAGAAGCCTGACAGGGAAAAACCGACGGCGCCGGTGATGAAGGGTTAATATATGAGCGTATAAATGTATTTTCTGTTAAAGCATTATTACATACAAAACATGTAAATGAACGTAGGTTACTATGTAATCGCACATTTGTTTTTAAACTATTCTTCTCTGATGCGAAAAGCGAAATATTCACATATTGCAAACATGTGGGATGTTGATTTAATACGGGACTACAAAAATAATTTTGTAATACAAATTAAGCACACAAATGAATGTTTCTTAGTATGTGATAGCAAATAGCTTTTTCTATACGGAATAGCAACACAAATTGCATGGGAACAAACGTTTTAGTATAACCCCATAAATGCACTTGTAAATAATACTTTTGTGATGTATAATCACATAAACTGCATACGAATGGGCGTTCGTTAGTATGCTACCTCAAATGTTATCTGTAAATTACTTTTATATAATGTGGAATAATCGCACAAGTAGCAAACGCATGGACGTTCATTAGCATTATGTCTGCAGATGTTTAATCTATTTACTTAATAAGAACCAACGTAAAGCATAATAATGCTACACAATCCACTAAATAAATATTACATATTGTCCAATAAAATATTAGCTTTCAATTCAAATTTTAATTTATGCGGTGACAAAAGATACTTTTCTATTAGTGTCATTCTTAGAGCTCCCTCTGTTAGACAATTGTAAGATTAAGCTTGTTGTCAAGCGGTAACTCGCGTGAGATTATCACTTCCAATACAGCTGTCGTCAGAAGAAGTCGAATTGTTCCTTGAACGCAAGGACGATGACGTTTGAGGAATCCACGTGTTGGAAGCACGTAAAATTTAAAATTGTTTTCGTGAGATAATATCGTCTCCGACGGCACTTATGTTGTCCACTTGGTGGAGAATAGCTCGCAGTTGACGAGGAATTATTTTGTTTGAAGGGCCTTTGGTGAACAGTAAGTACCACTGCTTTCGTAATCCTACTAAATAAATATTTTCAGTGCAACTTTGAAATAATATGCAACTTTGAAATAATATGTAACTTTGAAATATTATGCAACTTTTAGTTAACAGAACTTTTGTTTAACGTAAAATTTTGAATAACATACAATTTTGTTAGCATGTAATTTTATTTAATATGCAACGTAAATTCAATCAACATACAACGTAGGAAATTTTAGAAAAATTTAAGAATTTAACCTTTGTACGAATGTGGATTTGACGAGTATCAATTAGTTAATATGGACGCCGTGATATGGTTTGGAGCTTCAATAAGCAGCAAATTTGCTTGTACTGAATTGGAGATTTCCTTTATTTAAGTGCTGAAGCAAGACGCCTAGCAGGTATTTTTCCGTCAGATGAACATCTGGTATGTAAATTTGCTTTCGTATGTCCGCTGTAGCATGGATATAGCAGACAAATAATTTTTTGTTTAATTAAGTGATTTGAACTTCAAGTTAGGTGAATGACAGACTATATATTTTTCATATTAAACAACATTTTTAAATCTTTTTATTAATACATTGAAATTACGGAAGATGTCATTATGAGATAAGGAAAGTTAATTCTAGATTTTATGAAAATTGATTTAATTATTTGAAACATGATTTACTCGAATCATTAGAAATTAAATTTATACGTTACATATTTCACTAATAGCTGAGTGGAATATTTTTTTGTGAGGTTATAGTAGATCTACTCAAACCAACCGAAATTGTTATATATAGTTAATTATTCAAAAAGTAAACTCAGGCTCACTCGATTTTAAGTAAAATTTGGCTAGATATTTCTAATAGAAATGACCATATTTTAACGGTGAAAAGTACTTATTATACCAAGTACTTATGTACATATTTTTCTAGAATTTAAATTAATCAAAATTATATTAAAGGAAAAAGATGTTTTGTAAATAGCACAATAACTGAATACTGAAGGAATAGATTTTTATTTTGGTCAAGACTATTCTTTTTAATTGGAATGAATGAAGGTTGATTCGAATTAAATTTTTAAATTTTGGGTATAAATGCACAAACAGTGTTATCTTTGTTTAATCTGTTCACAGGTGTAGCAGTGATGTATAAAGGTCAAAGTCGAGCCATAAGGTAAGAAACTTTAGAGATTGAGTTGTTTTTAATAAATTGTATAGCGGTAATTGAATAAAGGTTTCCGCATTCGCCTTGTACAAGGGACTTAAGTCTCCTTCGTATAGAAAAATTCGGTGGCGCCATATTCTTTATATTTTTGGTCGCAGTCCAACCCCGACCCACAGCTCATGTTATACCCAGAGCAAATAGTTCGACTAACCGCTTAGGCTTTTGAGATTTCCTCAACTATGAGCCATTTTCCATCGGAACTTGCCGTGGGCTCTATCCGCTTACTGGAAATCCTCGTAAAATTTTCTTGTGCCTTTCAGCTGGTCACATAGAAAGAAAACCTAATAGGAAAAATCCCTTAATATATATGAAAGGCTATAGCATGTGACCGACAATGTGTTTGTAAATTACTTTTATATATTGTGGAATTGTGATACACATTGCAAACGTCGTTCATTTTGTATGCGACCGAAAATGTATTTGCAAATTACTCTTTTGAAATGTTGTATAATCACACAAACTGCATGAAAATGGACGTTTGTTAATATGCGACCGAAAATGTTTTTGTAAATTATTTTTATTTGATGCGGTATAATCACACAAGTTGCAGGCAAATGGGCGTTCGTTAGTATGTGATCGAAAATGTTCCAGTTGACGACTTTTTTGTGATGCGGTATAATTACACAAATTGCAAGCGAATGGACGCTCGTTAGTATGCGACCAAAAATGGTTTTGTAAATTACCTTTATTTGATGCGGTATAATCACACAAGTTGCATGCAAATGGACGTTCGTTAGTATGTGATCGAAAATGTGTCTGTAGATGACTTTTTTGTGATGCGGTATAATTACACAAATTGCAAGCGAATGGACGCTCGTTAGTATGCGACCGAAAATGTTTTTGTAAATTACCTTTATTTGATGCGGTATAATCACACAAGTTGCAGGCAAATGGGCGTTCGTTAGTATGTGATCGAAAATGTTCCAGTATATGACTTTTTTGTGATGCGGTATAATTACACAAATTGCAAGCGAGTGGACGCTCGTTAGTATGCGAACAAAAATGGTTTTGTAAACTACTTTTATGAGATGTGGTATAATTACACAAGTTGCATGCGAATGGGCGTTCGTTAGTATGTGATCGAAAATGTTCCAGAAGACAACTTTTTTGTGACGCGGTATAATTACACAAATTGCAAGCGAATGGACGCTCGTTAGTATGCGACCGAAAACGTGTTTGTAAACTACTTTTATTTGATGTGGTATAATCATACAAGTTGCATGCAAATGGGCGTTCGTTAGTATGTGATCGAAAATGTTTCTGTAGATGAGTTTTTTGTGATGCGGTATAATTACACAAATTACAAGCTAATGGCCGTTCGTTAGTATGCGACCGAAAATGTTTTCGTAAACTACTTTTATGAGATGTGGTATAATCACACAAATTGCACGCGAATGGGCGTTCGTTAGTATGCGACCGAAAATGTATTTGTAAACTACTTTTATGTGATGCGGTATAATCACACAAGCTGCAAGCAAATGGACGCTCGCTAGTATGCGACCGAAAATGTGTTCGTAAATTACTTTTTTGTAATGTGGAGTAATCACACAAACTACATGCGATTGGACGCTCGCTAGTATGTGACCGAAAATGTGTTTGTAAACTACTTTTATTTGATGTGGTATAATCACACAAGTTGCATGCAAATGGGCGTTCGTTAGAATGTGATCGAAAATGTTTCTGTAGATGAGTTTTTTGTGATGCGGTATAATTACACAAATTACAAGCGAATGGCCGTTCGTTAGTATGCGACCGAAAATGTCTTTGTAAACTACTACTATCTAATGTGGCATAATTACACAAATTGCACGCGAATGGGCGTTCGTTAGTATGCGACCGAAAATGTATTTGTAAACTACTTTTATGTGATGCGGCATATTCACACAAGCTGCATGCGAATGGACGCTCGCTAGTATGCGACCGAAAATGTGTTCGTAAATTACTTTTTTGTAATGTCGTGTAATTACACAAACTACATGCGATTGGACGCTCGTTAGTATGCGACCGAAAATGTCTTTGTAAACTACTTTTATTTGACGTGGTATAATCACACAAGTTGCATGCAAATGGGCGTTCGTTAGTATGTGACCGAAAATGTTTCTGTAGATGAGTTTTTTGTGATGCGGTATAATTACACAAATTACAAACGAATGGCCGTTCGTTAGTATGCGACCGAAAATGTTTTCGTAAACTACTTTTATCTAATGTGGTATAATCACACAAATTGCACGCGAATGAACGTTCGTTTATGTGTGCCTGCATTACCTGCCGTATCCTTAGACAATTGTTAAGCTTTATTAATTAAATATCAATGATTAATAGAAATGTCCTTTGCTTCAATTTACATTTCATAGCAATTCTGAGAATCTTTACGTGAAAGGTGGTGCTCAAGATTCTATTTTAAGGGAATTAGAAGTGGGTTTTCGAGCAATTGTTAAAATCGTTTAAACCTCGGACAATTTATACATCTAGTTTATAATACTGTGCTGTCCTTATAGCTTAAATCTTGATCTATGTAAAGCGTATGTCAAAAACGTGACTATTATCGTGGAAGAAAACACTACTTGATTTACACTAACAACGTAGCAGGTGAGTAATTTTAGTGTATTTTGTATAATTACATATGGAATTTGTAAGTTTTCACTAACACGTTCAATGCGAATGACGCACATGCGCGTCATTTTATCCCTCCACTATACAGAGTGGTAGAAAAGTCCCGGAACGGTCAAATATTTTGGGAAATACTCATCGCATCAAAAAAAGAAAAATACGTGTTCAAAATTTTTTTACCTGGGGGTAGGGGTTGGGTAACTATAAAGTTTAAGTGGAAACCCCCATTTGTTATTGCAGATTCGGATTCGCCACAAAATGTTAGTCATAATTTTTTTAGGTTTCTTGCAGATGGCGCTGCAATCGACAAAGATTAACTATTTCTAGAAGAATTGATGGATCAGAAAATAAAAGAAGTAAAATAATAAATTATTTATTTCCTACATAACGAAATTACCGCCGAAGGTGTTCAAATTGACCATTTGTCGCGCTTTTAGGTCTTTCAGATCTTGGTTCATCCTTCACCGAACCAATTCGCTCAAAACGATTCACTGTTCGACTCACAGTAGATTTAGAAATTGGTTGAGGTTCCGCATTGACTTCATTGAATAAATCTGCGACTTGCTGCAATGATCTTTCTTTATCTCCATACCCCCGCATCATTAGGACAATTATTCTTTCACTTTCAGACAGAGTCATCATAAAATAATATCAAAAGCTAGTAACGAAATGAATACTAAAAATGAATGTAATTCTGACATTTTTCGATTTCAAATGTTTTTGTACCCTATTTTGGTTTTGTCAATTACAACGCCTTCTATCATCCAAAATGGCTTGTATCGTAGGTCAATTTGGGGTAATTTATCCTGCGGAATCCGAATCTGCAATAACAAATGGGGGTTTCCATAAACTTTCAAAGTTGCCCCATCCCTACCCCAGGGGGTGGGGGTGGGGGTTCAATTTTGGTGTCATTGAATAGCTTTTAAAAAAATATTGAACACGTATTTTTTATTTTTTTGATGCGATGAGTATTTCCCAAAATATTTGACCGTTCCGGGACTTTTCTACCACTCTGTATGCGGATGTTTCGCTTATGCGTCTTGCTAGTATCCGCTTAATTAACAAGCGTCTCGAGGTAGTAATAACGCGGCTGCAATGACAGTTGTAAACAGATTGAGGTTACGTAATTTTTTTGTTTACATAAATTGGATGAGGTCTGTGTTAAAGTTAAATTGATTTTTTATCTCCTTATTTATATAGGAGAAGTAAAAAATGAATATTTGCCAAGATTGTGGTTCTGAATTTACGTAAAATAAAACTTTGTATGGCCACTTAAGAATAATTTCATGATTTGAATATAAGAGACCAGTTTCTATAAGCAACCAACTTTGGATAAAAAAGTAGTTAAATTTAGTGCAATGAAGGAAATTAACTTTACACGAATATTATCTACATATGTTAGCTATTGTATGTAAACAACTTGGTATTTAGTATTAACTTGTTGCTATTCTAGGTATCTTTCGTACTTGTGGCAATATGCAGTTTAAAGGTACTTTGCTGGGATTTCTTGAATTTAATTTGTAAATTATTAATTACTTGCCAGAAATGTGTTTAATAATAGTAATAGAGGCTTGAGGTTTCAATAATTGTATTTTTATTTTTTAAAAAGTGAACACGTTATGTACCCATATACATCTCAATAAATACCTAAATTAATTAAGAAAGAAACTAATTTTATTCTGTCGAGAATTTTGTTTTCACCATCAGTCGACTAAAATATGTTAAAAAACAAGGTAGAAAGTTAAGGTTATTTTGGTACTCCGACTAAAAGTAAAACTAAAATACTGCACTGTTAATATAAGAACACTCAATCCGACAGATTTGACGAAATTACAATAACTTACCAGCGCTTGTAGCACTGATAAAACAAAGTGAGACTTAGGATTAAATTAGATTAGTCGTGTACTTGCAGGTTCCCATCAAAATCGCTGGGATTGTAATAATTTCTAGTAATTTGTGCATGTATTTCTGCGAGTGGTTTCCCCATCGGATTTTATTCCCAAACAAGAGAAAGCAGAACAAAATCTAACCTTATAAGCTTTAGTGTTAATTAAACCTACTTTCTACTGAGATAATACACTGTCTTATCTTAACATAAAATCAGGTGATGTATGATCAGATCTTGTATGAACATTAACATTAAGGTTTGAGTTATTAACCAAACCATCCCTAATAAAAATTGCTTCTGTTACGGTAGGCTTTTTAAGATCATTATTCCTTGTTGATTTCTTCTTTGTTGAAAAAAGTCGCACCTGATGTTCAACTTTTTTATTAATATTATTCTCCTCTGTAGTTTTTAGATCAATAGATTTTGCTTTATTTAATGTGTCAATGATACAGGTGCATTGAAATGTATGAACACATATGCTGCACTTTGTACAACTTAGGCATGAACCTTCACAGGCCTCATCTACTCTGGTAACTTGATACTGTTGAAAAGCACAAGTGGACGACGTAACTAAAAATTCCTTATCATTTTCAAGACGTCTAATAAAATCTGATGTAATTGTTAAACTTGCTTTATGACTTTGTTTAATTCTATTAATTTTGTCATTGGAAGTATTCTTTGCAAGTTTAATTATACGTTTAAACAAGCTATCTCAATCAATTTTTATTACTGCATTAATGCTTTTGTTCAAGCGTTTTACTTTCCGACCTTTCAAATTTACATACTTCAAAACTTTCTGCATCGATTCAAGATACATGTTAGTGTTTATTCCTAAATCGATAGCAATATGCCCAAGATGTTGGACGATTTGCATAATTATTATGAAAATATTTAGCAAATTTTTTTGTTTTAAAGCAGAATCACGAACATCATCCAATATATGTTGAAATGTAATACCTTCCTTTAATTTTCCTGAAACACATCAATTGTAAAATTTCAAACTAGAACTTTATGTTCGAAAATACCTGCAATTTCTGCTTTACTCTCTTTACTTAAAAAAACTCGACCAATATCGTTGGTGTGTCCAACATGAGTTGTCCAGAAGTCTACTGCAACATACCCATCGTTCTTTATCGTCGCTTCCATTCTTGAGGGACAAACACTTCCAATTTTATTAGTGCCTGTGCTTTTTAAGCTTCTAAAACCTTTGCCTTTTGGAATGTAGTTGTACGATCGATGGCAATTATAGTACTCCTTCTTGGTGCCATCAGACAATAATTTAGCTAAAGTGTGAAGTATATACATTGCTAAAGATTTTGTTACGTGCCAAAAATTTGGCACTAAACATTTTTAAATAAGTGCGGGAATTTCGCGCCTTAAATTTGAAAGACTTGGTGCGCGTATTTCCGTCACTACAGAGTGCGTTTGCGCCAGTTCGCGCCGGTGTGTGGGAGAAGAAAAGTGGGGTTTTCCGCAACACGCTGGGACGTCGACTTTGCTTTTAAACATCAAGAAAAGTGGTTGGGTCTGGTATCGTATCTTTATCTTTGTTATGTAGATTCCCTTTTGCTTTTTTGATTATCGTTCTCTATAAACCCGTTCCTTATCGTTCCCGCTACAAATTGAAAGACGACAAATTTGGAAGCAACCTGGCCGAACCGTAGTCCACGTTTGAGAACCATCTTTAAATAATCCGGAAGGGAGCCCTGCAGTAGCTAGCCTGGAGCAATCCCGAAAGACACCATGAGCACCATCTTCAAATAATCCGGAAGGAAGCCACGAGCAACCCTGAAAGAAGTGATTCTGTAGGAGGCTTTACCTATTCATGTGAGTACTCCGTTTTTTATAATCTACTTTATGAATTTTGCATATTTCGTCATTTACGTGTAATAATTTGCATATTGTGTGACGTCATTGACAGATGGGCGCGCTAATTTCCACATTATAGATTAGCGTTACCAACTGTCTTTGTGTCGCGTATACCGCGTTTGCGGGTATATAAGAATTTTTCATGTTCTTGGTTTTTCCAGTTTTTGAACTCTGTTCAACAGAATAAAATTAGTATATAATTAACACTTTGCATAATAATCTTCAAACCTAATTGTGAATTAAAATGTAGTTGATCAAGTTTAGTTTCAATTTGATGTTCATCTGCTAAATGTTGTCGAAGTTTTTTATATCTCTTTAGATGTGTTGTACAATTTTCATAAAAGCACTTGATTCTTGACGAGTTGAGAATTATTGAATACTTTTATGAACAGTTCTGCAGTGACGACGTAAAGTTGCTTTACTGGTCAAGGATTTGCCACATGTATCTTACAAAAATTTACTAGTTAAAGTAACTGGTTTCCTATATTCAAAATTATGAATCTTTCTTAAATGGGCATACAAATTCTTCTTTTGTGTAAACTCAAAACCACAATCTTCGCAAGTATTCATTTTTACTCCTCGTTTACAAATAACACGATAAACAAAATTAATAGGTAATTTCCATGGATCTCATTCACTATATGTAAACAAAAAAATTACGTAACCTTAATCTGTTTACTACTGTCATTGCAGCCGCGTTATTACTACCGCGAGATGCTCGTCTTATTTAGTGCATAGGGTGCGTACTCTCGGTGTTTTGCAGAACCGCAATTTGACACTTTTGTAGTATTGCCCCAGGTTGCAAAGGCGCTACAATAGTTAGCGCGTACGTCTGTAATTATTTTGTTTACAATAATATTAGCATTGTCATTTATGAGTTGCTGGTTCTTTCGGTTGTTTCCATAGTGCGTTGTACTAAAAGCAGCCATTTTGCATTCTAAATTATTGTGTTTTGAATAATATTGGTTTTAGTTTTATAAAATTAGCGTGATCTTGTGTAGATTTAATTATTTCTATTTGTCATTATATTGTGTAAGACAATGGTATTCAAGTGTTGTGTTCCTGGTTGTAATAATACCAGTAAGGAGATTAAGTTACATTGTTTACCGTGTGATCCTGAGATAAGTAGATTTTAAGATGTCATTTGCAAAAGTCATTTATAAAATATACATCCATAGTATATGTAGCACGTAAGTAAAGTAATATTGAAATTTGTTTGTGTAGGATCATGTAAAAAGACATTGAAATAAGTTTGCATATTTGTAGAAACGGGTTGTATGTTAGAGTAGAAAAATTATCGGATGGATGATAGATGAATTTATAACATCAAAATTCACTCAAGCTTAGATATTCAATCAGAGTATGTTATAAACACTTTTTCAAAGAAGACACGTTTTGCGATAATAGAAACCGAACCAATTGGAAATAGAATGCTGTTCCAAATTTACTGCAGTCTGGGCACACAGTATGCTGGCCAACTACTAAGAAAGTTTCTACTGGTACGTTATTTTATTTTGCATTCGCATAGTTACAAGCCATTTTATTTATAGTACCATCACCAACTTCTATTAGTACCACGACATCGAATGCATCATCTACAATCCATGTACGGGAAGTGCTAGCAATGAACAATAGTGTTACCGAAATTAATACACCTTCTACTGGTTTAGCCGTTACCCAAAAGGGTTGCAATGGTTTGTTAAGTATATATTTTATTATTTGCAAAAGAGGTAATTAGAACTTTATGATATATATCTATAAAAATAGATACAAAAAGATACATATGCAACTAAACATATTTCATACTGTAAACGGGTGGGGTCTCTCATTAATTAATAAGTAAAATATAGTTTCTGGAAGGATATGCAATGGTACAAATCACTGCTCTACTAAGCATATCACAATGCAAAAAAAGAGTGTACTTTATGTATAAGATAAAGAGCGCTAACATTAAGTTGATAAAAGTCTTAAAAAATTTCAATGCAGTTTAAATAAACAACAAACCTTTGCAGAGTAAATAATAGAGTTTCCTAAGTATTTTAAAATAATATTTCATTAGAAACAATAGAATCATAAATATTCAACTTTTTAAAAATAAAATTATATGTCAATATTGCACCATGAAAGTTTAACATTGATTCACTATCTTAAAAACTGTCAAGTGGCAATATTAATTTAATGTAGATGGGGAAACGGTAATCTTAAAGTTTTTGAATTTAAAATATTGCCTTTCCTTATATTTTTGACAGCAATTGCCGTCGAATTTTTGTACAATGTAATTTGGGTAAATTGTATTTCTTTTATTTAGAAAGTTTTGTTTTTAATTCGAAATAATAACAATCATTATGGTATTTGTATCAATATCACATTTGACTATTACCTTTCCAACAAATATTTACAGCTCATACAGTGTAGTAAATCTTATTTGAAAATCCTTTTGCTTTTTCACAAACTTCCGTATTAGATTGTATTTAAAAATTGTATGTTTGGGTTTTATAACTGCATTAAATTTATTTTTTTTTCAGAAATTGGCTCTTCAAAGGGACTTTTAAAAAGTGTCGGTGTTATTAGAGCTGTGGAGTTGACACCTAAAGCTAGACAGCTGTATGAAGTAGCGAGAAACTTAAAAAGAGTTGCTAAAAGGTTGAAGTTCCAAAATGCTTCTAATAAAGACCGACTGACTGAGGCTTTGCATTATGCAGAATCGTAGGAATTTGTAAAAACAAGAATAAGTGATAGAGCATTACAGTTTATTAACTGTCAACTGCGAATGCTGCAGAAACGTGCTAGAGGCATGCGATTCAGTTTTGATGATAAAGTTTTTGCACTTTCTTTATTAAAACAAAGTTCTAAAGCATATAAAGCATTAAGGATTACGTTTGTGCTGCCTTCTAGGAAAACATTGATGAATATCTTAAAGCAAATTCACCTTCAAGTTGGAATTAATGCAAAATTAATGAAAGTACTCTGTAATTCTTGTGAAAAGCTTGAATTTCTAGACAGGTACTGTTGTTTAATGTTTGATGAAATGTCTATCGCACCATCATTGGCTTATGACAAGAAGTGGGATCAAATTGTTGGGTTTGAACATGTAGATGGTGATAGGAAATTAAGGTTTGCTGACTATACCTTAGTTTTCATGCTTCAAGATTAGCGGAAAAAATTGAAACAGCCAATTTCGTTCCATTTTTCTCAAGGTCCAATTAATTCAAATAAGGTACATGTTTTAATTAAGAGTACAGTATTAGCATTGCAAGAAGTCGAATTCATAGTCGTCTGTGTAGTTTGTGACCAGTATTCAACTAATACAAATGCTATAGGAAAATTGAAAGCTGCTTCACCGAGGCACAATGATGTGCTTTTGGATATTTTTGGGATTGGTGGTCAAGAAATTGTTTGAATTTATGATCCTCCCCACTTATTGAAAGGCATACGAAGTAATTTGCTCGTAAACAATGCTCGGTGAAACAACTGTCGCTAAATGGATTGACATAGTTTGTATAAATTGGACGAGGGCGATTTTAATACAAGGACGTGTTATAATTAACGAATGCCTATATCTACAAGGAGGAAATGAAGAAGATGAAGGTCAAGCATGCAGCACAAGTGTTTTCACATCAAGTGTCTTCAACAATGCGATGGATTGCTAAACATGGTAATATTACATTATGATAATTTTACACATTGTAGTTAACAATCCTTTTAGGTCGTGAAGAAGCATTACCAATGTCAGCAGAGAAAACGTCAAAATTCATTTCATTCATGGATCAGGTGTTTGACAGTGTCAATGGGTCTCATTATGGAGTTGACTATGGTAAAATTCTTCGTTGTGCCATTACCGAAGCATCTCTGCATTTACAATTTTGGGCTGAAGCCATTAAAGTTTATAAATCAATGCGATTTATAACTTCTAACGGAGAAAGAAATCCTCCCGCGGTGAAAAATTGGATTAAAACTTTTAAAGGTTTAACATCCATATAGAAAAAACTAAATAGTATAGGATTTGAATACCTTTGTCCACATAATATTAATAAATTTTTTTTGGCTGTATAAGAAGCCATGGGGTTCGTAATATAAATCCATCTTGTTATTTGTTTATTTCTTCTTTTAAAACTCTCACAATTAATAATTTTACATCGGTTCACCCACCTTCTGCAAACTGTGAGGAAGATGATAATGTTGTATTAGAATCTTTAAAATCTTTACTAAGCTGCGATAGCGATTCTAAAGATTCAGTTTCTTCTAGAAAAGATGGCACCCACGTTGACCACATTACTATTGAAAATATAAAAGCTACTGGGATTATTACTACTCATGCATATATAGCAGGATATATAGCACGAAAATTAAAAATGAAAATTGGAGGCTGTCGTACTTGTATCAACCACCTTCAGTCTCCATCATCTTCACAAGAATCCACATTGATAAAAGAATTCGATTTCAGGTCAGAATCATTAACTAGAACAAAAACGCAGTTTTGTCGAATGTTTTCACGCATGGCAAAATTATTTACTTCTAGTATCCATAAATATATCTTCAATACTAATTAAAACAAAATTTAAAAAACTTTTTTAAGCTAAAGCTCTTTAACCCATTTCTTTGTGCTGAACACAATGTATTTGAGATGTACATTGAATACTTTTTAACTTTTTTCATAAATACTTATATCAAGAACATTAATTCCATTTTAAAAGGGAACAGGGAGTATTCTCTGAAGGAAAATGATATGATAAAAAAATTGGCCTATCAGAGGTATTTATCTTTGAAGGGCAAAAATAGTAAAATCTAGGATACAAAAAACTAACATAAATGACAAAAAATTTTCTTAGACATTTTGTACTATCTTTCCCTACACCTGTTCAATTAAAATGCAAATTGTACTTTGATGCTAGGGGACCTTCGATGCCCTGCGAAACGCTGTGCAATGATATGGTCGAGTCATCAGGGAAATCGGTTTTCCAATACACGGATTCAAGTTGCAGTATGCTACAAGTCGCACTAACTTTTTTTGTCTGGTCGGTGGACTCAAAATATAGTGTCACTTTGCTTCTGTATTGCATAGCGTGCATTTTATTTAAATAAGCACATTCTTAATTGTTACTGTTAAATATTGCAATTGGTCGAGATGAGAAAGCTTGAAGAAAAATCGTAATTTTTAATAGAAAATGAGATTTACACCAGTAAAACGGGGGGTGACTACAGCACGCACTGATTACCAAAAACGTATTATTATTAGCCTGCAATAAACTGCTGCTAGATATGCAATTTGACAGTTATATTTCCAACATTCTCCCTAGAACTTTTAAATTCTTTAACACGCCAACTAATAACCAGATAAACCTAGTTTTTCACAAAGTAGTTGAAATCTAGGATGTGGGAGGGGTTTTGTAAAAATATCCACAACTTGATCTTTGTCGCCTACATGTTCAACCATTAATTTCTTCCTAGAAACTTGCTCTTGAATACAATGCGCTCTTACGACGATGTGCTTAGATCACTTATGAAAGATGGGATTTTTCGTTAACTTAATCGCACTCATGTTATCAATTTGAAGGATTGGTATGCCATCTAAGTGTGCAATTTCACTAAATAATCTGCATGGCTGTATGATATTTTTATTTGCCTCACTTGCTGCAATGTTCTCGGCTTTGGTAGTCGATAGAGAGACACTCCACCGACTGTTACTAGACCAAACTATAGCCGCATTACTATATTTGATGACTATTCCACTAACAGATCGGTGAGTTTTTAGGTCACTAGCGAAATCTGCATCGCAAAAAGATTCAAATATGTTTGACGAACTATTTGCACTGTAGCTCAAACCTGCAGCAGTTATTCCATTTAGATATATAAAATTTTGGTTAAGAAGCTTTCTACAGTGACCTTACATGCGATTTTCCAATGCTCCACCCGAAGGTACTACATTGGCCAGGAAGCGAGTCTATTTTCCTACTATGTAGTTTACGCTTAAAGGAGGGTTTCACAATGGTTTTTCCTTCAACTCCACTTTGTCCGGTGCGATTTAAAATGTGGATAGCCGTGCCGTGTTTGTCGTTTCTGCCCGAAATTTCTTTGGTAGATCCTTAGATAAGAGCATCATGTGAGCTAAATAACAAGTTCTGTTTTTATGCTACGAACACCCATTTTGTTCTGGAGAATAAGGGTTGTAAACAAGTAAGTAGGCTTCTTGTGACTTTAAATATTTATGTACACCGCTATTATTGAATCCTAGGCTTCCATAGCATTATACACTATTTATACGCTTTACGAGTTCAGTTTTAACAGTTTCGAACAGTTTCGAACACTTTCTTTATTCTTTCGATAGCCTCTGATTTTTCTTTTAGGAAGTTAACCATACGCATTTTAGAGTAATCACAGGTGAAACATAGGATGATAAGTTTTGCGCCTCCTATTGACTCACATTTCTTGTAACCACATAAATCAACATGCACGACCTCACCTGGGGCCTTGGCATGTTGTGTACATTCATAAACAAATACTTTGGTGTTGCTTACCTTCCACACAAGCTCAACAAAATTGTTCATCACTGATGAAGTCAGCGTTTGTCGTATTAGTGTTTTCATTATATGAGTTTTGTCTTGATGGGCCAGCCTTTCATGCCAAAGGTAAAGAGAATCTCTTGAAGCTATGTTCACTTCCACTATGCATGGTTTTAAGACACTGTCTCGAACAAATTCATAACCCGTCGGAGTTGTTTCTGATAGTAAATTTTGACATGCGCTAGGCATATACAATACGTCTTTTGTCGTGCATGATACCCATGCCTTATCATCGAACGACTAAGAGTTAATTGTGCCCTTTTTTAAAGCGCCCATGGTAGTGTTACCTTCGATGTAAATTTTGCTTTGTTCACCAAAGTTCTCAAAAGGCGAAAAATTTTACCTACGATTAGTTATGTGAACTGTTGCGGCGCAATCAGCCACCCAGGAATCTTGTTTCTCACAAGACAATGTCCCACAAATAAATGATCATTTGCGACTCCTTTCGAAGGGCTTGCATAAAACTTTGCTTTGGTTTTCCTCTGCATTCCTGCCGAAAATGATCTTCCACATTTATAGCACTTAAAATCCGATGTACCTCTGTTGTTGGTTTCGGTATTTCCAGTAAATTCGTTTAATTTCTCTAATTGACGGTTTTTACTGCATGCATGCACGTTAGAAGATTTTCCTTGTGCTTTGGGCCTGCTTCCCATTAACGCAACTACCTCTTGTTTTTCTATTCACCGTTGTCGTCTCTTGTTCTCAGATGTCAGAACGCTTATTAAATTTAAAGGTGTTTACTGATCCTCTGAGCGGGCCCATTACGCTTGCCTCAAACTTTTGTATTCGTCTGAGAGCGAATCTATTAGTTTGACTGTGGGAAATGAGTCATTGGGCACAACCTTAAATTGCTGCATTCTCAAAATCCATGCAGCAAGCTCTTTACTGCCAATTGCCAAGTACGCTAGTTTTTGATTCCTCTCAACCTTTCAATGCTGTGTTTCCATGCTTTCGTTGCTGCTTATATTACTTCGTATTATTTACAACGAATTTTTTTCTGATTCCAGCAGTTATGTAGCATTTGATTAAATAAAACCACGCTCTGCTATCATGTTAAATATTGCAATTGGTTGGGATGAGAAAGCTTGTACAAAAAAATGTATTTTTTTAATAAAAAATAAGATTTATACAAAAGTTAAGTCAGAGGTGACAACAGCACACACTGGTTACCGACCAAAGTGTTGTTAGCCTGCATTGAACTGCTTCTAGATACGCAATTTGACAGTTTTACTTCCAACAGTTACAATCCAATTCTTTTGTAAGTAATCTGTTTTGATTTAAATTGTGCTTGCAAATTGACTTATAAAGCAGTTGCATCATTTTTAAAACGTGTGCGGTATAAGTTACACATGTGCGGGAATCATACCGCAAGTATAATAATTGCGCAGTATAACAATTGCCCGAGTGCTACAACATAAACTATAATAAAAATCCAGACAAGTACAGTATTGCCCGAAATAAACAGTACTGAAATTGTAATTGTTTTGTATATTTAAAAAATACATATTATATGTTCTAAATGTGCACCTCCTCGTTCGAGACAGACTTCATAACGATGTTCTAAGTTTCTGGTCATGTTATTGAATAAGGGTTGTCTCAGGGCTGCGAAGAAGACTCTAACGGCATCCTTTAATTCATCGATGGTTTGTGGTGCCCGTTTGAAAACGGCATTTTTAGCCATGCCCCAAATGTATGCGTCTGGAGGTGTGAGGTCTGGAGAATGTGAAGGATAAGGGAAGTCAGTAAATCGTGATATGAATTTGCTTGGAAAATGTTCTTGAAGAAATTGACGAATTGCGGCAGCAGTATGGCAAGTTGCCCCGTCCTGCTGAAAAAATTGGTTTCGAAATGCCAAGTTACGTGCACGACAGAATTGACGTAGATCAGGGATAAATCGTTTTAAAATTTGTCTGTACCTCTGTTGATTAAGTGTGACTTGCCTACCATTCTCTTCGATAAAGTACGGACCAATGATTCCGTGTCCGGAAACAGCACACCAGACACTCACTTTTCACTATGTAAAGGAACCTCTTGAACCTCATCGGGTCTGGCAAAGTCCAGAAATCGATTTGTGCGACGATTCACATAGCCTGACAAGTGAAAATGTGCTTCGTCTGAAAACCAAACATTTTCAAAAATTCAGGATTTTCATACTGTAACGCGAGAATTCTGGCGCAATATTCCACTCTACTGCGATAATCCCGAGGATGTAGTTGTTGATGTACCTGAATCACATACGAAAATGTACCCAGCTCCTTCAGGATTCTTTGAAAGGAAGTTCTTTTTAAATCAAGTTGTAACGCTGTCCTTGCCTGGCTGACTTTCGGATTTTCTAAGATTTGCTCAAAAACACGTTCATGGTTATTGTTGTTGTTAACTGTCCTGGGACGCCCCGAGTTTCCTTTTCGTTGGCACAATACACTACCTGTATTTCTAAACTTTTCAATAACCTTCAAAATTACAGCGTTACTTGGAGAACGTTTATTAAACCTTTGTGTGAATTGATCAGACTCGTATAGCAAACTTGCACCATTACGTCGGCCGATTCCGTATGAACGAAAATAATGCTCTACCAGAAACACTTTCTCCTCTGTACTTAACACCATTTTTAACAATTAGGCCCTACTAATTACTTGTTTGAGGTTTACTTGACAGGTCTATACTAGCTAACTTGAGTGTGACAGCGCACGCATAAAAACACCGCCAACTTAGTTTCAGTACTGTTTATTTCGGGGAATACTGCATTAACTAATTAGGTATGAAACCGCTCGGTTAATTAAATCACTAGAAAAGTGACGCAGCGACTTGAAAGTGGACAAAATTTCCAATGTTGTTCGAGAATAATTTAACTCTTTACCTATATAGACTTGAAGTAGTAATTAATCACAACATGTGTTAAGGTTGTTAGGCTTTTTGGCTGCACAAAGTTTCATTTTAATATTAGGTATTGGGATTTTATGATCCAAAAAGTGCAAGCTTTTCCCATTATTAATTAATTAGGTTACTATGATAAACACCCCACCAAACTCCCGCATCTATATTCACCATAGCCCGCCTGGCTCCCTAACTACATCTCCGCCATCATTGTTACAGACCCTCTAATTGACCCTTCTTACCACACCTCCCTATCCACCCCCCCAAATTACCGTAATCGAACTTCTCTGGAAATCAGACACCATTTTCTTCATTTTTCTTACTTCCAATACAGAACAGGCATTAATACCTATCTACACCAACTAGACCACATATTTACAACGATTGGAGGCAAACCAATCAGCATATCTACTGACGCTAATTCCAAATCCACGCTATGGTTTAACAACTTCACTGACGAAAACGGCACTACTCTAGAGGACTTTACACTCCAACACCATCTTAGAATCCACAACTCCCCATTCCTTATCCCTACTTGGGAATCCCAATACGGTAAATCAAACATCGACATTACTTTCACCAACCCCCCAGCCTCAAACCAAATTAATTCCTGGACAGTTTCTCACATCCATCAATCCAGTGATCATAATCCAATTACATTTGATATCCTACCTAATCTTTCTCCCAGAACACACCAGAAGATTCAATCTTTTAACACCCGAAAAGCAGACTAGAATTCCCAGCTACACTCATACCTGCTTTCCCACCAGTCTCCTATGCAAACTTCACACCTCATTCCCTCGCTAACGAAATATCCAACAGTTTCCTCACAGCTGCCTCTAAAACTATCCCACGGAAACATTACACACCACGAGCCACGCCGTGGTGGATACAACAACTTACTCACGCCAGACGCTCACTTGCAACTAGACACAAACTCCAAAGAGCGAAACGTACCAATGCAGGCCCCATTGATATTAATACTGTTACGAGTCACTATTAGGCAACCCGTCAAACACACAAATGCCGTAAGCAATGTATGATCTCCAGAAACCTCGAACTTTCTAGCATATACCGAAGCATGAATTATCTATTGAATTCAGGGTATATATAAGACCGCTGATGGAGTAAAGATTTAGTCTATACCAAAAGTCGTATATAAATTATCTTGTATATAGTTAGTTGTCCATTACGTTCTAAAAGTCCTTTAGTAAATATAAATTTGTGTTATGTGAACGTGAATATTGTGTTACATGCCGAAAATCGGCTGTGTATCATATTTAGATTAAGTATAAATATGTGAGTAAATTCCCGCCACTATTTTAAAATAGACTTGTTCATTTCCGCCATCCCGGACAGTTGCGTCGGCGCAAAAGAATGCACAGGCGCGGAGGGATGGGCATGTGCGCGGTTTGCGACACGACATTATTATTAGCCACGAAACTTCGAACGGTAACGTTTACCTGTGTCGTGTTTTTTTGTCTTTTCTTTTTTAAGATGTAGGTGCCCTTTTATCTTGCCTTATCGTTCCTTACCTGGTTGCTCCTATCGTACCACTACGAACGACGAAAGAAGAGAGACGAATAAATTTGGATCAACAATGGCGTGACGCAACCCCACCCAAACAAGGAGATGCCTTGAGATTTAACTGCAAGGCGCGTTTTAAGTGAGTTCAAATAAGAATTGTATCATTGTAAACGTGTTTGGTATTTGATACAATTTGATACGTAATTATGTCGTAATATTAACTATTGTGCAATATTGTGAAATGTGGACCTTGGCAGTGGTGCTAAACGTGACAATTGTACCGCCAGCTTGCAGAATACATAATTAGACAAAAGTGTAACAAATAAATAATAGTAGTGTTAGTGTTGTTAATAGACCTATGGTTAATAATTTAGTTTAAGAAAGTATTAGTGCCATGTTTGTAAATTACTACTGCATTTGCTTACTAGTCTGTTCTGTTTTATATCCAGTTAATGTATAATTTCATAAAAATTTCAAATGTTGTTAAATGTTTTAATACTTAGATTACAGTTCATTTTTTGTTAATTACCACTGTATTCGTCAGCTTGTTCACTTTGTTTTATATTCAGTTAATCGAGTTTGTGTTAGGATAATTTGATATATATATATATATATATATATATATATATATATGTTTTTTAAATTAGTTTTGTAGATGAAAAATTGGGATGATGTAGTCCAAATCAAAATCCAATATTGTATTTAGCACAACATTTAATTAAGACCTTACGTTTCGGCAAAGGTTTTTGCCTTTTTCAAAGGTATTAAAAGTTGTTAATGCAGAAATACATATATATTGTTAAACACCACCAAAATTGAAATGGTGAGGTCCCAAATCATAATAACAAAATGGAGCACTAACTAGGGTGTACAAAGTCATTTTAACAATATATATGTATTTCTGCATTAACAACTTTTAATACCTTTGAAAAAGGCAAAAACCTTTGCCGAAACGTAAGGTCTTAATTAAATGTTGTGCTAAATACAATATTGGATTTTGATTTGGACTACATCATCCCAATTTTTCATCTACAAAACTAATTTAAAAAAAACATAAAATATTAGACCAGTCCATTAAATAAGAGTGAAGCTTATATTTTATATATATATATATATATATATATTATATATATATATATATATATATATATATATATATATATATATATTGAAACGGGCTACTGTTACCACGTTTCTCTAATTTAAAACAAGTAATAACAAGAGTCTTTATTACTCACTGTTCACAAGCCTAATTAACAGTATATGCCTTATTTATAGATGTTTTCAGTCCAATTAACAATGAAGCACTATCACACTAATGAATTTAAAAGCACTAATATCTTCTTAAACTAACTTTTTTATCATAGGTCCATTAATAACACTAAAACAACTATTATTTATTACACTTCTATCTATTTATGTATACTACAAGCTGCTTGTACATTAGACACATCATATAACATTTATGTATACTCTTGAACTTTCATAAGCTCAACTACTTTTACTATACACGATATAATTTTACATTCGACATACTGGTATAGACTGCTCTCTTGCATTCATTAGCGGTCTTATATATACTCTGAATTAAAAAGGATGACTCATCCTCCAGTAATTGCTAGAAAAATTAAAATTCTCGAGCCCTTGAGAATAAACAGTGCTTGCGGCGTTTTGTGTGTTTGATGGGTTGCCTACTAGTAGCTCGCAACAATATATATTCCAAACTTTAGTATCCCTATAACCCATTGAATATTGTTTTTAATGAGAAAATTATAACAGTGTGTTGTTAATAGTATTTTGTTATATGCCTTAATATATTTGTTATGTAATTTTGATAGTATATTATTTGTAAATAAACAATATGCATTGTGTTGCATTGTATTTTTTAGTAGGTATGTTTGGCACTTTGGTTGGACCAAATATTTTTTTACTATAGGCGTAAGTATTTGGAATTTAAAAGATTAATTTCAGAAACTAGATTTTAATTGTAATGGGTGATCAGCAATTATTGTAGTCCAGCATGACTGTTGAATCAAACACCAATGTCAATTACACTTGGCATAGCAGAATTAACCTTTCAAATTTTATAAATGTTATGTTCAATAATTTAGAGTGAAGAAAAGTTTGACATTTAAGTTTGATTTTGTAGCCACCAAAAAGTAGAATAATTGTTAAACACCCAATACATTATCGTGTGCACAATTATTTATTTCACTTAACACATAAAATAATGTTAAAATTTATGGAATAAAATTATTTTCTTTGTAATACAACCAACACAAGCAAATAAATTTGTTTTAGCGTTAAATTTAATATTATTAATAGTGCAAAGCATTTGTTTAAAATACGA
Source organism: Platerodrilus igneus (assembly GCA_036346225.1). Lineage (NCBI taxonomy): Eukaryota > Metazoa > Arthropoda > Insecta > Coleoptera > Lycidae > Platerodrilus > Platerodrilus igneus. The sequence continues at coordinate 2,899,917 of JARFIW010001125.1, forward strand.
ATTGTTTCGAATTATTAATACTAACTATTAGATTTAATGCTAAAACAAATTTATGCGCAAGTGCTGTTGGTATTGGAAAATGTCAGTTGAATTTGAACTAAGCGCCATTCCGCTATTAGTTTTGCCCCAGGTCGCCGTGGCGCTATTTTAAAACGCGTTTTTGCGGGAACGACATGTTGCCTATCTATCCCTCTTTACTAATCTAATTTTTAGTGTTAGTCTAAGTCATTGAGAACATATCTATGGTCTAGTCTTAGTACTGGCCAGAAGTATATGCATTTGTAATTGCACATCGTGTGGCCACTGTAAACGTAAAAATATAATTCGTTCGTAACTATCATAATATATTATGGAATTGGATAATTTTAATGTTGCTGGGTACAGAAGATGAAATGTTACAATGTTTATACGGTGCTGAATCAAACTCGAAGAAGATATGGAAGATTTGGATGAATATGTGCCGTTTAGTGATAACGATGACAACGCTGAGGGTTAGTTAGATTTATGTACCTTCTTGTACATATGGTCTGAAATAAATTACTTTTAGTTGAACCAGCTGCTATTGAAAACGACAATGCAAGTGGAGATGCAGAATCGTGGTCTGAAATTCCAACTGGAATGCGAGAATTTTTGATTACAAAGGAACATAGTGTAACATATAAATTTTCGGTAAAATTTGTCTATTAACTTTAGCGCGGTGTAGCTGTTATTTTAGTTGTTATCTAACAACATTTATATAATTCATTCAGTCATTATTGCATTATTAATAATCAATAAAATCACAAAGCACATTTTAATCCTAATTACAAGTAGAATATACAAACTACATATTCCTTTTGATAACATTCATATATACAAACTTGTTAACGTGTTCCTACATCTTAAAGTATCTAAGATTTTAAAATTGTTCCGACGTTTGGCGATCGTTGATTACTTTTTATTTGGTAGTTGAATTGAAAGGTCGCTCCGTGTTGGAAATGTTTAACATGTGCAGGAAAAACAAGTTTTCCTGGCAACGACGTCGTAACAGACGAGCAGTCTGTTGAAGTTGTCCATGACAACTATAGTAATAATGTAGTGTACAAATCCCTAGGCGAACGGTTTGTATAAATAAATTAGAATGTGAAATTAATTATTTTATTATAGCACAACCCTTAACGTACAACTTTTAATGTACAACTTTTAACGTATAACTTTGGACGTAAGGCTTTGATGCCGTGTAATTTTACAATTACGAAAAATAAAACTTTGATCCCGTACAACTTTAATACCGAAATAAGGATGGTCATGTACTAATTTTAGAAGAGACTTCAGTTTGATTTATGGAACCCGTTTAGCAGGCAAAGCTGTAGACTACTGTATTCCACATGTGGCCGATGTTGCTTGTAACCAGCATGTTTCTGATGCACAGGTCGATTCAAGGTTGCAGGTCATTGCCGCGGTCGGTAAGAATGTATTAGTTTATTACATAAGGCGGACGTTACAAAGTCCACTGCGTAAATTGTGCATGCAATAATATGCTTATGAAACTTGTTTTGCATTTCGTGCTTTATGCAACTAATATCACTTGTATAAATGTTTTGTCAATTGAATTTTAAATCCTTTTGTTAAGTATAAAGTACAATGAGTACCATGACCTATATTTCTTATTAATAGCGTGTTCAACTTATATATCATATCTCACCGATTGTACAGGTGTGGATATACCTCCTCAGTTATCTTGTTTTGACAAATTCAAATATTAATATGTTAAATTATAACACTTGAAAGCTATATCATATAAATTGGAATTTAAAGTAATCTGATAATTGTTGATTTTTGCCAAACGTTTATTAAACAATATTTAAACATTGTGAGGTCGCGTAGCGCTACAATGACTAATTTATAAAATATAAAATGTCAATAATTAAATTTCTCACTTACAAATCATTTCATAAGAATAAAAATTTTTTAACAATGTTATTTATCAAGATGTTATTTACTTTTCTTTAAAGAATTAATTTATTGGACTTCAGTTCATTTTTCAATAATACTAAATTCTCCAAAAATTGGTACGGTGTTTACAAAGTAAACTTATCCAAAAAGGTATCAAGATAGTAGACACAATTGAAATTAATTTAAAGATACTATATTCATATTGATCCGTAATATATATATATATATATATATATATATATATATATATATATAGGGTGTCTATGTTGGTAGAAACTATGTTTCAGAGTCACCCCACTCAACATTAGATCTTTGAAGAAGACCAACAGATGTAAGTATGATATGTGTGACTATCAAACTTTGTATTCAAAGTGGTTTATGGTAATATAGGTTTCCAAATTTTTCTTTAAGCAAATTCATTTAGTCACTTGCTGTATAAAAAATTTAGGTGGCGTCCTTTATTCTGTTTTTTTCAATTCAAATATACCCACTGACCCAGTCTCATGCGACTGTGGGGCAAAAAACCCAGATAGCTCAATATCTTTAGAGTGTTCTTTTACTATAAGCCAATTTCCATCCAAACCTTACCCTGGGCTTAATACAAATACATAAGAATTCTCGATAGGTAATGTTAATCTACCACCATTTGATGTGGTATAGATTGACAGAAAAAATATCGATAATAATAGGATATTGATAGATTTACCAGAATCTGTTGAGCCATGTGATTACTTTAGATTGTTTGTGGATGACAATTTGTTCGATTTAATTGTTACTCAAACAAATTTGTATGCAAAAGAAGTGCATTGTTCTAAAGGTGTTTCTGAGAATCAAGAATTTCTGCATGGAAAGACGCTACAGTACCCAAATTATTAATTTTTATGGGGCTTACATACCACATGGAAACTATACTTAGTCGCATTCAGGACTACTGGAAAACACATCGTCTATTTAATATAACTTGCTTTTCAAAATTCATGAGTAGAAATTGTTAAGTGAAACGCTAAAATAGTATGTTATTTAATCTAAGGGCGGTATTCATAAACCATACTTAAAGTTCGCCTGAACCTCAAGAACACCTTGCTTACAAAATCGCGTTTTATAGTCTACACATTCATACTTAAGTATACCTTAAGTCTAAGGTAGGTTTAAATCGTCCTTAAGTGTTCCTTTATAGGTTTCTAGGTTTGGTGCTGTTGTTTTTAATTGACAGATTTCCATTTCAGATTTGTTTATTAACTTCCTTTCAATTGCTGCCGTATTTAAATAAGCATAAATGGATGACGAATTATAAGATTTTATAGAAATTATAGATATTGAAGAACAAAGAATAGTTCGTTTAGAAAACAGGTGCATGTAACAATGCTGTTTAATATTTTAAATTATATACTTGTATCCAACAGAATTCCAAAGCGGCACATTCGAAATGCAGAAAATCCGTTAGAATTTTATCGTGAAAGAGAGTTCTTATTACGCTATCGTTTTTCTAAAGTGGCTGTACGAGATATTGTATTGCCACTAATAGGTTTACATCTACCTCTTTTTCTTATCTCTGCTTGTAATATATCCCATACTATTCCCCAGAAATGCCTTAGAACGTACTCTGCCCTTCTATTTCTCTTATCGTTTTCCATAGATATCCTTGTTCTCCTACTATTTCTATAACCTATTTGGTATTATCTTTGTCTGTCCGTGCTATTGTCCTCATACATCTGAAGCACAGCATTTCAAAAGGCTGCTACCGTTTTTCTGTCTGCTTTTCAGACTGCTCGTATTTCATAGGCATACTGTGCTATGCTCCACACATATGCTTTCAACAATTTTCTTCTTGTTCTATGTTTGTTATCTTTCATCATAGGCGCTGTTCTTTCTTGTTAGATGCAGTTCGGTCACTTATTGTTTTACAATTATATATCCCTATTTCTCTTACATTCAGTGGTTGTAAGGGAGGTAAGCAGCATGTGGCTGCCAAGTTCCCCCAACACTTAAACATTTACCGATTTAATATTTTTTCCAATATATTTTTTCCCACAACCGACATTGGTTGCAGATATTTCAGAACCAACACCTTTAGTTGTTTATACTAATCATCAGATTTATCTGCGCTTATTTTTTCGTCATTACGTTTTCCGTCTCAAAACTGGTTGGACACATATCTGCACTTATTTATATTTTGAGCAAGCCTACATAGTTCTCTGATATTCTCACAGAGCATGTATACAGCTCGTTTCCCTTCTATTGTTTTCTAATTGTATGCCCTATTTCACCGAGATTCAGTGAAGGGGGTTAAGCAACCTGTGGCTGCCAAGATCCCCCAACGCTTAGAAATTTGCCGAAATAATGGTTTTCCAGTACATCCTTTCACACAATTAACATTATTTGTGAATACTGCCCAACCAATTCTTGTAGTTGCTTATAATAATCATCATGTTTAGGCACAGTTATTTTTGGTCATTAGTTTATCCATCTTGGGAGTGGTTGGATGTGTACTTCCATTGATTTCTATTCTGGGCTAGCCTACACATTTCCCTCAAACTCCTACAGCCTACATCTTTCACTATCTGTGTGCAATAATCTAACCTAAATCTACCTCTTCTTCTCTTTTTTCCTGTCCCCTCCTTTGCATACTAGTACTTTAGTTTTGGTTTTGTTAATTTTCATACCGTATCTCTCTGTTAGAACCGTTTTCCATTTTATTAAGAGCAGCTTCTAACTCTTCCTTGCTAGATGCCAATACCGCTATGTCATCTGCAAATTTAAGCATATCAATCTTTTGTCTCTGCATTTGACAGCATTCATTGCGTCCTAAATGCACAAGTTAAAAATTTATAAGGATAAGGCACATTCCTGTCCACCCTTTCATAGTATTTACTTCTCTACGTTCCTGCATTAATTCTATTATCGCAGTTTCCTTTTTGTATAAGTTATGTACTATCCGTCTATCCCTAAAACTCATTTCTATCTTTTTGAGTATTTCGAACATTTTTTTCCATTTTACATTGTCGAATGCTTTTTCCAGATGTATACGCTTTCCCCCTTCTCTGTTGTTTACTCTATTATCACTCTCAAAGCTAAGATAGTCTCTCGTGTTCCCCTGTTTCGCCTAAACCCAAATTGGTTTTCTCCTAATATTCCTTCAGCCCGTTTTCCATTCGTAGTTGTACAATTCTAGTTAATATTTTTGACGCATGTGCTGTCAAACTTATTGTTCGAAAATTTTCACATCTATGCGCGCCATTCTTTTTTGGTATAGTTACTATGATGTTACGTTTGAAATCCTTGGGTATCTCGCCTGTCTCATACATCTAGCTTACAAGTTGGAAGAGACGTTCTATTACTGCTTGTCCAGCGGTTTTCAGAGTTTCTGCTTGCATTTTATCTGTACCCAGCGCCTTACCGTTTTTCAGACCATTTAATGCTAATTCAAATTCATCTTTAAGTATAGGATATCACAAGTCAGCATTATTAATGTCTGATTCCTATTCTAATGCAGTTAGTTTTTCTCCTGCACATAAATTCTCTATATATTCTTACCATCTACCCACTTTCTCTACATTTTCTATAATGACATTTCCTCCGAATCCCTTATATTTTTGCTATACGGTTTTATATTCCTAAAATTGATTCTAATTAGTTTGTATGCTTTATCTGTCTTTTGTACTTCCATCTTAGTTTGTACCTCTTTGCACTTTTCTTCAATCCATTGTTCTATAGCTTTCCTGCATTTGTGAATAATTTCCCATTGTATGGCTTGTATCTCTGTTTTCCTGTATCATCTGATATATTTTTGTATTTTCGTCTTTCTTCTATTCATGATATCCTTTGTTATCCATGGTTTCTTATTTTCTTTTTGAGTATACCCCAGAATATCTTTGGCCGCCATGTCTAAGCGGGATTTAATGTTATTCCATTCTGTTTCTACTTCCTTAGTATCAAATATTTTCCGGATATCTTTGAGCAATTCATTTGACTTATTTCGAATCTTTCTTGAATATCTTTATCTTTTAGTTTCTTTAAGTCCAAGTGCCCTTTCCGTTCCTTTTTTCACATTTTTAAATTTAAGTGCGGCCTTCATAATTACGATGTTGTGGTCAGTGCCTATATCTGCTTCTGAGTAGCTTCTACAGTCTTTTACTTGATTCCTAAACCGTTGTCTAACAAGAATGTAATCTATTTGATATCTTCCTATATCTCCTGGCATCTTCCACGTATATCGTCTTCTAGCATGATGTTGAAATAATCTGTTTGTGATGATTAAATTGTTCTTGTCGCAAAATTCTACCAGCCGATTTCTCCTGTCGTTTCATGTGCCTAAACCAAATAAACCTACTACCGCTCCTTACCTAGCCTCACTTACCACTGCATTAAAATCCCTTTACGTATCCTTTTACGTATCTTAGTATGTCTTCGATATCTTTGTAGATCGCCTCTACCTCTTCCTCACTGTAGCTAGAGGTGGGCATGTGTACTTGTATTATTACTGTGTTTACCGATTTAGATTCTAATCTAACCAGGCGTACTCTTTCGCTCTTTTGTAAGAAATTTTCTACACAGTATCCTATCTTTTTCCGCATAACTATCTCCACACCCAATCTTCCTGCCTCTGCTTCTGTATGAATTACCCCGAAGTCTTCACTCCAAAAGTCCCCCGCCTCTAGCCACCGAACTTCGCTGATACCTACTATGTAAAGTGATAACCTATTCATTTCGATTTTTAGGCTCTAGCTTACCTACTTGCTTCATACTTCTAACATTCCACGTTCCGATTTGCAAAATGTTCTTGACTCTTATTCTTAACTTTCCGATCGCATCCTCCCTTCCCGGAGATCCGAATGGGGGACTATTCTAAATCCGGAATCTTTTACCCCTGAGAATACCATCATTTTATTACAATTTAGGTACGCTGTGTACTTGAGAGGTAATGTGGTGGTTTCCCATTGCCTTTCACATCGCGGTAGTGTGTCTTAGAATGCCATACCGACCCCTATGGTCTCTGCCAATCTAAGTACCGAAAAAGCCGCTGCCCTCTTTCGGGAACCGGTTTAAGTCTGGTTCCTCACTAAAGACGCTACTACTTTGGTTGGACCTGTAGTTTGGCTCTTTAGCTCATTAGAACACGCAAGCCATTTTACCTGTTCTAGTAATCTAGAACTTCGGCAAGGTGCAGGTCCATTCAAAATGGTTTATATCGTGACAAAGTAAAAAATTTTAGGAACGTGATGAAGTGAAGATTATGATGTGATAAGTGAGCGCTATAATAAAAGCATTTAGTTTACCTTAATTATTAATTTGGCTTGCTTACCGTTATCAGAAACAAAACAAAATCAAGTGCATTTAGCACTTGAAGGCACTGCCAGGTTTATGGTAATGCGTAACTCGCTGACTCGGATTTTTCTGTACTTCATCGTGCTTCTTAACGTAACTAAGGCCGAGCGCGACTGATTCTGCCGTCGACAGAATGGGCACGATGCATAAATTTTGTCCGACTTCGGAAGTACAGTTCAAACAACCATCGTTTAACGAACTGAGTCTATATTGTTATTTCCAAACAATATACAACTCACGATTGACGATTGGGCATTGCGATACAAATCGAAATATTTATTACTCGTAATATTGTAAAATTAATTATTTTTGCTGAATAATATTGCAGTGAATAAAATAATTAAAATTATATGCTTTTATAGACGTCAAAAAAGATTTTTACAAACCAACAACAGCATAAAGATAGTTTAACTGCCCGGTTAGGTTTATAATAGTTATTCCTAGCGCAAACACAAAAACCATTCTTCGACAATTAAAGTAGATCCTGTTTAACGTATGATTATAAAACTGGCCCAGTATAACGCTCACGTAAAACCCGTTATAGTATAGTAACAATTTTTAAGTTTATTTATAACACCCAAAGATGCCAAAGTTAGTTTATCGAATTACAAATAAAGTAAGTCATTTAACTACAATAAAAATTGAATAATTGAACAGTTCTTCAAACGTAAAAACAAACATTTATTAAAATAGGGTACGTAGTGTAAAATGGAAAAAATTTGCAAACTACAAAATAGAACGTACAAACTCCTACGCATTTTTGATTATCTAATTAAAAGTTAAGCGGCCTACAAACGAGCAATGTATTGTACAATTTGTAGTGCGATCGCAATTGCTTCGATGGTTTCAACGATAATTGTAGGACAGTAGAGTTGTGGTACAACCTGCGGTGTGATGCGCAGCACCAACCATTCGCAGAATCTAACGTACAACCAGCTTACAGAGTTACAATGACCATTGTAAAGCGATTTTATTTCATTATAAAGATTGTTTAGAACAATAATAATAAAGACAGGATCTCAAAATAAGAATTTTGGGGAATCATTTATACAAATGTATAGAGAACGTAAGTGTCGGGACGTAAAATTGAAAGTTAACTCCTATAAAATAAACGAAATGCCAGCTAAAGAAACCGTTCCGTTTGCGATACACCCCGAAAATATTGAAACATATTTTTTTGACGTGATTTTTTGGTTTACTACACCCAGTTTACCAATTATTTAATTGGGTAATTAGTTTTTAGTATTAATTATAAGACGGTCATTGACAATATAATTCAATTAGGGGTGGAGTAGTATTTAAAATGCATAATATAAGTTCATGATTCAATGAATGGTTATTCGAAGTTTGCTCGTTATGACAAGTAAAGTACATACAAGTTTCTGATTATTTCTTAATTTTGTTCTTTTATACACTCTCCTAAATCCATTTCTGGTTCATTTGTTCTATGCTGATAATGTACGTAAAGTATTACTTGATTGCCGCCTCTCTTAAGTTTTTCTAGATCAGCCCCTGAACATTGCAACCCCAGTTTCATCTATTCTTCATAGATCCATTCGGTGATTTACACCGACCAAATACAATACACCAAGAAAGACCTTTAATTCAATAATACGTTTTTACATCCCGTTCTTAAGTATGATTTGAAAAAATTTATCTCATTTTAATATTTGTATATTTCACAACTTCTAGTATACTGACAAGAAAAAATAATTGCCAACTATCTAGAATACATGTATTGTGCGTCCATTGCGTTGCTTATTGCTTCCGATAGCTTCGTGAGTAGGTTTTCCTTTGTACTCCGGTTTGTTTTGGCATCCAACGGATGTTTACACTCTAGATGATCAAATTATAACTTTCAAACAAAAGGTCTTTAAGTGCTAAATCATTTGCATTTGATACTCTCTCCAAACAAATATGCTGTTCTGCTGCATTATCGTCCATGTCATTAATATCTTATTTACAATCCTCAATATTAAACTTTTATTTATTTTGCATACGAGTATGTCATTGCTAACGATAGTTTTCCTAGTCTCACTACCTTTATTATTAACGGTCAAATTTTGCTTGCTTTTCGAGTTAATTGCGTTTTAAGACCCTATGACCAGAAATTATCTATCCTCACCCGCCTGCTTGCTCGTCGTCCGCCAGCCTGCTCGTCCGCCCGCCCCCTGACGGTCCACGTTCTATGGATGCTCCTTTAGTAATGCTGAATATATGACAAACACTTGATTTAATTCCACGCTAGCACCTATAAAATAAAAATTCAAAGTTCAAATTGTCTCATCTTTAACCTTACCATGTATGATAAATTTATCCCGTAAGTTCTATATTCTTGAAATTTACTCACACGCATTGATTCGATAAGATGCAAAGGTCAAGTTGTTCAAATTTAAACCTTATTTAGTAAAAATTCTAGAAGTTACTATAGAAGTGATGACTGGTTCAAAGCCTGAGTTTATAATTATTTTATCTCTAGATTTTCCTTGCCCCAGCTCGTCTATGAGTATATAAACCGCTGCCGGTGAGCAGAGTCTCAGTTTTTATTCAGACGCTTACCGAGCAAGTCGACCTTTTGAAAAGATAAGTTTATAGTTTTTTTGTTAAAGGTACACCGCCTTTAATAATCTATTTTCCTAAATTTTAAAAACGAAAAATTTCATGAATCACAATTCGACTATTCAATCAAAAGTTAAAGCAGATGATCTTGAATTTTAAATTTGGAGTGGGGGAAACAGTATAAATACGAAAGCGTGTGCTAGTATCAGTCACTCTGTTTTTGAACGTTTAACGAGTAACATTATTACATTCCTAATTTGGAGATGTACACTTATAAATTTGTGAGTGAATTTTCGCCATTATTTTTAAAATAGACTTGTTCATTTCCATCATTTCGGACAGTTGCGTTTGAGCAAAAGGAATGCGCAGGCGCGGAGTGGCGTAATTGCGCGGTTTGGACAGGACATGAGATTATTAGTGACGAGACGTCAAACGGTGACGTTTGCCTGTGTCGTTTTCTTGTCTTTTCTCTTTTCAGAATGTAGGTTCCTCTATCGTATCTCTACCTCCTATCGTTCCTTACCTGTACCTTCAAGTACCTTTACCTTTATTCCTTCGCCCTATCGTACCGCTACAAACAAAAGAAGAGGGAAGACGATAAATCTGGTTTCAACGATAGCATGACGCACCCACACCCAGACAAGATACCCTGAGATTAGCATGGCTCCTGCGCAAGGATGACACTCAAAATCGTGAAGCGTTCCACATTTTAAAGTGAGTACTTTTTATCTTCTTAAGGTGCAACTTGTATCATTGTAAACGTATTTGGTACGTGATACAATTTGACAAGCAATTATATCATAATATCATTGTTGTGCAATAATGTGAACGTGGATAGTATTAGTGTTGCCAACTGTAGTAGTGGCGCTGAACGCGAAGACGGGGTTATAACATGTCTCTCTTCAGTGATTTGGTGCAGTACATAACTGCTCTGGTTGGATTAGCGTAGACTTTACATGATGATATCATATTTATGAATGGTCTTCGTGAATGCCGAAAAGACAGCCGAAGAAGAAGAAGCTGAACTCTTATGAGAAGAGGAAGAATCGCCCGGTATCCGAGACTTTGGTGTTACAAAGAAAATTAAAGGTATTAAAAAATCAATAATAAAGAATAGAATTACGTTTGAGAATTATGTCGATTGTAAAGAAGGTTACAAGGAAGTATTTGTAACGCACAATCTAATTCAATCATTCAAGCATCAGGTTCACACCATCGCTCAAGCCCACATGATGATAAACGCCACTTACTTCCTGGTTCATATGCAACGCTACCTACCTGTTGAACATTATTCAATTATGGAGTAAGAAGAAATATAGTACTTATTGCAAATGTAGAAAAGTGATTGTAAATATATTATCCTCAATAAAATTTTAAGATTTATTTTTTATTTTTCAATTTCACAAAAATAACTGGAACAGAAGACGTTAGAAAATGTTTATAAATATGATAGAATTTGAGGTTTGATGATTGTAAGGGCTGGTCCTAGATTTTATGGGTTAGGTTACCGATTTTTTGGGTAGGAATGGGGGAGAGGCTAAAAATGAAGCAAAGAAAAAATCCTCCCTCCCGCACAAGGAAGAAATTTCACCCCCACAAGGAAGAAGTTCTTTTAAAATAAGACTTAGCAGATCCTCCTTATGGGAATTTACATGTAAAAACCTAGGTTAGATATGAATCGAAAGGATCGGATGGATCTGGAGAAATGTGGATCTGCTCCAGAAAGCCCACTACCCCTACTTATATGCATATTCATGTGTGAATGATTGTAAGATATAAACTATGTTAAGACAATTCCACTAAAAAATTAGTTATTAATAATAGCCTAACAAAAAATTGTAAAACATTCGACCATCTGATGTTTACATTGACATTTTTCCTCAATTATACAAAATATAAAAATTTACTTGACAAACTTTTTATAGACTAGTCGAAATTAAAGATACAAAATTTTTGTTGATACACAGGACTCACTTCTATCACTTTTATTAAATCAGTATAAACCTTACACGAAATTTTGCAAAGCCCAAACTATTTATTCAAACCAGCATCGTTTAAAATTTAATTAAAAACAGAATGTAAGTTAATATAGTTTCTAAAAATAGGAAGCATAAATGAAAATAATACATTTTTTAGGTGCCTTTGGTCCTTCTAGTCACACAATTAAAAATCAACATAACGGAGCTGGAACAATAATCTTGAGGCCGGCCAAACACAAGAAAAAGAGAAACGTTATCAAAAGTGCTTGTAGAATTTTCTAGTATCGTCATTTGTTAGCAATCCACCTTGAGAGTATTTTAAGTCTCATTTTAGTATAGGAACTTAAAAAGAATTTAATTTTTTTAATTTAGATGATGTTTGCCATTATATATAAAAATATACTTTCAAATACTATAAATATAATAAAATTGTTGTTCTTTACAGTCAGCACTCTGGATTTTAATGTAAATACATAGATATAGAATTAAATATACCTATATTTTCTTCTTGTAACCTTATTGATTGTTTTTAACATTTAGGATACGTAACACTTGTTTGTCAACTTTTATGTATACATATATGTTGTTTACCTAAAGAATTTTGATTCTTATATTGGAATATTGTAAGAGGATGCATCTTGTAGTTTACTGTTGTATAATACCTTTAAGTAGATTATAGATATGCAATTTAAAACTGCATTATACTACTTGATCAACTACTAACCTATAAAGATGCTACTAAATGAATAAACTCCTACAAAAGATATGCTGAATACATCAGCCAAACTATCTGAATAAATTTACTTTTTGATGAGGTACTAGCAGAACTATCTTGATGGGATGTGGTAGCCTGGTGTAAAACTTTTTAAGGTACCATTTAGCCGAATTGCATGAACGTTCAGTTTATTTTGCATACGAGTATATCATTGCTAACGGTAGTTTTCTTAGTCTCACTACCATCATTATCAACGGTCAATGCGAAACTAATTTAAAGCGGCACTAATTTGTTGAAGAAGTATGGAGAAAAATTACCGAATTTTTAAAAAAGTACACGTTTATTGATACACCCTGCGTCCATAGATACAAGCACTTTAAGGGTTTACCGTTAATTCTTGGGACAGACACGCACACTATTCCGAAACTACACCTAACATTTAAGAGTATCATTTAACAGAGCCTAAAGTAATAAACATCTGGTTAGACAAAAATATAAAAAAAAGAAGTCTGACAGGGAAAAACCGACGGCGCCGGTGATGAAGAGTTAATATATGAGCGTATAAATGTATTTTCTGTTAAAGCATTATTACATACAAAACATGTAAATGAACGTAGGTTACTATGTAATCGCACATTTGTTTTTAAATTATTCTTATCTGATGCGAAAAGCGAAATATTCACATATTGATTTAATACGGGACTACAGAAATAATTTTGTAATACAAATTAAGCACACTAATGAATGTTTCTTAGTATGTGATAGCAAATAGCTTTTTCTATACGGAATAGCAACACAAATTGCATGGGAACAAACGTTTTAGTATAACCCCATAAATGCACTTGTAAATAATACTTTTGTGATGTATGATCACATAAACTGCATACGAATGGGCGTTCGTTAGTATGCTACCTCAAATGTTATCTGTAAATTACTTTTATATAATGTGGAATAATCGCACAAGTAGCAAACGCATGGACGTTCATTAGCATTGTAACGATTTTATTTTCCATCATTATGTCTGCAGATATTTAATCTATTTACTTAATAAGAACCAACATAAAGCATAATAATGCTACACAATCCACTAAATAAATATTACATATTGTCCAATAAAATATTAGCTTTCAATTCAAATTTTAATTTATGCGGTGACAAAAGATACTTTTCTATTAGTGTCATTCTTAGAGCTCCCTCTGTTAGACAATTGTAAGATTAAGCTTGTTGTCAAGCGGTAACTCGCGTGAGATTATCACTTCCAATACAGCTGTCGTCAGAAGAAGTCGAATTGTTCCTTGAACGCAAGGACGATGACGTTTGAGGAATTCACGTGTTGGAAGCACGTGAAATTTAAAATTGTTTTCGTGAGATAATGTCGTCTCCGACGGCGCTTTTGTTGTCCACTTGCTGGAGAATAGCTCGCAGTTGACGAGGAATTAATTTGTTTGAAGGGCCTTTGGTTAACAGTAAGTACCACTGCTTTCGTAATCCTACTAAATAAATATTTTCAGTGCAACTTTGAAATAATATGTAACTTTGAAATAATATGCAACTTTGAAATATTATGCAACTTTTAGTTAACAGAACTTTTGTTTAACGTAAAATTTTGAATAACATGCAATTTTTGTTAGCATGTAATTTTATTTAATATACAACGTAAATTTAATCAACATACAACGTAGGAAATTTTAGAAAAATTTAAGAATTTAACCTTTGTACGAATGTGGATTTGACGAGTATCAATTAGTTAATATGGACGCCGTGATATGGTTTGGAGCTTCAATAAGCAGCAAATTTGCTTGTACTGAATTGGAGATTTCCTTTATTTAAGTGCTGAAGCAAAACGCCTAGCAGGTATTTTTCCGTCAGATGAACATCTGGTATGTAAATTTGCTTTCGTATGTCCGCTGTAGCATGGATATAGCAGACAAATCATTTTTTGTTTAATCAAGTGATGTGAACTTCAAGTTAGGTAAATGACAGACTATATATTATTCATATTAAACAACAGGAACCTGTAAATTTTTATTTTGAAATCTTTTTATTAATACATTGAAATTACGAAAGATGTCATTATGAGATAAGGAAAGTTAATTCTAGATTTTATGAAAATTGATTTAATTATTTGAAACATGATTTACTCGAATCATTAGAAATTAAATTTATACGTTACATATTTCACTAATAGCTGAGTGAAATATTTTTTTGTGAGGTAATAGTCGATCTACTCAAACCAACCGAAATTGTTACATATAGTTAATTATTCAGAAAGTAAACTCAGGCTCACTCATTTTTAAGTAAAATTTGGCTAGATATTTCTAATAGAAATGACCATATTTTAACGGTGAAAAGTACTTATTATACCAAGTACTTATGTATATATTTTTCAAGAATTTAAATTAATCAAAATTATATTAAAGGAAAAAGATGTTTTGTAAATAGCACAATAACTAAATACTGAAGGAATAAATTTTTATTTTGGTCAAGACTATTCTTTTTAATTGGAATGAATGAAGGTTGATTCGAATTAAATTTTTAAATTTTGGGTATAAATGCACAAACAGTGTTATCTTTGTTTAATCTGTTCACAGGTGTAGCAGTGATGTATAAAGGTCAAAGTCGAGCCATAAGGTAAGAAACTTTAGGGATTGAGTTGTTTTTAATAAATTGTATAGCGGTAATTGAATAAAGGTTTCCTCATTCGCCTTGTACAAGGGACTTAAGTAAGGTCTCCTTCGTATAGAAAAATTCGGTGGCGCCATATTCTTTATATTTTTGGTCGCAGTCCAACCCCGACCCACAGCTCATGTTCTACTCAGAGCAAATAGTTCGACTAGCCGCTTAGCCTTTTGAGATTTCCTCAACTACGAGCCATTTTCCATCGGAATTTGCCGTGGGCTCTATCCGCTTACTGGAAATCCTCGTAAAATTCTCTTGTGCCTTTCAGCTGGTCACATAGAAAGAAAACCTAATAGGAAAAATCCCTTATATATATATATATATATATATATATATATATATATATATATATATATATATGAAAGGCTATAGCATGTGACCGACAATGTGTTTGTAAATTACTTTTATATATTGTGGAATTGTGATACAAATTGCAAACGTCGTTCATTAGTATGCCACCGAAAATGTATTTGCAAATTACTCTTTTGAAATGTGGTATAATCACACAAACTGCATGAGAATGGACGTTTGTTAATATGCGACCGAAATTGTTTTTGTAAATTACTTTTATTTGATGCAGTATAATCACACAAGTTGTAGGCCAATGGGCGTTCGTTAGTATGTGATCGAAAATGTTCCAGTAGATGCCTTTTTTGTGATGAGGTATAATTACACAAATTGCAAGCGAATGGACGCTCGTTAGTATGCGACCGAAAATGTTTTTGTAAATTACCTTTATTTGATGCGGTATAATCACACAAGTTGCAGGCAAATGGACGTTCGTTAGTATGTGATCGAAAATGTTCCAGTAGATGCCTTTTTTGTGATGCGGTATAATTACACAAATTGCAAACGAATGGACGCTCATTAGTATGCGACCAAAAATGGTTTTGTAAATTACCTTTATTTGATGCGGTATAATCACACAAGTTGCAGGCAAATGGGCGTTCGTTAGTATGTTATCGAAAATGTTCCAGTAGATGACTTTTTTTGTGATGCGGTATAATTACACAAATTGCAAACGAATGGACGCTCGTTAGTATGCGACCAAAAATGGTTTTGTAAACTACTTTTATGAGATGTGGTATAATCACACAAGTTGCATGCAAATGGGCGCTCGTTAGTATGTGATCGAAAATGTTTCTGTAAATGAGTTTTTTGTGATGCGGTATAATTACACAAATTACAAGCTAATGCCGTTCGTTACTATGCGACCGAAAATGTTTTTGTAACCTACTTTTATGAGATGTGGTATAATCACACAAATTGCACGCGAATGGGCGTTCGTTAGTATGCAACCGAAAATGTATTTGTAAACTACTTTTATGTGATGCGGTATAATCACACAAGCTGCATGCGAATGGACGCTCGCAAGTATGCGACCAAAAATGTGTTCGTAAATTACTTTTTTGTGATGTGGTGTAATCACACAAACTACATGCGATTGGACGCTCGCTACTATGTGACCGAAAATGTGTTTGTAAACTACTTTTATTTGATGTGGTATAATCACACAAGTTGCATGCAAATGGGCGTTCGTTAGTATGTGATCGAAAATGTTTCTGTAGATGAGTTTTTTGTGATGCGGTATAATTACACAAATTACAAGCAAATGGCCGTTCGTTAGTATGCGACCGAAAATGTCTTTGTAAACTACTTTTATCTGTTGTGGTATAATTACACAAATTGCACGCGAATGGGCGTTCGTTAGTATGCGACCGAAAATGTATTTGTAAACTACTTTTATGTGATGCGGCATAATCACACAAGCTGCATGCAAATGGACGTTCGTTAGTATGCGACCGAAAATGTGTTCGTAAATTACTCTTTTGTGATGTGGTGTAATCACACAAACTACATGCGATTGGACGCTCGCTAGTATGCGACCGAAAATGTCTTTGTAAACTACTTTTATTTGATGTGGTAGAATCACACAAGTTGCATGCAAATGGACGTTCGTTAGTATGCGACCGAAAATGTTTTCGTAAACTACTTTTATCTAATGTGGTATAATCACACAAATTGCATGCGAATGAACGTTCATTTATGTGTGCCTGCATTACCTGCCGTATCCTAAGACAATTGTTAAGTTTTATTAACTAAATATCAATTATTAATACAAATGTCCTTTGCTTCAATTTACATTTCATAGCAATTCCGAGAATCTTTACGTGAAAGATGGTGCTCAAGATTCTATTTTAGGGGAATTTGAAGTGGGTTTTCGAGCAATTGTTAAAATCGTTTAAACCTCGGACAATTTATACATCTAGTTTATAATACTGTGCTGTCCTTATATCTTAAATCTTGATCTATGTAAAACGTATGTAAGACGTGCAATATCGAAAAACGTAACTATTATTGTGGAAGAAATCACTACTTCATTTACACTAACAACGTAGCAGGTGAGTAATTTTAGTGTATTTTATATAATTACATATAGAATTTGTAAGATATCTTACTCATTTTAACGTTAATTTTCACTAAGACGTTCAATGCGGATGACGCACATGCGCGTCATTTTATCCTTCCACTATATGCGGATGTTTCGCTTATGCTTCTTGCTAGTATCCGCTTATTTAGTGCATAGGGTGCGTACTCTCGGTGTTTTGCAGAACCGCAATTTGACACTTTTGTAGTATTGCCGAGAACGAGAGGGTGTCGCGGTAGTAATAACGCGGCTGCAATGACTGTTGTAAACAGATTGTAATAACGTAATTTTTTTTGTTTACATAAATTGGATGAGGTCTGTGTTAATGTTAAATTGATTGTTTATCTCCTTATTTATATAGGAGAAGTTTAATAATGAATATTTGCCAAGATTGTGGTTCTGAATTTACGTAAAATAAAGCTTTGTATGGCCACTTAGAAAATTTCATGATTTGAATATAAGAGACGAGTTTCTATAAGCAACCAACTTTGGATAAAAAAGAAGTTAAATTTAGTGCAATGAAGGAAATTAACTTTACACGAATGTTATCTATATATGTTAGCTCTTGTATGTAAACAACTTGGTATTTTGTACTAACTTGTTGCTATTCTAGGTATCTTTCGTACTTGTGTCAATATGCAGTTTAAAGGTACTTTGCTGGGATTTCTTTAATTTTATTTGTAAATTATTAATTACTTGAGTGAAATGTGTTTAATAATAGTAATAGAGGCTTGAGGTTTCAATAATTGTATTTTTATTTTTTAAAAAGTAAACACGTTCAATAAATAACTAAATTAATTAAGAAAGAAACTAATTTTATTTTGTCGAGAATTTTGTTTGCACT
This sequence comes from Platerodrilus igneus, assembly GCA_036346225.1. Taxonomy (NCBI): domain Eukaryota; kingdom Metazoa; phylum Arthropoda; class Insecta; order Coleoptera; family Lycidae; genus Platerodrilus; species Platerodrilus igneus. Next base: position 2,918,381 of record JARFIW010001125.1, read on the forward strand.
GTCAATCGACTAAAATATGTAAAAAAACGAGGTAGAAAATTAAGATTATTTTGGTACTCCGACTAAAAGTAAAACTAAAATACTGCACTGTTAATATAAGAACACTCAATCCGACAGATTTGACGAAATTACAATAACTTACCAACGCTTGTAACACTGATAAAACAAAGTGAGAACTGAGGATTAAATTAGATTAGTCGCGTACTTGTAGGTTTCTCATCAAAATCGCTGGGATTATAATGATTTCCAGTAATTTGTACATGTATTTCTGCGAGTGGTTTCCCCATCGGATTTTATTTCCAAACAAAAGAAAGAAGAATAAAATCTAACCTTATAAGCTTTAGTGTTAATTAAACCAACTTTCTACTGAGATAATACACTGTCTTATCTTAACATAAAATTAGGTGATGTATGATCAGATCTTGTATGAACATTAACATTAAGGTTTGAGTTATTAACCAAACCATCCCTAATAAAAATTGCTTCTGTTAGGGTAGGCTTTTTAAGATCATTATTCTTTGTTGATTTCTTCTTTGTTGAAAAAAGCCGCACCTGATGTTCAACTTTTTTATTAATATTAATCTCCTCTGTAGTTTTTATATCAATAGATATTGCTTTATTTAATATGTCAATGATTTTATCAAATTGCCTTATTATACCCAGATGTTCGCCGTCAGTTAACGAACATTCTCACATAGACATATTATTAGCTCGGTTTTTTTTAATAATATCATTTTTTGAAGATTTTGCTTCATGTAAAATATTACTGCTGAAAAGTTCATTAACGTTACTAATATGCAAAGGTGTGGCAATGTCAAGATTCGATTTGTAAATCTGTATCGCACAAGCATGTACGTGTTTGCAAATGTTAAGCTTTATCATGTTGTCAATACAGGTGCATTGAAATGTATGAACACATATGCTGCACTTTGTACAACTTAGGCATGAACCTTCACAGGCCTCATCTACTCTGGTAACTTGATACTGTTGAAAAGCACAAGTGGACACCGTAACTAAAAATTCCTTATCATTTTCAAGATGTCTAATAAAATCTGATGTAATTGTTAGACTTGCTTTATGACTTTGTTTAATTCTATTAATTTTGTCATTGGAAGTATTCTTTGCAAGTTTAATAATACGTTTAAACAAGCAAGCTTTCTCGAGCAATTTTCATTACTGCATTAATACTTTTGTCCAAACGTTTTACTTTCCGACCTTCCAAATTCACATACTTCAAAACATTGTGCATGGATTCAAGATACATGTTAGTGTTTATTCCTAAACCCAATCGATAGCAATATGCCCAAGATGTTGGACGATTTGCATAATTATTATGAAAATATTCAGCAAATGATTGTGTATCAACATCAGCATACAGGTCTTCTACTACCTGATTTAAAATGTCATTAAATTCATCAATAGATACACACTGTAATAAAACACGAAGGGATTTATATACTACTACTTTCTTTTCAATCCCTCCATTGATTTTTGACAAATTCTTGCGTCAATTACGATCCACATGCCAGGTACATAGCTACTGGTGAGGTACCTTGGCCATAACATAAGACCATGCATTATAAAATGCTGGAGCATCAGCAGACATAAAAACAGTAGTTGATATAATACCCACTCTTGATTTAATTTTTCCAAAAAACAACTTGAAAATCATTTCGTCAGCACGATTTGAAAAACAAAATGCCACTGGGCACCCTAAACCAAATTCATCCACTGTTATTAGTGTGTAGAGCTGAAAATCGTAATTATTTGTACCGTGTGTACCATCAACGCACACTTTGTCGTTCCCAAATTTAAGCAACTGTATTATGTATATTTTTTCTGTCAATCTATACCACAGCAAATTGTGGTAGATTAACATTACCTATCGAGAATTCTTATCTATTTGTATTAAGCCCAGGGTAAGGTTTGGATGGAAATTGGCTTATAGTTAAAGAACACTCTAAAGACATTGAACTAGCTGGGTTTTCTGGCCCACGGTCGCATGAGACTGGGTCAGTGGGTATATTTGAATTGAAAGAAACAAAATAAAGGACGCCACCTAAATTTTTTTACGAAATTATATATATATATATATATATATATATATATATATATATATATTACGGATCAATATGAATATAGTATCTTTAAATTAATTTCAATTGTGTCTACTATCTGGATACTTTTTCGGATAAGTTTACTTTATAAACACCGTACCAATTTTTGGGAGAATTTAATATTTTAAAAAATGAACTGAAGTCCAATAAAATAATTCTGTATTCTCCTTAAAGCAAAGTAATTAACATCATGATAAATAACATTGTTAAAAAATTTTAATTCTTATGAAAATGATTTGTAAGTGAGAAATTTAATTATTGACATTTTATATTTTATAAATTAGTCTTGTAGCGCTACGCGACCTCACAGTGTTTAAATATTGCTTAATAAACGTTTGGCAAAAATCAAAAATAATCAGATTACTTTAAATTCCAATTTACATGATATAGCTTTCAAGTGTTATAATTTAACATATTAATACTTCAATTTGTCAAAACAAGATAACTGAGGAGGTATATCCACACCTGTACAATCGGTCGGATATGAAGTATAATTTGAACACGCTATTAATAAGAAATATAGGTTACGGTACTCATTGGACTTTATACTTTACAAAGGGATTTTTAAATTCAATTCACAAAACATTTATACAACTTATATTAAGTTGCTTAAAGCAACGTAATGTAAAACAAGTTTCAAAAGCATATTATTGCATGCACAATTTACGCAGTGGACTTTGTAACGTCCGCCTTATGTTATAACAAATACATTCTTACCGACCGCGGCAATGACCTGCAACCTTGAATCGACCTGTGCATCAGTAGAACGTGCTGGTTACAAGCAACATCCGTCACATGTGGAACACAGTAGTTTACGGCTTTGCCTGCTAAACGAGTTCCATAAATTAAAGTGACGTCTCTTCCAAAATTACTACAAAACTATCCTTATTTCGGTATCAAAGTTTCATATTTCTTGATTATAAAATTACACGGCATCAAAGCCTTACGTTCAGAATTATACGGGATCAGAATTATATGGGATTACAGTTGTACGTTATTAAAGTTGTACGTTAAAAGTAGTAGGTTAAAAATGTTGTAGGTTGAAAGTTGTAGGTTGAAAGTTGCACTAAAATAAAATAATTAATTTCACATTCTAATTTATTTATACAAGCCGTTCGCTAAGGATTTGTACCCTACATTATTAATATAGTTGTAATGGACAACTTCAACAGACTGCTCGTCGGTTACGACGTCGTCGCCAGGAAAACTTGGTTTCCTGCACATGTTGAACCTTTCCAACACGGAGCGACCTTTCAGTTTAACTGCTAAACGAAAAGTGATAAACGATCGCCAATCGTCGGAACGATTTTAAAATCTTAGATACTTTACGATGTAGGAACACGTTAACAAGTTTGTATATATAAATGTTATCAAAAGGAATATGTAGTTTGTATATTTTACTTGTAATTAGGATTAAAATGTGCTTTGTGAGTTTATTGATTATTAAATATGTAATAATGACTGAACGAATTATGTAAATGTTGTTAGATAACGACTAAAATAACAGTTACAGCGCGCTAAGGTTAATAACCAAATTATACCGAAATTTATATGTGACGACTGTTCACGTTGAAAAGAAGTTATTATGACTAATGCAAAATCTTGAACATCTAAAATTATTTCTGAGTCATCTAGGTTTCCTTCTACACCTTGGCCTTTATAATATAACACTGGGCAGTCACTTCCTAAGTTTATCATCTCCTCTACCCAGAGCCGTACGCTAATTGCATCATTTAGGTGACGTTTTACACCATACTCAATATTGAAGTCCCTAACAATATTGTGCATATCTTTTGTTTCTAACAACAAAATTCTCTGTGAATTTTCTTGTTTTAAAGCAGAATCACGAACATCATCCAATATATGTTGAAATGTAACACCTTCCTTTAATTTTCCTGAAACACATCAATTGTAAAATTTCAAACTAGAACTTTATGTTCGAAAATACCTGCAATTTCTGCTTTACTCTCTTTACTTAAAAAAACTCGACCAATATCGTTGGTATGTCCAACATGAATTGTCCAGAAGTTTACTGCAACAGACCCATCGTTCTTTATCGTCGCTTCTATTCTTGAGGGACAAACACTTCCAATTTTATTAGTGCCTGTGCTTTTTAAGCTTCTAAAACCCTTGCCTTGGAATGTAGTTGTACAATCGATGGCAATTATAGTACTCCTTTTTGGTGCCATCAGACAGTAATTTAGCTGAAGTGTGTAGTATATACATTGCCAAAATTTTTTCCTGTTCTTGCTTTTTCCAGTTTTTGAACTCTGTTAAACAGAATAAAATTAGTATATAATTAACACTTTTCATAATAATCTTCAAACCTAATGGTGAATTAAAATGTAGTTGATCAAGTTTAGTTTCAATTTGATGTTCATTTGCCAAATGTTGTTGAAGTTTTTTATATCCCTTTAGATGTGTTGTACAATTTTCATAAAAGCACTTGATTCTTGACGAGTTGAGAATTATTGGAATACTTTTATGAACAGTTCTGCAATGACGACTTAAAGTTGATTTACTGGTAAAGGATTTGCCACGTGTATGACACAAAAATTTACTAGTTAAAGTAACTGGTTTCCTATATTCAAAATTATGAATCTTTCTTAAATGGGCATACAAATTCTTCTTTTGTGTAAAATCAAAACCACAATCTTCGCAAGTATTCATTTTTACTCCTCGTTTACACATAACACGATAAACAAAATTAATAGGTAATTTCCATAGATCTCATTCACTATATGTAAACAAAAAAACTACGTAACCTCAATCTGTCTACAACTGTCATTGCAGCCGCATCATTACTACCGCGAGACGCTCGTGTATTGCCCCAGGTCGCAAAGGCGCTACAGTAGTTAGCGCGTGCGTCTGTAATTATTTTGTTTACAATAATATTAACATAATCAATTATGAGTTGCTGGTTCTTTCGGTTCTTTCCATAGTGCGTTGTACTAAAAGCAGCCATTTTGCATTCTAAATTATTGTGTTTTTAATAATATTGGTTTTAGTTTTATGAAATTAGCGTGATCTTGTGCAGATTTAATTATTTCTATTTGTCATTATATTGTGTAAGACAATGGTATCCAAGTGTTGTGTTCTTGGTTGTAATAATACCAGTAAGGAGATTAAGTTGCATTGTTTACCGCGTGATCCTGAGGTAAGTAGATTTTAAGATGTAATTTGCAAAAGTCATTTATAAAATATACATCCATAGTATATGTAGCACGTAAGTAAAGTAATATTTAAATTTGTTTGTGTAGGATCATGTAAAAAGACATTGAAATAAGTTTGCATATTTGTAGAAACGGGTTGTATGTTAGAGTAGAAAAATTATCGGATGGATGATAGATGAATTTATAACATCAAAATTTGCCCAATGATAATAAATAACGATTGTGTTCAATCTTGATCAACTATATGATAGTGGTAGAGGCAAATCACTTTAAGAAGAACCCAACGTCATATGCCAGATTGCGCAGAAATGTAATAACAGTGGCGTAGTTGAGTTATTACAGTATAAACGGAAGATATGGCGTTAGATAGTAAAAAATAAACATAACCAATTAAATTATAATTTAAAATTTTTAATATAATATCGCCATAAGAGTTGTGTGCATCAATATCCCTAAAAAATACTACTATAACAAGGTTATTTTGTAAAATCCGATAAAGGAAATGATTGAATACCATGGCCTACTTAAGTGGTTTCTATCTCATTCTAGTGTTCTGCAAACACATCTGTTGAGTAACTTATTGTTTTATTAATGTTAATTGTTATATAAAAGATATTTTATATTAGTTAGATGGCGGTTTAAAACTGTCCGTCTGTGTATCAAGTAAAAATAAATAGTAATGAAATCTAAAACTTTTACAAGGTAATTTCCGATTGGTTGATCATAAAACTCTACGCCACTAAAACCTGAATACTGCCATCCCTAATTACATATAATGAACTGTTCCTAACCAATTTCTGCTTTGTGCGCATGATGACGTTGGGTTCTTCTTAAAGTGATTTGCCTCTAGTAGCTTTAGACAATAACAAAAACTGTATGGCATTTTGCTATTTTATATATTTTGTAGAAGTTATTTTAATGCCTATCCATTCAATAAGTAATAAGATACATACACATTCGAACTATATCCATGAACAATGCTTGTGAAAACTCAATTCTTTTCAGGTTCGTAGACAGTGGTGTGAAGCACTTTGTCGTAATGATTTGCTAAATTTGGGAAATGAGCTTAGATATTCAATCAGAGTATGTTATAAACACTTTTCTAAAGAAGACAAGTTTTGATATAATAGAAATCGAACCAATTTGAAATACAATGCTATTCCAAATTTACTGCCGTCTGGACACACAGTATGCTGGCCAACAACTAAAAAGTTTCTACTGGTATGTAATTTTATTTTGCATTTGCATAGTTACAAGCCATTTTATTTATAGTACCATCACCAACTTCTATTAGTACCACGACATCGAATGCATTATCTACAAGCCATGTACAGGAAGTGCTAGCAATGAACAATAGTGTTACCGAAATTAATACATCTTCTACTGCTTTAGCCGTTACCCAAAAGGGTTGCAAAGGTTTGTTATGTATATATTTTATTATTTGCAAAAGAGGTAATTAGAACTTTATGATATATATCTATAAAAATAGATACAAAAAGATACATATGCAACTAAACATATTTCATACTGTAAACGGGTGGGGTCTCTCATTAATTAATAAGTAAAATATAGTTTCTGGAAGGATATGCAATGGTACAAATCACTGCTCTACTAAGCATATCACAATGCAAAAAAAAGTGTACTTTATGTATAAGATAACGAACGCTAACAGTAAGTTTAGAAAAGTTTTAAAAAATTTCAATGCAGTTTAAATGAACAACAAACCTTTGCAGAGTGAATAATAGAGTTTTCTAAGTATTTTAAAATAATATTTCATGAGAAACAATAGAATCATAAATATTCAACTTTTTAAAAATAAAATTAGATGTCAATGTTGCACCATCAAAGTTTAACATTGATTCACTATTTTAAAACCTGTTAAGTGGCAATATTAATTTAATGTAGATGGAGAAACGGCAATCTTAAAGTTTTTGAATTTAAAATATTTCCTTTCCTTATATTTTGACATCAATTGCCGTCGAATTTTTATACAATGTAATTTGGGTAAATTGTATTTCTTTTATTTAGAAAGTTTTGTTTTTAATTCGAAATAATAACAATCATTATGGTATTTGTATCAATATCACATTTGACTATTACCTCGCCAAAAAATATTTACAGCTCATACAGTGTAGCAAACCTTATTTGAAAATCCTTTTGCTTTTTCACAATTTTCCGTATTAGATTGTATTTAAAAATTGTACGTTTAAGTTTTATAACTGCATTAAATTTATTTTTGTTTTCAGAAATCGCCCCTTCAAAGGGACTTTTAAAAAGTGTCGGTGTTATTGGAGCTGTGGAGTTGACAACTAAAGCTAGACAGCTGTATGAAGTAGCGAGAAATTTAAAACGAGTTGCTAAAAGGTGGAACTTCCAAAATGCTTCTAATAAAGACCGACTGGCTGAGGCGTTGCATTATGCAGAATCGTAGGAATTTGTAAAAACAAGAATAAGTGATAGAGCATTACAGTTTATTAACTGTCAACTGCGAATGCTGCAGAAACATGCTAGCGGAAAGGCGATTCAGTTTTGATGATAAAGTTTTTGCACTTTCCTTATTAAAACAAAGCTCTAAAGCATATAAAGCATTAAGGATTACATTTGCGCTGCCTTCTAGGAAAACATTGATGAATATCTTAAAGCAAATTCATCTTCAAGTTGGAATTGATGCAAAATTAATGAAAGTACTCTGTAATTCTTGTGAAAAACTTGAATTTCTAGACAGGCACTGTTGTTTAATGTTTGTTGAAATGTCTATCGCACCATCATTGGCTTATGACAAGAAGTGGGATCAAATTGTTGGGTTTGAACATGTAGATGATGATAGGAAATTAAGGTTTGCTGATTATATCTTAGTTTTTATGCTTCAAGGTTTGCGGAAAAAATGGACACAGCAAATTTCGTTCCATTTTTTTCAAGTTCCAATTAATTCAAATAAGCTACATGTTTTAATTAAGAGAACAGTATTAGCATAACAAGAAGCCGGATTCATAGTCGTCTGTGTAGTTTGTGACCAGTATTCAACTAATACAAATGCTATAGGAAAATTTAAAGCTGCTTCACCGATGCACAATGAAGTGCTTTTGGATATTTTTGGGATTGGTGGTCAAGAAATTGTTTCAATTTATGATCCTCCCCACTTATTGAAAGGCATACGAAGTAATTTGCTCGTAAACAATGCTCGGTGTACAATTAATGGTGAAACAACTGTCGCTAAATGGAATGACATAGTTTGTATAAATTGGACGAAGGCGGTTTTAATACAAGGACGTGTTAATAATTAACTGATGCCCATATCTACAAGGAGAAAATGAAGAAGATGAAGGTCAAGCATGCAGCACAAGTGTTTTCACATCGAGTGTCTTCAACAATGCGATGGATTGCTAAACATGGTAATATTACATTATGATAATTTTACACATTGTAGTTAACAATTCTTTTAGGTCGTGAAGAAGCATTACCAATGTCAGCAGAGGAAACGTCAAAATTCATTTCATTCATGGATCAGGTGTTTGACAGTGTCAATGGGTCTCATTATGGAGTTGACTATGGTAAAATTCTTCGTTGTGCCATTACAGAAGCATCTCTGCATTTACAATTTTGGACTGAAGCCATTAAAGTTTTTAAATCAATGCGATTTATAACTTCTAACGGAGAAAGAAATCCTCCTTTGGTGAAAAATTGGATTAAAACTTTTAAAGATTTAACATCCATATGGAAAAAACTAAATACTATAGGATTTAAATACCTTTGTCCACGAAATATTAATCAAGATCCAATAGAAATTTTTTTTTGCTGTATAAGAAACCATGGGGTTTGTAATATAAATCCATCTTGTTATTCTTTTATTTCATCTTTTAAAACTCTCACAATTAATAATTTTACATCGGTTCACTCACATTCTGCAAACTGTGAGAAAGATGATAATGTTGTATTAGAATCTTTAAAATCTTTACTAAGCTGCGATAGCGATTCTGAAGATTCAGTTTCTTCTAGAAAAGATGGCACCCACGTTGACCACATTACTATTAAAAATATAGAAAATACTGGGATTATTGCTAATCATGCATATATAGCAGGATATATTGCACGAAAATTAAAAATGAAAATTGGGGAATGTCGTACTTGTATCAACCAACTCTAATCTCCATCATCTTCACAAGAACCCAGATTGATAAAAGAATTCGATTTCAGGTCAGAATCATTAACTTGAACAAGAACGCAGTTTCGTCGAATGTTTTCACGTATGACAAAATTATTTACTTCTAGTATCCATAAATATATTTTAAATAATAATCTAAAACAAAATTTAAAAAACTTTTTTAAGCAAAAGCTCTTTAACCCATTTCTTCGTGCTGAACACAATGTATTTGAGATGTACATTGAATACCTTTTAACTTTTTTCATAAATACTTATATTAAGAACATTAATTCCGTTTTAAAAGGGAACAGGGAGTATTCTCTGAAAGAAAATGATATGATAAAAAAATTGATCTATCAAAGGTATTTGTCTTTGAAATACAAAAATAGTAAAAAATTAACATAAATGACAAAATCTTTTCTTAGAAATTTTGTATTATCTTTCCCTACACCTGTTCAATTAAAAGGCAAATTGTACTTTGATGCCAGGGGAACTTTGATGCCCTGCGAAACGCTGTGCAGTGGTATGGTCGAGTAATCAGGGAAATCGGCATTCCAATACACTGATTTAAGTTGCAGTATGCTACAAGTCGCACTAACTCTTTTTGTCTGGTCCGTGGACTCAAAATAAAGTGTCACTTTGCTTCTGTATTGCATAGCGTGCATTTTATTTAAATAAGCACATTCTTAGTTGTTACTGTTAAATATTGCAATTGGTCGAGATGAGAAAGCTGGAACAAAATTGTAATTTTTAATAGAAAATGAGACTTACGCAAGTAAAACGGGGGGTGACTACAGCACGCACTGATTACCAAAAACGTATTATTATTAGCCTGCAATGAACTGCTGCTAGATATGCAATTTGACAGTTATATTTCCAACATTCTCCCTAAAACTTTTAAATTCTTTAATACGCAAACTAATAACCAGATAAACCTAATTTTTCACAAAGTAGTTGAAATCTAGAATGTGGTAGCGGTTTTGTTAAAATATCCACAACTTGATCTTTGCCGCCTACATGTTCAAATTAATTCTTTCCGCGAAACTTGCTCTTGAATACAATGCGCTCTTACGACGATGTGCTTAGATCACTTATGGAACATGGGATTTTTCGTTAACTTAATCGCACTCATGTTATCAATTTGAAGTATGGGTATGCCATCTAAGTGTGCAATTTCACTAAATAATCTGCATGGCTGTATGATATTTTTATTTGCCTCGCTTGTTGCAATGTTCTCGGCTTTGGTAGTCGAAAAGAGACACTCCACCGGCTGTTACTAAACCAAACTATAGCCGCATTACTATATTTGATGACTATTCCACTAACAGATCGGTGAGTTCTTAGGTTACTAGCGAAATCTGCATCGCAAAAAGAGTCAAATATGTTTGACGAACTATTTGCACTGTAGCTCAAACCTACAGCAGTTGTTCCCTTTAGATATTTAAAATTTTACTTTACTGCAACCTAGTGCTGCATTTCCGAATTTTCTATGTACCAAGAAAGGTAATTGACGACAAACATAGTGTCCGGTCATGTAGCGACTCCTAAATACATTAAGCATCCAATTGCCTCTCGATAGGGCATACTCGTACAAAGAGATTCCGTTGGTTCAAAATCTTCATAATTCTCCATTAGAGTTAATACGGGATTTGCATCTGTCATCTTACATCTTTAAATGATATCATTAGTATACCCTTCTTGATTTATAAAGATTGAGTTGTTCTCTAAGTCTTCAATTTTGATATTCGAGAAATATTCGACAGACTCAAACATGATCTCAAATTTCTTTAAAATCGATTTCAGAAGCTCTTTACAGTGACCTTACATGCGATTTTCCAATGCTCCACGCGAAGGTATTAGATTGGCTAGGAAACGATTTCTTTTTCCTGGAAAATTTGGAATTTTGGCGAACCCTTGCTGTTCCAAGTAAGGTAGGGATCTTTAACGTGCGTAACAACACACACACACGGGACCTCCATTATACCTCTCATCCGAACGAGGGTGTATTTTTGTGAAAATGCTCGCCTAACATTTTTCAAGCGGACCGTGTCGGGATCTACAGTGACCATCTTCATTGCAGCTCGACAACATAGAAAGCCACAATTAGCTTGTTGTTGTTGGAAATTCTGTAAAATAAGCAAGGATCCGCTGAGCTTTCCATTAGATTGAACGAGATCAACACATCTTGCAGTCTCTTGTTCCAGCACCTCGAGGATTGCTTCAGTCTATACAAACTCTTATGCAACTTACAAACACGACCAGTTCCGTCCTCATATCATTCTGGTTGTTGCATAAAAATTTCTTCCTCGATTTTTCCATACAATAATGCTGTTTTCACGTCGAATTGATATAGTTCCAGCTGTTCGTTTGCGGTAATGCTGATGATAGAGTGAATTTGTCGTCGAGCAACAGGGCTAAATATCTCGTTATAATCAATACCCTCTCGTTGGTTAAATTCTCTAGCAATTAGGCGTGCCTTGTATCGGGTGACTGCATCTTCAGCGTGGAGTTTAGTCTGATACGTCCAACGGTTTGTAATAGCTCTCCAAGTGGCTGGTAGGTCGACTAGCTTCCATGTTAGATTCTTTTCGAGAGAATTCATTTCGTCATACATGGCGGCTATCCATTTGTTTTTTCCCCGGGACTGCACAGCGTCTCTATATCTTTTGGGCTCATTAATTTCCATAATCATTACCACAATCAGTCGTTTTGGTGCTTTTGGACATTTCCTACTATGTAGTTCACGCTTAAAGGAGGGTTTCACAATGGTTTTCCTTTAACTCCACTTGGCCCGGTGCGATTTAATATGTGGATAGCCGTGTTTGTCGTTTCTGCTCAAAATTTCTTTGATAGATCCTTGGATAAGACCATCATGTAAGCTAAATTAACAAGTTCTGTTTTTATGCTCGAACACCCATTTTGTTCTGGAGAATAAGGGTTGTAAACAAATAAGTAGGCTCCTTGTGACTTTAAATACTTATGTACACCGCTATTATTGAATCCTAGGTTTCCATAGCATTATACACTTTTTGTACGCTTTCCGAGTTCAGTTTTAACAGTTTCGAACACTTCCTCTATTCTTTCGATAGCCTCTGATTTCTCTTTTAGGAAGTTAACCATACGCATTCTAGAGTAATCACAGGTGAAACATAAGTTTTGCGCTTTCTACTGACTCACAATCCTTGAGACCACATAAATCCACATGCACGACCTCACCTGGGGCCTTGGCATGTTGTGTACATTCATAAACAAATACTTCGTTGTTGCTTACCTTCCACACAAGCTCCACAAAATTGTTCATCACTGATGAAGTCAGCGTGTGTCGTATTACTGTTTTCCTTATGTAAGTTTTGTTTTGATGGGCCAGCCTTTCATGCCAAAGGTGAAGAGAATATCTTGAAGCTACATTCACTTCCACTATGTATGATTTTATGACACTGTCTTTGTTGTTGATGTAAAGGTAGTCCCTTATTTGTCGAAGTTGTTCCTAAAAGTAAATTCTGGCATGCGCTAGCCATATACAATACTGAGCGGGCCCATTGCGCTTGCCTCAAACTTTTGTATTCGTCTGAGAGCGAATCCATTAGTTTGACTGTGTGAAATGAGTCATTGGGCACAACCTTTAATTGCTGCATTCTTAAAATCCATGCAGCAAGCTCTTTACTGCCAATTGTCAAGTACGCTAGTTTTTGATTCCTTTCAACCTTTCAATGCTGTGTTTCCATGCTTTCGCTGCTGCTGATATTTTTTCGTATTATTTACAACGATTTTTTTCCTGATTCCAGCAGTTATGTGGCATTCGATTAAATAGAACCACGCTCCGCTATCATGTTAAATATTGCAATTGGTTGGGATTGAGAAAGCTTATACAAATATGTATTTTTTAATAAAAAATTATATTTATACAGAAGTAAAGTCAGAGGTGACAACAGCACACACTGGTTACCGAACAAAGTGCTGTTAGCCTGCATTGAACTGCTGCTAGATACGCAATTTGACAGTTTTACTTCCAACAGTTACAATCCAATTCTTTTTCATCTTTGTAAATAACTACTGCATTTGCTTACTAGTCTGTTCTGTTTTATATCCAGTTAATGTATAATTCCATATAAATTTCAAATGTTAATAAATGTTTTAATACTTAGATTACTGTTCATTTTTTGTTAATTACCACTGTATTCGTCAGCTTGTTCACTTTGTTTTAGACTCAGTTGATCAAGTTTCTATTAAGACAATTTGATATATATTGTTATGGATTTAAAGGGTTAAATTTGGGGTAGGCAATGCAATGTCAAACACCCTGTATAGAGAAACGAACAATTTATTTACGCGCAAAATTTATTTCATTAATTTAATTTAAACGAACAAGTATTAATGTATTTTTATAATTAAGGATTGAAAAGTAATAGGTTCATAAAGAAAACAGTTTTAAAAACAAATAGAAACGCATAATTATTTTAATTTATTTTAATTCAACGTGTAATAGCATTAGAAAACGCACCAGGGTATAGAAAATCAATAATCCCAAGGCAAAAGGTTTGTTGTAACAAACAAGGACGTTAGTTGTATCGAATACCGTGAAATATAGACTCCGAGAATTGTTATTTTAAACGATCACTAATTAAGAACACCTGCATGTTTGAAAGGTTACCTTCTTTGTAGTTATCAACATAATAAAGTGGGGTTCATAGAATATAATTTCCAACCGTCAGTTGCTTCGAATAACAAACTAGCGAAGTTTCTTAAAGAGCAGAGGAGATGCACGATCAATAATATGCTACAGATAGAGGCGGTTATAAAAGCATTCGTTTTCAAAACGCACGTACTCAATCCACGTGGAGTCAAGTGACGCTGTCAGCAATATCGATTTGCTATAACTCAAGTGGGGTTGGAACGCGACATCAAATATGCTTAAGACAGGGATAAAAATATTACAGGCGGAGTTTTATGACGACACAGGACTGTATCATTGGTTGAAACAAATAGTTGTACAACGGACGAACACGCGACAGGTGAAAACAATTTTTCGGATTATATAGCGCGTCCACGAGGTGAATTTCTGGGAGCTTTAAGTCAGTTAGATTAAAATTTGCAGAAGTATTATTTTAAAATAAGTATTTCGCGTGAAGTGTGTCTTAGTGATGGCATTTTAAGGATATAAATACTCTGAGAGAATGGAGCTCTTTCTCTTTTGATTCTCTTTGATTCTCTTTGTATTTTCATCGCTTTAGACTACGTATAACAATAAACCGACGTTATAGTAGAGGCTTGTGAATATTGAAAAATTTCATAATTTAGTAAATGTAGTATTAGCACTTAGAACGTGGTAAGTTGAGGCCTTATAGTTATTAACGTGAATAAGTGTCGAGTGTATTAAACTAACCGAGGTCCAACTAATACCATAACAAACTAATAAATCAATAAACAAAAGTATAATATACGTAAATTTGGATGCTGTGATGGAGTGGTAATTGGTAGCAAGGCGCTTGGTTATCATCTATAAATATCTGGAGGATCAGAGCGCATAGTCACAAAGCAAAGGGGTTCTGGATAGCATCATCGAAGAAGATGGAGACTTGAAGCATTTTCCAGATAACTCATTTGAATTTTCTGTTATTTGATAAACTTTTTGAAATTATTTGGTGATGTGTGAATGTAACATTGGGGTTATTTATGGTGATATAACATATCGGAAAAGATACGTGTACTTGACAATTATTTGGGTTATTTTAAATATTGAAAAGGGTGTATGTAAAAATTACGAAATTTTATTATGAATTTAAATTGGATTGTTAAAGGTACATGGGTTTATTAATTTTGTGGTAATTTTATGCACGGTAAAAGGCATACATTAATAAACTGGGTTATTATGAGCTCACCATACTCCAGTGTGCATTAAATATAAGGTATTATTTGGGGCCCATCAACTCCTATTGTATTAAATGTGTTTGCAAATTATAGTTTAAAACAAGTACTATACAAAAATATCACGTATTGAGTTGTAATTAGTGTACCAAACTGTATATATCTGTGAATAATTGTTTGTAAATAGCGGTAAATAAAGATTGTATTATTTGATGATTTTATTGAATGGTGTGTGAGTGGGAAGGAAGAATGATTGTAAATTGAGGTATCCGAGAAGAGACACAGCTGAGCTAGCCAGGGAAGCTGCTGAAGATATTTTGAAGCAGAAATCAGGGTAAGAAATTTTTTTTGTTGTGAACTTTTTATTTTGAAAAGTATTTAATGACTCACTTTCGATTCCAAAGACTAAGTCCCCGATCCACAGCAATCTTATGACGGCCCAACATTGGAGCTTAAATGATTTTTAGGTAGTTTCAGAGACTGACCCCACGACCCTCAACAATATATATTCGAAATTTTAGTATCCCTATAACCCATTGAATATTGTCTTTAAAGAGAAAATTATAACAGTGCGTTGTTAATAGTACTTTCTCATAAACTTCAATATATTTGTTATATAATTTTGATAGTATATTATTTGTAAATAAACAATTCAGATTTTTGTGTACTACTTTCATTTGAGTAAATTAGGGGTTTGTATTTTTAGTAGGTATGTTTGGTACTTTGGTTGGACCAAATGTTTTTTTACTATAGGCGTAAGTATTTGGAATTTAAAAGATTAATTTCAGAAACTAGATTTTAATTGTAATGGGTGATCAGCAATTATTGTAGTCCAGGATGACTGTTGAATCAAACACCAATGTCGATTACACTTGACATAGCAGAATTAACCTTTCAGATTTTATAAATGTCATGTTCAATAATTTAGAGTGAAGAAAAGATTGACATTTGAGTTTGATTTTGTAGCCACCTAAAACTAGAATTATTGTTAAACACCCAATACATTATTATGTGCACAATTTTTTATTTCACTTAACACATAAAATTATGTTAAAATTTATGGAATAAAATTATTTTCTTTGTAATACAACCAACACAAGCAAATAAATTTGTTTTAGCTTTAAATTTAATATTATTAATAGTGAAAAACATTTGTTTAAAATACCAATTGTGTCGAATTATTAATACTATTAGATTTAATGCTAAAACAAATTTAAGCGCAAGTGCTGTTGGTATTGGAAAATGTCATGTAAATTTGAATAAAGCGCCATTCCGCTATTAGTTTTGCTCCAGGTCGCCGTGGCGCTGTTTTAAAACGCGTTTTCGCGGGAACTAATCTAATATTTAGTGTTAGTATCTTTAAAACGGTTACGTTCGTAACTGTAAAAACATTTTGACGCCAATTCGATGATGCATCCGCCACGTTGTTGGAAATAACAGTCAACACTCTTTTCTTGGTCTTGGTAGGCAACTAGTTGATAGCAACAAACAAGGACCTGGACGTTGGTTCCCTGGAAAACTACTTCTAACATATTTCGGACTATCCTCCAATCTAAGCGATCTAGTCCACAGCATAGCTTGGGCACCGCTTGTTTTGTTACTCCATTTTCCACCATCTGAGCCTTAAGACTTAGCAAAGCCTCCCATAGATGTCCATAACTAGGTCTCTGCCATGAAGGATTTTTGGTGACCAAATAGTAAACATAACGATTTTTATCCTGAAGAACCAAAGCTTTTCCTACAGTTGGCTGCTGTTGTACTAATTCATCCATATATCCAAACTTTTCTTGAAAACAACAGCTATTCTCCTTTACATTTCCAAATCTTGAGCTACGCAATGTACAAGAGAATATTCTTCTGATGCTCTAAACAGATCTTGCTGTTTTTCAAAAACAACGTCAAATCGCGCCTTAGCGGAACCACCATACGCCGCAATAAAACTCTCAAAATCTACATTTGGCTCATGATTAATAACACCATTCTCATTATTCGAGCCTTCCTGGTTGTTGCCAGCATAGGATGTTAAACGGTCAAAGTGTACTACATTCGGTTTACCACGGGTAGATCTTCTGATCCGGTACACTACATCATTAATCCTTTTCATCACTTCGTACAAACCTTCCCATTGTCTTTGTAATTTTGGCGACAGCACACGTTTTCCTTGTGGATTATACAACTACACTAAATCTACAGGTTGATAACCACCTTCTTGTGCTCTCATGTCATATTGTGATTTCATTCGATCGCTTGCTGCTTGGATATTCTTTCGGACGTTTTCGTGAATGCTATTTGATCTTGCACGAAGCTTACTAACGTAATCTTCACCTGCCATCTTTTCTCCAGGTTTAAATCCAAACTGAAGATCACACGGTAGCCGCAATTCACGTCCTAACATCACGCAAGCGGGAGAGTATCCTGTGCTATCATGTACCGAAAATCGGTACGCCAGTAGGAACAAATGTAAATATTGATCCCAGTCTCGTTGATGTTCAGAGACAACTTTGGCTAAGTATTTTCCTAACATCCTGCTCATTCTTTCAACCATTCCATCCGATCGATAATGAAGTGGCGCGGTTCTAGTCTTCCTGATTCCAAGATGCTTGCAGACGTTTTGAAACAAGGCTGATTCGAAGTTCCGACCTTGATCGGAGTGTAATTCCAACGGAACTCTAAAGCGACAAAACAACTCCCTCACTAGTACATCTGCAACCGTCTCGGCTTCTTGGTTAGGTATAGCATATGCCTCCGGCTATTTGGTAAAATAATCCATTTCAACCAAGATGTATTTATTTCTTTTTTCTGATTCAGGAAACGGACCAGCTATATCAAAGGCTACCCTCTCAAAAGGATTCCCCTCGTTATACTGTCTCATTGGGGCTTTCCCTTTTGTGACCGGGCCATTTGCAGAGGCACACAATTCACATTTCCGGCACCACTCCTTCACATCCTCTTTACAGTTCAACCAATAGAATCTTTCTCTCACTCTTTCGAGAGTTCTTTTCACGCGAAAGTACCCTCCGGAAATACCATCGTGCAAGTGGTGAAACACTTCCGGCACTCTGCTTCTCGGCACTATCACTTGAAGTCTCTCAGTGCCATCTTCACATTTCTGGCGTCGTTTTAAGATTCTATTTTCAATCACCAAGAAGTCCCACTGTGCCCAGTATGCCTTCAGGCTCCTACTTGAAATACTAATTTCTTCCCAAGCTGGTCGTTGTACTCTACTTTTTCATTCAATAATACGTCCAAATTCGGCGTCATTCGCATGGTCTTCTTGTATTCTTTCGGGTTGCCAAGTATCATCGGTTACCGTCATTCTATGGACGACACTTATTTTCTCTTCCATCTTGGAGCAATGATTGCAGTCTACCGGACAAGGTCTCCTCGATAGAGCGTCTGCATTTCAATGGCTAATTTCTACACGATGTTCTGTGCCAAAGTGATATTGCTGATGCTCAACCGGTTGTTTTTTAGTTGACTACAGTGCCTCTGTATATGACCAACCACACCGCAGCTCCAGCATCGCAGACCCCATCTCTGCGGTCGTTGTCTTTCCAGCCTTTCGCTTTTCTAACACACGGTTGATTATTTCATCTAGGCTGTTCTGCGCTTGACCGGGTTCCTTTAAGACAGACCGAACTTTGTGACTCATCCTGTGTGATGTCTGCTTAGTTGCTTCAAATTCAAGCGCATGAGCCAATGTGCCATCTAACATTTTTGTCCGTGCTAATCTTAGCGCTGGCTGTATTTCGCTGTTTTTAATGCCATTCAAAAATGTTTGAACAGCTAGTTGATCGAGAAAACTATCTGGTGCCGTTGGATATGCCAATCTAACTAATCTGGCGATATCAGCTTCGAATTCTTGCAGGCTTTCACTTATCTTTTGCGAGTGGTTCTTAACTTGTGCGTGGTGAACCTGTTGAAGATGAGCATCTTCATATCTCATCTCAAGCTTCGATGTTAAGAGGCCGTAATTATTCTGCTGGTGATCGGGAATCGTTTGTAAGATGTTATGAGCTTTCCCCCGTAGGGCCACTATTAGAGAGATAGCTTTCTGTTTGTTGCACCAACTGTTGGCTATAGCAGCAGCTTCAAATTGTTTCAAATATGTGGGCCAAGGTGTTTTACCATCGAATGTGGGCGGTTTCACTTTAAATTTTGACGGTAATGACTCGCTTTTTTCCATGTTTCTTATTTCTGGAATGTTCTGATTTACAACTTGATTTACTAATTCAAGTGGCCGCGTTGTTACTGAAATCACTTGTTCTTGCAGCCTCATCACTTCTTCTTCCATTTTTACCAATTTACTGTCCAGCTTTTGCTCAACTGTTTTTACCTGATCAGTGAAATCTTATTCAAAGCAATAGAGCTTTCCATTAATCTTTGTTCTAACGTGGCTGTATTTTCACTTAACTTTTTATTTTCTCAGCATTTTCACTAAACTTTTCTTCCATTTTGGCAGCATTTTCACCTAACTTTTCTTCCATACCGTATTAAAACTTTTTAAGGGTTGATTCCAGTTCAACTGACCTCACTTCCAATTTCTCAGCATTTTGACATAACTTTTCTTCCATACCGGATTTAAAATCCTTAAGGAAATTCATTAAAGTTTCTGCGTCCATCTTACTTTGGCTTCTTGTTACAGGCATTTACAAACTACTGAAATATCTTTAGAGTTGTGTGTTTTTCCTTTTAAATTAATCACTATATACCCCACACAGGCTGACACCAGTGTAGCGGGCTACTACTACCGCGTTTCTCTAATTTAAAACAAGTAATAACAAGAGTCTTTGTTACTCACTGTTCACAAGTCTAATTAACAGTATATGCCTTATTTATAGATGTTTTCAGTCCAATTAACAATGAAGCACTATCACACTAATGAATTTACAAGCACTAATATCTTCTCAAACTAACTTCTTTACCATAGGTCCATTAACAACACTAACACAACTATTATTTATTGCACTTTTGTCTATTTATGCATTCTACAAGCTGCATATACATTAGACACGTGCACTTAACATTTATGTTTATTCTTGGACTTCCAAAAGCTTCACTATTTAACTATACACGATATAATTTATGTTCGACATTCTGTTATAGACTAACTCTGTACTTCATCATCGGTCTTATTTATACCGTGAATTAAAAAGGATGACTCATCCTCCAGTAATTGCCAGAAGCTTCTCGGTCCATGGAGAATATACAGTGCCTGCGACGCTTGTGTATTTGACGGGTTGCCTAATAGCAGCTCGCAACAATATGTTGTTATGGACAGTTTGCTTAATTCTCATACACAAAACGTTAATAAATAAGAGATCATGGGCCCAGATAACGTCGATGTCAGTCGATTGTAAAAAAAGGCACATTCTAGATAACAAGTTTTAGTTTTCGCACACGTATAAAAATTTTAAGGTTATAATTAATCGGTATGACCCAAGAAGGTAAAGCAACATACAATATTTAACTATTATCAGGAACCAATTATATAAACTGAAAATTTCGAATGCAGAAGATACTCGCTGAAAATGCCGTTAAAGAAAATGTTGAAAAAGAAAGGGATCCATTACAATTGACTCCAGAGTTAAAAAAGGAATTTAGTAAGTCAGACAGTAAGGCTATGTCGCTAATTGTCCAGTGGGTGTCGGTTGCCCATTTAGAAAGTCTAAGGGACAAAAGCACTGCATATCAAATGTGGAAAGTTTTAGAAGAAAAATTTGAGAAAAAGGGGTTGCCACGTCAACTATATCTGAAGAAAAGGATGCTATCAATGAAACTTAAGGAGGGCGAGTCTCTACAAAAATTTATAATCGAGTTTGAAGAGGTTTTTCGTGAAATAAAAAATACAGGGGTTGATATGGATGAAAAAGATGTAATTTGTAACTTGTTGCTAGCTTTAACTAAGTCGGTTGAAACTGTTGTGGCGATTATCGAGAATTCACCAACAGAATTACTAACTTTTGAAAATGTTAAAAAGAAACTGCTAGACGAAGAAGAGAAGCATCAATTAAATAAAAAAGGATTTAATGATGTGACTGAATCGACTGAATTTACCACTGATAGTGGATATTACAGATGTGGAAAGCAAGGTCATTTTAAACGTGATTGCAGGACTCGGTTTGCTAATGGAAGATATACAGCAAATTCTAATCATTACAAGGAGATAAGAAACTACGCAAGTGAAAACAAAAATAACAGTACAAATTTTGGAAGAAATAAAAGTAGAAGTAGTTCAAGAGGCTATTTCGAGGGGTAATTATGTATTAACGAGAAGTCAAAGAAAAGGAAATGGCATGGGAACATTAAGCAATTTTACGAAAGAAGCAATCGTACAATGAGGTGGATACGCTATCTGAAAGTGTATCAAAGTTGCTTTTAGCGTCGAAAATAATGTAGATGACTTTTCGACAGAATGTAAGGGTAAGATGATCAATTTGTTTATAGATTCAGGTTGCACTGACCACTTAGTTAATGATAAAACTGTGTTTTCTGAAATTATTATGTTAGATAATCCTATTAAGATTGCCATAGCTAAAAATAGTTACGTGCTGAAATCGGCCATAAACATTTCTATAAGTTCTAATTTGTAAGGATTTCGTGCCAATAACTTTAAAAAGACGTGTGTGTATTTCCGTCACTTGAGACAGTGCGTGTGCGCGACATTGAGCCGACGCGGTGTGCCAAGAAGGGTGGTGGTGATTTCCGGCAGACGTGTCGGGACTGGTAACCGAGACATGAACGAATGTAGTTATCTTTGTGTCTTATCGTGTCTCCTTTTTGTTATGTAGGTTCCTTTGCCTTATCTCTGATTATCGTTCCTTATACCCGTTTCCTGTCGCTCTCTACATAGGAACAAAGAAGAAGAAAACAAATTGAATTTGGATTCAACCGGGTCCAACGAACACCCATGCTTGAAAGATCAGAGGAGTCCCGCTGCCGCCATCATGGAGTAGTGCTGTGAGAGTCCTACATTTTGCGTAAGTACTTTTTTTGGTTTTTATGTGATGTAGTAATTTTAAATAATTACGTGACGTAATATCCTATTTGCGCATTATTTTCGCAATTATTTAACATTGCTACCAACTACTGTAGTGGCTCGCGTACCGTACGATGGGAGTATAATAATGGCGCAATCCAACGTTGTTTCTGGTTGAATAATTTGTTTTTGTATCTTCCTATATCTTATAATGTATTAATTAACTATATTTGTAGGTTTTCCACTTAAAAAATAAATAATTATTTGAATTTTTAATATCTGTTAACCTAGAAAATTTAGAGTGGTAGCACTGCTGTTGCCATGACAACCTTAAATGACATGACAGGAAATGACAGTTTCTATGCTAATTTGGCATGAGTTGCTATATTGATTATTGATTTTTGGTATACTTTTTATAATGTATTACTAATCCAATTAATTCTCTTGTAACTATAAAAATAGTGTTTCTAATTTAAATTCTTTTAGATAATGACCTAATTTAATTTAACAGGAAGCTGGAATATACCTTTTAAAAGGTGTTAAATTAACATAACCTACCTCTGGTGTTTGGATTACATAAGTTTTTCCTGTAAGTACATTAGTTATAAATTACAATTACCTCTATTTATCATTCTTTATGAGCCAAATCTCCTTAAAAAATACAGTAAAATCAATTAAACAAACATTATAAACCTCAGGTTTTTTAGTATTTTGAGATTAACTTTTTAAAAAAAAAGCTGCCGTTTAAATAACTCATACAATATTGTATTTTTCTATGATTTTGAGTATCTCTTTATAACCTAAATAATCAATTATAAATTACAATTACCTTCATAAAGAAAACTCCTTCCCGAAATATAAATTTTGTAATTAACTGAGTTATTTAGCATACCTTTTATCTTCTAAAACGTTATAGTAACGTAATTTTGTTATACCTGTTCTCTTAAACACTATCTTACTCTGATATCGTCCTAAAAGAGTTTTCTTAGTAATTTAAACAACTATAACCTACAAATCCCTTTTAAAGAAAATTTCCCTTCAAATACAGATAACGCAATTATCTAAGTATATCTTTTAACTTTTAGAACGCTATAATAACTTGATTTCTTTATATCTGCCTCTCTAAACACTACAATAATGAAGTTGATGTTAACGTTTTGTATTTAAGCTCATTTACGATAGTTTTTGATAAACCCCGCGATATCAAAAGAATATTTTAATAATTTGGAATACTGTTTTTTATACATGTATCGTAGAATATTTTTTTTGTGTAGCGAGTATGATTTTGTTTTGATAACATATTTTTTAGATATATCGATATTCCAACGCAGCATTTAAAAATCTATTAAGCGAGATTTGCCGTCGAACTTGGTCGCTCAACATTATAAGTCTAGACGAGACCCATAAAGGGCCGGTCGCTCAGCATTGTAAGTCTAGACGAGACTTTGGCGGTAAGTTTGTCATTTTGATAATTTGTAAACCTTTTTTTTTTAAGAATGATGTTGGAATTTTTGTTCATTGGTCTAGGTGAAGCTCAAACGAGAGCTCGTCATCCTAGCAAGTATATGTGTTACAAAATATCTTTCTGTTCTTCAACAATTTTATCAGTAAATCGAGTTTTGATTACTGTTTTCTCTTCACATATCGATTTAAACCACACTAGATGGCATAAAATTATCTTTAAAATCGTTCAACCCCATGTACATCCAAAATTTTTTCACGTTTTATTTCCTTAACGATTTACCTAATGTTTTCTGTCCCTACTATCAAATAGTTAACTTTAATTACTTATTCCTTCTCTTATAAAGCATATACCTTTTATACGTTTAACTTATTTACCTTAAACTACCTATCTTTTTGCTTCTGGTTGACTTTTCCTCGAACTTACCGTTAGTTATATATCCCTTTATTCTCTATGTCTCCCACTATAACTCTGACGTTTCATTTAATTAATCCCTCGCACCTTTTTCTACAGCAGATTATTTTGTTTTAAGTATTTATCTTACATCGTTTAATTGTGTGGTAATTGTCGTAACTTTGGTTGTAATAACTCATTGAATTTTTATGATTGGTTTTAGCTGATGTTAGAGTGGATGCTTTCTGCTTTGGGTTCACATAGGAGCCGCGGCCTATACCATTGTAAGAAATAGTTCATATTCGCAGATGCCAATAACTAGGACTTTCTATTCCATGTGTTCTTTCCTCTGAATATTACAGTCGCCCACATTATCCTATATCATTATTTGTTTTTTTTACTAAGTCATCATAACATATAGACATTTTTTTCGTTGTTTTTTATTGAACTTCGTGGTGAGGTGCTATCGCTTTTTATTAATATCTTATCAAATTTTCGGTTGTTTTAGCATATTGGGACAGTGTGTCTGTATTTAACTGTTTATAATTAGGCATCCTTGTGTGTTTAGGGCGTTACCGTTTTTAAAAAATTACCTTGCAACAGTTGGTTTTTGTGTGAATGTATCTGTAGTGATACTTTTAAGTTGTTGTTTCGACTTTTGTCTGATTTTCTTATCGTAGTGCATGCATTCGCTATGAAAATGATTGTACCAGTTCTCTTAAAAGTCTAGTGAATTTTTTTTAACTTATAATATACCTCAACTTGTCGAATTAATATCGCAGGTGGTCCTTCAGACCAACCCGTGTTTTATAGGGACAACTCTTTACCTTCTCTCGCATGTCCAAAAACTTTACTTTTTCTTATCCCGCTGTCTCCGTTTCTGCCTTATGTTTCTTTCGGTAGACCTATTCTCGTCCCGGAACACCCGTCTACCACGTAAGAGTGATTTTTCCCTCACTCCGGGCTACTGACTACATTGGCTGGTTGAGTAGTGCTTTGCTATTTACCTTCTCTGTCACTTTAGCTCAATGCGAGCCCTTCCTCTATTTTCTTCTACCTGGAAGTGCCTCTTATGCATTCCAAATACCCACCTCCCTCTTTCTACCTTCCCTATTTCTACTGCCTCTTCATTTCCGTTAGTCACCGTGTGGTTGCGCGGGGGGTTTTTTACAGACACCCGGATCACGTCTCTGGAGATTTTTCGTGAGGTCATACGGTGCCGCTGTCAGCGCACATGGTCGCTAACAGTGCATGTATGTATGAGTGTGTGAATGTGTGAGTGCATGATTATATCTATATATTGATATATCGTGTGGATATCGGGTGATTATCTCACCGATATTAATTAACGTCAAGTGCAGAGATGCACCCAAATGCCTTTGCCGGTTCCTCGTGCCGTTTATTGCAAACGGGCCTGCTTCACAGGTCGCTCTTTTTAGGGGGCACGAGCATTCCTTATTTAACGGCTCCACGGAGCCACTCTATCGTTATCTTTTACCTATTATCTTTGATAATAACTAAAGCTTAATATCGTTATTTTACCTATTACCTTTGATAATAACTTAAGCTCAATATCGTTATCTTATCTATTATCTTTGATAATAACTTGAGATTTTGTTTTATCTTTTTATCTTTGTAACGTTTGGTATTTATGACCAGACGTAGGAATTATTTTTTTGAATATTAAGTGAAAAAGCTAACCTGATGGTAGAAATGTAATTTGTTAGGTTAGCAATGTAGGGATTTGGTAAGGTGGTAATTTTGGTAAATTTGTTGATTCACAACCATGTCATGGACAAGTTTTGATGTGTATTGTTTCTTAAACCAGAGTGCCAGTACCTAAAAATTTGCTAGAGTGTAGAGTAACTCACTCTTTTGAACATTTTTAAATTTGGGCATTTTTTTCCCAACGAAAAAACAGTGTAGATGCAACGCTCATGTGCGTCTTCACTTAGGAAACTGTAATGTTAGCTTTAGGTTAGTATATAGGTTAGGCGACTTGTCGCATTTGTTTTAGTTTAAGTAGTGTTTCATGCTCCCCGACAAATTTGTGCGGTCGATTATAATTGCGCCACACCAAAGACTCGTGTACGCACTTTCCCGTTTTCTGGTAATCCGGAAGACGTGTTATCGGTCGGAAAAAACAGGTAGCGCCTAAAATAAACATTTTGTAGGATTTAAGTTAGGATTTATGTAGGTTAGTTAAGATTTAGTTTTTAAGATGTTACTGTGCTAAGAGTCGCTTTTTTTTAAGTTTTTTCTTTTACGGCTTTGTCGCGATTGTTACCTGCCGAAATCAGCTGTAAACATTTCTATAAGTTTTAATTTGTAAGGATTTCGCGCCAATAATTTTGAAAAGATGTGTGTGCATTTCCGTCACTTCAGACAGTTTGTTTGCGCAAGATTGCGCCGACGCAGTGTGCCAAGAAGGGTGGTGGTGATTTCCGGCAGACATGTCGGGACTGGTGACCTTTTTTTTGTTATGTAGGTTCCTTTGCCTTATCTCTCATTATTGTTCCTTATACCCGTTTCCTGTCGCTCTCTACATAGGAACAAAAAAGAAGAAGACAAATTGAATTTGGATTCAACCGGGCCCAACAAACACCCATGCCCGAAAGATCAGCGGAGCCCCGCTGCCGCCATCATAGAGTAGTGCTGTGAGAGTCCTACATTTTGCGTAAATACTTTTTTGGTTTTTATGTGATGTAGTAATTTTAAATAATTACGTGATGTAATATCCTATTTGCGCATCATTTTCGCAATTATTTAACATTGCTACCAATTACTGTAGTGGCTCGCGTACCGTACGATGGGGGTATAATATAATGATAATTATTTGTTAGCTACAGGGGTAGGAAACATAAATGTTATTAGCAAGGTCGGAAACATAAAAGTAGATTGTACAATCAAAAATACATTGTATGTACCCAACCTGCGAAAAAATTTGTTATCTGTAAAAAGGTTAGGGGTATCGGGAATAAAGATTGTTTTTGAAAAGGGTGCAGTTAAGTTAATAAATGAAACAGGTGTGATTGGTATTGGGAAAAGATTTAACTTATATAAAATTAATTTTAAGATTGTCAAAAATGAAAGCTATAGTGTAGTAAGTGGGGATAGGAATGAATATTTGAAATGGCATCAACGGTTTGCACATTTACATTACTCGAGGTTAAATAGGTTAGTAAGTAAGAGAATTGTAGATGAGGTAGAAAATGTCAAAGTTTCTAATGTTGAATTTTGTGAACCATGTATTGCAGGTAAAATGATAAAAATATCATCTGGTGTTAGATCTAAGAGTCACAGACTTTTAGAAATAGTTCATACAGATATATGCGGACCCATTACCCCTGTTACACATGATGGATTCAGTTATTTTCTCACATTTACAGAAAATTTCTCTAATTTTACATGTGTCTATTTATTGAAACGCAAAAGCAAAGCTAATTCTAAGTTTTATGAATATTTTATGATGACAAAAGTCATGTTTGGTTGTACAATTTTAAAACTTAAATGTGATAATTGGGTGAATTTATATCAAATGCGCTAAAAGAATTTTGTAAAGCAAACGGTGTAATATTAGACTACACTATCCCTTACACTCCACAACAAAATGGGAAGGCTGAAAGAAAAAACCGGGCATTAGTGGAGCGTGCTAGAACAGTAATTAATGAATCGCGGGTACTAAAAGATTTGTGGGGTGAAGCTATTTTTTATGCAAATTATACTATAAATAGGTGTCCATCAGAAATATTACAAAACATAACAGCAGCTGAAATTTGGTTTAAACGGAAGCCAAATGTATCCAATCTAAAAGTTTTGGGAACTGTGTCTTATAATCACATACGAAATGAAGCAAGGGATAAATTTGATTCAAAGGTTGAAAAGAATGTTATGGTAGGTTACACCAATACGGGATACAGATTATGGAATATAGAAGGAAATAAGATAATTGTAGGTATCTGTCTGTGTGTGTGGGTTTTCGATATACGGAATGTCCTAGTCGTCCGTTAGGTTGGCGCTCCACCAAAACGTCAAGGAATGGCAGAATACCGTTCTTTTCAATTTCTATAGTGAACTTAATATCTTTATGTTGATTGTTTATGTGATCTAGAAAATTATTGAACGTTTGGTGTCCATGGGGCCAGATTACAAAAGTGTCATCTACATAACGGAGACAAGTTTTTGGTTTAAGCTCTGTGGATTCTAGATCCATGGATTCCAAAGACTCCATGAATATATTGACCACAATAGGGGACAGAGGTTAGCCTATTGGTTTGTCCGATGTTTGTTTGTAAAATTGTCCGTCGAAAACAAAAAGGTAGAAGTTAAACATTTTTCTATGAGCGTGGCTAGGTACTCAAATTCGTTTTCTTGAGGAAGGAGTTATTTAATAATGGAGACAGTGTCTATGACAGGTACGTTTGTAAATAGGGATGTTACGTCAAAACTGACTAGTATATCAGTAGGGCCTAGCTCAATATTTGTAATTAGTTCTATGGAATGAGTGGAATTTAAAACATTAGTAGGGGTGTTACCGGAATAAGGTTTTAAGAAATTTGCTAGGTATTTTGCCAGATGGTATGTTGGTGAGTCAATTGTGCTAACTATCGGACGGAGAGGGACATCAGGTTTATGGACTTTAGGAAGGCCGTACAGGCGAGGTGGTTTAGATTCGCGAGGTATTATGGGTTTTTGGATAGTTTTGGGAATATTGGATAATTTGATAAGTGCTGAAATTTCCCGTTCAAGCTTTGAAGTGGGATCTTTTGTTATAGAAGTGTAGGAACCGTCTTGTAATAATTGTTTAATCTTTTCTTTGTATTTTGTACGGTTTGGAATTACAGTCGCATTACCTTTGTCTGCAAGGAGTATAACAATTTTCTTGTTTGTTTGTAGGTGTTTTAAGGCCGTCATTTCATGCTTTGTAACATTTTTGTTAGGAGTTTTGGCATATCGGAGACATTTAGTCGTTTTAAAGCGAATTAAAAGTTGGCATTGTCTTGGGGTAGAGATAGGATCGGATCATGTTCTAACATGAAACAGGCCATACCATTAACTTTGACAAGACGAAACTAATTGCCAGAATTCCATTTTTCTACAATAGAAAAATTAGAGAATCTATAAAAATCAATAAAAATTCTAATAACCTAAACAAAGACGATGGCTACTACTTTTCCCCTATTTGGAAAACAAGCCTATGTTCACAACAGCGGAACCCTGATGTTCACTGATCCGCCGCAACACTCCTCTCTATTCCTGATCACTCATGCATCAAGTTCTCGCCCCTATATAAACGACCACTTTCGCTACTTTTACTAGTTACTTCGCCACAAGACACCTTTTGGCTTTGAATGGGCTACTGAGTCTGTTAGTTCAGGAGTAACTCTTCTCTTTACACTTAAATTGTCTACTTAATATTAAAATTCTTATCTTTTCTTATATATATATATATATATATATATATATATCTGGGACCTTGTATTATTTGTTTATATATACTTTGGCGTCACTTCTTATATATATATTTGTATTATGTAATTATATATTTAATAAATTGATAAATGTAACATGGATGTTAACTAATATATGCCACGGCTTTTAAAAATCTTAAACTTAGGATTAATTCAATCAAAATTATAATCTGCAGCAGTGTGGGTACAAAAACTGTATGCAGATATAGTAACCACTGCCAGTCAAAGCGCCATCTAGTTATTTTTAAAAATACTCGCCATAGGTGTGACAATACTAGCAATTTTATTCAGAATCTAAACAAAGCCCAAAATGCTTAAATTTTGATAAAAATTTTGAGATTTCAATCAGTACTAAAGTTTTTAGGTCTTACAAATATGAGAATGAATTTATTAAATACCTGTACTTCCACTGAAGTCGCTTGAGTTTACAAGAATGGACCTCTTCACTGCTTACAGTTACAGAAACTTGAAGTTCACAATCCCTGTTTAAAAGTAAGTATAAACATTTTGTATTTTAAAGAATTTACGCTTTATTTTTAGGCTTTAGGAATACTAAAATAATATTATAGAAACACAATATACTCAAAACCTTCGATCTAAATAGGAACTCCCGTTCAAATTACCATTACTGATGGAACACTGTCCATAATATTGGCAATCCACTCGAAATATTTGGAGCTCACTTATGCTTCAATTCACATCAGCTTGTAAACTGTACACATTTCCTTTTACTGGATGAATTAATCTTCTTTGCCTCAAAGGGTTGTATAAACCCTTGAAACTTGTTACCCGTTGCACAAGGCCTATTTTAATTCACAGTTAAAATTCTTTCAAATAACTTCAGCTTCAAATTATTAAATAAAAACTCGAGAGCATGTAAAACACATCTATTCTATTTTAATAAAAATTAACAAGTTCTTTTATCAAGTTGTACATCGTTACTTATCTCCTAGGAGATTTTTTAAAATTTTCTACTTGCCTACTCGATACAAAAAATCTTATAATACTACACTCCTGGATCAACTTGTAAAATTATTTTGAAATGTTAACTTATAAACAGATTAATTAATTAATTAAACTTCAATAACGTGCATAACTTATAGGAAGAATTCCATAATAAATTACTTTTATATTTTAGTAAGCATCCTTTATAATAAAAACTAGGTTTAAAAATAGCTTTAGGCTTAAGTATTATAAATTTCAGCAGCTGTCATTATAATTTAAAACTCCAACCTTGCAAATCAAAGCTTATGTTGGATATAGATTGAGGAATCTGATAAATTTAAATGAAATAGTACTTTTTAACGTAAACAAAGAAAAGCAATTTTCAGTTGTAAAACTTAATTTTTTTAATATTTTCGTTATTGACAGTGGTTTTATAGAAAACGAAACATTACGAATAGCCTAACTATTTTCCAATTTGATTTGTTCAAAGATTGCAAGTAATTTTAAGTAGTCTGGAGACATCCATTGTATTTAAATCCATTTCGGCGCGGGTACGGCTATCCGGTCTTATGTTAATGGCAGACAACTGTTGCCAGTAGGTATGGCTTACAATTCAGTAATTAAAATTCCAAGAAGATGCAACATAATTAAACCCTTAGAAAAATAATTGCTTTCCGTGACCCTCATCTTGAAAGAGGTTGGATTTGGTTTTTGAAATCTTGTTTTTGGGAGGTTCTGTTAATAGTCATTGGATAACAGAAATATGACGTAAATAATGGTTAGAGTAGGATTAATATATAACCTAAGGCTTTAGCCAAAAAATGGAGATTCCAATGGGGTTGTTCGTTGTCAAAAGGTAGAAAGAAACGTAGTCACAGAAGGTCGCTGGTACCGTTCTCCGGCATCACAGATATGATATTGCACTTAGTATCACGATAGTGAAATTGGAAAGGAGTAATTAACTCTTCCAGTTCGCGAGGGTTGATGCCCGTGTGTTCGCGGATTTATAAGTGATATTACAGTAATAAGAAAAAGCTTGTATGCATGTGATGCACAAGTTAAGTTAAGCTCAACAAGATCCTGCCGAGTTCGTGTGCCATTGAATTATTTAATAATTGTTAAGTACAAGAGCAACAAGCGGATTCTCTCCCCCAATTTAAGAGCTGTTATGCGTTGGAAGGCAAGCCATCAATCAGTTGACTATTTTTAGTACGTAAGTTTTTATAGTTAAGCTAGCATGACCAATTTTTAGTTAATTTATTTGTTAGAACGTTTTGGCCATAAACCGTAGGATTAATTTAGTGTAAAATTTATAAGATAAGTTTTTTTCTATATTAAGCATTTGGGAATTACTTATGTACGTAAAATTATCATAATTCCATATCAACCTTTCAATTACATTTCTAAATTAAAATCAATAAATTTTCTAATGTAAGAGATTTCACGTTTATTGCTCTGGTGATTATTATAGTTTTTGTTTACCGTTGATTAAGTCAATATTTTTTTATTTTTGATCATGGAAGTTGCATAAGTAGTCAAAAAGGGTAATAATTGATTAAAAGAAACATTTGTTTTCCTTGGGATGACAAGTCTCTCAAGATTTTGCACGAAAATTTGGAGATTCTCGACTTGTCTGGCGCCCTTGGTAATTGTCATTAAGCCACAATATTTATGAAAGGTAAGTGCCAAATTTTCTTGTAGTATATTATATATTAATTTAACCCTTTCTGCAAAATTTTAACCCTCTATATGATCTACGACCTTTCACTAGCTAGTGCCGGTGACGCCCCCTTTAATTTTTGTTTTACAGGCCGCCCCGCTTTTATAATTTTAATAAATAATATATACTTAGTAGCTTTTCCGCTTGTAACAAACTATCACAAACAGATCTGTTTGCTCTTTACAGAAACATTTCATTTGGATCACTTTAGTACTGTCATTGGTTAAATTTTGTTTACCATTTTCATTAATTTTAGAACTATTTAATTCTAACAAAACATGCTAAATGAATTATATTTCAGGTATTATGGTACATATTATTTTCAAGAACAGTAGTATCCATTAAATAGTAAACACAAACGTTAAATAAAATCAACAGAAGCTTATTCAATTGGAATTACTTTTCATTTTTTTAAATAAAATTACTTAAACATCTATTTGAAATCTCAAACGCTCCATCACACAGAAATAGCATTCGATATCAATTCAGCAAGTAATTTGATTTTACGATCTTCTTTATCATCAGTTTTAAATTAGAAATCTCATTAATATGAGTGGTAAATTAGTGCGTCTAACCTTGAACATTACACTTTATTATTTTTATATTTTTATTTTATTATTTATTTTCTTGTCATGATGAAGCCCCTTACAAAAGTGGGCGTAACGTTCGATCTTAATTTATAAAATAACACGGTCCCAACCCGGACCCATAAATAATTATAATTAAAGTTACTAGTAAATAACCAAAAAATTGATGAAAAATTAGAACATGTTCTAAGTCGGCTTAAATGGATGAGCACTAACTACTAGTTGATGTATAAATTGTTGTTTGTAATACTTTTTTGAGCTGGGTCAAAGTCAACAACTTCTAGAAACTGACCGATAAACTGTTGTGTATAAAATAGTTATAAGATACTACCGTTGATTGGAGTATTAAAAAAATACTGAACCACTTCCCTATAAATCCTGCCATTTATATTGCCGGTTCATAAATCTCTCAGCGATCGTCCATCTTTAAGTGGGTAATTGGAACTAAATAATGCCAAACCAAGGTAAATGATGCTCATGCCATTTACAGTCCGGAGGTCGTAGCTACGGAGTATACTCAGCTTTTATTAAAATAAAGTTTTCACTGTTTTGGTTTGCAGTTTTGATTGTGATTTGATATCATTTGATATTTGTGGGAGGTGGAGTAATAAATACTAGAATTAAAGTAGTAAATGCAAATTTTAAAGCATTATTGATTGTAGATTTTGATTAGTTTATCAGTGTTGGCGTATTCGTGTGTTTTAGTGCTGTAAATATAAGTTCAAAAAAACATTGTAGTGTATTATATTTGGTTCAAGAATAAGACGGTCAGCATTAATTATTAAGGTGGGTATATATGATTGCGGGCGCACCATCCAAACAATTCATATTACCTGGATTATTAATTGAGAGATTGTCCCTGTACGCGCCGTATGCCTCTTTCATATTTGCCGCGTCGGATATAAACTCTCGTTCGTGATTACTTCGAGTGTGAGCGCGCGAAGTAAAAATGGACGCCCTCGGACAGCAAGGTTAACGTGCACGGTCAAACTCTAATATATTCCTCTTTCTATTATTCTTCATTTTCCCTTCCTTTTCGGCCTGGTTTTTACACGAGTGGCAGTGGTTGACGTTATAAACTTATTTATGTGCACTGAAGAAACCATCCAGTGAGCTGAAGATTAATATACGCGGTGAGTGTGATCTTGTATTTTACACTTTTTCCCTATCATACAGTCCTGCTCATATCGAACCCTCTCGAGTACCGGGGTGCTCTTAACTACCAGCTACTTTGCCGGTACAAAAGTTTTAGTCCAAGCGAGCCGGATGTTAAAAGTGATTCGTAGTCTCAAATCGCATCATTAAGTTTTCCAATTTGCCACAAAATACGAGATAATCTTTGAAAATTTAAGTAAATTCTATAAAGTATCGACATTCGTATCGTACCGTCTCTCTGACATTATACGTTTTGCATATAATTAGCACGGCACGTCTATGATTGCTACATTTCTATGCGCAAAGTTCATAATTTTGTGTACACTTCAAGAAATGCAATCAAATCACTCGCTCGTTGTATTAAATATTTATCGCACATGTGCTTAATGAAATTCCCGATAACAATACATTATTTGAGTTCATTCATTTGTAAACAAACACGACAAATTTTCATTGTATTAATCTCACGTGGGTTTGTTTATAAACAAATCAATTTTGTGCATTTTAAACTCATTTAGTTACATGTAACTGTAAATTGTAAAAGCAATTTATTTCTAGCCTCTTGTAAGCAGACGTTGTTTACAATAATATTGTAAAAGATTTTCTTTCAGTTTTGTTTATCGTTCAAGCGTGGCTAACGATAAAGTAGTGTTGGAGGCTCAATTAGAAAATCTATTTTCACGCCTTACCGAGATCGCGGATTATGCGAAAGGTGCTTCTGTATCTCGACCTTAAAGCTTTTACCGCAAAATATATGCGTATGGAAGCTATTGAGAAAAAGTTTGACGCACTTTATAATGAAATATTGGCGTACAATTCAACCGTGGACACTAAATTAAAAGTGAACGGTAATGAATCTGCATTTGATGATCTCATCGATGTGATACGCAGTCGTTATTTAGAAATCAAAACGTCCTCAAACGCTCCGCAAGGTGGTTCAAGCCCACCTCAAACTTCTAATTGCTATTTGAAGCCTTTAGATATCTCCGTTTTCTGGCCAGATTGAAGACTGGCTCCCATTTATTACGTTGTACCGCACTCTCGTGCATTTTAATAATCAGGTGCCCGTTGCGCAAAAGTATCTGTACTTGAGATCGTTTCTCAAGGACGAAGCATTATCTTTAATAGCTGATCTCTCGTTCGATCCTGAACTGTATGAACAAACGTTCAAAAAATTGGAAGCTCGTTATAATTCTCCTCATAGGTTGACCAGTTATTATTTAAACAAAATTTTACAGTTTAAACCGTCGGGATCCCTTTCGAACTTTATTAATGTTCACTTCAATGCGGTTAATGCTTTACAACAGCTATTAAGGTAGAAAACCTTGCAAATTTTCTACTTTTTTCACTCTGCTACAGAAATTTGGGTTTTAAAACTCAGAATGCATTTGATATGCGTATTGGTTCTGAGATACCTACGTGTACTCAATTATTTGAATTTTTAACTTTACAAAGTAAAACTTCGGAACTTCACAAGGACATGAAGTCTGAAAAAGCGGTTAAGAATGATCCTTAAACTCGTTATAAACCTGGTGCAAACAGGTCTCTGTTAGTAAAACCCTCTAATTCGTTAAATTCAAGAAACAAAATTGCATATTCTTCTTGTGCTTATTGCAATGGCAATCATAAAATATATGGTTGCACTTCATTTCAAACCCTAGGTGTTGATGACCGGATTTTAGCGATAAAGCGATTAACGCGTTGTTTTAAATGCTTAGGTTACCATATTCAAGGTTGCAAATCCACAGGTAGATGCAAAATATGCGCATCTGCCTCTCATCACACTATGTTGCATAAAGTTTTAATTAAACATATGAAACCACAAACACAACCTAATAATAACCCTGAAGTACCTATTCTTCGGGAAGTAATATCTACATCTACATGCGATGTCTCAAATGTTATAGATTCTTACACGGTGCTTCTAGCCACTATTGAAGCTCTTATATTAGACATCAATGGTGATTTTCAACTGGTAAGATGTGTATTAGACTCTGGTTCGCAAATGAATGGTATTTTAAATTCTTGTGTGCAGCGCTTAGGTCTGCATCGAAAATATAATTCTCATCAGGTCACCGGACTTTCTAATGCCCTCATTAGCTCGAAGGAATTAGTAAGTTGTGTACTTAGCTCCAGATACTTCGAACAACGAATAAATTTCTTAGCATCAATATTTCCCAAAATTACGGGAAATATTCCTGGACGTTCGTTGCACCTTTCGGTGTATCATCATTTCGAATACCAATTAGCCTATCGCTATTTTTATAAATCGTTACCAGTTGATATATTATTAGGTGCTGAAATATGTTCTCAGGTGCTATTTTCTGAGCGCGCTAATATTATTCCTGGTAAACCTCTTGTCATCCAAACCATTTTTGGTTTTGTTCTGCTAGGTCAAGTTCCTAGCATCTCTGACAATGTTTAAGCTAACCTCCCTTTTTATTTCTGACTACACAAACTCCTTAAAAATTTCTGGGAAATTGAAGAAATAAAAGCAACCTCAGTTATTTCTCCTGAAGATGCTTATTGTGAAGCTCATTTTATCGATACCAGCGAACGTGATAACACCGGTCGTTACATAGTTTCGCTTCCGTTTAATCCTAGTGTTAAGCAATTAATGGGTAATAATCATCGTATAGCCTATAAAAGCTACATGAATTTAGAAAGCCGATTATTCCGCGCTCCTGATAATTAAAAATTTATAATGAATTCCATCAGGAGTATCTTACTCCAGGTCACATGGCTGTAGCTGAAACAGCCTCAGATTATCTATTGCCTCATCATGTAATTTACAAACTGACGAGTAGCACTACAAAGCTGCGCGTCGTCTTCAATGGTTGCGCACCTGACTCAACAGGAGTATCTTTAAATGAGAGATTATTTGCCGGCCCCAAGTTACAACGAAGTTTGCCTGAAATAATTATATTATTTCGTTCTCATTCTGTTGCCGTTTGCGCGGACATTCGCATGATGTAGCGCCAGATTTTAGTTAAACCTCAGGACTGTCAATTTCAACATATATTTTATGTCCTCCCAACGAACCTGTTTAGGAATTTGAATTAAAAACTCTCACTTATGGTCTCGCTCCTTCTTTTTTCTTGGCTCAACGAGTACTTCGACAATTGGTCATTGACGAAGGCGGTGCTTACCCTTTAGCTTCTCAAGCTCTTCGAAATCACACGTACATGGACGACGTCATTTCTGGCGTCGATTCTTTCGCCACCTCTAAGCAACTACAACATGAATTAATAAACCTAATTTCTCTCGGTCAATTTCAATTGAGGAAATGGTCTAGCAACTGTGTTAATTTATTGGAAAATTTTGATAATTCAGAACTTGAAACCTCTTTAACATTTTCGGACGATACCAGCGGTATTAAAATTTTGGGTCTGGTTTGGTATCCATCTTTGAATATATTTACATATCATGTAGCGTCTTTCGAAGGATTACTTACTAAACGAAATGTACTCTCTTACATGGCTCGCATTTTTGATCCTTTGGGATGGCTATCACCTGTAATATTTTTCGTCAAACATTTTCTACAACGACTGTGGTTGCAACGTCTGGACTGGGACGACACTCCTGACCCTACATGGTGTCTTGAATAGCATAGGCGGCTCCGTGGCGTAGTGGTATGTGTGTGACTGCTACGCCCTAGGTCCCGGGTTCGAATCCCGACACGGTCCGCTTGAAAAATGTTAGGCGAGCATTTTTCGCAAAAATACACCCTCGTTCGGATGAGAGGTAAAATGGAGGTCCCGTGTGTGAGTGTTGTCACGCACGTTAAAGATCCCTACCTTGCTTGGAACAGCAAGGATTCGGCAAAATTCAAAATTTTCCAGGTAAAAAAAACTCGCTTCCTGGCCAATGTAGTACCTTCGGGTGGAGCATTGGAAAAAAAAAATCACATGTAATGTCTCGAATAGCAGCAATTTTGCAACGAATTCCCTAGCCTATCACAGATAAATATTCCGCGTCGATTGTCGCTATCGAACGCTTCTTATTTACTTTTAGGATTATCCGACGCTAGCGAGAAAGGCTATGGGGCATGTGTATATTTGTATGCCGTCTCCGAAGATTCAGTTATTTGCAACTTGCTGCAAGCTAAAAGTAAAGTGGCTCCACTAAAAACCCTTACGATTCCACACTTAGAGCTTTTAACTGCTCTTTTACTAGCAAAATTCCTCAACTCTATAAGTTCAAATGAGTTCTGCTATCCAATTCAAGGTATAAAATTATTTTCTGACTCACAAGTTGTTTTAACTTGGTTAGCTACACCGCCTCATTTACTGAAAACTTTTGTATCAAATCGAGTTAATCTCATTCTTAAATACACCGCTCTCTCTCAATGGAATCATATTCCAGGTCAGTTTAATCCGGCGGATGCCGTGCCTAGAGACCTGTCACCTTCCCAACTTCTGGATCATAAATTGTGGGGGCATGGTCCCATCGACCAGTATGATTTTTTCTCAATCGAAAATCTTACTGTTCCACTGATCTCTGTTGACAAGGTTTCCGAATTAAGGATGCCTCAGATTCTCGTGGCGTCATTAGTAGAAAATGACTTCATCCAATTAATTGAAAGATTTTTCTTTCTTACCTCTCTGCAATATACGGTATCGTATATTGACCGTTTTATACACAATTGTCGCAATTCCTGCAAAAAATTGCTAGGTCCGCTTTCTGCTAGTAAACTGTGTAAGGCGTTGGAAACTTGCGTACGCCTTACCCAGCAACATTATTTTGTTTCTGAAATAATGCAAATAAGAAAACAAGGAACTTTATCTAGTTCGTTGCGTAAGTTAACTCCAATTTTTGACCCCCATGGTTGCCATAGGGTGGGCGGTCGACTATAAATTTTTTGTTGGCTTATAGTAATAAGCACCCCCTCTTGTTGCCTATAGCGGCACATTTATCTAGACTCCTATGTGATTATTTTCACCTTCTATCCTTACACTCGGATCCTTCGACGACCCAAGCTCTGATCTCACGTAAATTCTGGATAGTGGAATTAAGGTCATTAGTTCGTCAACGAATTCACAAGTGCATACTGTGTTTTCGTTTGAGTGCTAAACCTGCTTAGCCCCTAATGGCTAATTTACCTCCTGCTCGTGTTCAGCTTACTCGAGCATTTACTCACACCGGTACTGATTTTGCCGGCCCCTTTAAGATAAAAACTTCCTCTCGTCGCAATGCACCTTCAGCAAAGGCATAACTATGCGTTTTTGTTTGTTTGTGCACTAAGGCAGTCCATCTCGAACTAGTTTCTGAACTCTCTACGGAAGTATTTATGGCCTGCTTAACGCGTTTTACTTCCCGTCGAGGTCCCCCCGCATCGATTTACTCTGATTGTGGTACGAATTTTCTTGGGGCTTCTCACTCCCTCAAAGAAGCTCATGATTTCCTCAAGGCAAATCAGATTAAAATTTTTTCTGTGTTGTCCAATCGACAAATTAAATGGAATTTTAACCCTCCTATGGCTCCCAATTTCGGCGGAATTTGGGAATCATATGTAAAGTCCGCTAAAGTTCTACTGTTTCGAACCCTCGGTAAGCAACCTCAGACGTTCGAGGAGCTTGCAACAATATTTTCTCGTGTAGAAGCCGTTTTAAGCATTCGCCCTCTATGTATGGTATCCTCTGATCCTAACGATGATCCTGACTATCTGTCCCCGGAACATTTTTTGATTGGTGGTCTCATATTGAGTTTTCCGGAAATAACTATTCTTGAAGATATAAATCTTCGTTCTCGCTGGCAAAGGTTATGCAAGATAACTCAAACTTTTTAGCGTCGCTGGTCAATGGAATATCTAAACACCCTTTCACAGCGAGCTAAATGGACTAGGTCTTCTCATAACTTCAAAGAAGGTGATCTTGTTTACCTAACCGGTGTTAACACTTCGCCCCTTTCTTGGTCGCTCGGCCGTGTCAACCAACTATTTCCTGGTTCTGACGGGGTGATTCGGGTAGTTTCGGTTAAAACCTCGAGCGGAACTCGTATTCGGCCCGTTAACAAACTCATTCCTCTACCGTTGAAATAAATATGTAATTTTTTTTGTTAGGTTTAGTTTAGTTTTTAAGTTTTTCATCTTCCCTTTTGTATTCCCGAATATCGGCTGGTAAACCGTAGCCACAGTTAGGGGGAAATGCCTAATCCCATATTTGCTCTATATTTTCTGTGTGTAAAATTTCGTAATTTTCATATTTGCCACGTCGGGTATAAACTCTCGTTCGTGATTACCTTGAGTGTGCGCACGCAAACACTGACAAGTAAGTAAAAATGGACGCCCTCGGACAGCACGGTTAACGTGAACGGTCAAACTCTAATATATTCCTCTTTCTATTATTCCTCATTTTCCTTGCCTTTTCGACCTGGCTTTTACACGAGTGGCAGTGCTTGACGTTATAAACTTATTTATGTGCACTGAAGAAACCATCCAGTGAGCTGAAGATTAATATACACGGTGAGTGTGATCTTGTATTTTACTCTTTTTCCCTATCATATCATATCGAACCCTCTCGAGTAACGGGGTGCTCTTAATTACCAGCTACTTTGTCGGTACAGTACCTATGTAATTTAAGGTTTGTTGATGAAGACCCGGCAATCAAATAATAAAGAAATCACACCAATACTATTTTTATGTTAATTCGTCGTCCTACTGATATTTCGATTAGTGTTTTAAATTTGAGCACCATGAGTTCAACTTCCTACCCTAGTTGTGTTTACAGAGGCTGTGAAAACACGAGAAGGACTGATTCATTAAGTTTTTATAAATATATTATAAATGACAAATATTGTTGTAATACAACTGTGGTAATTCAGCCCAGTTAATATGTTGGCCTAAAAATAAACTTTTGTGTGAAAAACACTTCGATTTATGTTGTTTTAGGCTTTCTTCTGAGCCTGAAAGGGGGTTGAATGGTAATGCAGTGTCTTTAATATTAACACAAAATGGTAAGTATCTTTATGGGAATTGTATTGTAGTTTGGGGTGCCGTGGCAAATTGTTAGAGGGGCGAAGTTTAATCATTTTCGCAATTCTTTGTAATATGACCAAAACCATTAGAATAGTATATTGTTTTATGAATGACAAAAATAGTATTTTTTGAAGGGAGAGAACAATCCACCATCCAAGGCGAAGCTGAGGTTGGTAG
This sequence comes from Platerodrilus igneus, assembly GCA_036346225.1. Lineage (NCBI taxonomy): Eukaryota > Metazoa > Arthropoda > Insecta > Coleoptera > Lycidae > Platerodrilus > Platerodrilus igneus. The sequence continues at coordinate 2,959,542 of JARFIW010001125.1, forward strand.
TGTTAACGAGCTTTAAAAAAATGATTTAGGACAAGTAAAACACTATAATTTTTTACGACCTCGATTATGTACTAAAATGAAAAATTTATTACATATTTTTATAATTTTATTTTACTTTTAACACTAAAATTGCAGTAAAGGCATTTACATTATTCTTTTATAATATTAAGAATTACACGCAGTCAAAATATCATACGAGGTCAAAGATATAAATAAACTTGCGCATGACTCATCGCAATACATAGAAAAAAACCACAAGTATAATATAATATGTGTGGATCATCCCCGCGGATAGGCAACCCAAGTTGCTTAAAAGTTTAATAGGCGTATAATTGGTGTGCGCCTTGGAAATCGAATTGAACCGAAAATAAGTGATTGCGAGTGCACGAGCAGTGAGACCACAAACAACCGCCGAATAGTTGTGATATTTTGATAAGTGTGTCGCGGCAAAATCTTCAAAAAGATGCCTTCAATTTTGGATTAACCCTGTTGTAAATTCCACACGCGGGCCACGCATCTACAAGGGAATCGCCGCTGGACAAGCAGCACTAAAGAAGCCAATTTATGTAAGTGTTCTCAGATGTTGTTATCACTTAACCTGATACTTTCATTAATTTTCGTTTAAATTATATCGGCCTCCGCGGTCGTATAAAGGTCAATTGTTGTAACCAAAAGTTTAATATTTCCAGTCCACACTATCCATCCCAATCCACCATATCGTACCAATATGTATCTACTAATTTCACGGTTATAAAGTAGAACATCTATAAAAAGGTGCGTCTTCCCAATGTTTGTAATGAAGATACAAGAAATGAGTGTCTGATTTTGATCCATGTAATTTATAAATTCATTTATACTTTTAAAGGATAAGTCGAAACACAATTGTTCTGACGATTAAGTTAGCTTGGTGTTGTTTTCATTTACGTTTAGCGTTTTGTATTAAGCCATGTTCTCATTCACTTAACGTAATATAAATTAACGTAACGTACGACAAATTAAAATAACAAAAAAGTTAAAGTACACAGACATTTATGTTGGCGTTCGAAACGAAAATTATTCTAATTTACTTAACTTAAAGACTCATAAAGTTGTACCAACTTCAACTTAACGAAGTTCTTAATTTCTGTATTCTTAATTCCGCCAATCGTTGGTATCTAGAAACGGCATAGCTATATAGATTGTGCACCTTGTTTAAATTAAACTGGTCATTACCGTCTAAAATAATAAGCATTTATCATTTACATAACTTCAACCTACTGTTTATTAAGCGAATGTTATAATTCATTTAGTAAATTTAAACACAAAGTACATGATTTAAATTTGCAGTACGGTATATAATTCCAGTTTCCAGTATTTATTATGGATGATGGAAACTTATAAATTTAGTACATAGCTACCCTCATTCATATGAGAAGAAAAGATCAGACTTTATGGATGCCACCAAAAAGCAAAATTCCTGGATTGAAATTTCGAAATGAACGAATAAAACTGAAGAATAATGTAATTAATACAACTATTTGGTTATAAACAAAAATATTAATAGGTTATATAAGATAAAAAATAGCGTGGTTATTATCACGCTAAGGTGGCAGTTTGACGAAGTACGCATGCGCAGCTAACCAATAATTAAATTCTTTAAGTTGTTTTGGACGCAGGAATATTACATTAATTTGTGTTACGTTGATTTATGTTACGTTAAGTGAATGAAAACAAAGCCTTATCCTCAATTTATTGTATTGTTTAACAGTTTTTTAAAATTATTGCCATTTCAATTTGACACTAAAAGTGCTTCGTAATAAACATTTAAAATTACAAACACAGTTGGTGATTACGGATATTAGTAATTACTTCGAAAGGGAACATAAAAATCAAGCTCTGTTTGTTCCATTTGAATCTGTAATGCAGGTAAGAACTGCTAGCTCAAGTTTAGTAGAAAAGATGTTTTTAATTAGGTTGTTTTAGCGTACCGCTGAAGTCTGTGATATACGACTCCGAACTAACACTAGTATGAAGACGAAGGTATCCGAAGCACATGAAATAAACCGTCTCTCGCAATCATGTAGTAAGAAACGAAAGTGCTTCAAATCGAAATCTTGTGATGTAGACGATTTTGTTAAAGCTTATGTGAAGAGAAAAATATACGACATATATTCTAAACGTAATCAATATAATATTCATTTGGAATATATTTTTTAACTTGTTTGTAGTGTTACGAACTATTAGGCAACCCGTCAAACACACAAGTTGCATAAACGACGTGTATTCTCAAGAAGTCTCGAACATTCGAGCAAACACCAGACTATGAATCATCTAGTATATATAAGATCGGTGAAGAGTGTACCTTGGTTAGTCTATATCCAAATGTTATATATAAATCATTTTGTGAATAGTTAATTGGTCATTACGTTTTGAAAGTCCTATAGTAAATAAAAGTTTGCGTTATGTAAACGTGTATATCGTACCGCCAGCTTGTACATAAATAGACAACAGGGTAATAAATAAATTATAGTAGTGTTAGTGTTGTTAAGAAAACTTATGACTAAGGATTTAGTTTAAGAAGATATTTGTGCTTGGAAATAGCATTAGTGTGATAGTGCTTCATTGTTAATTAGACTGAAAACATCTATATATATATATATATATATATTTTTCATATTTAGACTAGGGTAGAAAATTAAATAATCACATCAAATAATTTTAATCACCGTGTATAAGGAATTTTATTAAATAATACGCTTTATTAAAACACCGTGGAGAATAAAAATTCATTCGTTTCAGTAAAAATAAGAGATTTAAATCATGTACAAGACGCTTTATATCAAAAGAAACAGTATTAACAAGCTCTACGTGTAATGTAATTATTCCGAATAAAGAAACAAAGAGAAATTACGTGCAAAATTTATCTTAATTAACTCTATTTCAAGTAACCGGTATTGAACAAAACGTACAGATAATAACTAATATTTAGTTAGGATTCACTAAAATTTAAAGGGTATTAATTTTAATTGAAGTTAATTGAACCGTTAGTAACATATAATATCTATGAAAACTTGTAAAAACCCAATAAAATAAAGCTCTGAGAATTAATAGTATGTTTGAACACCTGGGTTTATTTAAAAAGCTCATTCGGCGAAAATTTTGCAGATAATTAATGTTTACAAAGAATCTTGGAGAAACCGGGGCTTAATATTCACGGGAAGGTGCGATACGGGGTTATTTAACCCAGATAGTCCACATGGACTGGAATAATCGATAATAAAGAATATCAATTTGCACCAATACGAACAGGTTAGAAAAGGAAAGAGAAAATGCGTCAAGCAAAGACACATATAGTAAAAGGCGTGATTTAAGCAACGTCACGAGGGTCACAATTGGTTGAAAATAGGATGCAAATATCAGAGGTAGAAACAACAATTTCTGTACAAAATTAATTAGTTTTTCTCGGACATGTTTGCGTTCCGTGTGAGAATTTCTGATTTAACTGGGGCGAGTGAAAAATTCGTAAAAACCAACGCGCGAGCGACGAAATGGGAACATAGCATGAGAAATTCTTAAGAATTGTCTGTTTTGAGGACAAAAGCGACGTGCCGGCTATCCGCTATATATACCGGTGGTAATATGAATTTCGCTCTCTTAGACTTTTGACTATTCGATGCGTTAAAAGCTCTCTTACATCCGCGACTTGATTCAAGATGTTAAACAGTGCATTTTAGTTTGATAAAATAATTTAAAGTTTGCTCGTATATTTTGGTGATTTAAAACAGTTTGTTATTTACGTGCTAACATGAATGTACTTGAGTGCACTTAGATACAAGGTAATAAAATTTAGTATCACTGTACTAATTAGTCAAAATTTACAACAACAAATGAATACCCATTAGTAGGCAGTTTTGGCGTATATTGGTGAAAGAAGTATGAATTTCTCTGCTATTTTGCGGGGTGAATAATTAAATGGTTCATAAATGTGTCTGGATCCACAAACAAGGGTCAGATATACACAGATGAGTTCCGGAAAAGCCCAGAAACAACTTTAAATAAATGGTGATGGAGAAAATTTGAAAAGCGTTGAGAATCAGAAGCTGTAAATATAATCCAGTTGGAATGGTGTGATTAACAAAGGGACGATGTACCTTGAAGCTACGAGTGCAGTAACCTTCAGGTAATTTATACTATTTTGGTTGAACTTTGATATTTTTGTGTGTGTTGAATAACTTTATAATTGATTTACTTTAAATGGACATTAGTGAAATTGTACTAACCATAAAATTTTAATTTTAAGATGAAATTTGCTTGTTTAAGTAGAAAGGGGTATTTAGTATTGATGTTCTGGAATATGATGAAAATTTGGGTATGTCTTTGAGCTCAATTAGACGAACCTGGTTAATTAACGTAAAGGGTGGTAGATGCTCCTTTATACTCAGACTCCGGTCTGCTTATATTGTTATATTAATTAGTAGGCATCCAACAAAGACTTTAATTCTGGATGCACATTAAAATGATAATAAAATTAATATTGAAATTCTTTTTAAAACTGAATTTTATGCTGAAATTTAATTTGAAAATTTAATGTATTCTGAATATTGATGTAAATAGAGTTAACGTTGATGTTTGTGGTAGGAATGTGTTGTTTAATTTTATGAATGAGGAGGTTTATAAAATTAGGTGAACAGCCGAGGCGAAAACAGGATCACAGCAGTTTATGACGCCCAATCGGTGGGACTAGAATTTTTTTGTTGAAAGGACCCAGTTCCCGCATTCAAAGGAGCATATCACAGCAATATATATATATATATATATATATATATATATATATATATATAAACACACACTTCAGTAACAGTTAAAATATAATAAAGGTTGTTAGTTATTTTTGGGATATTATTTGTTAAAAACATACTAAGTTAATTGATCATTTGCTTTAATAATTGACGTTTCGGTTGACCTTTGCAACCTTAATCATAATTTTAAAGCTTGATCTTGTCTAGTATCAAAAAATAGTCCAAACATGAAGCACATTTAAATACAACAAACACAAATTTACATATTAAAAATTTAAAATGACATGGTACGAGCACATTGTAATGCAGTTGTTATATTATAACAACTGCATTACCATTTTTAGATACGTTACTTATTAGAAATACAAATAATTTTATTTTATTAGATTGGTATCAAAAACCAACCAACTCTGGAAGGTACTTAAATTACTTCTCGTATCACTCTTACAAAATAAAAATAAATTTTATTTTAACACTAAAAAACAGAATTAAAACAATAAGTCACCATACATTTTATCAAAAAAATTTAAACAAACTTTTTAATATTTTAATAAAAAACAACTATCCTCCAAAATTAATAAAACGACTTTTATATAACCACACTACAGAAATTACAGATAATAATACACATAACAACACAAATAATAATAATAATAATAAACAAATAGACAGTACAGTTACATTTAAATCTCTTCCATACATTGAACACCTTACACCAAAACTAACTAACGTATTTAACAAATTTAACATAAAAATAACTTCTAAAATACTTTAACCTTAAATTACATTTTCTCTAAAATTAAAGATAGAACTCCTATTTTAAATAAAAGGAACATCATATATAAAATCAATTGTCTAGATTGTAATGAGTGTTACGTAGGACAAAGCAAACAAACCCTTAGGCAACGAATAACCCAACATAAGAGCGATATACGTATAAAACCAAATGCTTGTGCCCTATGTATACACGTAAATACTAAAACCATAAAATAGATTTTATCAATCCAATTATATTACAGATGGAAGACAAAAATCAAAAAGAGAGTTTCTAGAAATGTGCCACATCTACCAGCAAAAAAATACTATGAACAAAAAAACAGATATTAATAACTTAAATTGTATCTACACGTATCTTCTAAATATCAAAAATAAAAACAACCACACAGCAACAAATATGTCAATGGATCTATAAGATGAATTTCTCTTAATAATATTAAAATAAATAAATATAATAAAAAACAACACACACACACACACACACACACACACACACACACACACACACACACACACACACACACACACACACACACACACAAAAAAACGCACCCACAAACACACACTACATACATACACTCACAGTGATACATGCAGATATATACACAGAATAGTTATAATAAACATTTTTTAAGGTTGCCTTTTAATAACAATTTCTATCAAACTTTTGACTTTTATTTATTATCAATATTTTATTTACATAATACTTTTACCTCTTGTTGTATTTTGAAGTTGTTATATACATTTTAGAAGATTTATAACCAAAATAACTTTTTATGTTAATCGCCAATTTATTATAACCTCGCCTTAGTGAGTATACAATATCATTTAATGTTTATTTATCAATTCTGTTATTGTAGTACCTTTGAAAAAGGATTAAAATAAATCCGAAAGCTCAGGTTTATAAAAAAGAGTTTTCTTAAATAATCCAGCCGACCTAAAACCCACAACATTTTTAGAAAAATATATATATATATATATATATATATATATATAGAAATTAATAAGATGAAATAATAACTTAGACTTTTTAAGTAAAGCCCAAATGATCATTTCAAATCGAGCTAGTAATTGAAAGAAGGAAAATATAAGGCCTTGGACAGGATTTGAACCTGCATCTCAGTTTTGCCGGAACTGTGCGTTAACCAATTACGCTAACGAGGCCGATGGCTATAATGTATATCTATACAAATTTATTGGAACTTGACATTTAAAATTCTGCAGATGTTTAATCTTAACGCGTTTTAAATAACACTTCTAAGAGTTGGATTTTCCACGTATTTCAACCCTACTGATATATTTGTTTGTTAGCAACGCGTCTCACCTTGGTATTATTGAGTTTTTACACGCTTTTATGCATATTATACATCAATAATCGTTCAATTAAATTCAATTAAATTAATAAATTAATGGCATTGGCTTCTACTATTTAATTTCTTTGCACACCGACTAAATATTTATCATTATTTGTACAATTTGATTAATACCCGTGACTTAAAAATGAATTAACTAATATAACTTTCGCACGTAATTTCTGGTTGTTCCTTTATACAGGGTGTTTTAAAATTGTTTCTTTTATATTTATTTTTGATTTTTTAAAACCACGAAACAATTTCAAAACACCCTCCATACAAGAACAACCAGAAATTACGTGCTAAAGTTATATTAGTTAATTCATTTTTAAGTATTAGGTGTTAACGAAATTTTATAAATAATTAATGAAATTTAAGTAGGTTTGCAAAGAAATTAAATGCTAGAAGCCAATGCCATTAATTTATTAATTAATTTGAATTTAATTGAACGATTACTGATGTAGAATATGCATAAAAGCGTTGCTAACGTACAAATATATCGGTAGGGTTGAAATACGTGGAAAATCCAAATCGTGGAAGTGTTATTTAAAATGTTACAATTGAACACCTGCGTATTTTCTAAATGTCAAGTTCTGTTTAATTTGTAGATAACAAACAAATTATTCTAAGGAGTACTCAAACGGTCGGATGTTTTGGCATGAAATGCTAATGAGAAAGTCCACGTGTAGTAGACAGCGCACAAACAAGGATATCGATTTCCTACCACTCAAGCAAGGTTAGAAAGAGACGTAGAAAACGTATAAGCATGAGACCACAATAGTATAGGAGGGATTTGAGAAACGGCATTAGGTCTACGATTGGTCGATATGTTTAGTTTGACTTGATGATATAAACACAAGAATAGTGTAGCGTGATTTTCTTGAAATATTAAAACGAGGTACTTTAAATTTGCGGATTTGAAAATGGGGTTGAGTGGAAAATTGTGGGAATGTGTTGTTGTGAGCAGGGGATTTCGAATAAATGTGGCCAGGAGAGGTTACATTGGAAAGATATAAATAGTTTACAAGAATATTATTAAAGCCCTTATTATTTCGATCGTCCCAAAAGCACGTATGAAAGTTAACACGAGTTGTAAGTATTATCAAATCATTTAAATTGTATTGCTTAGTAGTAGCTTCTTAATTAAAAACGCGGTTAGTGTGCCGAGATTGCAATTTTTATTGAGGTATCACCTATAATTTTTTATCAACTCGTGTCGGGATATTAAGTAACGTAGATTACTGTGAATGAAGTATAATTGAATGAAATTTGGAATTTGGTTACACCGAGAAGGCGACGTTGGCGGATCAACTTAGATGGAGTTCGTCTAGTAATAGCGAGAAACGACCTGCAGGCCAGGGAGAAAAATACATGGCATCATCTACAGAGCGGAGATCTTCTAAAAATTTCCAGGTAACGATTTAAAATTGTGATTCCTATAAACTGTAAATATTGTGGTGGCGTATGAGAGTGTTATTCAAGGTAGTGTGAGTTGTTTACGTATTGAACAGAATATGTGTAAATAACTTTATTAGGGTATTCAACTAGAAATTGAAAGTGTCTAGAAAGCTTTTAAACGTTCCATCAGAACGTGAAATTTTGTGAAGAGTACATGGCTTTGTTTTTTGTATTTTAAGAGTATGCAAAGTAGAAGGACATACATTATGCAAAATTAGTTGGGTTATTATGAGCTCGCCATACCCAACAGTTTACTTAGATTATTAAAATAAATAAATAAATTATAAAGAAGGAATTTTAGAGAAGGTATTATTCAAGGTCCATTTACTCCGAGTACATTTTATGTGTTTGATGATTTTAAAATTAAATACAGGACATTACAAAAATAAGATTTACTGAAGTGTAACGTGAACAATAAAATATGGACAATATTGAATTGCATTTGTAAATAGGAATAAATAAAAGATTGTATGTTGGTTGTATTTTGTGGTTTTATTGGAAGTGTGCGTGAATGATAGCATATGAGAGTAAATATAGATATCCAAAAGGAATTCCAAATAAGCTAGCCGGAAGCAGTTGAAGAAGGCCATTCAACCGAGGAAGAGAAGAAACGGGTAAGAATTTTTTTTTGTGTATTATTTCATTTTTGAATTTTCGAGTTTTGAAAAATATATAAAATTTTCGAAAATATTTTTGTTGGTCAGGTTTTTACCCGAGTTCCACGGCAATATATATATATATATATATATATATATATATATATATATATATATGATATGATAACGCCGTACTCGGTGTTATAAACGTCTAACTGAAAGCCACCGCTCTGTGTTCTCATTTTAATCTTTTACTTTTATTATGCCACGGCTAACCCTTTTTAATTTACACAGAGCGCACAACGTTACGATGATCAATTTTTATTCACCCCTTTGTGACTACCTGTTTGAATTGAAAAAACGAAGTCAATCAACATTCATATAATGAAAGCAAATAATATTTACACTTTACAATGTTTGAAATTCTTTAAATACACCCTTCAATCAATTAATATCATATGGATTATTTATCCCAAAATTCATATTCTTTTAATTTAAAATAAAGTCACCAAAAACTACACATCTACAAAAAGATCTGGAACGTTCGAGACCTTTATATGATTTATTACGTAAGTTTCAACGTACGCAATGTTCTTGTTGACTCTTTACAAGTTTTAGATAAATTTAATAAATTCAGTATTAAAATTTAAATTGAAAAGATTCCTTGAAATTAAATGGGCCTGACCTGCGATCTCCTGCTATGCTGTTTCGTGTTGTGGATCAACACTCCCTCACTGTCTTCAATCCACACCAATGCTCTGCTTTGTTGAACCAATATTTCAGTACGATTACCGCTTGCTTCTAAAATCACCTCGTGCTTTATTCTATATTTCTTTGTATATGCTTTGAATCTCTTCCCTTAAATACCAGTTGAAATTCCTGACTCTGGATCATAAACTAGCAGCGTATTAGAATTGAATTGTCCCAGAAGTGAACCAGAATTGTTCCATAATCAGAATTGTCCCTTTAGGACCATGGATTAGAATTATTTTCGACGCGGATTAGAATTTTAATTGTCCCATAATTAGAATTATCTTCGACGCAGATTTAGAAGCTGAAGTATCCCCTAATTAGAATTATCTTCGACGTGGATTAGCATTTGAACTGTCCCATAATCAGAATTATCTTTGACGCGGATTTAGAATTATTTTCGACGTGAATTAGAATTGAATTCTCCCATAATTAGAATTATCTTCGACGCGGACTTAGAATTTAAATTGTCCCATAAATAAAAGTATCTTTGACGCGGATTTAGAAGCCCTATATCATTATAAATATTTAATTTAAATTAATTACCCAATTTCTACTCACGTTTTCTAAAAAAAACAGCAAAAATTCTTCATGTATTCTTAACGCAGCACTATTTTCACTATAATATAAATTTTATTTAACTGACGCGTAAATATCTGATTAAAAGTGTTGCGAATTCAACGTGCTTCAAGTTGAAACTGAGCTGCCTTATCACCGGTGGGTGTTATATAGCTTTTTCCCACTACTTTAGTATTGGTTTTTCAAGCAGTTTTACAGATTGGTGCACCCAACCACGTTTGTTTTTAATATTTCCAGTATTTTCAAGTTGATTTCTGATGAAACTCTTTTGGATTTTCATATCATGCTTGTTATTCACTTTCGTTATCGTGGCCGGACTTTTAACTTAAGTCTATTGTTTTGTGTAGATAGCACCTTTTAGATAATTGTACAAAATAAATGATGTAACTCTAATGCTCTTTTCGTTTATGTATTTATTTGAACTGATATTTGAAGTGCATTTTCTTATCAAAGCGCTAATTGTTCCAGCGTAATTGCATGAAGATTTGTTAGGTTTCATCTTATCTTCTGCGTATTTGTTTTATAAACTTGTGAAACACTTCTCAACGTAGTTTAATTACATGTACGATTATTTCTCTGCTGAATGCGCGTTTTATTATTGGAAGATATGCTTGCTGGCATTGCTTAAAGTTAATTACGGTCTATATACAGGGTGTTAAAGCTTGCTATTTACATAATGTATGAATTACCTACTTTTCTGCTAAATAAATGTAGTTTTCTGATTCCTATTGCAATTTATGGTTACTACACGACCCTTGCTACTCAATACACCCCTAAACAACCGTTTATCACAGCAATATATATATATATATATATATATATATATATATATATGACAACACACTACAATTAATAAACCTAAATGACACTTTATATGTAATAGTTATTTTTTCAAAGCCTGCCTGATTTCCTGCTTGAACATTTTCTATAAAATGCATATTGTTGATCTGGCAGAATTCTGTTGATAGCGTATTATTGTAGGTTGTTATATTTTTAGTGAAAATTGTTATTGGATAAGTGTAGTTAATTGTTAATCAATATGTATTCATTGTTTTATAATATTCTCCAATAGTAAGTTATTTTTAGTTATGTAAATTAAAAACATTCATAAAATTTGAAGAAAATCAAAAATATCTCAGAAAGTAATGGATTTAGGTATAGGAATGCTTAACAAAAATGAAAGGACACTTAATGAACTATCCATTGTAGCAATAAAATTGGTAGGGTGCCATTTAAAAAAAATTTTAAAAATTGCATTTTGCGAAACCTTACACACCCTGTATACTGTGAAGAAATTTTAAAAAAGTGATATTTACAAATATACTATGGTATATGGTAAAATTTTCTGCATCTTGAAAATTAACATAAGTTGTGTATTAGTGCAGTGGCAATGTATCTAATCGGGGTCATTTTTTTCTAAAAACAGTTGAATATCTCAAAAACTAAAAGGAATAGACAGATACAATTTCATATCAAATTAAAGCTCTTTTTATGGGCTTTTCAAAAATGTAACAATATATAGGGTGTTCCATTTCAAAAAATATAAGTTTAATATGCACTGGAATTATGAAACACCCTGTATGCTTCCAAATATTTTTAAAATGTGCACTTTAGGCATGCCTAATATGCCTCCAAATTTGGTTTACGTAGCTTTTATAATAACGGAGTTATCGACCGTTGCCACACTAAAAACTCACCCTGTATATATATATATATATACATACTATATATATATATATATATATATATATTGCTATAATTATAGGGTTAATTTAGGGATAGATTAAGTCATAGGGGTCGTAGAATAAACAAAAAAAAACTTCCAAATAACAAAAGCACATAATTACAGATATTATAAGAGTAAATAGATCACTATGCATATGGTTAGTTGAGCGCACACTGTATATAACAGTACAAGAGATTAAACGCATATCCAAGAGTACGAGCAAAGATAAGATTTAAAAATGTAACGAAATGCATCAAAATTAAATCAACGGAAAACCTATATGAATTGGCTAGATAAATATTCAACAAGTGCGTTAAATATATCATCATATACGCAGGCAAAAATTATACATATTTGAATAAATTGTACGTGACATAAAGTATTACATTTGTTCAAAAATCCAAGTTAACTAGGAAATAAACAAACACCAAATTTATTTCTGTTTAGATTAGAATAAGCAAATAACAATGATACGTGATTTAATGAACGAAAATTCCTGGAATTTCTAAATTAAATGTAATGTTATATAAATGAATACGTGACAACTTGAGCGTTCTTCCAAATATTTGAACTATACAATTGGTAAAATTTCCCGGAGTACACAAGAGATAACACAAAAGGTGTCGACCCAACACGTGAAAACAACGAATAGCAAACAAAGGGGCAAGGCCTATAAATACGATAACAATTGGGCAACGAGTTAGTATACATTTTAAACTGGGCGGTCACAATACTCAAAAGTGCTAAATTATTCAAGTAACCAGTTAAACGAAAGTAAAGTGAAAAGCATTTTAAAAAAGTGTAAAAATTGTGTAAGTAAGTCGATCTATTATAGACGTAAGTAAACCAGATTTAGTAAAATTATACAATTTCTAAAATAAATAAAACAGGGCGCTGGAGACGACTCTGGAGATTACCTCCTGTTAAATTAATTTTGGTAATCACTGACATGGTAAATGTTCTATTACTGTTTTGTTAACTACGGAGATGGAAAACCTTTTATTGGATTAACTTATGGGATTTTGAATAACGATTTGGATAGTATTTTGGTTTTGATGTCGACTTCCAAATTCGACTCCAAACATTCATACTGGACACGAAAACTCTTGGGGATGCAGAGATACTACTGAACCACCCCAGGTTAGATATATTGATATAATTTATTTCTGTAAACTGTTTAATTCAATAATGTAAGAGTCAACAAAACCAAGGTTTCTTTGATAAATTTATGAAAGGCAATAGGCATCTTGAAACGTTTCAAAAAATCTCTAAATATAACAAAAGGCTCGTTTTGGTGGCTTCAATTTCTTAAATCTGGCATATGTAAATATTCTGAAAAAGGGGAAGATTTTAAAAAGGTTGTAAATATTAAATCATTATATTGTGTATTGTAGAATTGCTTTATTTAATTGAATCAGCTGGTTGAGGCAAAGAAAATCTATAACTTAACATTTCACAAGTGCTTGATTAATAAAAAGGGGTTAACACAGTATTTTATGGTGTCCATCGTAGAGGCTTGTTGATCCTAAATAAAATATCACAGCAATATATATATATATATATATATATATATATATATATATATATAGCTATAATGATAGGGTAATTTAGGGGTAGGTTAAGTCATAGAAGTCGTAGAATAAATAAAAGCAACTTCCAGTTTAAGAAAAGCACATAATTCCAGAAATTATAAGAGTAAATCGGTCACTCTACATATTGTTAATTGAGAGCACACTGTATATAAAATACAAGGAATTAAATGCATAAGAACATAGAAATATCTAAGAGTAGTTTACAAGTAAAGATACGATTTGAAAGCGCAACAAATTGCATCAAAATTAAATCACCGAGAAACCTATATGCATTGGCATTACAAATATTTAACAATTGCGTTAAAAATATCATCGCACACGCAATCTAAATTATTCATTATTAGAAAATCGTACGTGACAGAAAAAAATCACATTTGTTCAAAAATCCAATATTATGTAGCAATAAACAAGCACTAGGCGATGCAATAAAGATAATAATAATTAACAAACATTCGAATACGTGAGTTAATAAAAGGCAAAATTTGGAAATTCTCAAATAGTACCATGATATGCGGGAGGCGTACGTGACTGTTAAGGCATGCATTCGAATATTTAAACTAAATAATTGGTGAAAATTCCAAGGTATGCGAGATAAAGCCGAAGTGTCGTCCCAGAATGTAAATAAACCAATAAAAAGCAGGTGGAGGTACGGGTTTTTATACGATACTGACAAAGCGACAGAGTATACATTCAAACTGGGCTACGACTATGTTCAAAACTACTAAGAATTTACGTAACCAATGAAGCAAAATTAAAGTGAAATTAGATTTGAAAAATGTGCGAATTTATTCAACGAAAATAAGCCGATCTATTAATAGAAGTAAGTAAAACGACTTAATTAAAAATCCATTTCTAATATTAATAAAACAGGGCTTTTAATACCGATATTTAAATTGGATTCTAATACCTACATTGAAATTGTTCTAATACCTACATGTAATTTGGATTTTAATGTCAATCTGGATTTTCATACCCACATTGAAGTTGTGTTAATACCTACACGAAATTTGGAGTGTAATTTCAATCTGGATTTTAATATCGACTTTTAATTTCGACTTTCAATTGAAGATAGTTTTAAAATCAAAGTATTCTAATCTGGACATATTCTGACTTGGTACGAAACAATTCATGGGGATGCAAAACACAGACTAGGAAGGAACTACAGAACCCATTCCAGGTTAGCAATCTTAATACACTTTATCATTGAAAACTGTTTTAATTCAATATTTATCATTTTTGTATTTGTAAGAGTCAAAAAAATATAAAAGCGTCATTTAACAATTTATGACAAAAGGAATAGGTATCTTGGAACGTTCGAAGATCCCTAAATAAGTAAAAAGATAGTTTTGCTGGCTTTCAAAAAACCATAAATCTGGTATATGTAGATATTTTGTAAAAAAGGAGAAAATTTTGAGAGTTATAAATATTTAATCATTATATTATGTATTGTAGTATTGCTTTATTTAATTAAATAAGCTAGTCGAGGCAAAAACTCTAATTTAACATTCCAAATATAAGGGGCTTGATTGTTCAGGGGATATCACAGCTATATATATATATATATATATATATATATATATATATATATATATATATATATATATATATATTATATGTACTTGTGAATAGTGAATAATAAAAACTTTTGTTATAACTTGTGCTAAATTGGTGAACGCGTTAATAGTAGTCCGCTACACTACTATTGTGTAATTTGAATAATGACACAACTAGCATGCGAATGGACGCTCGTTAGTATGAGATCACAAATGTTCTAGAAAATGACTTTTTCGTAATGCAATGTATTCGCACAAATTACAAGAAAATGGACGTTCGGTTGTAAACGATCGGAAATGTATCTGTAAATTACATATCTGTGTTGTACCATAGTCACACAAACTGCATATAAATAAACGCTTCTTAGAATGCGATCACAAATGTTTTTGTAAAGTACATTTTTGTGACGTGGTACAATCACACAAATTGCATGCGAACAGACGCTCGTTACTATACGAACGCAAAAACTTTTGTAGATCATTTTTTCGTGACGAGCTATAATAACACAAATTGCATCCAAATATACGCTCGCTGGTATGCTACTATAGATGTTTCTTGTAAATGAATTTTTCGTCATGCAATATAATCACACAAATTGCACGCGCATAAACGAGCGTTATTATGCGACCGAAAATGTGCTTGTCGTAACTTTTTTGTAAAGTGGTATAATTATACAAATTGCAAGCAAATGAACATTTATTAGAATACGACCGCAAATATTTCTGTAAACTACTTTTTGTGATACGGTATAATCATACAAATGGTATATTAACAGACCCTACTTTGTATGTCACCGGAAATGTCTTTGCAAACTACTATTGTGCGATGTGTATAAATACACAAATTACACGAAAATGAACGTTCGTTAGTATGCGACCGAAAATGTGTTTGTAAATGATTTCATTTATAACGTGGTTTAACGACACAACTTCTATGCGAATGGACGTTTGTTAGTATGAGATCACGAATGTTCTGATTACTGACTTTTTCGTAATGCAGTATAATCACATAAATTGCAAGCTAATCGACGTTCGTTTGTATGTGACCAGATAGGTATTTACGAATGACATTTGTGTGATTTGGTATAATAACAAACATTGCATACAAATGAACACTTGTAGTGTGCGATCACAAACGTCTTTGTAAAGTAAATTTTTGTGAAGTGGTATAATTACACTTATTGCAAGCGAACAGACGCTTGTTAGTATGCATCCGCAAATGCTTTGTAAATAATTTTTTGCGACGAATTATAATTAGACAAATTGCATCCAAATTGACGCTTGTTAGTAAGCGACCACAAATGTTTTTGCTAATTACCTATTCGTGATGAATTATAATTACACAAATTGCTTCAAATCCACGCTGGTTAGTGTGCGACCATAAATCTTCTTGTAAATGACTTTTTCATGATGCGATATAATCATACAAATTGCAAGTGGATGGACGTTGGTTTATATGCGACCGCAAATGTCTTTGCAAATTACTTTTTAGTGATGCGGTATAATCACACAAATTGCATGCAAATAGACGTTCGTTTTTATGCGATCGAAAATGACTTTGTAAATTTTTTTTTAGTGTTGCTCTATAATCACACAAATTGCACGCGAAAAGACGATTGTTAGTATGTGAGTAAAAATGTTTTCGTAAATTACCTTTTCGAGATGCAGTATAACCACACAAATTGCACGCTAATGGAAGTTCGCTAGCATGCGACCAAGAATGTCTTTTTAAAAGACTTTTTTGTGACGAAGTATAATCACACAAGTTGCACGCAAATGGACGTTCGTTAGTGTGGGACCGAAAATGTTCTTGTAAACGACTTTTTTGTAATGCAGTATAACCACACAAATTGCATGCGTATGGACGTTCGTTAGTATGCGACCGAAAATGTTTTTGTAAATTATGTTTCAGCGTTGCGGTGTAATCACACAAATTGCATGCAAATGGACGCTCCTTAGTGTGGGACCGAAAATGTTCTTGTAAACGACTTTTGTCGAATGCAGTATAATCACACAGATTGCATGCGAACGGACGTTCGTTAGTATGCGACTGAAAATGTCTTTTTAAATGACTTTTTTGTGATGAAGTATAATCACACAAATTGCACGCAAATGGACGTTCGTTAGTATGTGACCGAAAATGTTCTTGCAAACGACTTTTGCGTGATGCAGTATAATTACACAGATTACACGCGAATGGACGTTCGTTAGTATGCGATTGGTAATGTGCTTGTAAATTAGTTTTTAGTATTGCGGTGTAATCACATAAATTGCACGCAAATGGACGTTCGTTAGTGTGCAACCGAAAATGTTTTTGCAAACAACTTTTGCGTAATGCAGTGTAATCACACAGATTACACGCGAATGGACGTTCGTTAGTGTGCAACAGCAAATGTTCTTGCAAACGACTTTTTCGTGATGCAGTATAATCACACAAATTGCACGGAAATGGACGTTCGTTAGTATGTGACAGAAAATGTCTTTTTAAGTAACTTTTTTGTGATGCAGCATAACTACACAAATTGCACGCAAATGGACGTTCATTGCTATGCGACCACAAATGACTTTTTAAAGAATTTTTTTGTGATGAGGTATAATTACACAAGTTGCACGCGAATGGACGTTCGTTAGTGTGCAACCGGAAATGTTCTTGTAAACGACCTTTTTGCGATGCAGTATAATTACACAAATTGCATGCGTATGGACGTTCGTTAGTATGCAACCGAAAATGTTTTCGTAAATTACCTTTTAGTGTTGCGGTATAATCACACAAATAGCACGCAAATGGGCGCTGGTTAGTGTGCAACCGAAAATGTTCTTTTAAACGACTTTTTCGCAATGCAGTATAATTACACAAATTGCATGCGTATGGACGTTCGTTAGTATGTGACCGAAAATGTCGTTGTAAATCCCTTTTTCGTATTGTGAAATAATTGCACAAATTGCATGCTAATGAACCTTCGTTTGTACGAGTTTGCATCATTGTTAAACTGGATTAACTAAATATCAATAATTAATACAAGTGTCCTTTACTTTAATTTATGTTTCATAGCACCCTGAGCGTCTTTGCGTAAAAGATCTCTTTTAGTGAAGTTTGCGGATTTCTCCCTAAAAAAATGTTAGGTGGTTTTCTTGCGTTTGTTAGAATCGTTTGAAGATTGGGCATTTTATGCATATACTTTATTATACTGTACCGTCCTTATACCTTAAATCTTGACCTATATAAAATGTATACGCAAAACAATGTCACTAGTTGTTGTAACTTGCAAGACGTGCAATATCGGATAAGGTGAATATTATCGTGGTCGAAAACATTGTTTTAATTTCATTTGCGCTAACAAAATAGCAGGTGAGTAATTTCACCATACTTTATATCATTAAATATGGTATTTCTAAGTTATCTTACTCAATTTAACTTTAATTTTCATTGAACTATGGATTTCGGCTAGTGGTGTTTGTATAAAGGAGTACGTTGTTTTTCTAATATGAAATTTATAATTCCTTTATAGTCTATTTAAATTTCAGATTATTGAATGGTAGGATCATGATAGATTAGATAAAGTTTATTATTAAACAATTATCATTGTCTGTAGAATCGGCCGTTTATTAATTTAAAACAAATTTTGTAACTTTCTTAAATACTTAATGTTATTTGGTATAATTGAGGATTGCGATAAAATAGAAATAACAATAACATAAAAAAAGTAACTGGTACTAAATTTATATTTTTTAAATAAGAATTGAATTGTAGGTGAGGTTTTACTTTTTTTTTAGAAAAACGGCCTGTTTTAAAAATGAGTGTCTCACTTCGTATCAGATCTTGATGTCATCAAGGTTTCGCAAAGGAATGGCACTTCATAAATTACGTTGCTCTTCACAAACCCAAAATACATGACCATCTGTCATAATTCTGTAGGTATATAGACACATGTGATTTTTTTTTTTTTTTCCAATGCTCCACTCGAAGGTACTACATTGGCCAGGAAGCGAGTTTTTTTTTTACTTGGAAAATTTTGAATTTTGCCGAATCCTTGCTGTTCCAAGCAAGGTAGGGATCTTTAACGTGCGTGACAACACTCACACACGGGACCTCCATTTTACCTCTCATCCGAACGAGGGTGTATTTTTGCGAAAAATGCTCGCCTAACATTTTTCAAGCGGACCGTGTCGGGATTCGAACCCGGGACCTAGGGCGTAGTAGTCACACACATACCACTACGCCACGGAGCCGCCTGGTATATAGACACAGCGGGAAATTTAAAAACGTTGTGTTAGAACTTGCTTAAATATTTAAATTGTCTTTAAATAGTATCTTCAGATATTGCCAAATGATTGACATGTTTGGACATAACACCGATATGCGTGCTATTGCCACTACCATACTATGAAGAAATCATTTTTATTTCTGTAAATGACCGATTCGGTTAGTTTTATCTTTTGGTTTTGCATTTATTTATATTCAAGCAATAGATGTGAAATTGATATGCTTGGTGGAAAATTTTCCACACATTTATAATAAAAAAGAAAAGCTTTATAAAGATAAGTTGGCTATAGAAAATGCATGGCAATCTATTGCGCTGGAAATGAAATTACCAGGTTAGACAACAGCTAACTTTTATGAAAATGCATAATCGTGTAATAAATAATTTTTTAGTTGATGATTGCTTGGCACGGTGGGTAGCAATTTGTAACCGCTTTTCTAAGAGAGCAGCAAGCATTTGCCATCCGGTTCTGGTGCTGGGTCTTCGAAGGAGTGGTATTTGAAAAGTATTTGGGCTTTTTATATCAATCGTATGTAAACGAAAAACGTTTGGTAATGTAGAAGAAGAACCATCGATACATACAGTCTGATGATCTGCAGCCTCACTCTTCAAAAACTCAATTCATATTAAACGAAGATACAGATACGTAATATTTAATTTGTAAAATATTACGGTGAATTTCGAATAGCTCTGTGGTAGAGAGAAGTGGACTGTATATAAAATTAAGTGATAATTTAACAAACAACATATAATTAATGGTTTTAACCAAATCAAGCGTTTACTAAAAGCACTCACCTGGTGTTTATGAAGCCGTGCCAACGAAAAAACGATGTAAACAAAAACTAGTCTTCTCTTTGGCGGGTGAAGCAGAGCACATTTATATCAATAGCGGTGCTTCTGAAGACAAGCGGTTCATTTAATTAATTTGTTCTACGTAGAACATGTAAACAGCGATGCGGTCTGTTTGAACGACAAATCGATACCATGGCTTCGTGCATTTTCCAGTTAATACTGTTCTTGCACATGCGGAATAACAACGTTTATCACTCGCGGCACTTGTTGGCGCGTGCTTCAAGTAAAACCATGGAAATGTTACACTAACAAATTTAAATACACCGAGGCGAACGTAAATAATCAACAAACTCTACGTAAAATAAAATTTAACTTAAACTATTTACAATATAAACGGAACATAATTTAAAAATTATTATTGTCATATTTATATTAGGTGTATTTGAATATAAAGAGCACGAAGTAGATGTTCATGCAGAAATTAGATCGGAGACACCATTTACTTCACAACCAAAACCACCTTATACAAGCAGAAGATCCAGCAGCAACTCTTCAGATGAAATTGGTAGAAGCTTAGGTGATACTGTAGGAATGATTCATACTGTTGCGAACTATTAAACAACCCGTCAAACACGCACGTTGTATAACCGAAGTGTATTCTACAGAAGTCTAGAACATTCAAAAGTCCTGTAGTAAATATAAATTTGTGCTATGTGAACGTGCTAATTGTACCGCCAGCTTCTACATAAATAGACAAAAGGGTAATAAATAAATTATAGTAGTGGTTAGTGTTGTTAAAAAGGCTTATGGTTCAGTATTTAGTTTAAGAGGATATTAGTGCTTGTAAATAGCATTAGTGTGATAGTGCTTCATTGTTAATAGGACTGAAAACATCTATAAATAAGGCATATACTGTTAATTAGACTTGTGAACAGTGAGTAATAAAGACTCTTGTTATTACTTGTTCTAAATTGGTAATCGCGTTAACAGTATCCCGCTACACTAGTGTCAGGCCCTGTTGAGTGTATAGTGATTAATTTAAAAGAAAAAACACAAGTTTAAAGACATTTCAGTAGTTTGTATATGCCCGTTACAGGAAGCCAAAGTAAAATGGACGCAGCAACTTTAATGAATTTTAAGGATTTTAAATCCGGTATGGAAAAGAGATCGGCTAAACGCTTTCTTATACGTTTCTCTGTCTGTTTTACATTCTAGATCGTTTATTTCACTCAGTCTTCAAGGCACGTGTTATTGTTAGCAGTTTGTCAAATCGACCATTGCAACAATTTCATAGAAATTCTGTCTCAACGTATAATCAAGTTCTATGAACCTGACATTTAACCATAGGTGTTTCTTCAAAGCCGGTTGTTGTTTAAAATAATAATTCCGAGCTTCTTCCCTTCTTAGGATTTGTAAACGAACGTTTGCTTTTATGTAACTGGAAAGATGCGTTTACATTATTGATTTTCTATACATGCAACCTCCGTTTCTGCTTCCATGCACTTGATTTAAAATCATTACAATTTAATAATGCGTATCCTTGAGTTTTTATGTGCTCTAAAACTTTTTTCCTTTGTGCAATTTTAACATTCTAATTTAGAATTACAAAATCTGTTAATAACCATCCGTCTTCACTATCGAAACTGATTAATTTGGGGCGTAAATAAATTGTTCCTGTTTTTTATATACACAGTTGATAAAATTTTATTGTTTGGACCTATTTAACCTATAATTCCACGACAATATATATATATATATATATATATATATATATATATATTTAGCGCTAATTTTTATTTACAAATACCTTATCATCTTACTAATAAATTTATCCAAGACCTTCTAGCCTAACCCATGACCTTCTGTATGTCTTGTTAACCTACAATTAGCTCTTAATTACACAATATTATCCTCCTATTTTAATAAATAAAATGACCAAAATTTTTGGGTTTTTTTATATTCAAATAGGTGGATAATATTGTGTAATAGTAGCTAATTGTAGGTTAACAAGACATACAGAAGATCATGGGTTAAGCTAGAAGGTCTTGGATAAATTTATTAGAAAGATAAATAAGTATTTGTAAATAAAGATTAGAGCATTTTGGAGCCCAGCCGTGGGTTGGCGTAGTTAGAACGAAAGCGTCACGGCATTTTAGCGACCCGAATGTGAGGGGCTCAATTCCAGATACAATTTTTTTATTTTAGGAAATTGGCGACCTGGGATTAAGGAGTTAATTGGTTTTGTAAATAATTTAAGTTTTTTTTTGCGTGCGTATTTTAATTTTTTGAATTAGTGGGTGTATGAGTGGTGTGCTGTGAACGAATGTTAAGAAAGAAGTGGCTTAGGAGTAAAGGAGTGGAAATTGGAAGTGACGATGGTGCGTTGTTTGAAAAATCAGAAAAAATGGAGGAAACAGGAAGTAGTAGAGATCAATCAAGGACAGAATCGGGAGATCAAGGAAATGAGGTGATAATGAGAATGCTTGAGGAAATGCGACTAGGTAGGAAGGAATCAAACCGGAAGTTAGAGCAGGTAAGTGCAGAATCAAACCGGAAGTGTGAAAAAATTAGAAAAATGGGTGAAGAATCGAAAAGAAAAGTGGAGCAGATAAACGAGACATTTAGCGGAGTTGGGGAGGAATCAAACCGGAGATTAGAGCAATTGATAGAAACTTTAAGTGAAAAGATAGGGAAATCAACCAAGGAATGTTCTGATTTCAAAAATAGCTTAACTGTAAAAATGCGGGAGGTTGAAATGAGAGTTGAAAGGAATGAGAGAAACATCAAGTATTCGAAATGAAATGGGGCAATTAAAAGCGGAAGTGAGGACTTTTTGTGAAGAAGAGATTAACGGAAATGTGACTGAGGTGGGTGAGCCGTTCAGAGATCAAATAGGTGGGGTTGAGAGAGAGGTTACAGGCATCAGACAGAATATGAGTGCATTAGCGGGGGATAGTCCAAGGATTTTTTTCGGGTAACATTTCAGTTGAGCAACAAATGAAATTCTTTGGTGACAATAGGGCGAACCCACAAATATTTATAAATAATATTAGAACATTAGTTTGTAATTTGTACAATAAAGAGGCTAAGTTGAATGTGGTGAAGGCCTTATTAAAAAGATAACGCAGAGGCTTGATATAATTTAGTAGGGCAGGATATAACGTCATACCTGGATTCTGATGAGAAATTCCTTAAACATTATTGGAACGATCATAGGCAGGATCAGGTTAGGGATTATCTAATCACGGGAAAGTATAAAGGGGAGTTTGGAGAATACCGTGAACAATACGCGATCAGGAAATACGGCATCGCGAAACAACTAAGTCCACTATTGATGATAGATCGTCAAATTATAAAATACTTGTTGCGACATTTTAAGATTGAAGGCAAGCAACACGTTGCTTTACAGAATATAGTTGATAGGGAGACATTTTTAGAGTACCTGCAGAGGTATGACTGCTCGTTCAAGAATTGCTCTAGGTGGCCTCTCACCTTCAGGAATTGCACGCCTCTACTAAGATTTCTTAGCTGCTAATGCATGGTACTTCCATACTCCTGTACATCAACATACTCGACCTCTACCAGTGCACACCAAGTGCCTCCAACCATATGGAGTAAAAAGGTCTACTTACTTTTCTTCCAGCTTCGGTTATCAACTGTATTTTTAGATATTCACAATTGTAATATTACCGTTGCACAGACTTGCGTATCTTAATTATAATAAACAAAATTCAAACTCACTTATACACATTTACTATTGTACAAAGCTTGGTTGAAGATCAAAAAGGAAAGGGAGAGCCCTTACGGCCTTGTCGTTGTATATATAACCTCCAAATTTCACGCCATACTCCCAAGCACATTTTTTTCGGTAAACTTCTCAACCGTTCACTGATTCCACGAATTCCTCCACTCCACCACAACTATCAGTCGTCTAATTCTGCAAAATCAGCCATTATTTTTGCGTTTTCTCCGTACACTTTGCAACCGTCTCCAACTGTCTCAAAAATCCGAGAATTCCACAATCTTCATTAAAAATATCTAACGGCTGTCAGCTTCTACAAAATCGTCCGGCAACTAATTTCCACCCAAGCAACAAAACACGCCTCTTTCACACGCATACATATGATCGCCTCATTCTAACTTGCATTCAAACTATACTGTTCCTTGTCTTGTACTTTTTCCCAGTTTTCAACGTTCGTTATCGATTTTTGTGCATCCTTGACGTACTTGTGTATTCTGTTACTTTACCTTCATTCCCGCTTATTTACAAGTCTTATCCCAACCAACTAGTCTACATTATTGTCTTTCTTGCTTTTATATATGCAGTGTAATCGTCCGACTCTGTCTGTAGCTTCTACAATATTTTCCATTACCCTCTTTAACAAACATCTTATGCAAACACGTAGCATCTTTCTCGCACTTATTTACTTTTTTGTCTTACAGACGTTTCAAAGTCAACGACAACAAATCATATGATATCTTTCATTCTTTGCTATCTCATTTAATACACAGTTTTTCTCTTTATATTATCGATCCATTTTTATACTTGAAACGTTCACGTCTTATCTACCCTAAACCAGCTGTTTGTCTTTGTAACTATCTTTTACTACGAATCCTAACGTCTGTTGATAAGCTTATAAACTCAATACCAAAAACGTGTTTACAAAGCTAAACTTTTACTGGAAATATTTTGTTTTAAAACGCTCCCTAATGGTTAATGTGTTTATAAACTACACTTTCATATTTACAATGCCAAATATTTTGAAATTATTAATGTTCCAGCTTTATATTACCTTACATTACGTTATGTACGTTAACAAAATAATTACGGTTTAAAAAAATGCACCCTCTTTAATTATTGATTTTCATGCTACTACTGAAAAGCTCTACTATCACTATCTTTGCATGCTAATTGTATGTTTATACGCACAGACTTGTGCTCTTATCTCATAATAACCGTGATTAATCTCCACCCTGATACTAACATGAAGTAAGATTAATCGCAAAGCTTATCTTAATTAATAGCTTTAAACTATTCTAAATAATTTCTGGATTGCTATATACATGGTGTATCCCATTAAAATTTCTATTGAGCTATCTCCCATTATTTTGTTACGATATTTCGCGCAAACACGAAAGAAAACAGTAAGAATCAGTAAAGAAATTGTTTACGCCGAATACCGCAACAAGACAAGGACAGAATGATATAATTCGAGCTATAACACAAACTTTAATTAACTAATTTTTAATTTATAGAATAACTACATAGTCGTTCGTGCATTGTGCATGTAAGTTTTGTAATGTGGTGGTGCTAATTTATTGGATAATCATTAGTAATAACAGCAAATGAAAAGTATATTTTTCACAGCAGCAAAAAAGAATTACGAAAACAGATAACTGTACCTTGAGCTATCGGCTTCGTGTTGCTATCATCTTAGGGCTGGGTAAATGCGGCTGCATTTCTCCATTGGATAGATGCTGGAACCACCAACTTAACTTATACTAGCACAGAAAGCATTTTAGTGGCGCGACTTTACAACTTCACAACTTCATTAAGAAGATGTTGTATTCCATCTTGTCTTTCAAAGCACGGTCCCTATTTTATAAGGACAGAATCATGTATGGGAGTAGGTATTTGGTTTTAAAGATATCGCTGAAAAACCAAGTGTGCAGAATTCCCAGACAACAGCTGCTGAAATACAAACTGTAACAGCTTGCCAGGAAGCAGATAACGCAATTAACAAAGAATTTTTGTACAAAATAAAACAATATTTTACTTTGAAACATCTTAACAGCTACAGAATAACAATATATTTATACATTACAAACCCATTGTAAGCAGATGTAGGCAGGTGGTAAGTGGCCTTATCGTTTACAAGTAAGCTGTGAATTTGCGTGCAGCTTTTAGTTAAAATGTAGTCACTGCAGGTGATAGGAAATATTGCAACAACTTTGTAACGTAAAGTTTCCAAAGCACCAGTTTGATTATATAAGGCAAAATTTTATAGAAGCATTACTTGCGAAATTTTATTAAATAACACTAACTTCAAATGGTAGGAAACCGAGCTTGTTGAAAATTTAATTTAGGGCGTTTTAAAAATAAATGCATAAAAATTATTTACAAGGTTTTGAACGTAACAAATTTCCCCTAGCAAAATTAAAAGGTCGGGGTACGAAGCAGAAGCAACGGACCGGGCAGTATACTAATAAAACAAAGCAAAAGATTTGTCTAAAAAACTACAGGAATAACTTAAAACCGACAAAAGATTTTTATCCGGCTTGAAGGACCAGTACACACTAATAGAAAAAAAAAAATAAATTTCACAAAACTACAAGAAAAACTGGTACACACTAATAGGATAAATAAAAGAACCTTACAAAACTACAAGGAAAGTTAATACACACTAATAAGATAAATAAAAGGAATCTCACAAAACTACAAGGAAAACTCAAGAACTAACACAAAAGAATATTTATCTGGCTTGAAGGACAGTACACCGTATCAAGTCAAGAAGTGTAAAGGATATAGAAAATGGAAAGGTATAAAGTAGCAATCATCGAGGACAAAGATGGAAATGGCCTAACACTGCAAAAAATCGTCAAAGGACGGATATCTCTAGTAAAGAAACAGTAAAGTTTTTTACCTCAAGAAAAAAATTGGTTTCTCGCGAAAAAACCAAAGAGTAAGAAAAGGAACGAGAAAGAAAACCAACAGTACAAGCCAGTATGAGACAGTAAATGTCAAGCTTCACTGCATTCAAGAGAACAATGAGAATGCTGGATAGAAAAGTTGAGATACTTCAAGCTGTGGTAACAAAGAATCGTATTAAATGAACATTCAAAAAAAGGGATAGGTAACTAGACCTAAAAGTCGACTAAGTCGTGGTTACCGAAGAAAAGAAAAAGATCTAGAAAGCACCTACCACAGGAAGTAGTTCAAAAATTTTAACTAAGTTCGTACGAGAACTAGTAGTAAGAAATCCAGCAGAAGAAACGGGAAAGGAAGGGGACCAAAAAAATTAAGAAGTTAAACTAAAAATAAAAACTCTAACCTAAAAATAAAACCAGAAGTAAGTAGTACCAAAACTAAAGGAAAAAAGGAACAACCTAAAATGTGTATGAGTGTGTGTATGTGTGTGTGTGTATGAAGTGTGTGTGTGTGTGTGTGTATGTGTGTGTGAGAAGTGTGTGTGTGTGTGTGTGTGTGTGTGTGTGTGTGTGTGTGTGTGTGTGTGTGTGTGTGTGTGTGTGTGTGTGTGTGTGTGTGTGTGTGTGTGTGTGTGTGTGTGTGTGTGTGTGTGTGTGTGTGTGTGTGTGTGTGTGTGTGTGTGTGTGCGTGTGTGTGTGTGTGTGTGTGTATGTGTGTGTGTGTGTGTGTGTGTGTGTATTTGTGTTGGACCGCTTTAGTCGCCTCTTACGACAGGTTATTCGTACCGTGGGAATATTCTAATCCCACACTTGTTTAGATTACAAAGTTTTATGTCTACTTAAAGATGTAATTCAGTCTCGTGATAATTTAATTGCGGAAATGCTTTTGTATAATTTAATATGCAATTGAAATCGTTAATACTTTTCTCTGAAAGGTGTTGTTTTCAATTGGAGTGAGAAATAAAAAAATCGCTTCTTCACTTTGTTATTTGCTGCATACGTTTGATAATTATATTTAGATATCTCCGTATAAAGAAATATTCAATTATGATGCGCGTGTTTATATTAATTATAGCTTTACAGTAATGTGGAAATTTATAGAGTCGCAATGATGAATAGTTTTATTCAATGTTGGTCGCAATTTTATATGTGATGGATTAATTTATTAATAGATTGTAATGCAAAATGCGTTTGTTTAATTTATAGAAATGCTCTGAAGGTTAAATTTTAAATAATCCTTTCTCTAATGAAGTTTAAGTCTGGAATAAATCGTTTCTGTTACTGTTTGTTTATAAGAATTGCGTTTGCTTTCGGTATTAAATTATGGAGTTAATACGTTTTATTTTAATGTTTGCTGAATTAAATCGTTGCATTTTTGTCAGTTACGTTTGGTATTAATTTAATAATTGTGCGCCAGTATGTTGGTTATAACTCGTAATAATTTGTTTATACTATTTTGTTCTTTAATTCTCTTTTAAAAGTCGATTTTCTTTTTGCTGTAAAATAAATTTTCTCAAAATAAATTCTCGTTTGAAAATAATTTCTTTTCGTAAATTATTTTCAAAAACAATATTAGCATAAATTGCGGTAATAGGTAAATATAAAAATTCTGTACATACAGAAATAATAAACTAATAAAAGATTTTCTTATACTAAGAAATATCAATAAGTTTGTAAAAATCAATTGGTTTTTTAGGAAAATTAACTTACATTAATTTCTTCATCTGTTTCCTTTGTTTTCTGGCTGTGGAGTCGGTCGATTCGTGTAGTTTGTTCACGTTGGTTTGGTTTGGATTCGATCGATGTTTGTATCTCCTCCAAGGTTGTTTCTGCTGGATTTGATCGATTCTTGTATCTCCTCCAACTTCCGTTGGGGTTCTGCCAGATTTGGAATTGAAATACCAGATCACCAGTTCTTCAAATTTGGGTTCCCTAGTGACCTTTCGACATCCTACCGCTGCGTCACTTACGTTTCTGTTTCCAAGGCTTCGTAACAATTTATTGATTTTATTTTAAACAGAAATTATCATGAAATTTTGACAAACTAATTAAAATAACTTTAAATCAAAATTAATTAGTTAATTGAACTAATATTAGGGCGAGTAGCCCAGGTAAACAACAAGGCAAAAGCTGTTATACTCAGACTGACTGCTGTCAACTGGGGCTTTCCGGGCTATTTATAAGGTCCCTACCCCCTCATATGGCTGTGGGAAATTGTAGAGCACATGTTTGCTTATTCTTAATTCTACACTTTGTTACATTGTTTCAATCTCAATTTCTAGGTAATTGCGTATCTTAACCGTCTGTGACCTGTCACCTGCAGTATCACTATCGTCTGGAGTACATTGTATTGCATCCGTTCTCATGAACTGTTAATAACCTTTTTATATCTATCTTTGAGTTACATTGCTGTACTCGACTTATGATTTATTTAATAATTCTAATAATTTCCTATTAGATTCTATCATTTAATATATATATATATATATATATATATATATATATATTGCCTTGGTAGGTCAGGAACACTCGTATTTTTCCTATAAGCCAATCTAGCCCCACGAATTGGGCGTCATTAAATTTTCATGCAACTCACAAAGATTCGTACCCCATCGTTTGGGCGTCATAAAATTGCTGAAAAAAAAATATAAAAAAAATTGTTACACTTGCTTTTTGAACGCCTCCTGTATCTGCTCACCCTGGCTAGCTCAGCAATCGGCTTCTTCTTGCATACCTACCTTCCTAAATACCTTCCTTTCGCACACAGTCACATAAAACTACTACTCAAATAATGCCACAAAACATACAACCTATTTATTTACACATATTAACAGGTTTCCATTATTAATAAAACCTTGGTACAGACAGTTTACTAAAACTGTTACCACCTCAATCATTAAATACTTTAAAATCCTTGAATTTAATATATTTCAACAAATTCTATTAAATTCGAGTAGATGCTCCCCACATGCAACCCTAGTTTGACTTTATTCTGGTCTATTTTGAGCTCATTATAACCTAGTTTCTTTAAATGCTTTTACATCTTGCATTTTTATTAAAGCCAAATTTAAAGACCCGTTTACTCCTTACAACAACATTATATATCATCAATAAACTCTTTTCAATAATCAAAATTAATTGTCTTGTACATATACCCCTTTAAACGAGTTTTAATGGTAATAAATCCACCCCCAATAAGTCACAACACCCAAACACAAAAATATCCACACAAATGTCTATATAAAAAAAGAAGAAAGTAAGTTTCTATACCTGGAGAAGTTTTCGTTCCTCGTCATCACTGAAGATGGGTACCAGAAAACCTCGTCGTTGTGTCCATCTACTTCGATGATGCCTGGATCCAACAGATCCCCACCATCCAAATCTCCGCTACCACCTCTATTCTTCTACCCAGATATTTGCCTTGTTTCAAAATTAACATTCCATACCAAATATACTTCATGCATACTATTTAAGCTTTTGGCTACGCTTACCCAAGTACTATCACTTCATACAATAGAGTCGTTGTAGTAACGGCACCTTTTATCTAGACTACAGCACCAACTAGTGCAATATCACTGTTACAACTTTTGCGGTACTCTACTACAGCTCTACATATTTTCAACAGGATGTTGTATGCAACGTTACCGAATACACAATAATTACTCCCCGTAAGATAATATAGTATTACGTTGCAGATCTAAGCACGACCTCAGGTCTAAAAGGAAAGAAAGCCTCAATATCTTTGTTCGAGTATTTATACGCTTTTCTAAACCCCCTATGGAACCTAGTTCTACTGAAAAGCTTATTTTTAATTTTACTTCTACTAATTTCGAACGTAACGTCTGAAAAATTCCGAGATTATTCTAATGTTACACTGAATTTTGTTTAATCTTTCAACGGACGCGCGCTTTTTCAAAACTGACTAGCTTTTAACCAATGATATAGTTTTCCCTCTTCACAACGCTCCACCTATCAGCTATCTATCTCTGTTCTACTCATATTTATTGTCTCATTTATAAACCCCTCTCAAGCTCCAGAAAATCAATATTGTGTTGTCCTTCACATTTACCCGTGTATTTATACGTGACTTGTAACCACCGCTTTCTTTATACGCTTTTCTGTCTGTCTTACACTAGCGATCGTTTATTTCACTCAATCTTGAAGGCACTTGTTATATTAGCAACTATACATTGACCGCTGCAAACAAACTTCTATAGAATGTTGTGCTAAAGTTCGTTTAAGATTCCATGAACCTGACATTTAATAAACAGGTGTTCTTCGAAGTTACCGACCGTTTAAAATAACAATTCCTAATTTCTATCCTTCTTAGTATTTGTAAACGAACTTTTGCTTTTATGTAAATAAAAATATTTGCGTTTAAAATTATTGATTTTCTATACTTGCAAGCTCTATTTCTGCGTCCATGCGTTTGATTTAAAATTATTATAATTACTTATGCGTATCCTTGAGTTTTTATGTATTCTAAAGCTTTCTTCCCTTATGCAATTTTAACATTCCAATTTAAAAATAGAAAAATATCTTAATAACCGTCCATTTTCACTATATAAACTGATTAATTTGGCGCGTAAATAATATGCTCCTATTTCCTATATACACAGCGATAAAATTTTATTGTCTACGCCTACTTAACCTCTAACTCCACAACAATATATATATATATATATATATATATATATATATATATATAAATTGGGGGATACATAACTAGCGTCGCTACATAAAATGTCAAATTAGCAATCTAGTTTTGTTGTTTAACATATGTACATAAACCAAAACAATCACCTTCTATAATATAACACAAAAACAACCAATATTAATATTTTTTTTAAGTTAAAGTATCCTGGATAATTTATATTTATTTTTATTTGATAATGGCGGTTTAGATTTAAACGTTTTACCATTTTGATAATTTTAAATGTTCGTCGAGTAAAGCCTGGATGGTATAATACACATTTTCATACTCATAAGTTACATTTCCCTCCATTTTTGCGTTATGTGTTTAACAAGACACGACAGTTGAGTAAATTAGGGGGAGATTTGTTATGCTACAAAAAACGGCGACCGCTTCGGAGTATGTTGAAAAGTAGCGGTACATTCGGCAAAAAATAATAAACAGTTGTATAACTGTTTAATCTGCCGATTGCGCCCATTGTAAAATATAAGTACACGGTGCACTGCGCATGTCGGGCGAAATTTATACGAGCATCTAATTGGGTTAAATAAGGCGCGCGAAGTTCGCTATCCGAGCAATTTATTAACGTTATAGAATGCATAATTAGAGCGTAAAATGTTGTTTATGAACGCGCCCCAGGATTTCTATGAAACATAGTTTGAAGCAACGGACATTTGTTTTAATAATTGATATTTAGATAATAAAGTTTGACAATTGTCCAAGAATACGGAACATTATGCAGTCCCACACAAACAAACGTCAATTCGCGTGCAATTTGTGTAATTATAATGCATCGCGAAAAAGTAATTTACAAGAACATTTTCGGTTGCATACTGATGAACGTCCATTTTCATGCAATTTGTGTAATTATACCGAATGGCGAAAAAGTCGTATACAAGAACATTTTCGGTCGCATACTAACGAACGTCCATTTGGATGCAATTTGTGTAATTATACCGCATCGCGAAAAAGTTACTTACAAAGACACTTTCTGTCGCATACTAACGAACGCCCATTTGCATGCAGTTTGTGTAATTATACCACTTCATATAAAAGTAGTTTACAAAGACATTTTCGGCTGCATACTAACGAACGTGCATTTGCATGCAATTTGTGTAATTATACCGCATTGCGAAAAAGTCTCATACAAATTCACTTTTAGTCACATTCTAACGAACGTCCATTCGTATGCAATTTTTGTGATTATACCACTTCATATAAAACTAATTTACAAGTACATTTGAGGTCACATGCTAGGGAACGTCCATTTGCATGCAGTTTGTGTAATTATACCGCATTGAGAAAAAGTCACTTACAAATTCACCTTCAGTCGCATATTAACGAACGTCCATTCGCATGCAATTTTTGTGATTATACCGCTTCACATAAAAGTAATCTACAAGTACATTTGAGGTCACATACTAGGGAACGTCCATTTGCATGCAATTTGTGTAATTATACCGCATCGAGGAAAAATCACTTACAAATTCACCTTCAGTCGCATACTAACAAATGCCCATTCGCATGCAATTTTTGTAATTATACCACTTTACATAAAAGTAATTTACAAGTACATTTGCGGTCGCATACTAACGAACGTCCTTTTGCATGCAATTTGTGTAATTATACCGCATCACAAAAAGTAATTTACAAAAACATTTTCGGTCGCATACTAACAAATATTCATTTACATGCTATTTGTAAAATTATACCGTCATAAAAAAAGTAATGTACAAGAACGTTTAAGGCCGCGAACTAAGGAACGTCCAATTCCGTGCAATTTCTGTAATTATAGCTCGTCACGAAAAAGTGATCTACACAAACATACGTAACTAGCATCCATATGTATGTAATTTATGTAAGTATAATGCATCATAAAAGAGTACTTTACAAGTACGTTTGCGATCGCGTACTAACAAACGCCCTTTCGTATGCAATTTGTATGATTATACAATATCACAAAAGTGTTATTTACAAGTACATTGATGGGTTCATGTTCACGCCTAAGCGGAACGGCTGGTTCACAATAACAAAAAAAAACTTGTAATAAAATATGATTGCATAAAAAACTTACCCCGTATTCAATTGTCACTTTACACTCACCACTAAATACATAATTGGTTAGACAGGAGAGGGTGATGAAGGAAGGGAAATAGAGGTACTCACGTTGTTATTTTAATTAATTAATTAATGCCGACAAACCGGCGCGAATGTGATATTTAATGGACTGTCTTCTAAGAGAGAGCGGTGTCGACTGTCTTATCTTATTATTTGTAATCAGCGCTCACTTATGGCGATGTGCGAATAACAAAATCGTAGTCGAGACACAAGAGGAACGTGCTTTTTAATTTATAATAGGCAAGGCCTAAACATAACCGCCCATCTAAAACTGAACAAGTTTTATACCAAAACAAAATAAATCATTTAAAAAACACCCTAGAAATGTTAAGGTTGCTAGGCAAATTAAAACAAAACTTTAATACAACCTTAAAATTTTCAAAATTAAACGGAACATAAATACGAGAGAAAATAACCAAAGTAAAATTTATTCATTCAAAGGGAGGATAATAAGCTTACTTATTGGACGTGTAAATAAACCTACAACGGTTTTTACCGATGCAACTCGTGGTATACCGTCACGACCAAAGAATAACTTTTCAATACGGCCAAGAGGCCAACACAAGGGGGCAGTATATAAATTTTTAATTATGACCACATCATTTACCTTGGGCAACTGGAGATACTCGTTTGACCAGCGACGCCAAATGGATTGAGTAACCTGACACAATCGCTGCCAACGGGAACGCAAAGTTATTTCCTCCGGAATAGTAATTTCAAGTAGCGATAAAAGGGGACCGCCTATTAAAAAATGACCGAGCGACAGATAATCTGTACCGTCATTAGGATCGGAAGACTGGCAAAGAGGGCGACTATTGAGTATGGCTTCAACCCTAGAAAAAATTGTACATAGTTCCTCAAAAGTTTGAGGGCGTGTACTTAAAGTACGAACTAATAAGGCTTTTGCCGATTTCACTCCAGACTCCCAAATTCCGCCAAAATTTGGAGCGTATGGAGGATTAAATTGCCACTTGATATGGCGGGAGGCTAAAGCGGCAAAAATTTTATCGTTGTTGGATTTAAGGAATATGATAGCTTCCTTGAGAGACCGCGAGGCACCAAGAAAGTTTCTACCCAGATCTGAGTAAACAACATCAGGAAATCTGTAACAATTTTATTTTCGCAGTAAAAGAATCTATTCATTAAAGGTAAAACGAATATTAAAATACCTTTATTAACTAAAATAATGATACGAGTAACAATCAAATTTTTACAGTATTACAATATCTAGAATCATTAGTCTATTAGTTTCGGAGTTCGGTGTATTGTACAGCCACTGGCGCGCGCGTAAGAGGTTTTGACAACCCCACCCCGGGATCCTCCCACCATGTAAGAACGCAGCGAGCGCACTCGTCGATAGTTAGAGGCAGCGTCAAGATGCAGTTGAAAAGAATGACGAGTGACCTCCGGGTCGCCTTATTTTTGTGAAACATTTCCTGAGTAACGGTTAGTACATAATCCACATTTTGTATATTCGTTATCATATTAGCTAATTTAAAAATTTATTTAGCGCAACGACATGTCAGAAACTGCAACGATAAATTAGAAACCACACGACTACTTTGAAATTACAATTTAGAAACCTTAACTTATGGACTACGTAATGAAAAATTATACTTGTAAATAAGATTAGACAACGGAAGATTACGCTACGAAAGTAATGTTGCCTTGAATCAATGTAAGAAATCCGCTTCACTTCAACACCTGTATTAAAGCATGGAAGGCAGGAATAATTAGTAGCAGATTCAGCACGGCGAGGTTGTTTCCATCCCAACCAAGGACAACAGCCGGTAGTTGGTTCGTAGTAGATTTAAGAACTTCCTCAGAACTTCATTCTGAAAACACATTATTTCGTTTTGTTTGTTAGAAGTACAAAATTGTTATTCAGTTTACCTGTAATTAAGCTGGTTTTCCCCAGTATCAAGCTTGATTTCACTTAGTTTCGTAAATATGTGACTACACGTGGCTTCAGCATAAATTAACAGCTGCAATTACGTCACCTGTTTGTTTGAACAATGCCGTCAACAATTGTATAATGGCTAACAGATGTTTAGTATTACAGTACTGCCACTTTTGATAAAATTAGAGAATATCTTTGTGATTATTTTGACTTCAAATTAATTTTAATACCGTTAACTTAAAGAGAAATTTTGTATAGTAATTTTGTAAATGACCTACACAGATCTGATTGGGTTAGTAAACTTTAGCATAACCAGTCACACTGAAATGTAATTTATTTGAGTAAGGATCAGTTGATAAACCTTACAACAACTTTACAAGTATATCAAGTATTCATTTTATTTTATCACATTGAATTTTATTTACTGAAACAAAGAAAATTCTTTCTAGTAAATTTATAATCCACATTTAAAGTTTTTATTCTGATCTAGTTCGATCAGACCTGATAAACAAAAACAATAAGAATTAAATTTTATAACTCCATTATGTAGAAAATATTCTTTATGCATTTTTAGGTATACTTGAGGGACGCAAATTGTGTTCCCATTTTCTATGTGACTTAATTATTATTTTTCCTTACAGGAACAGCGTCTTATTCTGTTAAGACAAGCTTTTGTGTCAGCGAAGGCGATCTTTTTTTTCTTTGGGTCTCCACGTCCGCCCTTAGAAATTTGCTATGCCATTAATATAAATCAATCTGGACTTGGTGGCGCCTGTTTGTTTTAGTTTGAGTGTGACCCCCCTACAGATATCGACTTACCCCCCCATTGCTCATAGCTCTACCCAAGGAATAGACCCCTAGTTATGTCGGAAGACTTTGTTTTGCAGACACCTGACTTGGAGCATGGTGATAATAAAGTAGTGTTTTAGTAAGTCAAGAAATATGTTTCAAATCCTCTACGAGCTGTAAACCTTGTCAGACAAGCTAAAAATGCTTTGGTAGATAACTCTGACACTACCTCGAGGTGCACCGCTCTGGTGCACATACAAATAAATATGCATAAATAAGTTTTAGACATCGGGGCATTACGACGATTAGAAGACTTGATCATAAATGGGCCGGCGAAATCTACTCCCACATGAGTAAATGTTCTAGACAGTTGAACACGGAGAGGGGGTAAATCGGCCATGAACGGTTGAGCAGTTTTGTCGCACAGAAGCGCGAACAAACAACGCATTTATGGATCGTCTGACGAACTAAGGAACGTATTCCAATAATCCAGAATTTTCGCTGAATAAGTGATTGCGTCATGAATGCACCTGAATGCATAAATAAACGGTGATAATTATCACACAATAATCGCGATAAAGTAGCTTGTTTCGGTAATAGAAAGAGATGTCTGTTATCATAAGACAACAGGAGTGACGCAAACGTCCGCCCACCCTAACACGACCTAGCGAATCAATAAAGGGGGACAGTTTTTGGAGTTGTTTAGAACAACCCTTGTTTAAATTTAGTTGATTTATTGCTTCGGCGTAGAACTGCTGTTGCGTAACTCTTATGATATTTATCAATGAGATATGTAATTCATCAGAAGAAAGAGAGCCTGATAATTTTTTATCAGAGTTCTTGCAATTGTAAATAAAACGGTTTACATATGCAACAGTACGCTGAAGTAAGGTGAGAAAAGAAAATTTATCCAAAAATTGAGTGCAACTTTTTTGTGTAGAAGTAACTAATATATTAGGGGGAGATTTTATTTCTGGAAGAATTTCTAGAGAAGGGGAAGTTTCCAAATTCCTGGAAGACGTAATTAGATCGCTACAGTTAGATGGGCCATGCTACCAGATATCGTTGTCAATCAACTGGTGCAAAATAAGACCACGAGAAGCAATATCGGCGGGGTTGTTTTCGCCAAAAATATGGCACCACTGTTGAATGGCAGTGTATTCTAAAATAATTTCCACGCGGTTGGCAACAAATGTTTTTAATAAATAAGAAGGAGTGTTAATCCACGCTAGTACCACTTGAAAATCGGTGAATAATCTTATTTCCTTTAAGGGATAATGAAATTTATTAGAGATTATAGAATATACTAGACGAGATAACAAAACAGCACCTAATAATTCCATACGGGGCATTGAAAGAAATTTTAAGGGTGAAATTTTTGCTTTTAGCTTGTAGGAGATGGCAATTCGTGTTATCTGAAGACGTGCCATGTAGAAAAACACATGCAGCATAACCCTTCTCACTGGCATCGCAAAACCCTAACAGACGGTACTGTCCCGAGTCTAAAAACAAACAACGAGAAATTTTCAAATTTGATAACTCAGTAAGGCGGGAACAAATTTTCTCCCACTTCAAACACCAGTCGGTTTTCGGCGTGTCGTCCCAACCGAACCGTTGTACCTATAATTGCTGTAAAAAATGTTTTATTAAGAACACCACCGGAGTCAACCAGCCGAGGGGGGTCGAAAATTTTAGCCATATATGAAAGAACGGAACGTTTTGAAATATTCCCTTCGAAAGGAACAACCTAGTAGGTGAAATTATCAAAATTCGGGTTCCAAACTAGTCCCAATATTTTGATACCAGAGATTTCATCAGAAAATGCTACGGAGGGTTCTAATTCAGATTCCTGGAATTGATTTAAAAGAGAGTTGTCATTGCTGGACCACTTTCTTAACTGAAATTGGCCAAGAGACATTAATTTTATTAATTCAGATTGCAGCTGCTGAGCTGCCGCAACTGACATGGCTCCTGAAATCACATCGTCCATATACGTGTGATTCAGTAAGGCCACAGATGCTAGAGGAAATTGTTGTCCTTCGTCGATCACCAATTGTTTTAACGCGCGTTGCGCAATAAAAGAGGATGGTGCAAGACCATAAGTAAGCGTGTTCAATTCGTACTCTTGAACTCCGCTGTCGAGGGAGGGTCGCCAGAATATATGTTGGTATATTCTATCTTGCGCACGTACTAAAATTTGGCGGTACATCATTCGTATGTCAGCACAAAGTGCTATTTTGTGGGAACGAAATAAAAATATTATTTCGGGCAAACCTGATTGCAGTTTCGGACCAGCGTAAAGACGTTGATTGAGGGACTTACCGGTCGAATCATTAGCAGATTAAACACCACTCGTAGTTTAGTAGTACTGCTTGTGGTTTTATGAATGCCGTGGTGTGGTAAAATATAATTGGAGGGTTGCAGAGCAACATTCATGTGATTTAGAGATAGATATTCCTCGAGAAGTGAATTATAAACCTTTTGATTTTCTGTTGAATTCCGAAGTCGCCGTTCTAAATTTAGATAACTGTTATAAGCGATTTCACGATTGCACCATAGAGGTTCGGCATTATCCTTGAAGGGTAGGGTTACAATGTAACGACCAGTTTCATCGCGAGCGTGGGTACTAACAAAATGTGCTTCACAATAATTGTCGTCAATATTCACAGCAGGAGGTTGCGAGACTTCTTCGAGCGCCCAAAAATTTTTTACTTCGCTTTCAAGAGGTTGCGACATTATACAAAGCAAAGTAGCGTTTGACGGTCCTTGCGGAGAAGGCACCTGTCCCAATAACACGTATCCAAAAATAGTGTCAATCGCTAGAGGTTTACCAAGACGGTTATTTGCGTTATCCGAAAATAATATCCTACAACATATGTCCGCTCCTAATAATATTTTTACCGAAGCGGATACATGGAAATTAGAGTCAGCCAAGGGTAAATGTTTAAATCGTTCATAAATTCCAAGTGGTAAAGAACAACCAGGAATATTATCTGGAGGTTTTGGAAGAATAGAGGCACTAAAATTTATTCGTCGATCTGCATAATTGGAAAGTAGAAAACAATCGACTAGCCCTTTAGAATTAACAGCGGCATTGGCTAGTCCACACACTTTACTGTGATTGCGAACATATTTAAGACCCAAACGTTGCACGCAAGCAGAAGTGATCGCATTGATTTGGTACCCTGAATCAAGCACAAACCTTACAGGTTGAAAATTGCCATTGATGTCCCGAATCTTAGCTTGAATCGTTCCTAAAAGCACTGTATAATTTTCAGGATTATTAGACACATTGCATGTGTAACATACTGTTTTAATACGCTCTAATAGTTCTAGTATTCCTAAAAATAGTTATTTTCTAGTTTAATTTTAGCATTCTAATTATTAGAATGAAGGTCTGCAATTGTAGCGGCTGCGGAATCACCCAAGTAGGTTCCCAGCGAAGTTCCCAGAAAGTTCTAATCCAAGAGTCAATCAGTTTTCTAAAGGCACTTACTTTAAGGGCACTAAACATGTCAGATTAGTTGCTATCTATGATTAGATGTCAATCATGCTTTAGGATCGTATTTATGTCTGGGTGGTCGGAAGGAATTTTTCAATTAGCGGAACACTCAACTAAAAATTAGTTCGGAGAGCTACTTGTGTGGCTATCTTAGGCATTGGCAGTTTAATTAATCTTAAAGATTTACGACCGGCGTATCCTAAGCCGAGTATGAGAGCCAAGAAAGGGGTTATTTTTCAATTAACTTAAATGTATATAAGGATGCCTGCCGGTGGCAATCGGCGTTGTTTATTTCCAGACGCGTTAGAGTCTGAAGCTCGCGGTATTGTAAGATTGAGTAAGTGTTTTATTTCTCTGAATTCAAGTGCGTGCCGTTATGTTCAAAGTTAGTTTATTTTTCTGAGTAAGTAATTATTATATATGGTATTACTATGAACTCAAAGCTGTGTTATGCATCATAAGTCATTTATTTGTTTAAATACAATATCTGTCGACTTTCATAACATACAACTTCGGGTTAAATCTCCGTTCCAGTATTTAATCCCTTTAGGTTATTGTTAAAGACCGCATCTTTTGTAGGGTTTCTTATTTTATTGTGTTTCGACGTAGTCCGAGGCTTGTAATAACTAAGCCACGAATTCCGTTATTGTACTATTTGACCCGTGTGAAGGTCATGTTTTTCCTGTTATTGATGACCCCGTGATTAAAGGAAGGTCGTTTCAGTATGCAAGTTAGTTAGACTACGGTAGAGTTAATTAATTATATGTATTGGGGTGTTTGCACCCCGAACTGTTGTTAATATTCATAAAATAAGGACTTTAGAATTGTTTAGTTAAGTTGTGTTTGTGCTAGCCGGAGACATTATAAGATTTGCCCCTGTGAAGTGAAGTATTTTCTGTCCTGCAATGTTGGTTCATCGCCACGAACAAAGTGCGACGAGAGCTATTACCGCGAGCGGTCCATGGGCCGTTTAATTCCCATGGTAGCGCCCTATTGTAAATAATATTAATTACTGTATAATTTTGTAAGCTTATGTATTTAGGTTAAGTTAGTTAGTAGCCCATTTAATAAAACAATTGGAATTTTGTCTTAGTGTGTTGTTGTTTAATGAACCTCCTATTCTCACCGACTGCAGCAGCTTGCGAGGCAATGTCCCAAAACGTGAGGGTACTATAGTGTTAGAGGTCCTTTCCATTTATTATTTATTGTTAATTGGATACCCTCACGCGGTAGGTAAATATTTAAAGTACACATGTAGAAACTGTTTCTTTTTTATCGGACGTGGAAGGGGGCACAGGGGTTATTGGTCTCGAAGTCGAGACAGGAGATGCATTATGCAAAAAGGTGTGATGATATCTTGAGCTACATAATCCGCATCTTCCTTTAGAGTTGCAGCCCTTAATATGTTAGCCTAAACATTTAAAACAACGCAACATTCTTTTTACCGCGGTGTATCTATCGGAAACATTTAATTCTTGAAAGTTTTTGCACGCGTAAATTGTATGCCCTTTATTACAATAGGGGCACGAATTACGATCGCATTTTACTTGCGCATCGTTAGTGGATTCTTTTACAAAAAAAGACTTATTTAGATTATATTTGGAGCGCGGTGGCATATTTACGTTGACGGGTTTTATAGCTTGAACTTTTTCGTGCATTTCTGAGGTTTTATTCTGCGCGGTTAAAAATTTAAACAACTTAGCACAAGTCGGCACATAAGAATCCGCGCGTGCATCAAATGCATGTTGTAATTTAGGATCCAAATTACGATTACATAAAGAAAATAAAATAAAGTCCGATAAATCTTCAACGTCGGAGTAGATTTCAAAGTGTTTACTGCGTTGAAATGTATATTTATGAAATTTGATAGGGAACCAGTAGATTTAAATTGAAGAATTTTATTCAAATAAAAATTAACAATTCTTCGTGGGGAGTCGTAGCGATCTATAAGTTTTTTAAATGCTTGCTCATACAAATTAGGATCTAACGCTAGATTAGAGACGACACTTAATGCTTCCTTATCGAGATACGATCTAAAATATAAATACAGTATTGCCCGAAATAAACAGTACTGAAACTAAGTTGGCGGTGTTTTTATGCGTGCGCTGTCACACTCAAGTTAGCTAGTATAGACCTGTCAAGTAAATCTCAAACAAGTAATTAGTAGGGCCTAATTGTTAAAAATGGTGTTAAGTACAGAGGAGAAAGTGTTTCTGGTAGAGCATTATTTTCGTTCATACGGAATCGGCCGACGTAATGGTGCAAGTTTGCTATACGTGTCTGATCAATTCGCACAAAGGTTTAATAAACGTTCTTCAAGTAATGCTGTAATTTTGAAGGTTATTGAAAAGTTTAGAAATACAGGTAGTGTATTGTGCCAACGAAAAGGAAACTCAGGGCGTCCCAGGACAGTTAACAACAACAATAACCATGAACGTGTTTTGAGCAAATCTTAGAAAATCCGAAAGTCAGCCAGGCAAGGACAGCGTTACAACTTGATTTAAAAGAACTTCCTTTCAAAGAATCCTGAAGGAGCTGGGTACATTTTCGTATGTGATTCAGGTACATCAACAACTACATCCTCGGGATTATCGCAGTAGAGTGGAATATTGCGCCAGAATTCTCGCGTTACAGTATGAAAATCCTGAATTTTTGAAAATGTTTGGTTTTCAGACGAAGCACATTTTCACTTGTCAGGCTATGTGAATTGTCGCACAAATCGATTTCTGGGCTTTGCCAGACCCGATGAGGTTCAAGAGGTTCCTTTACATAGTGAAAAAGTGAGTGTCTGGTGTGCTGTTTCCGGACACGGAATCATTGGTCCGTACTTTATCGAAGAGAATGGTAGGCAAGTCACACTTAATCAACAGAGGTACAGACAAATTTTAACACGATTTATCCCTGATCTACGTCAATTCTGTCGTGCACGTAACTTGGCATTTCGAAACCAATTTTTTCAGCAGGACGGGGCAACTTGCCATACTGCTGCCGCAATTCGTCAATTTCTTCAAGAACATTTTCCAAGCAAATTCATATCACGATTTACTGACTTCCGTTATCCTTCACATTCTCCAGACCTCACACCTCCAGACGCATACATTTGGGGCATGGCTAAAATGCCGTTTTCAAACGGGCACCACAAACCATCGATGAATTAAAGGAATGCCGTTAGAGTCTTCTTCGCAGCCCTGAGACAACCCTTATTCAATAACATGACCAGAAACTTAGAACATCGTTATGAAGTCTGTCTCGAACGAGGAGGTGCACATTTAGAACATATAATAAAGTGTCAATAATATGTATTTTTTAAATATACAAAACAATTACAATTTCAGTACTGTTTATTTCGGGCAATACTGTATTTTAATGAGACTGGAATAGATTTGTTTTCGTATACAACACTGCGATAAGTAGTAATGAAATTATTCCACTTATCAATGGAACCATCAAAAACAGGAATTTCTAGGGGGTTTTAAACATTCAACGAATGGGCCGTTAAATGCCAGAGCATCCGCAGGAACCGATTTTGTCAAATTTTCTTTTAATTCTAAATATTTCGAACGAATTACATCGAACAAACCATCGAAAGATGCTAGATTTAATTTTACATGTAATTTAGGATCGGCCTTAGTAGCGTTAAATTCTATTATTGCTACCTGTAGTTTTTCGAGAGCATTTTCAATAATCGGAAGCCTTTGCATTTTTGCTTCTAATAAGTTTAATTTACTTACATTTGCGGAAATAGCATAATCCCAAATGCCTTGCAATCGACCAAATAAGGCTTCTTGCCGAGCTTGCAAAGAAATACTGTCGAAAGACATTTTTAGAATAGCCTAAACTACACGCAAATATGTAATTGAATTGAAGTGTATTTTATA
Organism: Platerodrilus igneus; assembly: GCA_036346225.1. Lineage (NCBI taxonomy): Eukaryota > Metazoa > Arthropoda > Insecta > Coleoptera > Lycidae > Platerodrilus > Platerodrilus igneus. Next base: position 3,003,285 of record JARFIW010001125.1, read on the forward strand.
ATTAAAATTGAATGTAAATATAAACCAACACACCTGTGCTGATAACCGTTTATCAACATGCAGCTCAAATTCAACTACGAGGTTAATATTACAATTCCATAAGAGTGAATTTATTTCAAATACTTTTAAGAGCAACCTTGTAATAATTTAACATTAAACAACATAAAGCAAGTTCCTCTACAACCACGACGACAATTCTATCTCACGCATACCGGTCGAAGAGACCAAAAATAAGGTATGTTCACGCTTAAGCGGAACGGCTGGTTCACAATAACAAAAAAAAACTTGTAATAAAATATGGTTGCATAAAAAACTTACCCCGTATTCAATTGTCACTTTACACTCACCACTAAATACATAATTGGTTAGACAGGGGAGGGTGATGAAGGAAGGGAAATAGAGGTACTCACGTTGTTATTTTAATTAATTAATTAATGCCGACAATCCGGCGCGAATGTGATATTTAATGGACTGTCTTCTAAGAGAGAGCGGTGTCGACTGTCTTATCTTATTGTTTGTAATCAGCGTTCACCTTTGGCGATGCGTGAATAACAAAATCGTAGTCGAGACATAAGAGGAACATGCTTTTTAATTTATAATAGGCAAGGCCTAAACAGTTCATACTAATGAACTTCTAATCACGCACAGTTTGTGTAGCTATTCCGCATAAACAAAACGTCACTCTAAAGGTACATTTGCTATCGCATACTCAGAAACACTCATTTGTGAGTTTAATCTGTATTGCAAAATTATCTCTGCAGTCTCGTATTAATCAATATTCTATTTGTATGCAATATCTGATTATTTCGTATCGGAAAAAAATAATCTAAAAGCAAATGTGCAAATCCATAGTAACCAACGTTCATTTGTGTGCGCATGTGTGTACGTGCGCGTGCGCGCGTGTGCATGTGTGTTTTGTTCTTTTTTTATAAATTTTTGTATTTTAGTATGCTGCATTACAGAGTACTAATACATACTGTTACACTCTAAATACCTCAAAAGGCAAATAGTGTGTGTACTCTACCTTATAGGCGCCAGAGCCTCGATAGATTATGAGGGGTTTTTGTTTAATGTTTAAGCCCAGGGTAAAAAGGATGGTAAATGGCTTTGAGAAAAAAGGACCCTCTAAAAAGATCTTCCAGCCAGCTAAGCTTCTTCAACTTAGGGCAGAGCTATGAGCTAGGGTTGTAGGATGGTATACGATAAAACAAGAAGTTTTATGGCGCCACCGTATCTTAATAAATGTTATAATAAAAATCTATCCGAAGATCAGATACGAAAATCTTCGAAAAGAAAAAACTTTAGGCGAGCAACATATAGAAAAAATAATACTTACTTGCTTTTGACTCTGCAAACTGGAATGGGAACGACGTTCTCGTACAACCTGAAAATTTAATCACTTCTAAATATTTTTAGACTAGGGCTACGTTAGAGCCTAGTCACTTTATTACAAAAAAAATTAAAGTAATGAAAGATCAAATAGTAAAAATTATGCTTCAAAAAAAATCTAAACCAACACCAATAACATTTCTCTTTTCACTACAAAAACTTCCTAAAAATGTGGTTGTTTACTTCTATAGAACAATTACTGCTGACTTCAGTGAAAGAAAGCTCTAGGACAACTTATTATTCTTTCTATTAATTTTTAAATAATATACATATACATCGCTTGTACAAAGTTATCTATACGGATATTTTCGAAACAATTATTTTATTAAAATCTAGTATTAATATCTGAATACTCATAGAACATTTATAATTGAATAATTTACGTTAATTCTCTGTAAGAAATATATGGTTTTCATTTTTATATTACAGTTAATTATGATACTTGAATAGGATCCTGTTCGATTTCACGAGAATTAAGTTAAATGCTCAGACTTTTTGTATATTACAGAACTATAGTTTTAACTGAAATATTTGATGGAATCAAAGGTCAAAAAACACTTGTTGTCTGAATTAAGCTGTACTTCAGGTGTACTGTCAAAAAAATTATACACTATAATGTGACAAACAAATATCAACGTATCACATGTTTAGTTATGCGAACATTTTAGTATAACCTTGTAACTTCATAATTATCTTATAGAAATGCCTTTGAAATAATAAGAACATTTTATGAACTATTCGACTATTAAATCTTGAACAAAATTTTAAGTGTATCAATTTAAATGATCATAAAAATTTTACAAAAATTTCGTGTATCAAATTTAAGTAAACATATATAGAATTTTCAAAAATTATTTGTACATCGTAAATGATGGTTCCATGAAATGAAAATAGCTCTAAAATTGAGGATGACTCGCCGCTGAATATCTGCTAAGCCAACAAAATTCTTTAAACATCTAGGTACTTACAATGGCAGGTGCGCGCGGCTGATACATGTGCCCGAGCTTGACCTCTATACTAACCAAACGTAATTGGAATTTTCCACCTTCTCGCATAGCAACATTTAAAACTGCACTTTCAGTACAACCAACATCCAAAAAGACTTTTTACATGTTTGCGTATCCATATTGTTTTTACTTTACTTCAATATATATTCATACTTTCGTACATGCGCTGAAAATAAATGGGGAAAATGATTTTAAAGGTAAATTTGAGAATTATTCACCTACCGTAGATATATTTTCTTGACTATACATACGTCGATACTACAACTAAAAATAAAGCCATGGTATTCGTTGACATCACTTCACTTCTTTCTGGGACGGCATGTTTTACAACACCTGCTGGTCCACGTTAACACTTGGTTTCGGATTACATACCGATATCAAATGAAGCTTGACCACGAGGCTACGTTGCTATCTAAGCATGCGCAGAAAAGGGGATATTGTATCAAGATACATACAGATAGAAGAGTTCTTAAATTTTACTTTGAATATTTAAACATAGGTGGAGCACCATGTATGAATTCGTAATATATTATTTCTATTGGAATTTAATATTTATTGAATAGGTATATGGAACAAAAGCGTATATTTAAGAAGCAGATAATCGTATTCGTTACAATATATAACATACATAAGTTAAGCAAATAGATATTAACATATTAACAATGTCTTTGTTATATCAATAATAACTAAAGATTAACATAATTTACATGAAACGTCTTAATTATTTCTTTAATTACAAATTATCTAACTGATGGCTTTTATTGTAAAAATAGTTATATCCATTAAGTAAATGGTTGATATAAACACATGAATTAATGGATAATATAATACAATGAAGCGAATTTGTTTATAAATTTTTGTCTTCTGTTGTGTTGTATTATAGAGAACTTTGAATAATTGTAATGAAAATACTTAACTAAGTCAAAGTTCGTTATTTATGAAAATCTCCTAATTTATTAAAGTAGGAAGTTTTAATTATAAATCAATATTAACAATAATTTTTTTAGATATATAAATAGTAACTAAACAGTATCATAAATTGCACGAAATATTATAATTTTTTTAAATTACAAATTATTTAGCTTACGGCATTTGTGGTAATCTAGAAATTTTAATCTTTAGTTGTATTGATAAAGTAAATGCTTAATATAAACATATGAAATAGATAATATACATAAAATTAAATTAATTTGTCTATAAATTATTGTTCTTTGTTTTGCTTCATTATTGCCATTTTGAATAATTGTGATTAAAAATACTTAACTAAATAAAAAGTTTGTTAATTATCAAAAGTACGTAAATTATATATATATATATATATATATATATATATATATATATATTGTTGCGATCCACTATTAGGCAACCCATCAAACATACAAACGCCTGAGGCACATCATATTCTCAAGGATTCCAGAATTCTTCTAGAAAGTACTAGATAATGAATCATATCTTTAATTCAGGGTATATATAAGGCCGCTTATGAATGTAAGAGTTAGTCTATACTTGAATGTCTAATATAAATTATATCGTGTACAGTAAACGTAGTTGAGCTTATAGGAGTTCAAGAATTTATACATAAATGATATATGCTGTGTCTAATGTACATGCAGCTTGTAGTATACATAAATAAATAGAAGTGTATAAACAAATAGTTGTGTTAGTGTTGTTAATGGACATATGGTAAAGAAGTTAGTTTAAGAAGATATTAGTGCTTGTAAATTTTTTTAGTGTAATAGTGCTTCATTGTTAAGTGGACTGAAAACATCTATAAATAAGGCATATACTGTTAATTAGACTTGTGAACAGTGAGTAATAAAGACGTTTGTTATTACTTGTTTTAAATTAGAGAAACGCGACAGTAGTAGCCCGTTACAATATATATATATATATATATATATATATATATATATATATATATATAAGCATTATAATTATCACTATTAACTAATTAAGTTTGATATATATTATATATGCGTTAGGTGCAAGATCAACTTGCAATTAGCAATAAGCATGAGCAGGGGTAACATTTTTGTACAATATACATGTGAATTGAATGGGTATCAATAAAGCTGTTCTCTGCAAGTTATTTTTATTCTAAGGCCATCCGGTCATACTTGGTGAAATACATTACATAAAGTGGCGACGAGGACAAAATTAATATCCAGGAGACTGGACAATGCAAGATTTTTATTTTTTAGCTGGAAACTAATTTTATGTGAGATTAGGTTACCTCGCACATGTTCCACATTAATTAATTTCACTAATTATCAATAATGGCAACTGGAATTATAGGCGCATTGGAAGAATTCAGAGTGGGCGATGATTGGAATGTATATAGCGAACGCCTGAACCAATATTTTAAGGCGAACCAAGTATCGGAAGATCGGAAGGTACCAGTATTAATCACATTAATAGGGCAAACTGCGTATAAAATTTTAAAGGAGGTGTGCGATCCACATTTACCCAGCAGTAAAAGCTATGAAGGTTTATGCGTAATTTTACAACAACATTTTTCACCGGTGATCTCAGTATTTCGCAAGCGTGTGGAATTCTATGAATGTCTGCAAGAAACTCATGAAAATATTAATGATTGGTATGTGAAGATAAAGAGAGCAGCAATAGATAGCAAATTTGGTGCCAATTTAGATTTAATTTTAACAGACAAATTTATAACGGGCTTAGTAAAGGGAACCGTTTTAGACTGTCTTTGCGAGGAAGAACATGGTAAAACATTAAAAAACTACGTTGATATTGCTTTGAAAAAAGAAGCGCCTCTGGTTCAGCAAACAAGAGTAAATAAAATTTCTAAAGGAAAAGATGCGACTAAAACTGATCAGCTACTTTCAAGAAGTTATACGGCAAAAAAGGAAGATAAGGAAGGATCTTTTACGTGTTTTGCATGCGGTAAACCCAATCACGATTTTAGAATGTGCAAATTCAAAACATTCAAGTATAGAGCTTGTAACAAAACTGGCCATATAGCTAAGGTTTGTAAAACTAACAAGTAATTGTGTGGAAGTAAGAGAAGTTAGTTCATTTTATAACTTAGTGGATTGTTTCAAGATAATAGAATCATTTAAAGTAGAATTGTCAATAAATAATGTTTTGATTGAAATGGAAATTGATACGGGGTCAGCTCTATCGATTTTGCCTCCTAAGTTGTAAAAAAAATATTTTTTAAGCTGTAGACTAGAACCATGTACTACTATTTTGAAATGCTATGATGAGAGCAAAATTGTACCGTTAAGTAAGTTTCAGGTTCAAGTCCAATTTTTAAAAAAATAACACATATGTTAGAGCTATTGGTTGTAAAAACTCAAGGACCAGCCTTGGTAGGCAGAGAGTGGATAAATTTACTAGGGTTACTTAAGTATGTTAAACAAGAAATCGCTGTTAATAAAGTAGATACCATTTCAAAGGTTACTTGTTTTAATAAATAAATACCGGGAGATTTTTAGAAATCAATTAGGGTGTTACAAGTATGAGCAAATAAGTTTAGAGGTTAAGGAAAATGTAAAACCGATATTTCTAAAGCCACGAAATATTCCATTTGCTTTTAAAGTTTTAGTAGAACGAGAATTAGAAAGACTAGAAAAGGCGGATGCAATTGTTAAAATTGAAAATAGCGAGTGGGGCGCCCCACTAGTATCTGTATTAAAAAAAGACGGTAGCATGCGTCTATGTGCAGATTATAAATTCATGATTAACCCTTTCTTGAAGGATGTAAATTATCCGATACCGAATGAAAAACAAATTTTATGTACCACCTTTAAGGGGCTGTATCTTAACAAGGGATGCTCTAATGAAGTTTCTTTATATGAAAGACCCTATCTCTTTTACGATGAGGAATTACCCTCTGAAATGTTTTACACTTATTTTGTTACACCCTGTATATTCTGTACAAAATGCTATTACTAAAAACAACAATATTTGATTAAAGAACATTCATTTAATTCGTTTAAGTAATTGTTTTATTTTGAACAAGTGAGTTCAAGAATAGGATAACTAAATCAACAGGTAAAAAGCTAAATACCCTTTACTAATTTAATGTTTTTTTGCTCTTACTTGACTAAGGAGCACTAATAGTACCTTCAAGAATTTTAATATTAAACTTGTGTTTATAATAGTGTTCAAATTATTGATATTAATAGCTATTCTTTTCTTTATAGTAAAAGGTAACAAGAGTACATCTCTTGTGTCCTCCTTTGTTATATGAATAATATTTTTTACAGCTCCTGCTTAGACAGTAAATACAATATTTTTCTCTAAGGACTTCCAAGCCCCTCCCCCTACCCGGGGTAAATCCGTGTTTAGAGAACTTAAGGACTTGGCAGCGCCCCCTTTTGAACCCTTATTTTAGTATTACTAGAGTCAGCAAGTAAATAATGTTTTGTTGTACGAACCACGACCAATCCTCATAAGCTCTACCTGAGCAATAGATCCCTAGCGTAGTCGGAAGATAGTTGAGATTCCATCTTCTTATAGGAGATCCTTCACATAAAAAATCTCAAGAAGACAAAAATTATAATTATAATAATTTTAATTTTTTTGTTATAAAGTAATTGTAATATATTTTTAAGTACTATTATATTGTGTATGTATAACACAGCAATAGAGTATTGCATATTACACTATTTATACTCACAAGCTTTTGTAGAGAATTGTTCAAAGATGCTGTTGTTGAGCGAACTAATAATCGTCTGGAACTTGCAGATGATTTTAGGTGCTTCGGAAAATGAAAGATTGATGGAACAGCATTAGGTTTTAAACTTTTCGTTGCAGTTCCCGGTTTGATTATGTAATCTGTGTTTAAAAAGTGATTACTACATAAATCTGCTACTTTTAGAAGGTTTCCAGTCGAGTCTTCTAATTGCAGTCACCCACTGTTTTAAAATTTCATCACGATTATGTGGAAATCTATAAACACTACAAATAACATAATCTGCATTTATAAATTCATCTACCTATGAAACTGAATATCCTTCCTTTTATCATGTAATTGTTTGCACCCATATGCAGAACAATACATTACCATTATAATTATTTATAAGGTATACATCTCTATATTGTAATTAACTATGATCTTTTATTAATCAAAACTAAAATATTTCAAAAATCATTGCAAATTACACAAAAGCAGGTAAGTTTCACTGATTATCCGATTTGTGTCAATGAAACAAACAAGGATGGGGATTTCTTCATATCGCTCTGTCTCACTCCTTTGTCCCTGACACAAAGTTGTTAAGCTTAAGGTATTGTACCATCCCTTCCAGTTGTATAATTAGTTCAATAAAGAGCAGCTTACACCTAAATATGGTCAGGGTTGCTATGAAACATAATTTGAAGCAAAGAACATCTGTATTAATAATTTATCTTTAGTTAACAACGCTTAACATTTGCTTAAGAATACGTCACGTGATGAAGCCCCGCACAAAAGGTTCATTCACATGCAATTTGTGTGATTATATCACATCACGAAAAAGTCATTTAAAAATACATTTTCGGTCGCATTCTAACCAGCGTCCATTTGCATGCAGTTTGTGTAATTATACCGTATCACAAAAAAGTAATTTGCAAAAACATTTTCGGTTGCATACTAACGAACGTCCATTCGCATGCAATTTGTGTAACTATTCTGCGAATCAAAAAGTTACTTTACAAAAACATATGTGGTCGCATACTAACGAGCGTTCATTTGCTTGCAATTTATGTGATTTTACCGCACCATATAAAGATAATTTACGAAAACATTTTCAGTTGCATACTAACAAACATTTATTCGCATGCAATTTGTGCGAATATACTGCAATACACAAAAGTTATTTGAAAACACATTATCGGTCGCATACTAATGAACGTCCATTCGAATGCAATTTGTGTAACTATTCTGCGACACAAAAAGTTAATTTACAAAGACATATGCGGTCGCATACTAACGAACGTCCATTTGCATGCAATTTGTGTGATTTTACCACACCATATAAAGATAATTTGCAAAAACATTTTCGGTTGCATACTAACGAACGTCCATTCGTATGCAATTTGTGTAACTATTCTGCTACTCAAAAAGTTACTTTACAAAAACATATGTGGTCGCATACTAACGAGCGTTCATTTGCTTGTAATTTATGTGATTTTACCACACCATATAAAGATAATTTACAAAAACATTTTCAGTTGCATATTAACAAACATTTATTCGCTTGCAATTTGTGCGAATATACTGCAATACACAAAAGTTATTTGCAAACACATTATCGGTCGCATACTAATGAACGTCCATTCGAATGCAATTTGTGTAACTATTCTGCGACACAAAAAGTTAATTTACAAAGACATATGCGGTCGCATACTAACGAACGTCCATTTGCATGCAATTTGTGTGATTTTACCACACCATATAAAGATAATTTGCAAAAACATTTTCAGTCGCATACTAACAAACATTCATTTGCATGCAATTTGTGCGACTATACCGCAATAAAAAAAAGTTATTTGCAAACACATTATCGGTCGCATACTAATGAACGTCCATTCTCATGCAATTTGTGTAATTATACCACACTATATAAAAGTAATTTACAAAGACATTTTCAGTCGCATACTAACGAACGTCCATTCGGATGCAAATTGTGTAATTATGCCACACCACATAAAAGTAATTTGCAAATACATTTTCGGTCGCATACTAACGAACGTCCATTCGCATGCAATTTGTGTAAATATTCTGCGACACTAAAATTTAATTTACAAACACATATGCGGTCGCATACTAACGAACGTCCATTTGCATGCAATTTGTGTGATTTTACCACACCACATAAAAGTAGTTTGCAAAAACATTTTCGGTCGCATACTAACAAACATTCATTCACATGCAATTTGTGCGACTATACCGCAATACAAAAAAGTTATTTGCAAACACATTATCGGTCGCATACTAATGAACGCCCATTCTCATGCAATTTGTGTAATTATACCACACCATATAAAAGTAATTTACAAAGACATTTTCAGTCGCATACTAACGAGCGTCCATTCGCATGCAATTTGTAACTATTCTGCAACACAAAAAAGTTAATTTACAAAGATATATGGTTGCATACTAACCAACTTCCATTTCCATGCAATTTGTGTGATTTTACCGCACCATATAGAGATGATTTACAAAAACATTTTCAGTTGCTTACTAACGAACATTTATCCGCATGTATTTTGTGCGACTATACCGCAATACAAAAAGTTATTTACAAACACATTATCGGTAGCATACTAATGAACGTCCATTCGTATGCAATTTGTGTGATAACACGACATTATATAAAAGTAATTTACAAATACATTTTTAATCACATACTAATGAACGTTCATTCGAATGCAATGTGTGTGACTATACTGCATTATAAATAAGCCATTTAAAAATACATTTTCGGTCGCATACTATTGAACGTCCATTCGCATGCAATTTGTGTAAATATTCAGCGACACAAAAAGTTAATTTATAAAGACATATGCGGTCACATACTAACGAACGTTCATTTGCATGCAATTTGTGTGATTTTACCACACCATATAAAGATAAATTACAAAACAATTTCAGTTACATGTTAAACAACATTCATTCGCATGCAAATTGTGCGACTATACCGCAGTACAAAAAACTTATTTACAAACACATTATCGGTCGCATCGTATACTAATTAACGTTCATTCGCATGCAATTTGTGTGGTTACACTACACCAAATAAAAGTAATTTACAAAGGCATTTTTAGTCGCATACTAAAGAACGTCCATTCGAATTTATTATGTGTGACTATATCGCATTCCAAAAAAGACATTTATGGCCGCACAGTAACGAACGTCCACTCGCATGCAATTTGTGTAACATTCTGCGACACAAAAAGTTAATTTACAAAGACATATATGGTCACATACTAACGAACGTCCATTGCTATGCAATTTGTGTGATTTTACCACACCATATAAAGATAATTTACAAAAACATCTTCAGTTGCATACTAACGAACATTCATTCGCATGCAATTTGTGCGACTATACCGCAATACAAAAAAGTTATTTGCAAACACATTATCGGTCGCATACTAATTAATGTCCATTCGCATGCAATTTGTGTAATTATACCACACCATATAAAAGTAATTTACACAGACATTTTCAGTCGCAAATAAAAAGACATTTTTGGTCGCACAGTAGCGAACGTCCATTCATATGCAATTTGTGTGATTATACCACATCACAAGAAGTAATTTAAAAAGACATTTTCGGTCGTCGCGAAAAAGAGATATGCACAAGTATATATAGTTGCATACTAATTAGGTTTATTGGTATGTAATTTGTGTGAATATAGAGCATTACAAAAGAGTGCTTTACTCGTACACTTTCGGTCGCATACTAACGAACGTCCGGATGCGCACAATTTGCATGATTATACAACGCCACAAAATAGTGATTTACAAAGACATCTACAATCGCATATTAACAAACGTCTACTCGCATGCAATTTGTGGCTATTTCACATAAAGAACTATTGTAGAAGTGCATTTGCTCTCGCATTCTAAGAAACGTTCATTTGTGTGATTATTCTGTATTGCACAAATACTTTTGTAGTCCCGTATGAATCAACACCCCTTTGTTTGCAATATGTGGATTATTTCGCATCGGAGACGTATAATCTAAAAGTAAATGTGTAATTCCATAGTAACTAACGTTCATTTGCATGCTTTGTATATAATAATGTTTCAACAGAAAAATACCTTATAGGATTGTATATTAATTCTATATTACCGACGCCGTCGTCTTTTTTCCAGTCAAACACCTTTAGTTTTAAATTTTTGTCTACAAAATTCTGCCAAATCATTAGGGTAGACAATACAGTAATTAGCACTTTATTGTTCATTATAAACAGAGCAACAGGTAAATAAAGTAGTTTGGGGTGTTTTAGTAGTTGTAATATAAGTACAGCTTCGATTAAATAGAGTTTCTTTTTAAAATTTCATCATGACTTTAATGACAAAATTACATTTATTAGTAAATGTACCACCACTTGGGGTTACTTGGGAAAATTTTAACACATTTTTATATTATTTTCATAATCCTTTAAAATTATGCATGAAGCAATTGCTGGTCTATTGAATTAACCAACTATATATTTTTATTTATCGAGCCAACGTCCTTTTTTTTGTTTTATCTGTCCCAAGTTTCCTTTAATTTAGGTTTACATGAAATATAGGTTTATTTACGTTTTATTTTCAATAAAACGCAAAGACATACCTGCACAAGACAACTTAGGACAGTTCTAGAACAAATATTAACAATTGCAAACCAAAAAAAATATGTGAGAAAGTTTTAAGGCAATGGAAACAGGTGCTGGACATTTCAGGGTGCAAAAATGAAAAACAGTGAATTTGAGGCCTTGTAATTAAACAGAAACGTTATCAAAAAAAAATACAAATGTTCATATATTATACTGGCACTTTGGAGGCAAATTTATGGCGACCTCTGCTAATTTCAGGTGCTTGTAATATCGCAACAACATCTTTAAAGTGAATATTCGCAATGTCTTTTATATCAGGGTAGACAAAAACTTGCTTAGATTTTTTATAGCATCTAAGGCAATCAATAGTTATTGTGGTTTTTGATATTGTAATAATTTTTGCAACAAATTTCTTTATTGCTTCTTTTTTGTTCCACTACTATAAATAAATTTTGCAATCACAAAGTCTGACACTTTAAGAAGTTTATCATCCACAGGCAGTACAACACTTTCTTGTCTTCTACATCTGCTGCATCTTCATCTTCCTCGGAGATATCCTCTTCTGGCTCACTTTCGTTATTTTCCTGATGATAGTCATCACTCGAACTTTGCCCACTGGTTTACTTTTCTTCATTTCAGCGTCTGATTCTAGATCTGCCATGGAAGCAGATTGGTCTGGTTGAATGTTTAATTTTTTCCTCTTTCTACGGTTTTACTCAGGTGAATTTCTAGGACCAATTTGACTAGAAATAACGTCGGCAAACGCGGTTTTTATAGAATTGTTTAAATGTTCACTATCCGCATCTACATAATCAGGAAGATATTTTGGAACTGTGTTTCTATTTAATGGAACCAGTCCGATGCATGAAATCCAGATCGAATAGTATCAGCTTGCTTATTTTCCATTGGCATCAACGTTTGTTTCAACAACGATGGAAGAATTGTCTTTGGAATATAACCACGGTGTTTTAGCTTCTAGGTAACAAGTTGTTTGCACCATGCTGCTTTAAAGGACCTAAAATGAGCAATGTCTAATGGTTGGCATAAATGGGTTGAATGAGGAGGAAGGAAGATAAATTCTATATTATTGTTCTGACACTCCTGAATGATTTTTTGTGACAAATGTGCAGCAAGGTTATCACCAATAATGACTTTTTTCCCGATGCATTTCTTAAAATATGGTAGAGTGATTTTAAAAAACGAGTCTTCAAATATTAAATTGTCGAACCAACCAGACTTGGATCGGTTGTACACTGTTCCGTTTGGTCACCCCTCAATCCATTCAGGTAACTAATGTTTTGCCTTATATACCTTACTTGTGATTTTCCAATACTCCACCCAAAGGTACTACATTGGCCAGGAAGCGAGTTTTTTTTACCTGGAAAATCTGTAATTTTGCCGAACATTGCTGTTCCAGGCAACTTAGAGATTTTTAACGTGCGTGACAACACTCACACACTAGACCTCCATCTTACCTCTCATCCGAATGAGGGCGTATTTTTGTGAAAAATGCTCGTCTAACATTTTTCAAGCGGACCGTGTCGGGATTCGAACCCGGGACCTTGGGGCCTTATATACCACATACAACGGCAGTAATATGCCAGAAGTAGTCATAGCAAACGTTAAAGACGTAGAACTTTTTGAATGATCAATAATTCTAAATGGACGTTTTGTAGCTCGTCGAACAATTGCAATTTTTTTGTCAGAGTCGTCAGCAAGGTTAGCCTCATCGTAATTAATTAAATTTTGCGGCAAAACGTCACTCAATTTGTTCTTCATTATCAAAATACTGATTAATTTCCACCTCTGTTACGTCAGCTCTTGCCCGTTTTACATTTTGTGCCACTCTTCTTGACAACTCTTCATTGCGCTTTAAAAATAGCTTCATCCAGTCATATCCAGATAAGTTATTGTGAAATCTTACTTCATTTACGGCTTTTCGGTCTAAATAACTTTTTACAAAATATCTCATTTCAATTTCAGAAAAAGGATAGCCCCAAGTTTGTTACATGCCAAATTGGCAATGTATCATGTTTTAGATTTAGATATAATTTATACATTAATTGCTGCGTTTTTTAAAATTAATAATGTTATCTTCCGTCGTCGCAGACAGACGCGTTTGCGCAGAGGGAATGCGGAGGAGCGCGAGTGTCGAAAGCGGCGACTAAGTCACGAAACCTGAAGGAGGCAACAACTATCCGAGTGGTGTGTTTTTTCCTTTTAGAAATAGATATATAGGTTCCCTGTATCTTACCTTTGTTGTACCTGGTACCTATTCCTTCCGACCTCCTACGAGTGCAATAGAAGTTACGTTAGGACGGATGGTAATTTGGTAATCAATATGGCGTAACCAACAACCTACCGCTGGATCCTGAGATTAAGTTCCGAGATACCCTTCACGTGAGTAATTTGATTTTATTTAAATTGGGCATGTAAATTTGACTTAGATAGCGATTGTATCACCCGCAAAACGTCGTCGGGTAATTATGCCGCGCGTAAATATAACAATAGCGCCTATATACGTGATTGTTGAAACCAAAATCCGTTTATAAGTAACTTTTATTGTAACTTGTACGATATTAGCTTTGAAAATGTGATGATAATTTTTAAAAAAGTGGTTTGTTCACTCAAGTACCTGTAATTAAAAAAGTTTAATTTCTAGTGACTTTTAAAAATTTAATTTGGCAGTCACCAAATTTAGTTACCTTTAGTGTTTTTTTTTTGGTTGGTAACATTGCAAGGAGGCTAGATGTCAATTAAATTTGTTGAAACTGTTACTTTAAATAGTTGTTTGATTACTTCCTGCTAACTTGATCATGCTATTTTAAACCTAGTGTAATTTAAATTTCCTTTATAAAAACAGTGTTGTGTATATTTGAAATATGTTTGACAATTATTACCTAACCTAACTTATCAGTGAACTGAAATATGTTACTTGGGATGTAGATTATTTATCAAGTAAGTATTGTTATTTATAGATAATTTACTACTGTAATGGTTCCATTTGTCATTCCTTTTCTCAAAAATTAAGTTTGGTTAAATACTTATCCTGACCTGAATTTCTCTAGATTGTTAAAACTAGTTCGTTTCAGTTCTAAATTTCAATACTACTATATCCGTAACTGGTATTTATTAAATTAAACTTGAAGAATTTACTACTTTTTACGGATTTCCTTTTTAGAGAAAATTTATTCCCTTAGAAACTATTATTGTAGATTTACTTTAAACGTATCTCAGTATATCCACATAGATGCACGATGAATTCATTACGTCTTAAATCTCTAGAAACAATCTTTGAACTTGAATCACGCAGTATCCAACCTGCGTCGAATCAAAACGACAAACGTTTGCAATTAAAGGTCGTACTAGCACAAGAAGCTGACGGACAATTAATCTCTCATACATTAACTTCAGATCTATCACAAAATACCTTTGAGATCAAACAATCGCTAGACGATATTAATAATATAGTTTATAAAACAATTCCAGTAGCTACAGATTTAAAATTAAAACGTATCAGGTCTCGTATAATACATTTAAAGCAACGTTTAGAATTGTTGTCATTGCTTAAGGATGAACAAGCTAATGAAACCAGACAAACTTTCTTATCTGAAGTTCTCTTAATTGAAGGAGTTATTTTCGAAAAACTTAACTTAGATTCCGATGTAAATTTGCCTTCTGCTTTTTCTAATCTCAGCATTTTGCAACCTGTTACCTCGTCCCCGAAATCTATATCGGTTTATAAATGGGGAATTTCTTTCTCGGATTTTGATTCCCAAATTTCTTTAATGTCATTTCTGGACCACGTAAACGATTTTAAGATCTCACGTAACTGTTCAGACCAAGATTTATTTGTCTTATCGGGGGAATTATTTTCTGGCTCAGCTTTGATTTGGTATAGAAATATACGAAACCAAATTTCTACTTGGAAAAAATTGGTTACTAGCTTAAAACGCGGCTTCTTATCGGATGGCAATATAACTGATCTCTGGATTGAAATAAAAAAATCGTACCCAGGTGCCTAACGAAAACGTAATCTCTTTTATTACCACAATAAGCTTTATATGACAGATTAGATTCAAAAACCACCATAACCCGAAATTATTGATCAACTTTTACGAAACCTAAATCTTTATTCTTCTGAACACTTAGCTTTATAATATATCTCTCCCTTACTTCAACTTAAATATTTATGCCGCTCTCTTCAAGAAGTAAAGTTACGTATAGATAAATATCGTCCACCACCAACAAAACAATCTGACCTATTATAAGCAGACATAGCATGTCAATCAGAATGTTCTCGCAAAGTATCTACTATTAATCTTCCTGTTTCTCTATCAACAAACTTAGTTACCTGCTGTAATTGTAAGAAAAATTTTTTTCTGTTATGTCTGTGGTCGAAATAATATCTATGAATCCAAATGTACAAAATGTGACCTTAATTTATCGGAAACCTTTGTCAGAGATATTCCTACTCGGGAAGTGAATATTTCAAGGAGCCAAAATCGTTCTCAACAAAAACAATACAACACACCCAGACGTTAAAAGAATTAAAGTATAAACCTACCCCCAATGTTAAACCTTTATTTAACGTATCTCGTAATAATAATACCGTTACCTTAAATTCAAATAATAACTCACCTGCTCTATCGGAAAATGTCGTTCGACACCTACCGAATGATCCAATTGGTTGAAAAAGTTCATTCCTTTTATCACCCAAATTCCGCTGCCTTAAAACTTGGACTTTCTAGTTGCCGCTTGAAGCGAGCGGACGTGTTTTTGCAGAGCTCCCGTTTCAGCAATAACAAGTAAGTGTTTATATAGGGTTTTTGCTATTTATTTTTGTATAGTATTTTATTTGAAGCTTTGCTTTTTATTGTGTTTTATTTTTATAATTTTTTTTTTATAATTGTGTGGCCTTAAATTTTAAATACAAGGCAGTGAAATAAAATTTAAAAACAGAATTTAAATTAAATAAATACTAAATAAATGGCGTATTTCTTTGTAATTTAAATTAAAATTCACGTTTTAAAATAAATCTACTAAATTTCGGGTTAATAAACAAATAACCTACTAAAAAAATACTCAAAAATAATTTTGAAATAACTTTAAAAAGTCGTATTTAATAAATTTAAAACAAAAACCGCGTAAATCGAGTTAAAAGGCCGGATAAAACAAATAAAAAGTGTGTGAATTGTTTATAGTGCGCGTATAATCAAATAATAACCAAAAAACAAAAATCTATCCCCTTTTAAATCAAATAAATAACTTCAAAGCTGTAAATTTTAAAGCAATTTTAATATAAATTTTCAGTAATTTAAGTACACGCGTACTTAAAAGTTTCTTTAAAATCGATTTTTGGTGTAATTAAGCGGTGTAACAGTTAAAGGTTGTGCTAGTTACCAAGTGATTAAGTGAAAGGTTATTTCCGGTAACCGCATTCCAATTGCGCTCGACCTTATTTGTTAAACACACATTTAAAAATAAAGTGTTGTTATTTATAAATTAGATATTTTAATATTTTGAAGTAATTAGTTTATTTAAATTTGATTTGGCGGTTTAAAAATTTAAAATAAATAAATAGTGTTATTTACGGTACATTTGACTCGAGATATTTTTATTGCGTTAGGGAATTTATTTGGTTCTAGTTGTTATTTTGACGCTTAGTGGTTGTTGTATTTTTGTTAAAATTTGATATTTAATTGGGCGGTTCGAAGTTTAAATAAATACAAGGTTGCTTACGGTTCACCTTTAAACAAAACATTTTTATTGGACCAAAGTTTTGCGCTCTTCTAGCGTCGTAACGGTCAAGTCGTTTTTGAGCAGCGTTTTAGGTGTCATTCTTTGTCGATAGTTTTGTCAGCATGGTGGTCCACCGCGACGAGGAGCCGTTGCCTAGGAAGAAGAGGGGAGATCGGTCGAAGTCTGATAGGTCGGAGGCTGAGGCCGCTGTTGGGGGGAAACAGCTGAAGGTAGTTTTAAAAGACGTTATGTTAGGGATTCAGGAGGAGGTAGAGGAGCCTGAGTGTGCGGCGGTCGTGTCGAGGGAGTCGGGGCCTCCCGTGGTGGTTGCGGCGCCAGAATTGCCCTCTAATTCGAAAGCCCAGCGCACAATGTCGACTAGCAGCAACGTTAGCGTTGATGCTAGCGACCTCGATGAGCTGGAGCTCTTGAAGTTCAGGGTGAGGAAGGTGCACGCTGCCGTCTATGGGAAGGTGCCGACGACCTCCGCCACTATCGTCGTGGAAGACAGGAAGATGGTTCGGCACGCCGTGGATGATATCCGCGACGTTACGAACCAACTTATAGGCATGGTTAGGGGGCTTCGTCTCTGTCTAGATAGTCCTGGGAGTGCTAATATTGTCAGGGGAAGTCCAGCGGTAGTAGCTTCTGTTTTAGGACAGCAGTGTCCGGAGCCAGGAAGTGCCTATGCCGCGGAAGGCGTCGTATGCTGCAGCAGCCGCAGGTGCTACGCCAACTTTTGCAGTTAGGGTCGACGCCAGGCCAGGGGAGAAAGAGGACGTCATGTCGACCCTGAAGAAAAAGCTCGATCCCGCACGTGATGGGTTTGTCGTGGTCGGAGCTCGTAGGACTCGCAGGGGCGGTGTAGTAGTTGAGTGTGCAGGTCGAGAAGATGCGAAAAAATTGCAGTCGAAGGTCGGCGGTCACTGCAAAGAGCTCGTGGCAAAGACCATCGAGAAGAAGTGTAGAGTCACTCGAACGCTATGTTCCATTTTTAGTTGTGCCCACATTAGCTTACCCATTTTTACTTGGCGGTGACTTTTCAAACTTTTTAATTTATCTTTATAGTTTCAAGATTTCTCTTGGCAAGATTCTCTCCAGCGTCGGCTGGTATATTTCATAAAATTTCTCTTACCGATTCCCAGAATGAAATTCTTAACTCTATAAATGACAAGTTTCGTAAATTAAATACTTCTGAACTTGGTTGTGTCAATATCACAACTCATACTATCTTTACGGGTAATGCTGTTCCTTTTAGGCAACGTCAATATCCGTTATCACATGCATTACAAAAACATTTACATTCTGAAATAGATAAAATGCTTGAATCCGGAGTTATCTCTTCTTCAAATTCGCCGTGGATGTCTCCCGTGTTATTGATTTGTAGAAAGAATGATGAATGGCGTGTTTGTTTCGACGGATGAAAACTTAACTTTGTAACTGTGGCCGATGCTTATCCCGTACCTCGTACTGATTCTATCTTGAGACAGCTTTGCAATGCTAAATTTATCTCATTTATCGATCTTAGACAAGTTTTTTATCAGATCCCTCTTGATTTACCTTCACATCCAAAGGCTGCTTTTTGTGTTCCAGGTTGGGCTTGTTCGAATATAATTTCTTGCCGTTTGGTTTCTGTAACGCGCCACAGACTTTACAACGTACTGTAACGTATTTTTTTTCTTGTTACGCTTCGTTCTTTAATATAGAATAAATCAGCAATAAAATAAAATATATAATTTATAACTTTCCGTTCGGTAACAAATTAATACATAAAATTAATAATAACATATAGATTCATTTACCTTTATGGTCTAAGGTTCGTTACTAAGCTTCGTCGAGTTGTCAATTTGTCACTTCTTTATCAGCGTTCGAACGGGTAAGCTGCTCGCAGGATAGTGAAGTCAAGATGGTCGTGTCTAAACACGTGGCCTCTAACAGAGTAAGAAAAAAGATGAATAATTGATTGATTTTTGGTGTCTGAAGGTCGAACCTAGCAGCTGTAGCGTGAGGATGTTTTTCAATAAGTTCCACCTAGAGCGGTTCAGTTGATCCCTGCAGGCCTAAGGAGATGGAAGCCCCCTTTATATCATTAATACAGTTGGTATAAATTAATGAAATAAATTATATTAATATTTTTCTTCTTAGTGCAATATCATAGAAGGCAATTTCATATATGTTTCGTATAATTCAACTTTACAAATAAATAATATCGAATAAGCAATCTTGGATCTAGAAATTTTGTTGGAGTATTAAATTTAATCAAGCAGAAGTTAGTTTCGTTAAATAATGGTTGTATTCAGAAGAACTTTGATAATCGATGGTTATGGAAATTTCCGACAGCTGAGGTCAAGGTCCTATTTCTTTCGTTCAGAACAGTATCACAACACGTGAGTGTTCTTTAGAATTTAATCCTTTGAATATTAATTAAGTTGCAATAAGAAAATAGAACATTAAAAATGTTGTAACGTAAAAAGCTTTTAAGGAAACAGCGAATTAACTAACAAATCTATTGTTTGTCAGAATTTTTGCACATGCACACAAAGTGTACATTTAAAAAGTTGTGAATGACATTTTATGTCAGATATAAAAAAACATAGATTCAGTTGTCCTATTTAGACCTCACATGTCGTCTTACGTTAATTTAAGGTATGTTTAAATATTTTGAGGTCATGAACTTTCATTTCTTATCGACATGTGGAATTCGCGTAATAATTGTTAAGTAAAAGTAACTTAGGGTAACTACATACTATTTTATCAGCGCTTAGGTAATTAAATTTCACTGTGAAGGTCGAAGAAGTACTTCTATGGCTTAGAAAAAATATTATGTAATATGAATAATTTAGAAAAACTCAAGTCAGTACATTTAAGTTTTGTAAAAAGATCCATTCAGAGATCTTAATATTATCGAATACAATTCTTTACTAGTATATTTCTGTTCCATAAAAATTATTAAGTGAAAATATTATAGAGATACGAATTAAAATATTATAGTAACATGAATCCAGAAATTTATTCAAATAGAATCTATTTTGTTTTTGAATGACTTTTTATTATTTAAAATTCAAGTAAAAATTATAGTCATCCCTGATCAGAAATTGTGTGTAATGAAAACAAATTCCCTGGGTGTATATTTTATAAACCTAAATTCCATTATTTTATTTTTGGCAGATATTTTTGAGGACACAAATGGTGTCCATGTTGTACCTTTGTTTGTTCACAGGTCAAGCCGAGGCATCCGTATGACATCTGGTGTTTGGGGTTTTGGTAAGTGTGCTTAAAAGAGTGAAATTCAGGTTTTATGGATATGTTAGTGGTGTTGACATAAGGTTTCCGCATTCCCCTAATACAAGCACAGAAAAATTTGGTGGTTATTGTATTGAAAAATACGGTGGCGCTCATTAAATATATTTTTGGTCTTTTGACAACCCATGACCCAAGCTCATGATCTACCCAGAGCTAACACTCGACTAGCCGTTTATGTCTTAAGAGTTTTTCTTTTTCTCAAGCCATTTTCCATCCAACTTTACCTTGGGCTTGCATTAATAATAAGTAATTCTCGACCTTGTGATATCAGGTTAGGGTTTAGAAAATTTAAATGTGTAATTTGTTAGCTGATAGTCACGAGGATAATTAAACTTAATAAAAAAAAACAAGTTTAAGATATAAAATTTTTTATTACAGTACTATGGATCAAACCTTAGGTCCTATTTTACACCAAGAACGTGCCTTTGTATTTTTAGACGACATATTGTTACGATACAAATTGGGCTAAACAACCCTTGTCATGATTCCTTCAATCTTAAAATATCTAACAAAATTTATTTAGTCATGTAGTAGTTAGATCACGGTAAATTACGGGAATTTACATTACGCGAAATCGAATTAGTAAGCTTCCTCTTTGCGTAGATTAATAAAAAGAACCGACCACAAGTATGAGATGTCCAGAAAGGTCGACCGTCATTCTTAAAATGAATAATAGAAATAAGTAATTCCCAGTAGCGATAAGAAAACCTTATATGACCAAGGCATTAGCTAGTCGGGGGACAATTATCAATCAATCTTCACTTGTAAGTAATCAATCTTCAATTGTTAATTGTTGAATGTGTAATTATTAATCGTTTGTCGACAGTAGTGAATAGTTAGTTAATCAATCAGTTAAAATAATGTAAGTATCATTCTATCTTTCCATGTTTTAGATTTAAGGCTTCTTATTGTGTAAATAACCATATTTGATTTGTTAATAGATGTAAGTCTTGTTTAAACTGTGTTTAAATCATTGTACATATGTGTGTGTTGTGGTTAACGAAAACCCCCAGCTACGATCCCCTAAACCCTCTCCAAAATCAAAACCCCCTTGGTAACATTTGGTGGAGACTAGACAGATGCGTCTTGAGGGCAACCAACCCTCGCGTATCAATATTGGTCATCTCAAGTTCTTTTGAAGAACATATAGCTACACTTAATGAAGTCGCTAAATGCCTAAATGCAACAGGTTTAAAATAAATTGGGAGAAATGTCAGTTTTGCTGTTTCTGTCTTACATTTCTTGGTTTTATTATCGATGGAACTGGTCATCGGGCAGATCTTGCTAAAGTTGAAGCTATTACTAAATTTAAAACATCAAAGACTGTTACCGAAAATAAACGTTTAACAGGAATGATTAGCTACTATCGCATTTTTCTACCTAATCTCTCAACTATATCTACACGCATTACTGCCTTAATTAAAAATAAAAAGAAAAGTCAATCTGTCGAATGGAATTTAGAAGCTCAGTAGACTTTTGAATAAATCAAAACGTTAATCACTTCCGCACCTATCTTAAATTAGTCCAATTTTAATGAAAGATTTTATATTCAAACCGATGCCCCACTTACTAGTCTAGGCGCGATGTTGTTCCAAGTAAACAATGGACTAGAACACCCTGTCGCTTATGCTGGTCGTGCTTTAACTTCTGCTGAACAAAAATATTCAGCTACCGAACGTGAATTATTAGGAGTTATCTTTGACATTGAAAAATTCAGAGGATATGTTGAAGGTACACATTTTACAGTAATTACTGATTGTGCAGCCCTCACATGGTTAAATAACTTAAAACAACCCGCAGGTCGATTGGCAAGATGGAACTTACGTATCTCTCAATTTACCTTTGATGTTCGGCATAGACCTGGCAAATTAAATATCGTGCCTGATGCGGATAATTATGCCGCACGTAATAATAACTGTAGAAAAATCTCTCCACAGGATGAAGAAAGTGTATGACTTTAACGACTTCAAGACCGCCGTAGAAACTTCTTCAGCAAAAGCCAGCGTCATTGAGATGACGTAAGAAGATTTTCGTCAGTAGAAAGACTTTTCTTACACAAGAAAGGAAAATGATCCCCGACCCTACATCTGTGATATTGTCCAGATGAAAGCAAATCGAGGGGCTAAGTTTTTAAAATATGCCACTGAGATGAACGACTCGTGAAAAGAACTTCACTTCCTAAACAAAAAGGTCAAACGCGGTGGAATCCTTGTAGGAGGTGAGCGTCTCATCAGCAACCATAGGGGATTTTTCTTCAACGGAAAACCGCAATTCTGCAAAATCTGGTGATAGGTAAAAATAGTATCATTCCACTTTTGGAACAACATTCCAGTTACTGGTTCCAAAAATGGTGACATTGGTAATAAAATCCAAAAGAGAGTATGTTAAGGTTTATGAATTACTCCGACATACTATAAAACTTTTGAGTACCGCTTATACGTGCAGCTCCCCACCTTAATAGTTTTGTACGCTGTATACTGGGGTTGCTCACTTTTGCTTGCTGACCACCAACCTGCAAAGATGCTCTGAAATGTATAGTGCTAACTAAAGATCAATGTTTATTTTAACTAGTGTTTAGTTTTGTGTGTTATAAAAGAGCAAGAAGAAAAGTCACAGGTAACGAGCATTTTAATTCACTAAAACAATTCGTCATTTTATCAATGGTTGGTCCTTCAAGCTAAACAAGGGTATAGAAAACAATTTCTAGTACCATTTGCAAAAGGGCCTGTACGACTCCCAACATGGTCCTGTGAGCCGGATGTTTAATTGGCGTTATCAACCGTTAAACTGCACCAGGCTTTGAAAATACACTTCGTTATTAAATTAGTTTTAACGATACGATTGCATTTAACACAAGTTTAAATGCTACGAAACGATTTCTACTTCAGTCATACACAAGTTAATAATTGAAAACAACGTTCAAATTTGCATTTATAATATAACCACAAGTGTTAAAAGTTCTAAAACCTACGTATTGCTGTAACAATCCAAGTTACACGAAAATTATTTGTAATTTTACGGCTGGAAAGCGGAAGGTCAACGCATTCGTCGTCCTTGCTATTAAACCTGTCAATCCACATCAAGGGGTTGGTTCTATTTTTAAACTACACGTTATATCGATTTCTCTCGCGAGTATAACGGGTTTGAAATACCATACATATTAATTGGACTTGTTTACACACATTACAAAGCTCAAATTATATTTAAACATGATAACGCCTACAGTTTGACACGGTCTAATCAAGGTGAAATTGACTCGTTTTAAAAATTTTATCGATGTATTAAATCCAAATCAAATTACAAATACTGATTTAGTTGAATTACAAACACGCTCGGAGGTCATCGGTTCTCTTTTAAGTGAATTTGAAGAGATTCGGGCTGAAATAATAACTACAACCGATAAACTAGAAGACGAATTAAATTACCAATTTGAATTCGAAACCGTTTTCGTTAGAAATATGGCGACTGCTAAATTTCTAATTCAAAATTATAATTTAGAAGGGAATTCAAGCACTTCTTCAAAACACTCAAGATGTTGCGTTTCAAATAAATCCTCAACCAATCTGAAACTTCCTGTACTCTCCATTCTGTGATATAACGGTGACTTGGACAGCTGGTTGGAATTCAGAAAGATTTACACGAGTTTGGTTCATGACCAGGAGTCTTTATCAGATATAGCTAAGTTACATTACTTGCGCGCCTCATTGATGGGTTTCCGTGACAGAGGTTATTAAATCTTTAGTCTCGCGGATCCAATTATGAATTACGTGGGCCAGCATATGTGATCGCTACAATGGCGCTCGTATACTGACTCACAAACACTTTGAATCAATTTTAAACATTGAACCTCTTTTCAAAGAGTCTGGATCAAAATTAAGAAATATTAAGGACGATCTGTTCAAACACGTGACTACATTAAAATCATTTGCTACTTCAGAAGCACTTCTGGAAATGCTACTTATACACTGTAACGTATTTTTTTCTTGTTACACCAAGCCTAATAAATTAATAATAAAACAGATAAATTTTAAAGCATTTAATTCGTAAATATTCAGCCAATAAAAATTAAAGTATAATGTTCATAATAACACATAGATTCTAGAAGATATATATTCTGAGGCTTGTTACCAAGCGTTGTCCAGTTAATTATCAGCACTTTTGTTTCCAACGTCCAAGAGTGAAGTCGCTTTTTGTAGACTAGAGATAAAAGTCAAGATGGCCCGACTAAAACACGAGGCGTCTAATAGAGTCAAGAAGAAGAACTTGAGTTGAGAACATGGAACGATAATATACATCATTTAAGACAGTTGGTATAGATCAATACAATAAATTAAACTAATATATTTCACTTTAGTGCAATATCTTATGGACATATCTACAACAACAATTTTCAATGTTAAATTATAATAAATTTTCATCGCAATAATTTAAAGCAGGCAGTTATGGTTTCGTTCTATCTATTTAGCTACGCCGTATAGCAATGGTTTATTCAACAAAGAATCTTGGTACTTCAAACTCACTGATGATTAATACGCTGGAAAAATACAACAGCTGACGTCATGATTTTGCACCTGCAATTTATTTGGATACACGTGAGTGTTTGAAACTTTCCGTAACTTTGAAAGTATAGTAAATTATTATGAGATTTCCTACGTTGATTATTAGAGTAACAAAAATATAAAGTAGTTTTTAAAGTTAATAACACACCGAATAAATATCTAGTTTGTCAGTTATTTGTACACGCATACAATGTGTTTTAAGATATTTAGAATGACAACTTATGTCAGATAAAAAATAGTATAGATTCTGTTTCCTAATCTAGACGCCAGATGCAGTCTTGATTTAATTTTCACATTTTGCTTAAAACATTCAGGTCATGTAAAAGCTTTTTATTGGTGCTGAAATTCGCGTATATTTTTTGTAGATTACAGTTAAATTTGAGTAGTTGCATTTTATGATCGCTATTTTTCTGATGATCAATCTTTGTTGTAAATGGTCAAGAAAGCGCTTCAATGATTATAGTAAAAATAAAATCATGTGTTATGAACTAATAAATTATCACATGTTTGCTTAAACTAAATTTTATAGAAATGATCAATTTATACATATTTATTTTGAAGGTTAAACTTCACTAAAATTCTTTTTATAAAAAATTTATGACAAGATAGTAAGCATATATATTGCAGTCACATGTATATAATCAGATTTCTATATATAAATAGAATTCCTTTTGTTTCCTTTGAAAGACGTTTTATTATACAACATTTAAATTAGGAAAGAGAAAACTAGAGCAAATCCTCCTTAAGTAAAAAGACAGAGTAATGAAAATGAATCCTTTGGTATTTCACAGATGTTTAAATTCATTTATTCTATTTTTGGCATATGCTTTTGAAGACACAGATAGTGTCCATGTGGTGTTTTGTTTGTTCACAGGTAAAGCTGAGACAACTGTTTGACATCTGGTGGTTGAGGTTTTGGTAAGTGTGTGATAAAGAGTGAAATTCAAATTTTATGGCTATGATAGTGGTGTTAAGATAAGGTTTCCGCATTCCCTTATACAAACACAGCTAAATTTTGTTGGCACTTGTATTAAAAATACGGTGGCGCCTATTAAAAATATTTTTGGTCGATTATCCACCCATGACCCATGCTCATGATCTACCCAGAGCTAACACTCTACTAGCCGTTTAACCCCTAAGAGTTTTCTTTGTCTAAAGCCGTTTTCCATCTGACATTACCCTGGGCTTGGAGTATAAAGAAGAAAATCTCGACCTAGTGATATCAGATTAAAAATAGAGAGTTTTAGTATATAGCTGATAGTCACGAGGATAAAGGGTAATAAACTTACAAAAAGTTTTTAATTACCCCGTTTTTTATTACAATTACAACACCTTACGATAAAGAAATTAGATCCCTCCACTGCTCGTGGCTGGGAAACATTGAAAAACAATTCTGGTAATGAGTTACCAACTCTGGAAGAATTTAAAGACTTTCCAAAAGATACTGGTATTCTTTTGGAAACCAAATCTCGAAAGACACGTTTTGGATGAGTAGTTTCTGGTCCTACTGACACAAGGTTAGGTGGATCAACCAATTGTAATTTTATACGTAGCGATAATGAATCCGACATACTCAATCGACTTTAGGAACTCGAGCATTATCCAATTGAAAAGATATTTTCCGTAAAAGAGAATGCCGCAGAAACGCATTTTTTTCAAAACACTATTAGAACTCCTGAAGGTTGGTTCGTTGTAGCAATCCCCTTCAACAAACTAATTTCGTGTTTGGGCGATTTTTTTCAAGTTGCCCAGAGAGGATTTCTATCGCTTGAAAAACGTTTAATGAAAAAAACTCTCTTGGAACAATCCAGTTTCTGAAACTATTCGAATAAAATATACTTCTTTTAGACAAGACTTAATAGTTCTCAACGATGTAAAAATTTCAAGACATGCATTATGCAAAATCTTCACTGAAATAGAACTTTATGGTTTTGTGATGCATCTCTTCTTGGATACGGTGCCTGTGTATACTTGCGATCCAAGGATGAAAATGGTTGTATTCAAGTTTCACTTCTATGTGCTAAATCTAAGGTTGCTTGCTCCATTAAAACCTATTATCATACCAAAACTCGAGCTCTGTTTTACACTACTTCTTTCAAAGCTTGTATGTAGAATAGGTTCATAAGGTTCTGAGTTTAAACTTTCCCAAATGCTTTCTATGGTCGGATTCCACATTTGTTCTGGGATGGTTAAAGACCAGTCCTAATTTTTTAAAGACTTTCGTCTGTAACCGTGTTGCTGATATCCAACGTTTAACTTCACATGCATTGTGGAGACACGTTCCTACAAGTTCAAATCCAGCAGACCTCCTCTCGAGAGGTGCGTCTCCTCAACAACTAAAAACCTCCACAGTTTGGTGGAATGGCCCCAAGTGGCTACAAGGGGTGTAACAGTTACGATTTTCTGTTATTCAAATATACAATTTTATTCAATACACCTTATAAATAAATATCAAATTTCTATTGAAACCTTTTATTATAAATTCATACATAGTACGCCATCTACATTAAAATAGCAAAAGTAAACTTTAAGTGAACTTCTAGTTGTTTGTATCTTGATTCAATATCTCCCTTCCGGCGCATGCTTGTATGGGTAACATTGCCTCGTGAAATAAGCCATTTTGATATCAGATGTAATCCGAATACCAGTATTATC
Organism: Platerodrilus igneus; assembly: GCA_036346225.1. Classification (NCBI taxonomy): domain Eukaryota; kingdom Metazoa; phylum Arthropoda; class Insecta; order Coleoptera; family Lycidae; genus Platerodrilus; species Platerodrilus igneus. The sequence continues at coordinate 3,031,218 of JARFIW010001125.1, forward strand.
CAGGGCCTGCAGGTTTTTAATTAAACATGCCGTCCCAACAATTAGTTAAGTGGAGTCAACGTGTACCATAAGTTTAGTTTTGATGGCAGCATCGACCTAAAAAGGGTTGTAAATATATTTTTACGGTAAAAAAATATTTCGCAAGCTTACTCCAAAATTCTATTCTCTCGTTTGATTTCAGCGCAAGTTCTTTTGTAGTTTACAGTTTTAAAGATTAAACTACCAATTATTGTATATGAAGATAATTTTAATTCCGAGTTTTAAAAATATTAAATTCAAGTTACACGTAATGAAGCAATGGAAATTAAGTATTATAGAAAAGCAATCGTTAACCATAAGGTAAGCACGAGACTGAGAGGCAGCTTCAATTGTTGCTAGGCAGGAAAGTGGAAACCCCTCACATGTGATTGGTTTGTATGAAGGTCAAATCCGGACCCCTGCGTCAGCCACGCTCAACTATAAGAGTAAGGACGCAGATGTTTAAAAAAAATTTTTTAAAGAAGGAAAACCGGCCGCCAAACAGATAGCCAGCAGTGAGTCATCCTCCATTTTTATACTTATATTCTTTTCAAGCAACTTTCATTTAAAAGGCTAAAATAATTTTCGAAGTAGCTATACATAAGTTTGTTTAAAATTAATTCTCGAAATTTTGCTAAGGTTCATAGATCAATTAATTAGTTTCACGTAAAATTTAGTTTGAAAATTTAGTATTTGGATAAGGCGTATTTGACCTTAATATTTTCAAGGTATTTGTGTAAGATTATGTTTGAAGTAACAAAGTTGTATTAAAAGGCTAGCTTTACTAAACATGTGATGTGATAAGAATTGTTTGCCGAATTATTGTGTACAACACATTGTGATAGTACACCTGAAGTATAGCTCAATATCGACAATAAGTATTTTTCTTTTACCTTTGATTTTATTAAAGATAGCTATTAAAATATAGAGCCATAACCAGCGAAATTCTTTTTGAATATGTAATTTGTTTCTTGTGCACTGAACAGGATCCTATTGAAGTAGCACGAAGTCACTGTAACATAAAATGAAAGTCATATATTTCTTAAAGAGATTTGAAGTAATTTATGCAAGAAAGAAAAAATATTCCAAGAATGCTTAGAGATTAATATTAAATAGTAATAACGAAACTATTTCTAAAGTTTCCCTATAGATAAGTTTGTATAAACGATGTATATATACATATTTTTTTTTTAAAATCAATAGAAAAAATATTAAGTTGTCTCCAATTTTTTTTTCTTTGAAGTCAACAGCAATTGTCCTACAGAAGCAAACAGTTTACAAATATTAAATTTTAGTTTTAAAGAAAGGTATTATTGGTGTTAAAGTTAAAAGTTTTTTTTAAGTATAATTTTGACTTGTGGATTTACTTATAATTTTTTTGTGATAAAGTTACTAGGCTCTAACTAAGCCCTAGTTTGAACATGTTTAGGTGTGGTTAAATTTTCAGATAGCACAAGATCGTCGTTCACATTCCAGATTGCAGAGACAAAAGTAAGTATTTTTTTTTATGTTGCTCGTCTTAATTTTTTTCTTTCGAAGATTTCCGTATCTGATCTTCGGATAGTTTCTTATCAAACACTCATTAAGATACGGTGGCGTCCAATAAAATTGCTTTTGTTTTATCGTATACCATCCTACGACCCTAGCTCATAGCTCTGCCCTAAGTTGAAGAAGCTTAGCTGGCTGGAAGATCTCTTTAGAGAGACCCTTTTTTTCTCAAAGCCATTCAACATCTTTTTTACCCTGGGCTTGACCGTCAAACAGGAACCCCTCGTAATCTATCGAGGCTCTACCGCCTGTATGGTAGAGCAGACATATTATTTTCCTTTTAAGGAATTTAATATGTTACAGGGGATGAATCATTCTGGCGAAATCTTGATGTTCGTTTATCCAATTTACATAGGGCGCAATATGTTTCTACTGTCATCTTAGATGGCAATATATTTAATAATTATTCCAGTTTAACTCGACTTGAAGGAATCACTGCATATTGCTTACGTTTCATAAATAATTGTTCGAAAATAAAACCTAAACTACTTAGACCTCTTTCCTTGAAAGAACTTCAAATTTCTTTACTAACTTTAATACACGTTTCACAAACCGAATCATTTTCCGAGGAGCTAAAGCAGCTCTTTCAGAAAAGCTCATTAGAGACAAAATCCAATTTATTAAATCTCAATCCGTTTCTTGACTCCACAGGACTTATTCGTGTAAGAGGGAGACTGCGCTATTATCTATTTAAGTATCATAAAAAATTTCCTATTTTAATCGGCGGCCATCATCGCCTAACTAAATTATTAGTATCGCGCAAAGACTTAAAGTTATTGCATGCCCGACCTCAATTGCTAATTTCAGTGCTGCGTGAACGATTTTAGATTACGTCTTGCAAAAACGTTGCAAAGCAAGTTGTGCCTAACTATTTAAAATGTTTTCGGTTTATTGCAAAACCAACTCAACCTATAATGGGTGCCTTACCTAGATCTCGTGTGCATCCGTCTTCTCCATTTTGTACTACCGGAGTAGATTATGCTGGTCCACTAATGATCAAAGACCGAAAGGGTCGTACCCATAAATCGATTAAAGCATATTTATGCATATTCATTTGTTTCACTGTAAAAGCAGTTCACCTTGCACTTGTGACTGACCTTTCCACTGAGTCATTCCCAATGTCATTAAAGCGTTTTAACTCTCGCCGCGGTAAACCCGCGCACATCTATTCCGACAACGGTACTAACTTTGTTGGAGCTAGCTCAGAGGTCTATGAACTTGTAGAATTTTTGACAAACAATAGTGATTCGATTACTGAAGCTTCTACTAAGGAAGAAATCAATTGGCACTTTGTACCCGCTTACAGTCTCCATTTTGGTGGCTTGTAGAAAGCAGGGGTTAAATCTTGCAAGCATCACCTTAAAAGAGTCACTGGTGGTACACTTTTAACCTATGAAGAATTTTACACATTACTCGTCCAGGTAGAAGCTATCCTAAATTCCCGAGCAATCACTTCATTATTCGCTGACCTTAATGACTTACAGCCGTTGACACCATCACATTTCTTGATTGGTCGACCGATGGTTTAAATTCCAGATCCTGATCTGACAGATATAGCTGTGCCACGTTTATCAGTATTTCAAAAGGTACAACAAGCACATCAATATTTGTGGGGACGTTGGAGCAAAGATTATATCTCGGAGCTACCAGCGCACTAAGTGGCATGAAAATCAATCAACTTTGCAAATATGTGCCTTGATACTTGTCAAGGATAACATGTGATTAAAATATTTACCTACCGCGTGAGGGTATCCAATTAATAATAAATGGGAAGGACCTCTAACACTATAGTACCCTCACGTTTCGGGACATTGCCTCGCAAGCTGCTGCAGTCGGTGAGAAGGGGAGGTTCATTAAACAACAACACACTAAGACAAAATTCCAATTGTTTTATTAAACGGGCTACTAACTAACTTAACCTAATTACATCTGCATACAAAATTATACAGTAATTAACATTATTTACAATAGGACGCCACCATGGGAATTTAACGGCCCATGGGCCGATCGCGGTAATAGCTCTCGTCGCACTTTGTTCGTGGCGATGAACCAACATTGCAGGACAGAAAATACTTCACTTCACAGGGGCAAATCTTATAATGTCTCCGGCTAGCACAAACACAACTTAACTAAACAATTCTAAAGTCCTTATTTTATGAATATTAACAACAGTTCTGGGTGCAAACACCCCAATACATATAATTAATTAACGCTACCGTAGTCTACTTAACTTGCATACTGAAACGACCTTCCTTTAATCACGGGGTCATCAATAACAGGAAAAACATGACCTTCACACGGGTCAAATAGTACAGTAACGGAATTCGTGGCTTAGTTATTACAAGCCTCGGACAACGTCGAAACACAATAAAATAAGAAACCCTTCAAAAGATGCGGTCTTTAACAATAACCTAACGGGATTAAATTACTGAAACGGGGCTTTAACCCGAAGTTGTATGTTATGAAAGTCGACAGATATTGTATTTAAACAAATAAATGACTTATGATGCATAACACAGCCTTGAGTTCATAGTAATACCATATATAATAATTACTTACTCAGAGAAATGAACTAACTTTGAACATAACGGGACGCACTTGAATTCAGAGAAATAAAACACTTACTCAATCTTGCAAGTCCGCGAGCTTTAGACTCTAACGCGTCTGAAAATAAACAACCCCGATTACCACCGGCTGGCATCCTTATATACATTTAAGTTAATTGAAAAATAACCCCTTTCTTGGCTCTCATACTCGGCTTAGGATACGCCGGTCGTAAATCTTTAAGATTAATTAAACTGCCAATTGCTCTAAGATAGCCACACAAGTAGATCTCGGAACTAATTTTAGTTGAGTACTCCGCTAATTGAAAAATTGCTTCCGACCACCCTGACATAAATAGGATCCTAAAACATGATTGACATCTAATCATAGATAGCAACTAATCTGACATGTGTAGTGCCTTTGAAGTAAAGTGCCTTTAGAAAAATTGGTTAACTCTTGGATTAGATCTTCCTGGAAACTTCGCTAAGACGCTACTTGGGTAGTCTTGCAACCGTTACAATTACAGACATATTTATGCTACCAGACCTTCATTCTAATAATTAGAATGCTAAAATTAAACTAGAAAATAACTATTTTTAGAAATCATAGAACTAATTAGAGCGTATTAAAACTATGTTACAAACAATCTATCTCCTTTAAGATGGAAACTTGGCCGTATTACTACCTTATATCCGGGCAAAGATTGCGTCTCTAGAGTTGCCTTAATCAAGACCAGCAATGGTATTATTAGTCGCTCTTTTAGCAGAATACGTCCTCTTCCAATCGACTGTGTCTAACTGTGTATGACTAGTATTTTGTGCGCTTGTGTATTGTGCATTCTCACAATAGTGCTTGCGCCATTAATGTAAACTGTTATGTTTTGAAATAACCGTATTTTGTTTCATTTTTTATGTATTCTAGTTTTAATGCTACTTAAGCTTCTTGCCTCTTTTGAAAGGTACACCTTTCAAGGCAGTGGGCATGTTAAGGTTTATAAATTTCTCCGATATGCTATAAAACATTTGAGTACCGCTTATACGTGAAGCTCCCCACTTTGCTAGTGTTGTACAGTGTATTACTGGGGTTGCTCGCTCTCTTGCTTGCTGACCACCAACCTGCAAAGATGCTTTGAAATGTATAGTGCCAAATAAAGGTCAATATTTATTTTAACTAGTATTTAGTTTTGTGTGTTATAAAAGGGCATGAAGAAAAGTCACAGGTAACGAGCATTTTAATTGACTAAAACGATTCGCCATTCTACGAATGGGTGGTCTTTCTAGCTAAACAAGGGTATAGAAAACAATTTCTACTACCATTTACAAGAGAGCCTCTACGGCTCCCAACAAATAGTATGGGATATATTACAAGGAGAGATAGGAAAAAGGAAGTAGATGTAGACCTAGATCAGATAGTGATAGATGCAGACTGTGCAAATTTCATAGAAATGTGTAGGTTAGTTCAGATTAGGAAACAATGAGGGTACGCGTCTAACCAGTTCCAGGACTGAAGACCTAATGATGATGATGATAGAGCTCTGACTGTATATAATTTTTTCATGTTCCTATCCAAAAATACATAATTATTTTCTTTAATACCACTTAGACTTCGTGCGTTTCTAGCCTTATTATTATTACTTTTGTTAAAGTTTGTATGTTCCCAATGAATGTTGGGGTTAACATTGTACCTTTTATTGAAGCGTTTACTCTGATTCCTTCCGTATTGCCTATCATTAAATTATATTTTCTTAGGGTAACCATTTAAACCATAATTCTTCTTCTTCTTCTGTCGATTTTGGCCAACTATGGACCACATAAAATAACTTATGATGATTATCTTTGTCCCCCCTTTCTTCTTTTCCAGTACTCTTTCACTCTTTCTCCGTGTTGTTTCTTTCTTTCTTCTTTCTATTTTGCTCCAGATTTTTTTTTCTTGGAAACCTTTGAACATTCTTACCTTTACTGTGAGTTTTTCTCTTCGTTTTACCTCTTTTCCATCTATTTTCATTTGTTCCATGTCTTTTCTGATTTCCTTGATCCATGTTATCTGTGTCTTAGAGTTTCTGTCAAAGTAATTAAATAGTCTCTTAGTTAATCTTTCATCATTCATTCTTTTAATGTGACCGTAAAATATCACTCTTCTTTTTCTCATTGTGTCTGTTATTTTCTCTGTATTTAAATAAATTTCCTTATTGCTTCTCGGTTTTCATTTTCTGTCTTCATATTTTGGTCCCAGAATTTTCCGTCAAATTTTTGTTTCTTTTTTTTCTACCGTTCTAGCTGTCTGGCTGTGTTCAGTATAAGGCATTCTGGTTTGATAACTGTATTATAGTGCCTTACTTTTGCATTGATGGATAAGGACCTTGTATATATTTTTTGTCAAGAGGAATGCTAGTTTTATTTTTCTTGCTCTTGGTAGAATAGCTTTATTGTCAAAGGCGTTTGGTTGAATTATTTCTCCTAGGTATTTGAATTTATTTCCTCCCTTAATTTTCCCATATTTTGTTGTGATCTGTTTTGGTATATCTTTTCTCTTGGTCATGTGTTCTGTTTTTTTATATGATATTTGCAGCCCCGTCTTTTCTGTTGTCTCTTTCAGTATATCAATTTGTCTTTTTGCATCTTCTAAGTTTTCCGCTAGTATTGCGAGATTGTCTGCAAACGCTAAACAATCAATTTCCAGATTATCCTTCTTTCTTCCTATTTTTATTCCTTCCTCTTCCATTCTTTTCCTCCACTCTCTCATTACTTTCTCCAGTAAACAGTTGAGGAGTAGTGGGGATAAACCATCTCCCTGTGTTACTCCTGTTTTGACCTCAAAGAGTTCTGAAATTTCTCCCATAAATTTTACTTTTGATTTTGTGTTTGTTATTATTATTATTATAAAATTAGACTTGACGGTTAAAATGTTGAGTGTTTATTGTGTCTTTGCCCCAAGCCTGTTTGTACGAAAATTTTCATTATACGTATTGCAGCTTTGACGGTATCGGCTGTAACTTCACTCACATTGCTGAAAAGTGACGCTGCTTATACGAGTTAAGCTACGTCGCGTTTGTTGATCATCACTGTTTGTTCCCTAAATGAAGTAGTATTTCTGCAAGAAGTAACAGTACCCGAAACGATTGCAATTTGAGCATTTTGGCCTGGTATTGGTTGCACGTCGGTTGATATACCACGTTGATTGACTATGCGGAAATTGTGTTCTGAATTGGCGCTGCTCTTGTTAGCGATAGTTATTTCCCTTCTACCTCCAAGTATCATTATAAGTATTAGACAATTTTTATTATTATTTTTGCGCCATTCGTCACGTGCTTGTTTGTCGCGTGTTGTGAAATTGTTAGTAAGCTCGTCTGTTGCGGTAGTGTCTTGTATAGCATTCTGCTGAATAGATAGACTATAAGTAGGCATACCATACGTCCGGTATTTCCCCGGAAGTCCGTTCATTTACATTTCCAATGCTCCACCTGTAGGTACTACATTGCCCCCGGAAGTCCGCATCTTGACAGTATGTCCGGGTAAATATCCGGGGTTGATGTTTGTCCGGGTTTCTTGCCAGCGAAAAAAAGAAAACGGTCCGACGAGTACTAAAACTGTACGAACAAATGAGAATTTTGTTGTGGGCGGTTGGCAACGCGTAGTTAGTGGCGTGGCTGTCAATTCAGCGTTGTACTTCAAGTGTATAACTATTAAATACGTTTATCTTCAGGATAAATTAAAATTCCTTTGTTTGCTTGTTAATTCATAAACCATTGGAATAGATTCCGTTTCTACTCTTAAAACCTTCAATAACATCTTATATATTATACCTGTTCAGAATAAGCCCGCTTTACAATAATTTTTGACTCAAATCTATTTGCTTAAAAACGACAAGTTAATGATAAAATTTAAATAAGTCAATACCTTGTTTTAGGTATCCTTTAATTTGTTAAACATTCCGATAACGTATTATTGCTTTCTCTATTGTTCCAATCTACAGACTCATCGAACTAAGGTCGCGTACTATCCGATAAAAGCGTGTGTTCAAGTTTTCCTAATCACTCTTTGAATACCAAAATATGACTTGGAGCTCTGGTTGTTTAATTAAACGAAATGTTCACTTACTTTTCAAAATGTTAAAAAGCACTCATCGTAATTGCTAGATTCTTTGTTCCGGTTTTTTTATGAAAATTTCGCTCACGCCTTACAGCGTGGTGCGTATTGATAGTTTTATAAACCCGTACTTGTCGGCGTAAATAAATGAATTTTTTTCGTAATCAGTATAGCTTCCTCCGGGGGACACGATAGTCTCTTGAATTGCCGCTCCTTGGGGTATAGAAGGCTGCATCCGTTACGTGATCTCAGGTTTATCTGGCCTTCTCCGGTCCTAGGAGCGTACGAGAAATCCAGCACCGTAGAGATGTGGGTGTGTTTCTTTCCTGCTTATGTCGAGACCCGGCCTACTTAGAGTTTACTGTTTAGGGCTCATACAAGTCTCGAATTAATGGTCTGTACGAAAATGATTTATGATGCTGGGATTTATTGCCATGGGATTACTATATTACGCTTAACTTTAACTACTATTACTATTAATGCGTGGATGGGTTAAAAACTTGCTGGCACATTGGAAGATGTTATTGCCATCTGGCATACAAATACACTAGCTAGCAAATACTAATATATATGATTTATTCTCACTTACTTAAACCGGGTTAATGCCTATTGTAATGTCTCTTTTTCTTTTTATGCTAATTAGAGTTCTTTTGTTAATGTGTTATTTCCTTTGTTTTTTGTGTATAAAGGTATAACTGCAGGCGAGTATTTCTCCTACATATAGTACGGAGCGATTAATAATTTATTTTTATTTCGGGCCTTATCTAATTTTTGTAGGTATTATACCCATCCCACTCACCGACTGAGCTCGGTCAATTTCTCTCTCTTTCTTCTTCCTTGTCTTTTAGTCTATGTAAATGTGCGAATGATAAATTTTGACGCCCTGGCGTGGGACCCGATTTTGTTTTGTATAACTTTGGCCCCGATTTTATTTTAGTTAATTTTTGGGTCCAAGTATGTTGTAGTTAATTTTTTTTGTTCGATTTTGGTTTTCGTTAATTTGTGTTCCGAGTTGGTTCCGCTTAAGTTCTGGCCTAATTTTTGTGTTGCTTCTGGCCTAATTTTTTTGTTGGCGGCCCAAGTTACAACATTATCTCTTTTCTTGGCCTGATACTACTTACGCTTTCTTCCCTTATGTTCGAAATTGTATTTAATTTTTTCTTTATTTACTGTGTGGGTTCGATCTTCTTGAATTTTGATTTTGTTTTCTTTCCTGATTGCTAAATATCAGTTAGAGACTCGTTTCAGATTACTGGACTTGTGTCTTCGCCAATAATCCTAGTCCATTGAAAACTCTGCATATTTTGTTCTCCCCATCAAGTCTATAGTTGGTTTTTTCCTCCGATTTTTTCTTTTATTCTACAGTCTTATTTCTACGTTGTTGTTTTGCTTCCATTGGTGTTCCTAAAATTTATCAGTCGGATATGTTTTAGATTGCTCTGTATTCGCAATAATTTTCTTTTGGCTTCTATGGAGTTACGGTTAGTCTTTATGTAGTTACTTTCTAGCAATTTCTTCCTTGTTCGTATTCAAAATGACTCCTTTTTCGGCTTCCCACCAAAGTCTTCCTATGTGGCAGTGGAATTTGAAATTTTCTGGTGACCCAAACACCCTTACTGTACATGATTTTTTGGAACGAGTCGAAGAACTCCGGCGAGCTCAGCATGTGTCAGAATTGCAGTTATTTGAGTCTGCAGTGGATTTGTTCAAGTCTAAATCATTACTTTGGTATCGTGGTTATCGGCATAGGTTTCCCGACTGGAAGTTGTTGTTCAATTTACTGATTCAACATTTTGAACTCCCGGACTTTGCTTATAAGGTGCTACTATTGAAGAAAGTACTTTTACGTCATATGACCGAATTGTTGAGATTTCTTCTACGCTTATTGGTAGATCAGATACTTCTTCTGTACGTTCTACTGTTTTTTTTCCTCGTTCTGCTTCTACTCTTCAGGTCAGATGCTTTAATTGTGGCAAACCTGGTTGTCTTTCGACACGCTGTACTCGACCTCAAGTACTTCATTGCCATGGTTGCGGACATAAGGAGTTACTCGTCACAACTGTCCCAACTGTCATCCTACTACTAATAAGTCTTTGAATAATCCTTCAAATTCCGTCCTCACATCTAGGTGCCTAATTTCTCTGCTTTTCACTCTACGTTCTCTTCTGTCCCCCATCCAGGTCATCCTGCTACTACTATCAAAACATACCCTTCCAAGGCGAATACAGCTTCGAACAAAATTTCTTCCGTCTTTAGATCTACATCTTTTTCTACGCCTACTGCTGCTCGCCCTACTACCATCACCTCGTACCCTTTTCAGCCATATGAGCTGCTGAACTGTAATATTTATTTTTACGACTATCGCGCCCCTACTAATCAAACCACTACTAATAAAAACCAAATTATTTCTGTCCTTCGCGATTCAAAAGATGATCTACTAGACCCGACGTTTTCACTTCCACCCCAAACTGTGGCTCCGCCACCATTGCAACCTACGCTTTGAATTAATGACTTGCAGCTAGCTTCACAAGAGTTTGTTCCCGCTTTCTTGAACGATTCTACCCAAGAAATTTCTTTGGTGACTGCAAACACAAATGTCGCGAAAGTCCTGTTGAAGTTCATGAACCTGTATCTTTAATGTGTGTTGCTGTTGTTGTCAAAATTTTACCTGTTTCTGCTTTTTTAAATGCTCCTACTCAAGAAATTTCTGCCGTGCCGGCAATCACATCCGTAGCTGAAGTGAAGATAATTTCTAATACGGATAGAAAAGGTCCTGTTGAAGTTAGTGAACCCGTAGCTGTGACGCCAGTTGCTGTTTCCATCAAAGTTTTACCTGATCATGTTTCGTTATCTACTATTGTTAAGGAATCAGTTCCCATTGTGGCTAAGGTTTTGTCTGTTCCTAGTCCACTGTCTAACAGTAATGAAGTCTTACTTGATTCTATTCCTTCATCGGACGTTGATGAAACGTTACCTACTCTTACTCATTTTTCGCATGCTGACAAAATGCTACTTGCTTCTGTTCTTTTAGCTAAGGTTGATGACATCCTAGCTGATGTCCTGTTATCTAATGTTGACGAAGGTAATCCTGATTCTGCTTCCTTATGTATTGTGGATGAAGTTCTTCTTGATACTGTTTGTTCTTGTAAGGTGGATGAAATTCTGTCCGGTGCAGCACCTTTCTTTCATGTTGATAAACTTTATTCTACTTTTTTATTTAAGATTGGCGAAGTTCTACTTGATACTGTTTGTTCTTGTAACGTTGATGAACTTCTGCCTGATTCTGTTCCTTTATGAAATATCAGTGAAGTGTTAGATTCTGCTCTTTTTGCTAGGGTTGACATTCCTACAGCCAATGCTGTTCTTTTCTAACTGTGATACTTCTAGTTCTTTATCTAACGTCGTAAAATTTTTATTTACTTCTGTCCCTTTAGCTAACGTAACTGAAGTGTGCTCTGCTTGTGCTTCTTTTCGTAAGGTTGATTCTTTTACAACCAAAACCTTTTCTTTTTCTACCATTGACTTTCTGAATCCTAATCACAAACAATTTTCTTCCATAACGCGTTCTGAGTTCCATAAACTACGACAACCACTACTACCTCCACCCTCGCTACCTCCTAAACTGCGTGTTACAACTGCTACATCCCTTGCTGTTCTTGATTGACAGAAAACTGCCCACCAAAAGCAGACCTTATTCTATGCTCCTACCGAACCTGAATATGTATGTCGGCGAAGTCCTAATGTCCTTGATCTTGTTTAATTTTCTTGTTGGCGGCGTAAACGCCTTAAGCCCAATATCTAGTCTTCGTGTCCCAGATTCTTATGCCGACTTTGCTTTCCTTAGGACTTGATTTCTGTACTTTATAATTCTTTTATTTACTTACCTGTTTGGCTGGGTTTTCCTTCTTTTGCTATACCCCGTGTGAGCCCGGAAATAAAATAGTTCCCGGTACGACTTGCCTGTCGTAAGCGCCTACAGCGGTTCAACACATACACACACACATACACTCACCTACTCATACACCAATAACACACACACGCACACACACACACACACACACACAAACATATACACTCACCTACTCATACATCAACACTCACACAAATACACATACCCACTCTGTCACATACTCTTGCATAATTACACTGGGATTCTGTTTTATTTTCTTTTGTACGATTCTTATTTTTTTTTTGGTTCTGGTACTTGTACTTGTTGGTGTTATTCTTTTTGATTTTCTTTTTTTTTTTCATTTCTCGTTTCACATTTCTGTTGCTGGTCTTTTTTGCTGTCAGTCCCTAGTCCGATTGTGTTTCATCCATCCGTTCCTGTGGTAAGTGCTTTCTAGTCCGCTTTTATTTTCTTTGGAAACCACGACTTAGTCGACTTTAGGACTAGTCGGCATTTCTTTTCTTTGGTTCTTTGGTTTTGGTTACCACAGTTTGTAGTACATCATGTTTTACCAGCGCTCTTTCTCTCTCTTCCTCTCGTTCTCCCTTGTCGTTCCTTTGCTTACTTGAGGCTTGACCTTTGGGTCCTGCTTTGGCTTGCACCGTTGGTTTTCTTCCTCGTCCTTTTTGTTTTTTTTAAGAACCTGTAGCAATTTTATTTTCCACCTAATATATATATCTGTATAATCAATCCTTTTATTAAATATTAAATAATATAATACATTATAATGTTATCCAATCCACTTAATTTAATAATATCTATTGTCCAATAAAGAACTAGTATTTAGTTCATGTTAAAAGTTAAATTCTACGGAGACAATATAAAAGCTTTTGTTTGGTATCCTTCTTAAAGCCCCCTCTACTCAATAACTGCGAGGTAATTTTGTTACTGGGCAGCAACAAGCTCGGCTGGTACTTCTAACACAGCTGGGGTTCAAGCAGGTCGAAAATTGTTCTTAGGAGCGATGTCCGTCATTGATTTTTGCTGTTGGAAGCGTGCACGATGGAAGATTGCACGTGTATGCTATCTTCATAAATTGTTTTGGATGGTCCATTTTTGTGTTGAAACCAGTCGTGAAGAACGATGAAGTTTTTGTTAAAAAGACCATTAGGAACATGTAACTTTGGGAATAATTTATTTTAAAATATATTGCAACGTAAATTATAAATAAAAAACTTTTCTGAATGGTATTCATACGAAAATTAAATGAAAACAATTCTATTCTTGTATAATATGGAATCACATTTATAATTTATTGAAGTTAATTACAAACAACATTTGCTTTCTTGTGGTGTGAATTACGCCTGGAACATCTGTAAATTGAAACGCAGATAATGGAAGCCAAGTGACGTGTTTTTCAGTATGCAGCGCAGCTGTTTGTTTGGAATGGAATTTTCCGTTGTTAATACATGCATCAGCTTTCAAGCAAGTATTTAGGTGCAACTTGGAGTTCTGGTATGTACAAAAAATTATGTTCGTATGTTGTTTGGACTGTCGACGTAGTAACGAGATAAATTTTACTTTAACCGACTTGTGTTAACTTTGAACAGGTCAAGGACAGACCTCAATTATATTTTTCGTAGTCATACGATATGAATCTGTAATTTGTTCCTACAAATTCTTTTATTAACTCAATGAAACATCAGAAGATGTCACTACTAATTAGATAAAGTAAATTCTTATAACTTTGAGTACTTAAAAATTAAATTTTTACATTTGATATTTTATGAACAATTATCTGCAATTATTTACTGTGAAATTAAGGTAAATTTACCATAATTAACTCTTTCTATAAATAAGCAATTTTATGCTTTGTCAATTTGTTATATAAACTTCATTAAATAGTAATTGGTACGGATATATTCAGTACCATTGTAATTAACTCTTCCTAATTTAAATTAACTTATAAAGGAAGACATATTTTTTGTAAAAAATTACTTTATTGGATACCAAAAAGAATAGATTCTTATTTTCGGACTAAAGACTATCTTTTATTTAAGAGGAATGAAAGTCGATTCTGATTGTATTTAATTATTTTTGAGTTTGAATGCACAAACAGTGCTTTTCTTTGTTTAATTTGTTCACAGGTGCAGTGCAGGATTGCTAAGGTCAAGGTCGAGCCATAAGGTAAGATACTTTAAAGATTAGGAAGTCTTTAAAAATTATATAGCGGTTATAGGAGAAAGGTTTCCGCATTAGCCTTGTACAAGGGACTTGTATTAGGTCTCCTCAGTATAAAAAAATACGGTGGCGCCTTATTTTTATTGTTAGTGGTTGCAATTACACCCCGACCCACAGCTCATTCTCTACCCAGAGCATATAGTTCGACTAGCCGATTTGCCTTTGAGATTTCCTCAACTTAGAGCCACCTTCCATCTTAATTTGCCGTGGGCTCCATTTTTAATTATCGGAAATTCTCGTTAAACTAAAATCGGAATTTAAAAGGCTACAAACCCATTTCTTCTCATGAGGTGAAAGACTTTACTGTTTTTTTACTATAAATATCCGTCTTCCGACGGCTATTCAGCAGTGTCGATGCCGTTCCATTTTAGTCCTCGTTGCTTGCTTATTACTCGTCTTTCCTTCTTTTCTTTTTTCTGTTGTTCTAGTATTCGGTTCACTCCAGTGAGTGTCTTTTGGTGCTTTTCTGGTAGTGCGATCGTTACCACTATTGGTCTTTCGAGCTGGACGAGAGCTCTTTTTTATGTTGGAGTGTTTCTTTTTTTCTGGTTTTTTGGTTTTCGTATCGCATTTTCCTTTAATTTTTAAGCAAATGTTTTCTTGTTTGGGTTTTTTTTTGTTTTTGTGGCTTTTTTTGTTTGGTACTGCGCACTCCAGTTTTTTTGCTTTCTTACCCCGACCTGTTAATTTTGCTGGTGGGGGGGGGCTGTTACATCTATTTTCGGAATAAATTAAACTACCCTTTTTTCCTTGATAATTCATTACCCATTCGAATAGATTCCGTTTCTACTATTAAATCCTTCAACAGTGTCCTATATATTTTACCTGTTCATAATAAGCCTTGCTACGTACCTAGACGTAGCCGGAAGAAAAGTAGATACCAGGCTAGCTATTAAACGCGGAGAGAGGGAGGATTTACCTAAATACCAAAAAAACAAAGAAAAAAAACAAAAAAATATTAAAGCACATTGCCCACGATTTTCTATTAAATAAATTAAATAAATAAAGGATTCTGTACACACACACGCACGCACGCACGCACGCACAAGCGCACGCACGCACGCACGCAAGCGCACGCACGCACTCACGCACACACGCACCCACACACGCACGCACACACACACACACGCACACAAACACACACACACACACACTAAATCAACACATTAAGCATTATTATTTCAAAGCAAACATTTATATTTTACGGCCAATTCAGGAATTTAGAGACGAATTGCGCATCTCGTATTTACAGCAAAAAAAACTAATCAGTATTGAATATGAATATGTGGTAGCTTTTGTTGAACGTTGTTAAATTGTACATAATAACATTTTGTAAGATAAACTAATCAGTAAAGCGAATAAACAAGCATGCTTAAACATAGTACCTCGCACCTATAGAGCGATAATATCGAATCGCAGAAACCAACAATAGCCTTATAGTGTCACGTTTTTTTATTACGTGATTGCACCAAACGTTAATACGGAATATTATTGACACACACAAAAGACCAGTTGCATACTTGTATGTATCCTGATACTTAGCTCTTTGCTCAGCATACATGTACTCTGCTACCATAATTGCAGCAGCAGTATAACGAAAGAAGTTTTACATAACGAAAAAAGTTGTTTCACACAACGAAAGAACCCATTTGGCCTCCAGCTAAAAAAAAGTGGATACACGCAGGACACGTCCTAGTTGTTGTACAGAAAACGTGCATCGCTTTTTGAAATACAGTGACGAATAAAATGTAGAAAACCCTTCAAAGCACCAGCTGCGGTATCAAACTTAACAAACAATAGTTCAAACAATACCAATTCTAACTCCAATTCCTAGCCTAGCGAAGCGCAATAGGATCGGAAAATCCGGATTTATATCGGATCGTGCGCAAGCATTATCTCAACAAGTCGTTACCTTGGAACAATAGAGAAAACCATTATACGGCGATCGTAAGATATACCAAGATTGCGGATACCTAAAAACAGGATATAACGATTTACTTTCTAGAATAAATTTTCGTTTTAAAAGCACAAAGGGGTTTGAGTTGGGTTTACTGGGGAGCGTGTTTATTATGAATTAAGTTGAAGGATTTAACAAATTTATGGTAAAACGGGCTTAGAAACTAACAAGTAAACTATATAGGAGATTGTCGAAGATTTTAAGAATTGAAACGGAATTTATTCGAACGAGTAATAAATTAACAAGGGAAAATTTTAAAAACAAAATTGGAACGTAACAGCCTGTTTTACAATAATTTTAAATTTAAATTTATTTGCTTGGAAACGACAAGTTTATGATAAAATTTAAATAAGTCAATACCATGTTTTAGGTATCCTTTAATTTGTTAAACACTCCGATAACGTATTATTGCTTTCTCTATTGTTCCCAATCTACAGACTCGTCGAACTAAAGTCGCGCACTATTCGACAAAAGCGTGTGTTCAAGTTTTCCTAATCACTCTTTGATAACCACAATATGACTTGGAGCTCTGGTTGTTTAATTAAAACGAATTTATGTTCACTTACTTTTCAAAATGTTAAAAAGCACTCGTCGTAATTGCTAGATTATTCGTTCCGTTTTTCTTTATGAAATTTCGCGCACGTCTCACTGCGTGGTGTGTATTGATGGTTTTAAAAACCTGTACTTGTCGGCGTAAATAAATGAATATTTTTCGTAATCAGTCTAGCTTCCTCCGGGGGACACGATAGTCCCTTGAATTGCCGCTCCTTGGGTTGTAGAAAGCTGCACCCGTTACGTAATCTGGCCCGCTCTGGTCCTAGGAACGAACGAGAGATCCAGCACTGTAGAGACATGGGTGAGTGTTTCTTTCCTGCTTGTGTCGAGACCCGGCCCACTTAGAGTTTACTGTTTGGGGCCCATACAGGTCTCGAATTAATTGTCTGTACGAAAATGATTTATGATGCTGGGATTTATTGCCGTGGGTTACTATGTTACGCTTAACTTTAAGTAGTATCTATTAATGCGTGGATGGATTAAAAACATGCTGGCACATTGGAAGACGTTATTGCCATTGTATTTGTAATTGTAGGTTATACGTTAGCATTATCAGAGTCTATGTGAGGTATCATAATATTATGATTACTAAACGAAATTGTGAAATCTGGCATACAAATATTCCAGCTACCAAATACTAATATATGTGATTTATTCTCACTTACTTAAACCGGGTTAATGCCCATTGTAATGTTTCTTTTTCTTTTTATGCTAATTAGAGTTCTTTTGTTAATGTGTTATTTCCTTTGTTTTTTTGTGTATTGTGGTATAAGTGCAGGCGGGTATTTCTCCTACAGGTAGTACGAAGCGGTTAATAATTTATTTTTATTTCAGACCTTATCTAATTTTTGTAGATATTATACCCAGCCCACTCACCGACTGAGCCCGGTCAACTTCTCTTTCTTTCATCTTCCTGGTCTTTTAGACTACGTAAATGAACGTAGCAGATTTGTAGTTATCTAAAAACTGCAGCTCGCCTTTTTGGATAGGGATTTTTTTCCTGATAAATGTACATTGTAGTTATTGATTTTTTTGTTTGTGGGTATACCACGCTGTTATGTTCCTGCAAAATGTCGTTTAGAGTAATTGTTGGCAAGGTAAATAAGGCCTATTTTAGAACGAATTCTTGACTGATTATTTCTCTTTCCTGATAATTATTTGGGGACTGTACCAAATAATATTTGTAGCTGGTTTCTGAAATATAATTAAACACGCGGCACTTTGAGGGTATATTAATAATTAAAAAACTTGAAACTATTTACAAAGGGTTGTACATTTTAATAATTGTAAAGAAATTAAACAGCGCTACACTTTGCTGCTTACAGTAAAGCGTCTGGGTATGAACTGCTAAAAGAGCATCATAAAATTAAAGAGGGTGGTTGGTAACCAGAAACTTACGCTAGATGGCGAGGCCAGTATGAGAACATACATAATTTAAAGTAGTAAAATTATTAAAGCAATATCCAACAGTAATTATATATATTAATGAGCTTTGTGGATTTCTTTTCTTTATCTCAAGCCTTTCCTTTATTTTTGGTAATATGAAAACCTCGCCTACTTGCCGATTGAGCCCGGTCATTTTTGTAGTGTCCGTCCAGCTACGTCGATGTACGTAGCAAATTTACACATAACTTGCGTAAACGGTTTTGTATACACTTTCCATGCTTGACTGCTGGCAACCATGCAGATACGCATCATTATTGATCGCGGTTATGATGCGCCGACCTGTCAAATTTATGATTCATGCCAATAAATTAATTCAATTATATAAATCAGTGTATATGTTTTCGGTCAATACTACAATATATATATATATATATATATATATATATATATATATATATATATATTAGGTAGTTAATTACACAAGGTAAGTTGATAAATACTGTCGTATTATAGTGAATAAGATGAAATAATAACTTAGACTTTTATGCAAAGCCCAAATGATCATTTCAAATCGAGCTAGTAATTGAGAAAATGTGGGTCAGAAATTTAAAAATTAAAAAATTAACAATTGCCTGAAGGACACGTCATGCCACGATGGCGGTTAAAACGGAAAGACAAAATTGCAAGTGACAATATTAAGTAGAGATGACAGAGGACGTTCCAAAAATGGCATTAGGTACATAACATGAAAGGTAATATTTTAACATTGTTTGAAAATATCATTACTATATAAAGCAGAGTAGACATTATGAACTCTATCAACATCCATCTTATTATTGATATGATTATGTTCTCTATTAATGTAGAAAGACTCAATAAATAGCCTAGTTTTGTAATAGGTTTCGTTGTCCAAAATGATGGCGTTATCGAACAATGGTGTATAACTGGTTGCAGAAACGTGAGAAGACAATGCACATTAGTGGGGTTTTTTCTGCAATCACTCTTGTGCTGGGTTAAGCGACACTTGAGCCACTGTTTGGTCTGGCCAATGTAGCTATTGTTACAACTGCACGTGATCTTGTAAACAACGTTACCGTTTAACAATTTCGGAGTACGATCCTTTAATTTTGTAACCAAATTCTGGATGAAGTAATTGTACTCGTAGACGATAGCAATCTTAGGTTGTTTAAGTAATCGTACTAAAAGTGGAGATCAGGTTAAGTATTTCTTGCTAGTTTCGAATTTTCTATTTCCATTTTAGTCTTTAAAAAAGGTGCAAAAATGTACCGAAACGTTAGGTGGTTGATTAAACAGTAAATTTTAATCTGTTGTTTGATTTGGACTACATCTCATGAATACTTACATGTGTATTATACTATAAGTCTGACCAGTCCATTAATTCACTAATGTACTCAAAGGGACGATCTAATTTCAGATCTTTTGGGCCTGCTGATATATTTCTCACCATTCATATGGTAGCAGATTTGAAGAAGTTTACAGCGGAAATACGACGGAGATAATATAACTATCTCAGTGATTGCATTTTGGTGTCTATAAAAATGAGCTTTTTCACTTATATAAGGATGACATACGGAGATGAAGTGGCAAATATACTTAAAAGATGGGCTAATATACTTATAAATTAGCTAACATGAATAATCGATTATATTTTTTAGAGAGATGCAGACGTAGAGGATTGATACCTAAACACATTAGGGGGATGTATAGAAATGCATCCAACATCATAAACGTGTACAACCACAGACGACTAACAAGGATAAATCATCATTTAAACAGGTCAGCAAGATTTATTATTAATGTAGAAATTGAAGAGTGTCATTGCATGTTGGTTCAGTGTAACAGGAACTTGCACTATATTATTAATTCTCTTAAACGAGTTCTGCCTCCTGCATTACTTAAATCTTATGATCTGAGACAAGCTGCTAGATATGAATATTTACACCATAAAATAAAATCAGTTAATAGAAACAAATTTAATAAGTTGTTGAATGAACATTTTTACAACCGCAAACTTTATATCGATAATACTAAATGGGTTACGAATATAAGTGGTGCGGTAGTGCCTAACTTTGTGTTAAACTTTCTATCGTTGGGACCTAAGTTTAGTTTACAACCAAAAACTTGAGACAATCGTCTGGGTAAATTGATCAGTCGCGTTGAATCCATCATGGACAACGATGCATTAACGCAAAGAAAAAAGGATGCAATTAGGGGTAAAATCTCTAACGTCATTTTGAACTATGCTAATGATCCCAGAAATAACCAATATTTTAATATATACAATGAACATTTCTACAAAGTCAAAAATACTTAGCTGACCACCCAGAAATTGTTGTTATCAAGGCTGATAAAGGTGCAGTGACTGTGATTATGAATAAGCACCAGTATGTCAAAAAGTCTCTTAATCTTTTATCAGATACATCTACCTATAAACCGTTGCAAAGGGATCCTATATTCACTACTCAAAAAAAGGTGAATGCGCACATCAAATTATTACATAAAAAGGGGATGTTGGATGATTCTGAAAAGAATCGACTCAGCATTAACAACTCGACTCCCGGTAAATGCTATGGATTACCAAAAATACATAAACCAGTCTTCTCTCCAAGACCTATCATATCTACGGTTAATACACCTACGTATGGTATAGTTTCTTTCTTGACCAATATCCTTCAACAGGGTTTCCTTCTTGGTGGATACAATGTTAAAGATAGCTTCACGTTTGTGCGACAATTCAAGAATTTTTAACTACCAGAAGATCACATCCTTATTTCACTGGATGTAGCTTCTCTTTTTACAAATATTCCTTTATCTATGGTTATTAACATTATTAAGAACAGCTGGAATAAAATCAAGCCCTATTGTAATGTGTCTGAAGATATGTTTCTGACAACCGTCAATTTGGTCTTTAACAATACATACTTTGTTTTCAAGATAAGTTCTACTAACAATTATTTGGAACTCCAATGAGGTCACCTCTATCACCCATAATCGCTCAAATGATTATGGACAATTTACTGTCTAGTGCTCTACCTAGACTACCTTATGATATGTCGTTCTTCGTAAAGTACGTAGACGACATCATTTGTTCATTGCCTGCTCAATATGTTGACCAAACTTTAACAACGTTTAATGATTTTAATGAACACCTTCAGTTCACTTTTAAAATTGAAGCAAACGGTAAATTACCTTTTTGGATGTTTTGGTCATCAGAGATACTTCTAATCATCTATTATTTGATTGGTATACTAAACCAACAAATTCTGGCAGATATTTAAATTTCTATTCTAACCATTCCTTTCAACATAAGGTGAACACTGTTAAGGCCCTACGATATCGAATTGAGCATATATCAAACCCACAATTCATAGCAAAGAATAAGAAATTACTGATTGACACTTTAGTGAACAACGGAATGTTACATAAGTTAATTTATAGCAACTTCTTAAGAGGGAACACTACAGAAATAGATATTACGTACAAAAAGCTTCCTTATATACAGAAGTTATCTCCACTTTTAGTACGATTACTTAAACAACTAAGATTGCTATCGTCTACGAGTACAATTACTCCATCCAGAATTTGGTTACAAAATTAAAGGATCGTACTCCGAAATTGTTAAACAGTAACGTTGTTTATAAGATCACGTGCAGTTGTAACAATAGTTACATTTATCAGACCAGTCAGTGACTCAAGAGTCGCTTAACCCAGCACAGGAGTGATTGCAGAAGAAACTCCACTAAATGTGCATTGTCTTCTCACGTTTCTGCAACCAGTCATACACCATTGTTCGACGACACCATCATTTTGGACAACAAAACCAATCATAAAACTAGGCTAATTATTGAGTCTTTCAATATTATAGAAAAAATAATCCTATCAATAATAAGATGGATGTTGATATAGTTCATAATGTCTACTCTGCTTTATATAGTAATGATATTTTCAAACAACGTTAAAATATTACTTTTCATGTTATGTAACTAATGCCATTTTTGGAACGTCCCCTGTCATTTCTACTGAATATTGTCACTTTCAATTTTGTCTTTCCGTTTTAACCGCCATCGTGGCATGACGTGCCCTTCAAGCAATTGTTAATTTTTTAATTTCTGACCCACATTTATTATGTGAATCGTTTAGTAATTTGTATTCAAATTCCTATATTTTAATGATCAAAGTAAGTAGTTAGCGTCAGGTTATGTATTTCTTGCTAATTTTGAATTTTCTCTTTCCATTTTAGCCTTTGAAGAAGGTTCAAAAATGTACCGAAACGTTAGGTGGTTGATTAAACAGTAAATTATAATCTGTTGTTTAATATGGACTACATCCCATGAATACTTACATGTGTATTATACTATATAAATATATCATCATCATTTTGTTATCGACCTTACTTAAGGTCGGTTTGACGCAGCTCTAACTTCTTTTCTATTCTGTGCTAATCTAAAAAGCTCTACATACCCTTCACAACCTACATCTCTAATAATTTGACTAATATAGCTTTGTCTAGGCCTTCCTACTCTATTTTTATTTGGTAGTCTATAATCTAAAACTTTACTAAATAATCCCTCATGTCTTAACTGGTGCCCTATCATTCTATCTCTCCTGACCTTCAATTGTTTCCACATATAGGGATCCTCACCAATCCTTCTATAAACTTCCTCGTTTGTTACTCTATCTGTCCAACTAATCTTTAACATTCTCCTATAACACCAAGTTTCAAAAGCTTCTATCTTTTTCTTATCTACTTCTTTAATTGTCCAAGTCTCACTACCGTATAGTAGAACGCTCCATACGTAGGACTTTAGGAAACTTTTTCTATTATCTAAACTAATACTATTAGCTATGAGTAAGTTTTTCTTTTTTAAAAACGTTTTTCTAGTTTGAGCTATTTTAGCTACTATATCCCTTCTGCTACGTCCATCTTTTGTAATTATACTACCTAAATAGCAAAA
Source organism: Platerodrilus igneus (assembly GCA_036346225.1). NCBI lineage: Eukaryota > Metazoa > Arthropoda > Insecta > Coleoptera > Lycidae > Platerodrilus > Platerodrilus igneus. Next base: position 3,054,417 of record JARFIW010001125.1, read on the forward strand.
TTCATCTACTTCTAACTCGGTATTACCTATTTTTAATTTTGGTTTAGAACTAGGCTGTAACTCACTTGTCATTATCTTTGTCTTTACTGAGTTAATTCTCATACTATAGTTACTCCGTAGTATCTCATCTAAAATATTTAAAAACTCTCCTAACTCTTTTCTAGACTCTGCTATAATGGCTATATCCTCCGCAAAACGTAACATGTCTATTTTCTGTCCTTGTACACTAATACCTATCTCTTTTCTCTCTCTAGCTAAGTTTAAAGCTACCTCAATATAAACATTAAAAATCAAGGGAGACAGTATACATCCCTGTCTAACACCATTTCTAATCTTAGCTTCCTTTTCTATTTCATCAAATCTAATTACTACGCTTTGGTTTTATATAGACTGTAAATAATTTTTTATCCCTATGAGAGATTCCTATTTTTGCAAAACCCTGAACATAACAATCCAATTAACCCTATCAAATGCTTTTTCTAAATCTACAAACGCGAAATGAGTCTTTTATTTTTTGTAACCTTTTTCGATAATTACCCTAATCATTAGTATCGGTTCTCTAGTCCCTCTGTCTTTACAAAACCATATTGGTCTTCGCCTAAATAATTCTCAGTCAAAGCTTCTACTATATTTTTAATTATTATTGTTAGTATTTTGGAAGCATGAGAAGTTAAACTAACCGTTCTAAAATTCTCACACCTATCAGCTTCTGACTTTTTTGGGATTGGGATAATAATATTTTTTTCGAAATCTATTGGAACCTCACCTGTGTCATATATTACTTTTACTAGTTCAAATAATCTATCTAAAGTTTTCTGACTTGCATATTTTATTAATTCTGCGGGAATATCGTCTATCCCTGGCGCTTTATTTATTTTAAGATTCCGAACAGCTCTATCAAATTCCTCTCTTAATATTGAGAACCCTATTTCTACATCCTCTTCTTGGTCGTTCTCTAACTCATCCATATCGTCTCCCTTATATAAATCTTCTAAATATCTTTTCCATCTATCTGCTACCTCAACTTTATTTATTAGAAGCTCATTATTCTCGTCTCTAATACCATTATATTTTTTCCTATCTTCCCCAAAAAATTTTTAACTGCCCTCTCAGCCCTGTCTGTCTTACCTACTCTCAAATCATCTTGTATTCCCTTAAAATTCTCTTCCATCCATTTATTTCTAGCTTTTCTACACTCATGTACTATCTTATTTCTAACTGTATTATATTTTTTGCTTACTTTCACTATCCACTTCTCTGAAAGGTTTAAGCTTTCTTCTATTCTCTATTAAATCTAATATCTCCTTTGTTACCCACGGTTTTCTCGCTTCTATTTTTTTCTTACCTATAGTCTGTGTTGCTGTATCATGTACAGTCAGTTTTATTTCTTTCCATCTATTTTCTACGTTCCCTCCTACAGCTATCTCTTTGCTCTTATTATCTAATACTTGTTTATATTCCTCTTTTACCCTACTATCATTAAGCTTACCTAGATCCCATCCCTCTCTTTTAACCTTACTCAATTTTTTGAATTTTAGTTTACACTTCATTTTAACTAAGTTATGATCGCTATCTCTGTCAGCCCCTGGATAACTACGACAGTTTTTAACTTGGTTTCTAAATCTTTGTTTAACTAAAATATAATCTATTTGGTATCTAGCCCTATCACCTGGCGCTTTCCAGGTATATCTTCTCCTAACATGTTGTTCGAATAGGGTGTTTACAGTTACTAATCTATGTTCCTGGCAAAACTCGACTAATCTTTCTCCTCTATCATTTCGTCTGCCATACCCAAATTTTCCTACCATTGTTCCCTCACTACCTTCTCCCACTGACGCATTAAAATCGTCCATAACTATTAAATTCTCATCTCCTTTTACTTTTCTCACTATACTATTTATATCCTCGTATACCTTTTCTACTTCCTCATCCACGTACTGAGTTGTTGGCATGTAAACCTGAACTAAAACAGTGTCTGTGAGTTTTGTACTCAATCTAACCATAATTATTCTATCACTAAATTGTAAGTACTCTTTAACTTTATGCCCTAATCTTTACTTAACACTATTCCTATATAAATATATATATATATATATATATATATATATATAATAAAAAATAAATAAAAATCAGTTAACTAAATGTCACCATGACATAACTAACAATTAGTTAGCGGTCTGGCATGTTGGCAGCTGTTTCGTATTAGTTAAAACAAACTATAGTGAAATTGAACTGTGCAGTGCGCTTGCGCCTCTTAAAATAAAACGCGTGCGAAAGTGGTTTTGTAACAACAATCGAGGACTCTTCTTTCAACCTAGTAGCGGGACGGTTGTGCGTGACAAGCTATACACAATAGAGTATAGTGCTTGCAACAGTGCATTCAACTGACTCCCCCGGGGGCATTGCAGCAACATTGAAGAGGACCACACACCAAGGACAATATTGGTGAGTGAATTTATGCCTTCTGTTTGTTTTTTACATGCATACAATTTACGCATTTAAAGCTCGCGTTTTGTTACCTTCGCCATACAGTCCACAAAACCTAATAAGACGCGCCAGCACATTTATCTAAGTTAATTAATTTACATTTGGTCCTTCTTCGCGTGATAGAACTGTCCATGGTTAATAAATTCATTCATTTCGTTGTAGCTTGTATGTATGTAAAATTTCGATTAGCAATATTCGCATCATATTTCTATTTACTTATATATATAAAAAATTCGATACACAAATGTATTAATTAGAAATCATTATTTGATTATAGATATATTACGATTTAGCAATAATTTAGTTAGAGAGCATTATTAATCATTTTGCAGATATAGTTAAATAGTTCGTATAGAAAACCTGTTGCAAATGTTGGATTCAAAGTTGTTCTATTGTAAAATTTTGTATACCTGTGTAGTAGGTCACTCCTTTTGGCTTGTGTACAGCTGGAAACAACATTCCAGTTTTATCGTGTACCTACTTGCATTCTTAAGGGTTTATAACCACTAAATATTTTAGCTTATTTCTTGTTTGAATGACTAAACCCTTGGGGCATTCTATAAACCTTCTTGTTAAGGGTTGTCATTTCGTTTTAAAATAAGTTTTAAAATACAATAGGAAGCTTTAGGTATCTACCTACTCATTTCGCATTATACATTACAAATCGGGTAATGACTTTATTGGATCATTTTCGGTGATTGAATTTACAATAAGATTATTGTGGGTCGTTGTTAATTGAAATAATTGTCGTTTGTTATTTTCATACAAAATGCCTGACACAAATACGTCTGTAACTTTATTAAAGCTCTACGCTGCTAGGATTCATGAAATCTTCGAACTTTCTAAAAAGGCACAATACAATGATTCTTTACAAAAATTATTTAAGTTGAAATGTCGAATGCTAGAATCTATCTACAAGGATTTTACTGAAAAATATGTTACTGTATTTGTAAACACAGAACCAGAATTGCAACCTGCTTTAGAGAATTTGTGTAGAAACGTAGATGACGAATATTATTCTATCCTTTTGATAGAGCAAGAGATATTTTCTGCTGAAGTGAAAACTCCGTCTGCAAATCACACAATTCGACAAGACAATAATTTTACCCCTAGAGTAAAATTACCAAAAATTACTCTACCACGTTTTGATAATGACCCTAAAAACTTTAAGACTCTCAAGGATATGTTTGATGTTTTGATAGATAAACAACCGCATTTAACGGACATTGAAAAGCATTCCTACTTCCTTTCAAGCTTGTCGGGTGAATCATTGATATTGTTGCGGTCTATTCCTCTCTGTCATGAAAATTACAAACTAGCATATGACACTTTATGTTCTAGATATAATAATAAATGTCTTTTGGCTAATCACCATTGGGGTTTAATAAAAAACTACCCGCCTATGCATGCGGAAAACGTAAAACAACTTCGAAATTTAATTGACTGTTTCACAGAAAACTTATCGATTTTGGGATCGTTACAATTTGATGTTGAAAGTTGGGATTTCGTTCTTGTAGATCTTTTATTATGTAAACTCGATGAGGAAACTCGTAAACGATTCGAATTGCATTTCAATTCTACTGATGTGCCTACATTCAATTGCGTCAAAGACTTTTTGTCAAAACAATGTGTAGCCTTAGAGAATCTTGTCTCAAGCAAACAACCGAAAGTGCTTAAAGGTACTATTAATAAACAAGGTCTCACTCGTTCGAATTCTGACTTGAAGCCTAGGACATTCTTAGCTGAGACTAACACTTCTCCTAAGAACAATTCGTTCTCCTGCATCCTTTGCAAGGGAAATCATTTCTTAAATTGTCTCCAAACAAGCGTCACGAGCAAGTCAAACATCTTCGGTTATGTTTGAACTGTCTTCGACCAAATCATAACATGTCGTCTTGTCCGTCAAAGGTTTCGTGCAGAACTTGCAATAAAAATCATCATACATTGTTACATTTTGTGCCGTCGATTGCTACGTCACCACCTTTTTCAACTCCAACTCGTGAAGAAAATTTGCAAACCAGTTCGTCTAATAATGCTACTTGTACTACAACAGTTGGGTCTGAGGCGACAACTTGTCTAGCTCTGCTACCCACGGTTTGTTTGGAAATTCTCGACAAGAGAAATCAACCTCAAATTATTCGTGCTCTAGTAGACACTGGGAGTCAAATTTCATTTATTACAGAGTCTTGTCATAAGTCTATTGGTATATCGTCTCGTCCTTCTTTGATTCCTATTTCTGGTTTGGGCCAGACTTCACACCAAACGTTAGGTGTGATATCTGGAACAATTCGTCCCATTCAGGAATATGATTCAGTCCCGACGGACAACAATTTGAAAATAAACTTAATGGTTTTGCCGTCTATTTGCGGTAATCTTCCAAACAAGTATATTCAATCGTATTGGTCTCATTTGGAAAACATAAAACTCGCAGATGAAAACTGGAGACATCCCTCTCCAGTACAAATGTTATTGGGCTCTGATGTTGCCAGTCGTATTTTGCTCGATGGGAAAATTGATGGCAAAGAAATTTCGCCTGTTGCTGTCAACACCATATTTGGTTACATGATATTTGGTACTGTCGATCCCATCTCAACCAATGTTATTCATTCGTTCTTTGTATCTATCGATCCTAGTATGGATATTGATCTTAAACATTTTTGGGAGCTTGACGACATTCCATCGAAGAGTTTGTCGTCCCCGGAAGATGACCTTGCTCAACAATCTTTTGATAACTCGTTGCATCGGTTACTCAATGGTAGATTCGGCGTGAGCCTCCCATTTAGAGAAAATGTTCGTGAGTTTCCGGACTCGAAATCTATTGCCATTAAACGTCTATTGTCACTAGAGCGTCGTCTCGAAACTAATCCAGACTTGCGAAATTTGTATGTAGATTTCATGCGTGACTACGAAGCATCTGGTCACATGTCGCTTTTATCAACGCCTCCAGCTGACAATAATGCGTATTTTATTCCACACCATGCCGTGTTCAAACTAGAAAATAATAAACCTAAATTGAGAATTGTTTTTGACGCTTCGGCTCGAGCTTCGAATGATATTTCATTGAATGATACCTTACTCACTGGACCTAAGCTCCAGAATGACATTGTAAAAATACTTTTGGCATTTCGTATTCCCAAGTTCGTTTTTGTCTGTAACATAAAACAAATGTACAGGCAAATAGTGATATCAGAAACGGATCGTTCTTATCAATTGATACAATGGCGATGGAATCCTTCAGAACCAATTTCAACCTATCAGTTGAACACAATTACATATGGAGTTTCATCCGCTCCTTTTCTCGCCATTCGCACTATCTTAAAACTAGCTGAACTAGGAGAAAATAGCTATCCATTGGCTGCTCATGCTTTGAGAAACAATTTGTATGTTGATGATGTATTGACTGGGTCGTCCACTCTCCAGGCAACTCATGAACTAAAACGTCAACTCATCGACCTACTACGTGCTGGCTGCTTCGAACTACGCAAATGGGCTAGCAACAGTCCACTACTGTTAGAAGATATTCCTACTGAGTATCAACAAGTAAAACCAAGTTTAGTCGCAAATGATCTTAAGTTTACCATAAAAGTGCTTAGTCTTCAGTGGTACTCGAGACATGATCATTTTTCATTTGACATGCAGCCTTTAGAAAATCGTCTATCCAAGCGGATTTTACTTTCGACAGTTGCTAGGATTTACGATCCTCTAGAATTTATTACACCAGTTACCTTTTTATTCAAACAACTCATTCAACAATTTTGGGTGCTGGGGTTGGATTGGGATGCTCCTCCTCCTGAATCTATTGTCATATTTTGGAAAAAATTTGTTGCTGAATTTTCATATATTGATTCAATTCAAATTCCTCGTTATATCCCTATTGATGAAGCCTGTAGTATACAACTACATGGTTTTTGTGACGCGTCCGAAAAGGGTTATTCGGCTATTGCATATTTTCGTTTAGTATTTCCGTCAGGAAAAATATCTGTTCACTTTGTTATGGCTAGATCAAAGGTCGCCCCTTTGAAATGTCTTTCTATACCCAAGCTAGAACTATGTGCTACCGTACTTTTGTCTAAATTAGTTCATTTTGTTAAAACTACTTATTCAAATGTAACCTTTGAAAAAATCTGTTGCTACACTGATTCTTCTGTCGCGTTGACTTGGATTAAGTCACCTACCTATCGCTTAAAAATGTTTGTAGCTAACCGCGTTAGTTACATCCAAGAACGTATTTCTCCCGAATAGTGGAGTTACATTAGTTCTTCAAACATCCCATCTGATTGTGATACCAGAGGTTTATTTCCTTCGATATTGCCCGCGCATCCGCTATGGTGGGCAGGTCCTGAATTTTTGTCGTTGTCTGAAGAAAATTGACCTTTGCCAAATTGTTCGTCCCTTCTCTGGAAGCATCTTCTGAGGAGAAACGCCTTACTCTGATTGTTACCGTAGAATCAACTTGGCTGGAAAACTTAACAAACAAATTTTCGTCGTTACACAAAATTCAACGTATAGTCGCATATTGTCTGAGAATCTTTAATGTTAGAAAAGGTACTATCAATTCGCTATTTCTATCGTCGGTGGAGCTTCACACTGCTCTTATGGTTATTGTCAAGGTGGTCCAATTTAGTCGACTTAAAGTTGAAATCAAAGCCGTTCGTCAAGGTGAGCCTTTGCCTAAACATCTGCAACGTCTAGGCTTATTTCTTGATTCGAATGACATTTTTAGAGTAGGCGGGAGACTGATTCATTTCAATATTCCAGATTCCGCAAAACATCCAGCGGTATTACCCAATAAACACCGTATAACAGATTTGTTGATTAAACAAGTGCACACACAAAATTTACATTCGGGAGTAAACACAACGATGTACTTGCTTCAAAAACGATTTTGGATCATCTCATCTCTGCGCGCAGTTCGTAGAATACTGTCTAAATGTTATCATTGTTATCGTCTTCGCCCTATTCCTGTCAGTTCAGTTATGGGTGAATTGCCGTCATTTCGTGTTTCTCAAGTCAAGGCTTTGTTTCGTCGGCATCGATTTTGCCGGCTCTTTTACGATTAACATGCATCGTGCAAGAGGCACCAAGACTTGCAAGGCATATCTTTGTGTGATTGTTTGTTTCGCCACTAAGGCTCTTCATTTGGAAGTCGTATCAGACTTGTCGACTGATGCTTTTATTGCTTGCCTTCGTCGTTTTATTGCTCGTCGTGGTCGGTGTCACATTTTCAGCGACTGCGGCACAAATTTCGTCGGCGCTAGTCGCCAACTTTTAAAGGATCTCTGACACTGTGCAGAATTGTTAGCCATTTCGTGGCATTTTAACCCCCCGTCTACCCCTCACTTGGGAGGTATTTGGGAAAGCGCCGTTAAGTCAGTGAAAACTCACTTAGTTCGTGTTGTTGGAAACCAAGTGCTCACATACGAGGAGTTTCATACTATAATCACTCAGATTGAAGCATTGTTGAATTCAAGACCCTTGTGCAGCATAAGTTCGGATCCCAATGATCTTTCGTCACTGACACCAGGTCACTTTCTAACTTTAGAACCCTTGACAGCACCTCCGGACCCAGACTTGTCTCATTTGAAAATCTCTAGGCTCTCTCGTTGGCAGTTGATTCAAGCTATGCATCAAAGTTTCTGGGTTTGATGGCACAATTAGTATTTACACCAATTATATCAACGTGGTCGGTGGTACAAGTCCAAGAAACTCGACGGCGTTGACATTGGTACTTTGGTGCTCATCCTCCTTTAAATTGGAAACTTGCCAGAATTATAGAGCTTCATCCTGGAAGCGATGGGGTACCTCGTGTAGCCACCGTAAAAACTTCACGAGGGAATTTGAAAAGACCAATGGTCAAACTATGCCCATTGCCGTCTCAATAATAAGTATTAGTTATTTTAGTGTTCTTTGTTATAGTTTTGTAAGCATTATTATATTCATTTAGTTCTGCATACATACAAGACTCGGTCAAAGTTAAATTTTTCGTGTTAAGTTTAAAAAAAAATAGCCCAAAGCTATTTTGGTGGGCAGAATGTTTCGTATTAGTTAAAACAAACTATAGTGGAATTGAATTGTGCAGTGCGCTTGCGCCTCTTAAAATAAAACGCGTGCGAAAGTGGTTTTGTGACAAAAATCGAGGACTCTCCTTTCGACCTAGTAGCGGGACGGTTGTGCGTGACAAGCTATACACAATAGAGTATAGTGCTTGCAAGAGTGCATTCAACTGACTCCCCCGGGGGCATTGCAGCAACATTGAAGAGGACCACACACCAAGGACAATATTGGTGAGTAAATTTATGCCTTCTGTTTGTTTTATACATGCATACAATTTACGCATTTAAAGCTCGCGTTTTGTTACCTTCGCCATACAGTCCACAAAACCTAATAAGACGCGCCAGCACATTTATCTAAGTTAATTAATTACAGCAGCGATTCGTTGCTTAAGCCTTACCATAACATATAATTTAACACTATTCCTTTTTTGGAGGGGGTAACCAGGTGATATTTCATTTCTTTATAAATGGGACTCATGTAAACATCTTGGAGTTCTTTAACAACCATCAGGTTGCTAATATGTATGTAGAGACAAGTAGATAGGAAAAAGATAGAAGAGCATAGGAAGACCTAGTCAAATTATTAGAAATTTAGGTTGTGAAGGAATGTAGAACTTTTTACATTAGCACAGAAAAGAAAGAAGTTAGAGCTGCGTCAAACCGACCTTAAGTAAGGTTGAAAACAAACTGATGAATCAAATTAATGTAATCTCTTTATACAAAAAAAATAAAGTGGAGCTATCAACATTTATTCACACTTTCAATTAAACTGTTGTTCTAATAATGAGATTTAAAATATAAAATGAGCATTTTAATAATAAGAATATGAAAGAAAATAATTTATATAAATAAAACTAACTCCTAATTTAAATTTTTCTGCTATTTCGTTCAGATGTTCATATTTAGGAGTTGAGATTTAAGAACATTTTTCTTTTTATTAAAAACTTTGCGAAAGAGTATTGTTTTTATTAGGTTGATATAATTATATCCCTCTACAATGCCTTATGCAAGTTAGGGACAGTGCCTTATACATGATATGGCTCATTAATTAATTATTGTTAATTTTCCACTTTACAGAAGAAGTTTTGAAAAACTTTATCATATGACCTACGACATTTTTAATGCAGATTGGTTTAGAGGAGCAGAAGTGCGATACAAAAGACACTTGACTAAGAATACTAATAAACATATTTATTTGTAGTGTTTATAGTTATGTAAATATAAAGTTTGTGCAAATATGTATATCACAATATAAGATTATAATGCTGAGAATAAAAAAAATATAAACTTTAAACAATTCAATGAATGTTAAGGACACTCTTTAAATTAAGCATCAAGTGTAACTAGACAGGGTGGACCATCGATCCATTATGGGAAAACTATAATTATAAAAAAGGATCTGAATATCTGTGGTGCTCTACTGACATTTGCAGACCCGAAAATAATATTTTAATAGAGTCGTCTAATGACTTTTCAGTACAATACCAAATTTTCAGAATATTTTTCCCATAATCAATCGAAGGAGTAGTTTGTGGACCACCCTATAATTATACATATCCAAATCTTCTTTTGCAATAATTTACGTAGTGTTCTACCTCTCCCTACAATGTGGTGTGATTCAAAGGAAAACCACTTACACAGGATTGTTTGTTACCCATACAGCATTATATAGTTCCAGATTAAATTTGAAGTATTTATTATATTATTATGGCTCCGACCCTAATTATTTATTAGAAGTAATCCTGTAGGTGTGAATTTTATAAAGAAAAAATACTGAGGGTAAAGTATAAAAGTCACCTTAGTATAGAATTTTGTGTTAAATTAAGGTTCTATTTGACAATGGAAAATATTTGCCTAAAATCAAATTTTGCATGTATTTCAGAGTAGTGGCTACGATATGTTTGTAGAACTGCAGCTATGACAGCTTCCAGAGTTGTAGCTGTGATATGTTTCAGAACTGTGGCTATAATGCGTTTCAGCAACCTAACGTTGAAATACTTTAGAAACATAACAAAGATGCACTACATAAACATAACGGTGGAAATGTTTCCGAAATGTCAACTAGAATGCGTTTCAGAAACCCAAAAAGGATACGTTACATAAATGTTACTGTGGTATTATTTCAGAAGTGTAACGTTGATACAATAACAATGTTACGTTACAAAGTATGACATTAAGGGGTTTCAGCAACGTTATTGCAATGGTTCTGTTTATGTTTCAAGACACGTTTCATGTTTCACAAATGCAGCATCTGTTACATTTCAGAGATGCATCAATGCTGACTGTGTTTTACCCCTGTTTTTTGAACAATTTTGCATTCCTGAAGAATGATATCCCATTCTTCTGATGCGTTCGAGTTGTTCCAATCTTGCAATGTGTTTATTTTCCACATCTATTGTTGCATTTCTAGCCTATAAAACTTTTTAGAACCTATGCTTTCTTGGTGGTGATATTGAAACAATTTTATTTTTGGTTAATAAATCCCTTCATCAAAGTGCGAGGATAATAAGACACTTTTAATAATTTTATTTTTGGTTATTAAATCCCTTCATCAAAGAGCGAGAATAATAAAACACTTTTATTAAAATAATGTTAAAATACATTTAACAAGTAAAGTAATACGTTAAAGCAGCATCTTTATTTGTTATTCTATTTGTGGTTGGATATCTGTGTCTTCTACAGCCATTCGCAGGCGCGTTTAGGTTTGACAACCTCCCCCTTGGACGCTACAATCGCCCGAGCGAGTTTGATAATCACTCGGCCATACGTGGAAGAAGAGACAAGATGTATGAAAGAACGCAGGCCGGTAATTTGCGTATCAATTTTGATGAGTTAAGACACATTCTTGAATAGCGCGCGACGAGACACATTGCTACAATTAACCATGCACTTTGAAATTAGAAAATTTAATCGATTTTAAGAAAACTACTTTGTTACACGAACAACATGAACAATGCAACTTAGAAGATAGGAAATTCAATCCCATTTGTTAAAACCACTTTGTTTTACGACGTGTAAAATGCAACTTAGAAGATAGGAAATTCAATCCCTTTTGTTAAAACCACTTTGTTTTACTACGTGTAAAATGCAACTTAGAAGATGGAAAGTTTAACCAATTTTAAGAAGACCACTTTGTTATACAGCGTAAAGATGCTTCTTTGGTAATGCAGCGTGATTCAACATATTGCAGCAGCTGACGAATGTATTGTGACCGTAATTAATTCTACACCTGGAACAACTCCACGTGGTAGAAGCTGTCTAGGATGAGCTGGGTTCTTACTACATGCAGTAAACATAGCATGATATAACAAGTACCTCAGCTAGGCGGAAAAGCAGTTTTGGTTCGTAGTTAGCTTTAAGTAATTTTTTGGTGTTTCAAATTAGAAACACGCTAATTTGTTCTTATGTGTAAAAGCACGAATATGATATTTGTTTCAACTATTGCTGAGCTGGAATTTCCAGTGTCGAAATTAAAATTCACTAATTTGATGTTTTAAGAAACAACACGTTGCTTCAGTATAAATTGTTAGTTACAACAACAGGTGTTACTGACGTCATTTATTTTTCTGTAGTATACTGCTGACAGATGCGTTCTTGAAAGCGAATGCTTCGAACAGCTTTCACACCTTATGTAAATAAGAATATTTTTGTGATCATTTTTTTTTAAACTAAAACTAGTACATATAACTTAAAAAGGAAAACTTGAGTAGTGACATTTTTTTTTAATGTAAACTGCCTGAACAGATCTGCACGGGTTGGAGTATCTTTGTGTAACAAGTTTACAATATACTGTAAAATATTTGATTATGAATAATTTTGATAAACCTTAATTTAAAATTTACGAAGTAATTCAATTATTTATTAAATTTTGTTGCATTGCATTTTATTTTAAAAGAGATTCTTTTTAGTAAATTATTGGTTCAAGATTAAAGTTTTTTTTTTTGATCAAATATGATCAAACCTAACCACAGAGAGCTAACATCTTTAAGAGTAGAAGTTTGATGCCAACTTTATATAGAAAATACATTTTCACTATTTCGTTATGTATATTTGCGGGACACAAATAGTGTTCCACCTTTTTTTATTAACCTAACTATTATAATTTCTTACAGGAACAGCGTCTTATTTTATTAAGACAGGTTTTTGTCAACGAAGGCGATCTTTCGTTCTTTGGGTCTCCACGTCCGCCCTTAGAAATATGCCATGCCATTATCGTGAATAAGTCCGGACTTGGTGGCGCCTATTTGTTTTAGTTTGAGTTTGACCTACAAACAGATTTCGACTTACCCCCCATTTCTCATAGCTCTACCCAAGGAATAGACCCCTAGTTATGTCGGAAGACTTCGATTCACTAGCGCCCAACGTCTAGAGTCAGATATAGATTAGAAAATTCGCTTCACTGGCGCCCATTTGAAAAATACGCTTCACTGGCACACAACGTGGTGCAAGTAATAAGAAAAAACAACACCGCTTCACTGCCACCCAATGTGGGGCTGGTGCTTTTAGAAAAAATGTAACACAGGCGCCCATGCGTGAGGCTAGCTGAGCCCAGTAGAAGAAAAACCGTAACAATATAAAAATGTTATATTGTTGATACAACATTTTTGTCTAGCTGCCATTGTACGCAGGTTAAGTATGATGGGGTAACTACATTGCATTTTTCAAAAACCCTTAATCCAAATCTATCCGCGAACTGTAGTTTACAAAATTTATTACTTTCCAGTGATGTAAAGCAACGGTAAAAGTTAATTTAAATACTTAGAGGTTGTTTGTATGTGCACACACTAAATTTGGACCTTCTTCCTAATTTAACAAATAAAGACCAACATTTAAACATAAGCCCGTATTGAGTGTCTTTTCTAATGAGTTATTGAAGGTCAACACAAATTGACGTGATTATAGGAATGTATTTTTGCAAATAGGCATTCCTACGAAGGCGTAGAAGGGCCACAAAAAATCGCTCTACCTATTTTAGTTATATTTCGACTTCGATGTCGAAATTTAGTTAAATTTCGATTTCGATCTCGAAATTTAGTTAAATTTCGACTTCGATCTCGAAATTTATTAAATTTCGACTTCGATCTTGAAATTTAGTTAAATTTCGACTTCGATCTCGAAATTTAGTTAAATTTCGACTTCGATGTCGAAATTTATTAAATTTCGACTTCGATGTCGAAATTTATTAAATTTCGACTTCGATGCCGAAATTTATTAAATTTCGATTTCGATGTCGAAATTTAGTTAAATTTCGATTTCGATCTCGAAATTTAGTTAAATTTCGACTTCGATCTCGAAATTTATTAAATTTCGACTTCGATCTTGAAATTTAGTTAAATTTCGACTTCGATCTCGAAATTTAGTTAAATTTCGACTTCGATGTCGAAATTTATTAAATTTCGACTTCGATGTCGAAATTTATTAAATTTCGACTTCGATGCCGAAATTTATTAAATTTCGATTTCGATGTCGAAATTTAGTTAAAGTTTGGAGCAGTTTTTTTCAACAGTCTTAGATAAATGAATATATTGTCCTACATTGTACTGGTACATTATTAGTAAATACTTTGTCTATTACTGTGTTTAAATATTTTTTCCCAGCAACTATTGCACTGTCAAAAAAACCTGCAGTTTTCCGATAATCTATGACTCAATAGCTACTATCACTATTAAAATCAAAATTTTAATTTTGGAAATGTAAGAGAATGGGGGGAGACGATCATTTTTGACACATTTTGAGCTATATCATAAAGACTACTGGACCGAAAATTATAAAAAAATTATTTGAAGCCTTTTAGAATACTCTTTCAAATGATACCTCATACGATATATTTATTAATACTTTTTTTCTTTTGAACGAATTGACCCCCGTCATTTTAATCTAAAAATATTTTTTTCTATTTTGTGACTGTCGATATATGTGCGCGCCACAAATATCTAGCACTGTGCCAAACTTCAAATTCCCACGTAACATATTTTTCGAGAAAAACCTCTGTGTCAGACGAACGGATGGATCCGTGAGTGACCTTATAAAAGTTCCGTTATATCTTATAACGTACGGAACCGTAAAAATTATTAAAAAATTACAAAAACATGTCAAACGATGTATACGGATTGTCATTTATTGATGTTATTTTATTGTTTCGGTCATATTTGAGAGAGTTATGACGTCATCTATATTTTTCTTAAAGAGCAACCACCATTTTTATTATGGATTTGAGAAGACTATTTTTTTCTACTTACATTCAAGTAAATATGAATATGCGATACATAACGAAAATTTCCAGAAAATAGAATTTATACTATACACAAACATCTACTAAAAATTGAAAACAAATATCAAATAATTACAGAAAATGTTTGAATTGGAAGCCGTTGACGGCCTAACAATGACCAAGGCGGTCTACGAACTCTTTTTGAACTTCATTAATAACTTCCACAGGTATACGTCGTACTTCTTGCATTGTGTTCTCTTAATTCGTCAAAAATTTATTGGTTAAGTAAATAACCCAATAGAAAATAATCGAGCGAAGTCAATATGGTGTCGGCCCTGTATTGGGGTACAATATCGATTTATAATATTATTTAAGACTGTTGAAGAAAACTGCTCCAAAATTTAACTAAATTTCGAGATCGAAGTCGAAATTTAACTAAATTTCGACGCCGAAGTCGAAATTTAATAAATTTCGACATCGAAGTCGAAATTTTACTAAAATAAGTAGAGTGATTTTTTGTGGCCCTTCTACGCCTTCGTACATTCCTTTGTATGCAACTGCACTATATGTAAATGAACATATATAGTATGCATTCGTATGCGATTACCTAATTTTCTTTTAATACAGTCTAATTACGTAAAAAGCATGCACTACGTCATCGTTAGTGACGGATAACACATATGCTTTATAGATTATTTTTTCTGAAACGTAAAAATCACATATTTCGAACAAATGGCCTTTCATCAATATGGGACAGCACATGTTGCTGTAAAAGGCTTTTGCGTGTTGCAAAATAATCACAATTATTACATGCGAATGGACGTTCGTTAGTGTGCGATTTCATATGTATTTGTAAATTACCTTTTTGTGATGCGGCATAATTACAAAAATTGCATGTGAATGGACGTTCGTTAGTGTGCGTCTTCATATGTTGCCTTAAACTACATCTATGCGATGCGGCATAATTACATAAATTGCATGCGAATGGACGTTCGTTAGTGTGCGTCTTCATATGTTGCTTTAAACTACATCTATGCGATGCGGCATAATTACACAAATTGCAGGCGAATGGACGTTCGTTAGTGTGCGTCTTCATATGTGTTAGTAAATTACTTTTTATTGGTGCGGCATAATTACATAAATTGCAAGCGAATGTACGTTCGTTTGTGTGCCACTTCATATGATTTAGTAAATTACCTTTCGTTGATGCGGCATAATTACATAAATTGCAGGCGAATGGACGTACGTTAGTGTGCGTCTTCATATGTGTTAGTAACTTACTTTTCATTGATGCCGCATAACTACACAAATTGCATGCAAACGGACGTTCGTTAGTATGTGACATCATATGTACTTTTAAATTACCTTTATGTAGAACAACATAATTACATAAATTGCATGGCAACGGACGTTCGTTAGTATGCAATATTATATGACTTTTAAAATACTTTTATGTGATGTGGTATAATTACACAAATTACATGTAAATGTACGTTTGTTAGTATGTGGCATCATGTGTCTTTGTAAATAACTTTTCAGTGATGTAGCATAGTTATATAAATTGCATACAAATGTAGGCACATTAGTTAGCATGCAACTGTGTATGTTAACGTGCTTTTCTGAGATTGCATATGATCATACAAATTGTATAAACATTCACGTTCGTTAGTATACGACTGAATACGTAAATGTGGAAAATTTATGTCATGTTGCATTATCATTAAAATTGTATAGAAATGCATGTTCGTCAAAACGACGCATATGAATTCTTAACTTGCTCTTACAGCATGCAGAATGTGTACATAAAAATTATGCGAATAGCCGTTCGTTAGTATGTGAGCACATACGAACTTTAACGAAACCTTTATAGAGGGAACAATAATTACATAATTTTCCTTAGCATGCGACCGTGCTATATATAGGTAAGTTACTTTTTGCTGTGCAAATAACATTTCAATAGACAGTTTTTTTGGTGTGAGGACACACACTTCTTAATAGGTCAATTATTGGTAAGGTACAATAAAAACAAATTCCAGTCTAAACAAATAGCGTATTTCAATAATATTCCACTTTTGGAGGCGAGTTGATTCAATGTTTATAAGGTATAAGGTATCTCGTACTAAACGATAAATTCTGCTAGATACTTTTTACTTCAATATTGGGTATCGATCGTGTTGTTCACAGGAGATTGTTAAAAGAGTTGAATACAAACGATTCATTTGACTTAATTTTAAATACTTTTTTCTGTAATTATGTAGATATAAATTTACCTTACTGTGTTCTTAACGTATACTTAAAACTTAACAATATCTAAATCATTATCAACGTACCACAGATAATCCACTTCTTACAGATGCGAAAGGCTTTGTCGGTTCGTTTGAAGTTTGTCCGACAAAATTCTATAACCTTGAACGTAATCCGCCGTTACATAAGAGGTTTTTTTGCGGGAAATTTGAATGTGAATAATAAAATCTACTAGAATGTTACTAACAGTAATCTAACCTCAATGTTTTGTTACGTATACCGGTAATATTTTGAAATTTTTCTCATTATGTATGCCTAATTGACATAATAAATAAAACTGGACAATGTTGCTAAGTATAAGTGTAACAAAACATAGGTCACTTGAAATAGAAATTTGTGGTGAAGCTTGAAATTTATGTCAATAAATATCTAATTCGCCCCACTTCAAGAAAAAGCTACTTAATACCATTTCTATTAAATTATGTATTTTGTAAATATTTTGACAAATTGTTATTCACATTTGTGATTCACACATTTAAATTTAAAATGAAAAAAAAAGAATTTAATTATACAAATATTGAAACTTTAAAGTCCCGTAACATTTTCTTAATAGGCACACATTTTTCGTAGTACACTTTTTTGTTTATAATGAATAGAAATCTGAACTTTAAAATTTCGAAGATATACACACAAACATTGAATTTCTAAATGAGCTTTTGAAGTTCGTCGTACATGTATTACCTGGGCCCT
The DNA here is from genome assembly GCA_036346225.1 of Platerodrilus igneus. Classification (NCBI taxonomy): domain Eukaryota; kingdom Metazoa; phylum Arthropoda; class Insecta; order Coleoptera; family Lycidae; genus Platerodrilus; species Platerodrilus igneus. Next base: position 3,072,162 of record JARFIW010001125.1, read on the forward strand.
GTTTCATAAAACTCATTCACTAATAGTATTAGTAGTTATTTTATAATATTATTTAATATTATTACTGTTCTGCTTCATAAAAAAATTTGCCTAATAATAGTGGAATACTTAAAATGATTATCTATTTAATATTATTAGTGCTGAATGTAAACTGTCTCATAAACCAATGCAACTAATGAAACTTACTTATAATATTAGCATTTATTTCATTATCATGCTTAGTCTAATAATTAATTTTATTAGATCAAATAAACTTAACAGTTTAGAGAAAAATATATAAAAGACTTAATATTCTGTACAAAACAGAGTGTAAAACAAAATAAAATGGGAGATAGTGACATCAGCAGTGATGAAGAGCAGTTTAATGTTCATCGTCGAAGGATTTTTCGACCGAGAATAGCTTACAACTACATGGAAGATACATATGAGTTCAATGAGAGATTTTAGCTAGACCTTGAAACTTTTATGTCTGTGCTTAATAATATAAGCAATACATTGGAACATCAAACTGCAAGAAATTATTCACCGTCGTCAAAGCAACAACTTTGAATTGCTCTCCACCGGTTAGGAAGTGGTGCTCAGTACCATTGTGTAGGTGATATGCATGGAGTTTCAAAAGGGACAGTTTGTCGAGTTGTGCACAAAGTTGTCGCAGCTATAAATAATGTACTTCTTAAGGATGTGGCGAGGTGGCCAAGTGAATGAGCAGAAGAGGTGGTTAAATTTAGTGAGTTTGGAGATATGCCTTTGGTATGTGGGGTAATGGATGGAACGTTAATAGGAGTTTATGCTCCTATTGCATTTGAACCAGCTTTTGTAGATCGTTATCGAAAACATTCCTTAAACGTAATGCTTGTATATGGACCAAATTTACAACTTGATTATGTATGTGCAAATTGGCCTGGGAGGGTTAGTGATGCAGGAGTTTTGCTGTTAAGTGAATTATACAACAGACTGGAAGCAGGTTGGAGGCCTTTTGCTGGTGGAGTTTTACTGGGAGACTTTATTTACCCTGTAAAATCTTGATCGTTCCACCAGTAATTCAAAATATTAATGATCTATCTCAACAGAGACTTGGAAATCTCATTTAAAAACTCGGAGAGTTATTGAGTGTGCAATTTATGCTATTCGGTGATTAAAAGAAAAATTTTCTATTCTGAGTGGCTGTATGCGACTGAATCCCACATTTGCCTGTGAAATCATCGATACCTGCGTAAGTAGATATAATAGGTATGTTCTGGGCTACTTCGATCCTCACCGATCGATCCCTCCCACCCTTCCAACCAAGCCCCTACCCCTGTTTTTGATTGGTCAATGGCTCCGCCCAAGTCCCGCCCCCTGTTTTCTGATTGGTCGATGGTTCCGCCTAAGCCTCACCCCCTGTTTTCTAATTGGCCTGCAGCCCCGCCCCAACAACCTGATTGGTTGAAGACTCCGCCCACTTCCCTACCACTTTTCAAACGTCACCCCCCCACTCTGACGTTACATCGCATAACTCCGCCTCCTGACGTAGCAATTGTCACTTTTGACACATCCGCCATTTTCAAGTACGTCACAATTTTTACTCACCCTCTCAGAAAATATTTCCGGACCATTTAACGAAAGAGTCATTGTAGATAGAGGAAGTCGGTTCTGTATCCTACACCACCACCATCACCAAATAGTTTTATCGACTAATCAATGCATCTTTCGAGATAAACCTATCTTTTTTGGTATCAATTAATATTAGATTTTTCTCAACTACCCGAATCTCTAGGAATTTTTCAGAGAGCATGATCCCCCAGAGAGCTACCCCAATTTTAAGATTTTTTTTACCGCTAACATTCTGAATCAAATAGTTTTCTTCGACTAGCCATTGCATCTTTCGAGATAAACCTACCTTGTTTGGTATCAATTAATATTAGAGTTTCCACAGCTACCCGAATCTATAGGAATTTTTTAGATTGCGCCAATCCCCAGAGAGCTACTCTCATTTCTAGATTTTTTGCTGGTAGTAATTTTTTGGCCGTCCGCATAAATTTTTAACCATGCGGGACATCAAATTAGTCTAGAATTTTATGCAGCATCCGAATCTGCAAACAGATTTAAAATAGGACCACCCCTTACAAAGTTACACACTTATCTTCTAGCGTCACCGATCGATCCCCCACCCTGCCTAGCCCCGCCCTAACAAGCTGATTGGTCGATGGCTCAGCCCACCCCTGTTTTCTGATTGGTCGATGGGTTTGCCCAAGCCCCACCCCCTGTTTTCTGATTGGTCTGTAGCACCGCCCCAACCTAAGCATTACTATAAATCACGTATTGCCGATTAACGAAAATACTGTTATTTTAATTGACAATATAGAGAAGAAGCCTGTGATGTACAGGCTACCGTAAATGTTGTAATAGCAGCTTTTGTAACCGCTCAAGCTAGACTTAAACTGTACAGCTATCTTGATTAATTTACCGACAGGGTTTTTTACTACGACACAGACTCTATAATTTACGCTTCTAGACCAGGAAGATATGATGTTTCTACTGAAAAATTAATAGGCGATATGACAGATGAATTGGAGACGTACGGGCCTGGTAGTTACATTGATGAATTTGTGACTGGAGGTCAAAAATCAGAAAAACAGAGGAGTACAAAGTAGTGACAAGAACTGAGAGCAAAATGTACAAACCAAATTCTACAAAACGTAAATTTTTTTGATAACCACACTTCACAGCCATTTGGATATAAAAAACTTAAACACTAATCATAATTTGTGAATATTTGTGGAAATTTGCATTTTTATAAACATTTTATGCAACTTATGTATAATTGTAATTAGATAAATTAATATTAATATTAATAGGTATAATCGTATACAAGTATCATTTTGAGTCGAATGTATTTAAATCTTCCAGTTTAATAATTTCCACTTATAGAAAATGCGTTCACATGTAGTTACTTTATGCCCCACGTTCTCCACATGATAGTTTACTGACTGTATATTTCCTAAAGATTGTATTAATAAATGTACGTAAAGTTATCTGTATCGTATAACTACTGGAACAACATTATTTTCTGCAAAGTGTACTTTTATTTTTAAAATGTTGTACAATAATGACTATACATATGTAATTTCTGTTAGATTAAATAATAAAATATACGAGTACCGACCTGCAAGTGTATGTGTTTAAAACAGGTTTACCGCTCAGTTATCATCGAAACTGCAAGCCGGTGTTGGTAAACCGGTATCGATAGAACCGCTTTTAGTAACACCGGCGTATTGCTATGAAAGTTTTTATATGAGTCAAGGTCACATGATAATTTGAAACGGTTAGACAACTAATTTTTGCAAAGACAATTATATATATAATTTTCATATTTGTACAAAGTACCGGTTTAAGTTTTTTACTAATAACATGAAAACAGATAGAAATAGCCAAATTTTACAAGAATTATTATTTTCATATTTGACATCGATTGGCATAATTTTCATATTTGTACCTAGTGCAGTTTTGGTTTTTTGCTAATAGCATGAAAACGGTTAAAGATAGCTGAATTTTATAAGAACAATTATTTTCAAATTTGAGTATGACGCATTGACTGGGATAATTTTCATATTTGTACATAGTGCCGTTTTGGATTTTTGCTAATAGCATGAAAACGGTTAGAGATAGCTAAATTTTACAAGAACAATTATTTTCATATTTGACTATGACACATCGATTGATATAATTTTCATATTTGTACATAGTGCCGTTTTGGTTTTTTTGTTAATAACATGAAAACAGATAGAAATAGCCAAATTTTACAATAATAATCTATAGGAACACTGTGGCACGATTTAAATAAAATTAAATAAAAACCCTTAACCACAAAAAATCCTTTAACCACAAAAAATATTTAAATTACTAGATACGTATTTCGACCACTATGTGGTCATCATCAGTAGGGAAAAAAAAAAAAAAAATTAGCTGTATAATTTACTATATTGTTGCTTTAAACACCCGTTAAACTAGAAAATGTTAAATTGTTAAAAGCGGTACCAACGTTTTCCTCCTTAAATGCCTATGAATCAATTAAAATTGTTAAACATAAAGGACCCCTCTTAAACACCGATAAAGGGCCAATAGAGTCATCTGCTTTGCTTTCCCTATTGGTCAACAACCAATGAGAAAGCAAGATTAAACTGGTTCCGCTTCAGTAGATTTAGAATTAGTATAAATTAGGTAGATTTAAGTTATAATGTCACAATTCACTTGTTTGTTGTTGAGAACACCAGCCTGCGGGTGAGGAGAATATCCTCGATAGTGTTTAAAGCAACAATATAGTAAATTATACAGCTAATTTTTTTTTTTTTTTCCCTACTGATGATGACCACATAGTGGTCGAAATACGTATCAAATTTTACAAGAATAATTATTTTCATATTTGACTATGACACATCGATTGGTATAATTTTCATATTTGTACCTAGTGCCGTTTTGGTTTTTTGCTAATATCATGAAAACGGTTAAAGGTAGCTAAATTTTACAAGAACGCAGCCTGTTTTGCATACTCCATTGTAGCAGCGCTGTATCCTGCTGAGCATCACCCCCAACGTCTTAGCAAGTACTCCCATTACTCGAGCTGCTTAAATATGGGTGGTATAGAGTTTCCTATGGCCTTTGACAAGATTGCCAAGTTCGAGGCTTTCAACGATCTTAGTATTAACGTATTCGGAGTGGAAGGAAGGTCTATTGTTGGTCCTCTGCATTTTACTAAACGCAGGAGAGCTCGGTACGTTAACTTACTCTACATCCAGCACGAAGAAAAAGGTCATTTCTGTTGGATCAAAGATTTGGGACGTCTGGTTGGTAAACAGTTATCAAAAAAATGTTTACATAAATGAATCTGTGATAGCTGTTTAATCTTTTTTTCCAACTGAGGCAGCCCTAACCAGGCATACTGAGCAGGACTATAACCATGTCGTAACTCAAATGCCCGCCGTCTTCAACAACGTTTTGGTATTTTCGAGCCTCCAAAAACAAATGCAGATCCCATTCGTTATTTATGCCGACTTTTAGTCGCTCCTACAGCCGTACAGTTTTGCAACGCCCGACCCCTCCACATTATCTACAACTAAGAGAGGAAGCTAGACGTCTGGGTAAGATATTGAGGACGAATATACCCATGATTCCTTTAGATGCCTAGAATGAGCTTTTGTTCCACACTACCGAAGACTGTGGGATATGCAAGAAACCGCTTGGAACAGACCGCGTGCGGGATCATAATCACATGAAGGGGGGGGGGATACCGCTTCCCTGCAGACTCAAAGTGTAACATCCTTTATCGAGTTCCGCAGTTTATTCCAGTAGTGTTCAACAACCTTAGTGGATACGATGCTCATTTCATCATAAAAGAACTGGGGTATGATAACGAGAAGATTAGCGTTATACCGAACAATAAAGAACGGTTCATCTCGTTTTCGAAAACTGTACGGCTATACGATACAGAAGTGGTTTTAGACGAACAAGAAAAGACTGCCGACAAGTCCTGTGTCCAACTTCGGTTTATCGACTCTCTCCGATTTATGGCGTCCGGGTTGGATACACTGGCGAAGAATTTAGCTCAGGACCAGTTTGTGGAGCTCAGACGTCACTTCTCCGAGGACTCCAAGTTTCAAATGATTACCAAGAAAGGCGTGTTTCCATACACTTACATACAAAGTATGGAAGTATTGGAGAAAATAGCCCTACCACCACAGGCTGCCTTCTACAATGACCTCGCCTTTACATCCATTACCACCGACGAATACGAGAGGGCTCAATACCGGTTTCCCAACACCGGCTTGCAGTTTCGATGATAACTGAGCGGTAAACCTATTTTAAACACATACACTTGCAGATCGTTACTCGTATATTTTATTATTTAATCTTTTGTCATAATCGATCTACCACTGCCGATTCTACCAAAACAGGTTTTAGTGAAAACCGATTTTACCAAAATCCAGTGTTACCAAAAGCGGTTCTATCGATACCGGTTTACCAACACCGGTTTGCAGTTTCGATGATAACTAAGCGGTAAACCTGTTTTAAACACATACACTTGCAGATCGGTACTCGTATATTTTATTATTTAATCTAATAGAAATTACATATGTATAGTCATTATTGTACAACATTTTAAAATAAAAGTACACGTTGCAGAAAATAATGTTGTTCCAGTAGTTATACAATACAGATAACTGTACGCACATTTATTAATACAATCTTTAGGAAATATACAGTCAGTAAACTATCATGTGGAAAACGTGGGGCATAAAGTAACTACATGTGAACGCATTTTCTATAAGTGGAATTTATTAAACTGGAAGATTTAAATACATTCGAACCAAAAATAATACTTGTATACGATTACACCTATTAATATTAATTTCTAATTACAATTATACGTAATTGCATAAAATGTTTATAAAAATGCAAATTTCCACAAATATTCAAAAATTATGATGAGTTTTTAAGTTTTTTATATCCAAATGGCTGTGAACTGTGATTATCAAGAAATTTACGTTTTGTAGAATTTGGTTTGTACATTTTGCTCTCAGTTCTTCTCACTACTTCGTACTCTTCTGTTTTTCTTATTTTTGACCTCCAGTCACAAATTCATCAATGTAACTACCAGGCCCGTACGTCTCCAATTCATCTGTCATATCGCCTATTAATTTTCAAGTAGAAACATCATATTCTCCTGGTCTAGAAGCGTGAATTATAGAGTCTGTGTCGTAGTAAAGAACCCTGTCGGTAAGTTAATTAAATAGCTGTACAGTTTAAGTCTAGCTTGAGCGGTTACAAAAGCTGCTATTACAACATTTACGGTAGCCTGTACATCACAGGCTTCTTCTCTATATTGCCAATTAAAATAACAGTATTTTCGTTAATCGGCAATACGTGATTTATAGTAATGCTTAGACTTAGATTTGATAGCATTTGAAAAAACTCCTTTGGATTGCTAACAATATTTGTTTTAGGTTGATTTTCTCTTTGGCCTAGTTTTCCCCAAAACGAATTCAGTTTAAATTTAGTTAGTGATCGCAAACCAGGGTTGTATAGAATTTCAGCATACTCTATCCGAATACCTTTGTTGTTTAAAAAATCGCTAATATATTTATCCCTCTCTGGCTGTGAAGAACAACTTGCAGACCAACCCGAAGCCCGCTGCTTTATTTTTAGAAATTTGTCCATCATTTCTCGAGAAAGACCGCCAACTTTTTTAGCATACTTAATATGAATATAATTATCTTTAATAAATTTAAATATTTCCACCCGTTTTCAAGATATGGGATGAAGTCCAAAGGGGCACTAGATATCAAAATGGAGATTTCACTAATGGATTACTATGTGAAAATTAAAAGAAAATTGTCTTAGCTAAATTTAAATATTTACACCCGTTTTCAAGATATAGGATGAATTCCAAAAGGGCACTAGATATCAAAATGATGATTTCACTACTTGATGCGCCAGGCAAAATAATAAGATATAGAGCGAAATCCAAAAGGGCACTAGATATCAAAATAAAAATTTTACTAATTAATGCGCCCAGCAAAATAATAAAAAATTGTTTTACTAAATTTAATTATCTCTAACCGTTTTCAAGATATAGAGCGAAATCCAAAAGAGCACTAGATATCAAAATAAAAATTTCACTAATTAATGCGCCCAGCAAAATAATAAGAAAATTGTTTTACTAAATTTAATTATCTCTAACCGTTTTCAAGATATAGAGTGTTATCTAAAAGGGCACTAGATATCAAAATAAAAATTTCACTAATTGATGCACCTAGCAAAATAATAAGAAAATTGTTTTACTCCGCAAAGCTGATAAACATAATGAGTAATTCAATTGAGTCATAAAAATTGTCATAAGGTACGCCCCCCTTCCTCAACAACCGCCAACTGGTAGGCAGGGTGGGGCGATCGAAGTGTACCCGAAGGAGGAGGGTAGGGGGATCGATCAAATGAGGATCGAAATGTGCCGGAAGGAACAGGGTGGGGGATCAAAAATTGGTAGGGTAAATAGCGGAATCATCAACCAATCAGGTGATTTGGGTGATCTAAAAATCAGAGTAGCTCTCTGGGGAATGGCGTACTCTATAAAATTCCTATAGATTCGGGTAGCTGAGAAAACTCTAATATTAATTGATGCCAAACAAGGTAGGTTTATCGCGAAAGATGCAATGGCTAGTCGAAGAAAACTATTTGGTTCAGAATGTTAGCGGTAAAAAAATCTTAAAATTGGGGTAGCTCTCTGGGGGATGATGCTCTCTGAAAAATTCCTGGAGATTCGGGTAGTTGAAAAAAATCTAATATTAATTGATACTAAACAAGATAGGTTTATCTCGAAAGATGAAAATGGTTAGTCGTAGAAAACTATTTGGTGGTGGTGGTGGTGGAGGATACAGGACCAACTTCCTTTATCTACTATAATCCTTTCGTTAAATGGTCCGGAAATATTTTCTGAGGGGGTGAGTAAAAATTGTGACGTACTTGAAAATGGCGGATGTGTCAAAAGTGACAATTGCTACGTCAGGAGGCGGAGTTATGCGATGTGACGTTTAGTAAAGGTGGTGGGTTGACGTCTGAAAAGTGGTAGGAAAATAGGCGGAGTCTTCAACCAATCAGGTTGTTGGAGCTGGGCTACAGACCAACCAGAAAAACAGGGGGTGGGGGCTTGGGCGGAGCCATCGACCAATCAGAAAACAGGGGGTGGGGCTACAGACAAATCAGAAAACAGGGGGTGGGGCTTGGGCGGAGCCATCGACCAATCAGAAAACAGGGAGAGGGGGCTTGGGCGGAAGGGTGGGGGGATTGATCGGTGAGGATCGAAGTGGCCCAGAACATACCTATTATATCTACTTGCGTAGTGTTGTATAATCTTTCGAGGAGTAATTTACAATACTTTGCATTGCCTGATGAACCTGAAATACAGGTAGAAGGCTTACCAGAGATTACTATTATGGACGAAGATGAATTGCCTGCAGTCCAGGCTCAAGAAAAACTACATTTTTTACAGCCACTTTAATAGTTAAAAATGAAAGTATGTACTTTGCCTAATCTTAAACATACATTTACATATTTTGTGATGAAACAGCGTTTGCTTAAATGTCTATTCAATATGTTATTAAATAAAATGTTAATTTACAGTTGAATCATCTCGATCTAACATTACAATGTCCTCTTCGTTAGTTACTAAACAGTCGTCACCATTAATAAATACAACATTACTCATATCTGGTTGTTCTTCATCTTCTTGTTGGACAATATGACTAGTAAAGGGTGAACGCTGCACATTTAAGGATTGCTCCTTTTCCCATACTTCAAGTTCTAGCTTACGTACTTGAAGCTCGTCTTTTCTACTTCAGAGATTCAAGCATGAGAGTATCTTCACCACGGTATACAAGTATTTTTTTTTGTGAATTCTATATACATAAAATTGATACATCAACTTCGTTACTACTATCTATAATTTTATTACTCTAATAACTAACATTCGCATCCGTTTTTGATTACTAGTACTAAATCAAAACATACCTCAGGGGTTAGTGACTTTATCCTCTTGCGTGACCAATTGTTGCTTACATATTCCATCATTTACATTATCATTTACATTTTCATTAAAAGTATTCACTAAACTCTCACCAGGTTCAATAGGTTTTTGAACAACAGCTGCCGTAGACACTCCAAACGAATCCTAATTTTATTAACGACTTTTATTAAACAGACCCCTGAAGTCATACCTATTCATATAAATTGTGGATATCATAATAATAAAACATGTTTGAACTTTTTTTTAATTAACACAAACAATTACAAAAAAGTAAATTAAAAATAATTTACAAAGAAAATTCAGAAATATATCGATTATCTGTACATCACTATCATTAGGTCTTCAGTCCTGAAACTGGTTAGACGCGTACCCTCATTGTTACCTATTCGCTGATGTTTGCGACCCATTAAAAGAAGGTGGAACTCTGCAGGGGATATTGTCTAAGAGTAAGAAATTGTTGTATTTGTGTATATCTCATATGGATAAAAAAAGGTTAATTTACAAGTATTTATCTAGTGCGATGCAAAAATAAATGATTGCCTTAATGGAAGGAGCATAAAGATCTTATATACCCAGAAGATTTTTGCCTAATCGAATTAATAATAACAAAAATATGGTGAGTTAAAGGCACCATAAATTATAGGTTGTACATTTTAAAATTAACTAATAAAAAGTAAATTTTACATTTTTAAATTGTCTTTTTTGTCATTAATCCAATTCGGTTGAAATTTTCTGGGACGATACAAATTTTAATGTATGCAAGATATAAGAATTATGAAAAAATAGCACTAATCATTAAAATCATAAGTATTACTTGATCTTTAAGTTACAGATATATCCACATAAGAGCAGGGAATAACTTCCTTTGGAAAAATTTAGGGATGGACACGAACCGAACAGGTTCGAGGTTTGGTTCGAGGTTCGGTTCGATTTTTTCGAACCGAACCGAACCGGACATTTTATTTTCGAACCGAACCTCGAACCGGACCGGCAAATTTTTCGAACCGAACCGAACCTAGCTCAAGGTTCGGTTCGGTTCGGTTCGAAAAGTTCGATTTTTTAAATAAAAATTAAGTTTAAAAATTTAATTTTCACTAAGAACATGTTAATCTTAATATCTGCCAAATGCACATCTTAAAAATCTTTAGTTGCAAGCATATAAGAAATAAAACGATTTTCTAATGTATATGGTCATCGAGTTTTAAGCCAATAGGTAAAAAATGTAATGGGTATTAGTGCTGCACATCTAATAAATTTTGTCATCGAGGCATGCTTGTAAATAAGAAAATTCTAGATTAGTTCATTTGTTTAATGCTCCTTATTTCAAATTGTTGCTTTTTTATAACCAGTATTACATATTAAAAAACTCGAAATTATTTTGAAAATTTGGTTTTAAAAACAAGCGTATTTTATTTAATGAACAGAAATAGTGTCGCAAAATCATCTTAAGCATATACAAGCCGACGTCACGGTCTAGAGACTACAGAAGTTTTCAGAATAAACGAAACAATTTAATTCTTAATTAAGTATGTATTACTAATCCATCATTTTGAATTTTTTACTTTTGTATGAAAACGAGCTCTTATTAATATTAAAAAAGGTAACCCTGCAGCAAAAATAATCTTCTTTTCTTTTGTACATAATCGCTCAACACATGGTGTTACAAAACGGATAGTACCACAATATTTACTGTTTATTTAGTGTGGCCATTACCACCTACGTCTTTAGGAGTAGCCGATACTCCAGAAGAATGACCCCGAACTTTCTTTCAAAACCAAGGGTTGAAGTTTATGACTCATGGCGGCATAAACTTTTAAATCAATGCCAACATAAAATAACACAGTATAATGCAAATAATAAGCAGATGTAATGTTATATTTTATTATGAAAAACGTAAAGGCTGTTTGAGGTAGATTTACAATTCTTTCCGAGAACCATCTGATATTGTCTTTTAAAAGAAATAATACTTAAATAGATTTACAACATTTTTCCTTAGAATATGGGTTATATGGATATTTCTAATGGCTATACAAGGTTTCAGTTTTATTTTTATTGCTGTTGTATTTGTCCGTTTTGACCGACCAATCGCACTTTAATAGATGCATGACACATGTTTCAAATCTGGCCGTGCAAGATTTATTCCGTACATTGAGCTTAAGCCCTAAACGAACTGATGAAAAGAAATTGAAGATGAAGATGAATGTAGCAGTGATAGTGATGAAGACAAATTTAATAGTAAAGCCAAACTCAATTGTATTGAGAGAATTCGAATAGTCTTTAAGAAAATTAGAAGATCCGAGCTATTGAGACACCGAATTAAAAGCGCTTGTTAGGCTGTCGGTGTGTCTACAGAGCTTTCACCAATTCTAGATTCTCCTACACGGTGGAATTCCACTTATAATATGTTAAATATAGCTTTTAAGTTAAAGCGAGGACTACTATGTTTGTGCAAAAATGATCATACTCTAAAGAATTGAAAACTTAATAAAAGTAAGTGGTTAATCTTAGAACACACGTGTAATTTTTTAAAAATGTTTAACAGAGTAACTGATAAGTTAGGAGGAGACAGGTACGTTTACTTACCCTCCGTAGTAGTTTGTATTAATATTTTATTGAATAAAATAGAAGAAGAGATAAGAAAATTAGATGAAAAAGCAAATAGAACTACAGTCGATGAGCAGTTGTTGATAGCATACCAGGGTTCAAAAAATAAAATATTAAAACATTATCGTCTTACCAATTGGCTATATTGTGCTGAACTAGTGCTCGACTCTATACACAAAATAGAGCTCTTTGACCACACTAGTTGTGGAAAGTACTTAAAAGTGTAATCGCTGAACTTCTTCAAAAACCTCTATGAAGAATATACAAAACAAGGGCCAAACCTGCACCCTCCTTTGCCCGAATCTTCTGAAGATTCAGAAGACGATTTTAGTGTCTCTAAACTGTACAAATCCAAAAGAATAAGGGAAGACAAGGCCGACGAATTAGCAATATATTTAGTAGTACCGCGTTGCAATGGTGATAAAAATATTTTAAAGTGGTGGCAAATTAACAAAAAAAGGTTTCGGATACTGAGTAGTATGGCAAACGATTTATATAGTGTGACAGCAACCTCAATCCCTTCTGAAATACTGTTCTAAAAAGCAGGTTTGGTTATAAGGAAGCAGAGGAATAAACTTAATCATGAATCAGCTAAAAATCTACACTGCCTTAATTCTTGGGTAGGAAAATTATTTCCCAGCTTAAACACTATAACTATAAATAAGTAACTGCCATCATATTAGAGTTAGTTGTATTATTATGCACTATAGATTATACATTACTAAAATTATATAATATATATATATATATATATATTGTTGTAGATTCAAAGGGGTAAATAGGCAGATACAATAAAATTTCAACAACCCTGTATATAGAAAAGAACAAATTATTTACGCGCAAAATTAATTTAATTTATTTAGGGAAAACGGACCAGTATTAACGTATTTTTATATATAATAATTGGAATGTTAGGATTACATAAAGAAAAACCAGTTTTAAAGCAAATAGAAGTTCCAGGATACGCATAATTAACCAAAAGTTATTTTAATTCAACACGTATAAGCAAAAGGGAACGTGCTGCTTAACAAAATCAATAATTCCAAGGCAAATGTATTCGTTTTATACAGATACCAAGAAGCAGAAAGTCCAAGAAGTTGTTATGTTCAAACGTTCGATAATTAACAGAAACACCTGCGTTTTAAAAGGTTACGTTCGACGAAGTCGAGCGTGTGTTAAGATAGGATTTCATAGAAAATATTTCTAACCGTCAGTTTGGATAAACAACTATGGTAAGAAACATCTTAAGGAGCGAGGGAAATGCACGATCGGTTATATACAACACATAGAGACAGATATAAAAGCGTTGGGATTGAAAAGCGCGTACTATATACACGTGGAGTTGAGATAAGATGTCAACAATATCGATTTTCTGTAACTTAGGCGGGGTTTGTGACGACAGAAAACTCTAATTGGGCGAAAGTCAACAGTATTAAAAACAAGTGCACACGCGAAGGTTGTAAACGAATTCGAAGTATACAACAAGCACGGCGGGAAAAATTTTCAGAATCAACCGACGGTTATGCTAAAAATTTGTAGAAACGGTTTTTGAAAATAAGTTTTTCGTTGGAAGCGCGTCCAACAGGGGATTTTGGAAGCATATAAATACCAGTGCTTTAATATTCAAGTTCTCTTTTCTTTAAGTCGATAAAAGTGCTGAATACCGATTCAGAATACAATAATAAAGCTTGTGTGAGTATTTTATGTAATATTACCGTAAATATAGTGGTTGCTAGTATAAAACAGTAGTATGGGACCTCTAATTATTGACGTGAAGTACGAGTAGTGTATTAAATTAATAAAGGCCGGCTACTACCAAGCAAAAATCAATAAATGGAAGCATGTTGTATGGGGTAAGCACCACAAGTAATCGAGTTTGTATGCATGATATGGAGTGGTACTGTGAGACGAGGCGCATAGCTTACAGAGGTAGCAGATGGTAGAGGCCTGGGGATTCGCTGAGCAGCACAGCATATCAAGACAACGCGGAGGGGGTGTTCTGGCACTCATCTCCGACGGAAAGGAAGCCTGAAGAATCTCCAGGTGATTTATTTAAAATTTCTGATGCTTTATAAACATTTGTGAAATTTTTTGATGTGCGGTTGATATTTTTTGGTGGCATATTTATGGTCCTAGAGACTTATTGTAAAAGATACATGTACTGGACAATTTATTGATGTTAAATATTGAAAAAGGGTGTAGATAGAACATCTAAAATTTTAGTCAGAATAAAATTTTGAATTGTAAAGGGTAAACGGGCCTGTAATTTTTGGTTTTAATTTATGCAAGGTTTAAAAGGCATATACAAACTAAACTGGGTTATTATGAGCACACCATACTCCAGTGTGAAATCAATTTAGGGTAACATGTGGGGGTCCATCTACTCATATCTCATTGAAATTGTTTAAAATTTATTAGAAAAATCAAAGACTTTAAAACATACCATAATTGGAGTTTTATAATTATTGTATCTAACTGTTTTTAACACATGTAAATAAATGGTTGTATGTTTGTGGTATTATTTGGTAGTTTTATTGAATGATGTGCGAGTGTGAAAGAGATATGTCCGTAAATTTAGGTATTCGAGAAGAGGCACAGCTGAGCTAGCCAGGGAAGTTGAAGGAATTTGAAGGAGAAATACAAGGGTCAGAAATTTATAAAAATTTTATTTTGTTTTTCGAAAAGTTTTATGACGGCCCAGTGAAGGATCGATGTTAAAACCTTAGTCCTCGTCTTCCACGGCAATATATATATATATATATATATATATATATATATATTACTCATATTTAGACCAGGGTAGAAAATTAAATAATCACATCAAATAATTTATATTACCGTGTAGAAGCTTTGGGAAAAGGTACGCGTTATTAAAAAACCGTGAAGCATAAAAATTCATTCGTTTCATTAAAAATAAGGGAGTTAAATTATGTACAAGACGCTTGCTATAAAAAAAAAAGGAAGGAAGCAGTATTAAAAAGCTCTACGTGTAAGTTAATTATTCCTAGTAAAGAAACAAATAGAAATTACGTGCAAAATTTATATTAATTAACTCAATTTTAAGTAACCGGTATTAAACAAAGTGTACACATAATAATTAATATTTAATTTGTATTCGCTAAAAATGAAAGGGTAGAAGTCAATTTTAGTTGGAGTTAATTAAACCATTATTAATAATAAGCATAAAAGCCTGTGAAAATCCAAGATTAAAATACCATGAAATAAAGCTCTGAGAATTAATAGTACGATTGAACACCTGCGTAGTTTAAAAGTCACGTGCGGCGAAAATTTTGCAGATAACAAATGGTTTCAGAGAATGTTGGAGAAACCGTCGCTTATAGTAACGGGAAGGTTAGATACGGGGTTATTTAACCCAGATAACAGTCCATGTGGACTGAAATAATCGATAGTAAGGAATATCAATTTGCACCACTAAGAACAGGTTAGATAGAGACAGATAATATGCGCGAGACCGAGACACATATAGTAAAAGGCGTGAGTGGAGCAACGTCATTGGGTTGCGATTGGTTGAAAATAAAAGGCAAAATTGAGAGGTAAAAATAACATTTCTGTATAAAATTTAATTAGTTATTTCCAGACGTTGCGAGCCGTGTCGAAATTTCTGATTTTTAACTGGGGTGAGTGCAAATTTCGTAAAAATCGCATGCCGGGCTGCAGAATGGGAACATAGCATGCAAAATTCTTTAGAATTGTCCGTTTTGGGGACTAGACCGACAGACAGGCTAACCTCTATATATACCCAGGTGAATATGAACAAGCTCTCTTACATCTGCGACTTGATTCAATGCGTTAAACAGTGCTTTTTAGTTTTCCGAGTTTGATAGAATAATTTAAAGTTTGCTCGTATATTTTGGTGATTTAAAACAGTTTGTTCTTTACGTGCTACAATGAATGTACTTTAGTGCACTTAGAAAAGAAGATACAAGGTAATAAAGTTTAGTATCACTGTACCAATTAGTCAAATTTGCAACGACAAATGAATACACAAAAGTAGGCAGTTTTGGCGTATATTGGTGAAAGAAGTATGAATTTCTTTGTTATTTTCGGGGTATTAATAATTAAATGATTCGTAAACGTGTCTGGATCCACAAGACAAGCTTCAGATATACACAAATGAGTTCCGGAAAAGCACTGAAACTACTTTAGATGAATGGTGGTGGAGAAAATTTTAAAAGCGTTGAGAATCAGAAGCCGTAAATATAACCCAGTTGGAATGGTGTGATTAACAAAAGGGACGATGTACATTGAAGCTACGAGTGCAGTAACCTTCAGGTAAATTATACTATTTTGTTTGAACTTTGATATTTTGGTGTGTGTTGAATAACTTTATAATTGATTTACTCAAAATGGACAGTAGTGAAATTGTACTAACAATAAAATTTTAATTTTAAGGTGAAATTTGCTTGTTTAAGTAGAAAGGAGTATTTAGTATTGATGTTCTGGATTATGATGAAAATTTGGGTATGTCTTTGAGCTCAATTAGACGAACCTGGTTAATTAACGTAAAGGGGTGGTAGATGCTCCCTTTGTACTTAGACTCCGGTCTGCATATATTGTTAGATTAATTAGTAGGCATCCTACAAGGACTTTAATTCTGGATGCACATTAAAATGATAACAGATTTAATCTTGAAATTTTCTGATACTGAAATTTATGCTGAATTTTAATTTTGAAATGTTAATGTATTATGAATATTGATGTAAATAGAGTTAACGTTGATGTTTGTGGTAGGAATGTGTTTGTTTTTTTTATGATTGAGGATGTAAGTTATCTAGAGGAGCAGCCGAGGCGATTAACAGAAGAAAGTCAATGGACCAACATAGTTAAGGTAATGAATAGCTTTTTGTAGGATTCACAGCATTCTTGACGCCCAATTCGTGAGGCTCGATGCTAATACAGGGAAACACAGCATTCTTTGACGCCCAATCTGAGGGGCTCGATTCGAAAACCGTAGTTCCCGGATTTTGGTGGATTCACAGCAATATATATATAAGTAATAAAGTGAAGCAATACAATGATTTTAAATAAAAAGTCAAGGTAAGTATAGAATTTTACAAATATGTATGAACCTTCTTCAATGTTTTTATACTAAGTATTTAAGACGACTTTTGTAAGAATTTATTTACGAATTGTTATATAAGCACAGTTTCTTTATTCCTTTATTGTACGAAGTGCATAAAATTCCCTTATCGTTTAATTTTTAATTATAAAGATAAACTGACAATCAGCTTTTTGTTTATACTGTATCAGAAATCAGTAACACTTTTTTGTCTTGATACTCTTTTTATACTAACTAAAATAAAAGTAATCGCAAAGATTGTGTGATATCGTTCTTGTTCAGTAAAATGACATTAGTAAAAATTATCAATTATTAACACATTTTAAAGTTTGGAGGTGGATTTCACTATTAACCTAATTGTAATTACGCTTCGTTAAAGATAGTACGTATTGAAAAATCAAACTTGGACAAATAGTATTCATATGATTTATGCTACTAAAATTTAAAGCAAATTAATGTTGGGTTTGAAAGTAGCAACTACTAAATATAAAAACTACATTATACATTTAAATTGTTGTAGTTGAACGCACCAGTTGTTTGAAAGATCAAAATGTCGAACCAGTTCGGTTCGGTTCGAGGTTCGGTTCGTTTTTTTCGAACTGAACCGAACCGAACCGGAATATATTTTTTCGAACCGAACCTCGAACCGAACCGGACTAAAAAGTTTTCGAACCGAACCGAACCTAGGGCAAGGTTCGGTTCGGTTCGGTTTGAATCCATTACTAGAAAAATCATTTTGAAACCTTCTTTAGTATTAATTGTAATATCTGAAAGACAACATAATAAGATAGATGTAAAAACAGAGAACATGTTAGTTGTTACCAGATAGAATTACTATTTTTTTTGGTGGTTCATGTTCAAATTGATCCGGTAGTACTTTTCTTTTATCAAAAATTAACTGCCTTACTTAATAGTCTTTTGCGAACTTTAGAGGTTTTCGAGAAATATTTTTCTAGAAAATGTTTCTCGCATAGTTTATAATTTTTATACAGCTTGTCTGAATCCATGATAGACCAGATAGGTTAGACAAGGACACATGTCTAGTCTTAAATGTAGCAAAGCATTTCTAAACACAGAAGAATTAGCACACGTAGTAAACAACTTTATTGTTGAACTAAACATTAATACAAATAAACTGAATCGTGTAATTAATGTAGGAGCCGACACAGGCTAGTTATATACACATATAATAAACGATACATACGTTATTACATAAATAATAACCGATCGCATTCACAGCGAAAACGAGTAACCAACATCGCGGTAACACGTCTTGCACTCAACTGACTGAAAGGGTGGTTCGGGTGTACCGCATACATAACGACACGACACATCAGTGTCGTGGACGGGTTTATATCTAACAATCTATCGCCGGTAAATCTTTCCGATTACATTCTGCTAACCATTCCTCACATCTGTGGAGATAGAAATATTGTAATAAAGAACTAAAAGTGCAGCTTATCCAGGAAAATAAGTGCTATATGCACAGATTATCTTATATCAATAGTAAATTTGTGTAAGAACTCACCTTGCTCGATTAATTATTGGGAAACAAAACAGAGATATTGTTTCAAGATTTAGTGGAATACCCTCTGAAAGCACAAAACGTGCCACCTTGTAACGTATTTTTTTTCTAGTTACACTTCGTTCTTTAATATAAAATAAAACAGCAATAATATAAAATATATAATCTATAAATTTCCGTTCAGTAAAATTAATACATAAAATTAATAATAGCATATAGACTCCTTTACCTTAGTGGTCTAAGATTCGTTACTAAGCTCCGTCGAGTTGTCAATTTGATCACTTTGCTATCAACGTTTGAAGGGACAAGCTGCGATAAGCGGCGTAGTAAAGTCAAGACGGTCGTGTCTAAACACGTGGCCTGTAACACAGTCCGAAAAAAGAACGATAATTGATTGAATCTTCGTGTCTGGAGGTTGAACCTAGCAACTTTAGCGTGATGATATTCTTGTATAAGTTCCACCTAGAGCAGTTCAGTTGATCCCTGCAGGCCTAAAAAGATGAAAGCTCCCCCTCATCATTAATACAGTTGGTATAAAATTATTTAAATAAATTTTATTAACATTTTCCCTATAGTGCAATATCAGATATGCTAATATTTTATACAATATGATATATGGTAATATCATATTATGCAGTTTCATATAATTCAACATAATAAATAAGTAATATCGAATAAGCAAATCTTGGATCTAGAAAATTTGTTGGAGTACTAAATTTAATATGATGTAAAATCAAAGCAGATGTTAGTTTCGTTAAATAATGGTTGTATTCAGAAGAGTTCTCGCAATTCCAGTAATAAATTTCGTAAGTATTCACGTGGTTTCTATTTGTGCATCGCAGAAAACCGATGGTTATGGAACTTTCGACAGCTGAGGCTATAGTCCGATTTCTTTCGTTCACAGCAGTATTTCTACACGTGAGTGTTTTTTAGCATTTAATCACTTTGAATATTAATTAAGTTGCAATAATAAAAGATTAAATTGAATTTTTGTAACGTAAAAATCGTTTAAGGAAAGAAAGAATTAAATAACAAATTTATTGTTTGTCAGAATGTTTGCACATACAGATAAAATTAACTAAGCTAAAAAGTTGTGAGTGACATATTATGTCAGATATAAAAAACATAGATTTAGTTGTCCTATTTAGACCTCACATGTCAACTTACGTTAATTTAAAAATATGTTTAAATATTATGAGGTCATGAACTTTGATTTTTAGTCAACATGTGGAATTCGTCTAATAACTGTTAAGTAAAAGTAACTTTAGGTTGATACATGCTAGTTTATCAGCACTTAGGTAATTAAATTTCATTGTTAAGGTCGAAGTAGTACTACTATGGCTTGGAGAAATTGTAATATGAATAATTAAGAAAACTCAAATCCTTACATTTAAATTATTAAGAAAGATCCATTTAGAGATCTTTATGTTGTCGAATACAAATCCTTATTAGCATATTTCTGTTCCATAAAAATTATTAATTGAAAAAATTATAGTGAAACAAATTGAAAATATTATAGTAAAACGAATCCTGAAATTTAATCAAATAGAATCTATTTTTTTTGCATGACTTTTTATTATTTAAAATCAGGTAAAAATTGCAAGTCATCCCTGGTCAGAAATTGTGTGTAATGGAAACAAATGCCCTGGGTGTATATTTTTGAAACCTAAAGTCTATTATTTTATTTTTGGTAAATATTTTTGAGGACACAAATGGTGTCCATGTTGTACATTTGTTTGTTCACAGGTCAAGCCGAGACATCTGTATGACATATGGTGTTTGAGGTTTTGGTAAGTGTGTTTAAAAGAGTGAAATTCAGGTTTTATGGCTATGTTAGTGGTATTGATATAAGGTTTCCGCATTCCCCTAATACAAGAACAGTTAAATTTTGTTGGTTGTTGTATTGAAAAATACGGTGGCGCTCATTATTTATATGTTTGGTCGTTTGACAACCCATGACCCCAGCTCATGATCTACCCAGAGCTAACACTCTACTAGCCGTTTATGTCTAAAGAGCTCTTCTTTTCCTCAAGCCGTTTTCCACCCAACTTTACCCTGGGCTTTCATTGATAATAAGAAATTCTCGACCTTGTGATATCAGGTTAGGATTTAGGAAATATAAAGGTGTAATTTATTAGCTGATATTCACGAGGGTAAAATAAAATTTAAAAACAATTTAAAAAATTATTATTACAACCTTTTTCATTTTTTCCATCCATATTGATTGTTGAACGCTAAATAAACAATACTTACAACCATACGAATCTTCCAAATAAAAAGTTAGGTTAACGACAAGAAAATTTTAGGTTGATTAGAAAACCACTTATTTGGAGTATGCGCAAAGCAAAAACAATTAAGCGGGAAACGCTAGCCTTCGCATCTGTAAGAGGTGGATAATCTGTGACGTAGCAGTCATTTTAATAGATGTCCTTGAAAGTATTTCATAGGATTGATAAACCACGGTATCGTTTTAGAATAAACAGACAAGTTTAAATTTACAAATGTAATAGTGAAGCGCTTGAAACTATTTTACGATTATTCTATTGGTATAATTATAGGAAGTTACCTCTTGTTCGGTCTTTTTATTATTTTGTTAAATTTAATTTGAAGACGACCCGCTTTCTATATCCTATTAATGTAGTCAATGGAAATACACATGCTAAATATAACATCCCTTAATCACGAAGTTTATGCGTGATCAGTTTTAACAGGTGGAAACTTGTTATGTTCTCCATGCACCCCAAATAGAGTGTAAGAATATAGTCGATGTTATTCGTTCGAATCGTTAAGACGTTGTTGTGAACGTTACTTGGAGCAACATACAATTCGATGTGTTTCTCGAAGATCTTTTTATAGTTCGTTATATAGAAGATTAATTATTCTGTAGTAATCGGCATAAAGGGTTGTGGTTACACAAATGTTATGGCCATAACAGTGCGAACTTTGTGAAATGATAATTAATTAACTTGTCGTTCAATGGATATTTCATATAGTCTTGCAGAGGAAGCACTACTACACTACTAAATACAATCCACTAATTCGTCGTGCATTCAATTCGTTGTACCAGCAGAATTCGTCGTCATTAGTACTTCAAGATATGTAAATTGCTATATTCTAGCTACAACCTCAAAGATACTTTCACCTCTCCTTATTCCAAGGACCACCCCCACACATGTGATGACTTGCCTTTATGTAAAGCACTAGATGATCCGAGCAGACCGATCCGTCATCTTAGATCTCAAACTAGACGGCAAATTTAAATGGTGATACATAATTTCGAGTTTTCCCACAGACCACTTGCTGTTACTAAAGCAAATAAATGTTTTTCGATTATTGTTTCGTATTAATTAAACTCAAACTATAGTGGAATAAAGTTGTGCAGTGCCCTTGCGCTTCTTATAGAGTAAACACGTGCGAAAGTGGTTTGTTACGTTTATCGATGACTCTTCATTTGACCTAGTACCGGAACGGTTGTGCGGGACAAGCTATACAAACAATAAAGTATAGTGCTTGTAACAGTGCATTCAACTGACTCCCCCGGAGGCATTGCAGCAACATTGAAGAGGAACACACACCAAGCACAATATTGGTGAGTGAAATTATGCATTCTGTTTGTTTTTACATGAATTCAATTTTCGCATTTAAAGCTCCCGTTTTGTTATACTTTCGCAATACAGTCCATTAAAATTAATAAGACGCGCCAGCACATTTTTCAAGTTAATTAATTACATTTTTGGTCCTTCTTCGCGTGATAGAACTGTCCATGGTTAATAAATTAATTCATTTCGTTATAGCTTGTATGTATGTAAAACTTCGATTAGCAAATATTCGCATCATATTTGTATTTACTTATATATAAAAAATTTGATACACAAGTCTATTAATTAGAGATCATTATTTGATTATAGATATATTACGATTTAGCAATAATTTAGTTAGAGAGCATGGGATATATGACAAGCAGAGATAGGAAAAAAGAGGTGGATGTAGACCTAGATTAGATAGTGATAGATGCAGACTGCAAATTTCGGGGAAATCTGTAGGTTAGTTCAGAATAGGAAACAATGACAGTACGCGTCTAACCAGTTTTAGGACTGAAGACCCAATGATGATGATGACTAAAAATTATAACAATCTTTTAACAGTTATGCTTTTTTTGAATAATTGCATACTTCAACAACAGAATTCAAAGTTGGTTCATTTAAAGCCTTTATCCTTATAAATTGTTTTAGTTGTTGGAAATGCTTTAAAAACATGACATATTCAATCCAGTTGCATACTAATAATCAAAAGTAAAATGATCACCACAAATTTTAGGGTGATTTGAAAGTGTTAAATCCTTCGTTTGCATTGTACATAACATAACTTTAGGCTTTGTAGATGGTTTCAGGGAATTCTAAAAGATTATTTTAAAGGGATATATATTAATTATTCAAAGTTAATGAGAATTTTACTTACAAATGAAATTGTAATTTTGTTCCTTTTCTTTTTCGATTTGTGTAATCAAAACGTTTAAATTATAATGCCAATATTACAACCTCTTTAATAACTGTGGTTATTATTCCGTGTCTGGTATAATATTCTAATGGTCATAAAATTAATAGCATTAGAAATACTCAACTATATTTAAAATATGTTCAGTGGTAAAAATATAGAAGTAAATAAAATATATTGTTAATTAATGACTTTAATCTGCAATATTGTTGATGGAAATTTATCCTAAAAAATACTTTTTAAAAAGGAACAAATCACATTCGTCATCTGCTATTAAATATTTTCAATCTCTGTATTCTACCGATGGCGCTATTATAGTCATGTGGCAATAGGATGTTGGTAGTGGCAACGTCGCTACGATTGACGTCACAAATGGTAATGACGCCGGTCTATTTACAAATTGCAGACTATAAATCTTATTATTTTTAATTAAATAACTACATTTTGAAAGTTTTTCTTAATTTGGCTAATTGCTATTTTTAACAATAGGTTACTCAGTATGCAAATAATTCATGTTTGAAATAGTTTTAAACAAAATTCAAAAACATGCACCAATGTTTCAATCGTGTGTTTTAAACTTTGCTACAACTGCTTCTCACCGATTTGTTTCATGTACAAAAGTTCATAGGCTTCACAGTAAATAAGTTCTGTAGGAAAATAGTTTATCCCGAGTTAATTCACCCATATTGTAAAATACATTATGCCACAAATACACCATGTTACAAAATTAATGTTTTCTTTTTGCTCAGTAGGGTATTTGAAATGGTACTTTTCTGTTAAGGGGGTTTTAATATATTTACATCAATTTTTAGATACGTGCGGGTGTTGGCTATTTAGAACTACCATTCTTTTGCAGCCACACAACTTACGTACAATCTTATGACGAGTAACCGTCGTAGTTTACTTTACTATCTCCATCACCATGTTTACGAACATGAATTTTTAATGAAAGCTTACACGGTGCCGTATAATTACAAATATTACAACGAAACGTGTTTTCTTCGATGTACGCAAAAATCTCCTTCCTACTGCCAATTTGTTCCATGTGGCTAAACATATGAAACCGTAAACTAATCAGGGAACTTGCAGAATAGTTGCACAAACTGCACGCAAACGGTTTTTCACCAGTATGTAACATTAGATGACGTTGAAGGTGTGATTCCTTTGTTGTATTGTAGGAACATACACAACATTGAAACAGGTCTTGAACATTGTGAAGATTAATGTGACGTTCCAGATTGTGTTTTTGGTTTGTAGAATATTTACAGGAATGACACAAGAAAGACTCTTCCATTTCTTTCTTTGTGAAAACGTCAGAATGTCAGACGCAATTGACAGCCGCTGTATCTCTCGTGCATGAAACGGTCCTATACATTAACGAAGTGAGAAAATTGTTATTCATCGATGAACGAATAGAGCTATTTGTTTGAAATGTATATATAACAACCATTATCAATTTCTTCTAATTTTAAATTATGTCTTCTTTGATATGCACTAAAAATTATTTCAATTGAATTATATTAAAGAATAGCTACAGAAATTAAAAATTGAAATGGATAGTAGAGATCAACGAAGTTTGATAGCCAGACGAGATGGAACGTTTGGAGTCGAAACTTTAGGGTAATTAATACAGAATCAGAAGAAGGACATTCGAGTGGTAGATCACTGTGTAAAAAACTAATTGCAAAAGAACGAAAGAGTACTCATGGTTAGATTAGAATCTAAACCGATAAATACAGTAATAATACAAGTAACAATATAAGTATATAGACCACAGTGTGGAAGAAGTAGAAGCGATCTACAAAGATATCAAAGATATACTAAGATACGTAAAAGGACATGAAAATTTAATAATTACGGGGGATTTTAATGCAGTGGTAGGTGAGGGTAGGTAAGGAGCGATAGTAGGTTTTTTTGTTTTAAGCACGCGAAACGACAGGAGAAACAGGTTGGTAGAATTTTCCGACAAAAACAATCTAACCATCACACGTTATTTCAACATTATGCTAGAAGACGGTACATCTGGAAGATGTCAGGAGATATAGAAAGATATCAAATAGATTACATTCTTGTTAGACAACGATTTAAGAATCAAGCAAGAAACTAGAGAAGCTACCCAGAAGCGGACAGAGACACTGACCACAACATTGTAATTATGAAGTCCGCTCTTAAATTAAAAAAGTTAACAAAAAGGGAGCGGAAAAAGACACTTTGACTTTGAGAAACTAAACTCACGTGTGATGAAATAAAAGGAGGAGTTTGCGACTGTTTTCTTTCAATTATTATGTTACTGATTGTCACTGTCATATTATATAAGCTTGTCCTTTAGTTTAATAAAGCTTATATTTGCGGGTTTATGTTTACTACATCAATAAGGATTTGAAAAGAAGTCAAATAAATTGCTGAAAAATATCGGAAAAATTGCTGATACTAAAGAAGTAGAAACAGAATGAAATAACATTAAATCCGGTTTAGACATAGCGGCCAGAGATATTCTGGGGTATACACAAAAAGAAAAAAAGAAACCATGGATAACAAAGGATATCCTGAATTTAATAGAAGAAAGACGAAACAGGAAAACAGAGACTCAAAGCCATAAGATGGGAAATTTTTCGCAAATGCAAGAAAGTTAAAGAACAATTGATTTATGAAAAGTGCAAAGAGGTACTACCTAAGATGGAAATATGAAAGACAGTATATGAAGTATACAAACTAATTAAAATGAATTTTAGAGGTATAAAACCGTATAGCAAAATACGCGGGAAGAGACGGCATTATAAAAAATGTAAAGAAAGTGGATAAATGGCAAGAATATATAAGAAATTTATATGCAATAGAGGAACTAACAGCACTAGAACAGAAGTCAGACATTGCAGAGGATTACTTGGGATATCCTATGCTTAGATATGAGTTGCAACTAGCATTGAAGGTCTGAAAAATGGTAAGGCGCTAGGTACAGATAAAGTGCAAGCAGAAACGCTAATAGCTGCTGGACAAGCAGTAACAGAACGTCTCTTCCAAAGATTTCAAACGTAACATTATGGTCACTATACCAAACAAGAGAGGCTCGGATGGACGTGAAAATAATCGAACAGTAAGTTTAAGAGCACATATGTCAAAAATATTAACTAAAATTGTACAAAAACAAATGGAAAAATGAGTAAAGAAATACTAGGAGCAGATCGATTTGGGTTTAAGCGTAACAGGGAACACGAGAGGCTGTTTTAGCTCTCAGGGTGATAATAGAGAAAACAATAGAAAAAAGAAAAGTTGTGTATATAAGGTTTGTAGATCTGGAAACGCATTCGACAATGGAAAATGGAAAAAAATGTTTGAAATACTCAAAAAGATTGGAGCTAGTTTTAGAGATAAACGGATAGTACATAGCTTACACAAAGAGCAAACAGCGGTAATAGAATTAGAGCGGGAACGTAGAGAAGTAAATATTAGGAAAAGTGTGAGACAGAGATGTGCCCTGTCCCCATTAATTTTTAACTTGTATATTGAAAAGGCAATGAATACAGTGAAATGCAAGAAGACATTTGGAATTATTATGCAGGAACAAAACATTGATATGCTTATTTCTATTCTGGTAGCCTACACAATTTACTGAAATTCCCATAGCCTCGATAAAGCTCGGATCCCCTTCTGTTGTTTTCTAATTATATGCCTTATATCACCAAGATTCAGTGGTATGTAAAGGATAACCCCCTTCAGCAGACTGTGGCTGCAATGATTCCGTATCACCTGCGTATTTGTCGAATTAATATTTTTCCAATAAATGCTTTAGCACAATTAACAGTTTGGAATATTGCAAAACCTTGTTACGTTGGCTCGTAGCCGTGCGTAACACAAAGAAAACCCAAGGAATAACCGGGCTCAATCGGAGATTAGAGGGGGTTGTAGAAAGCAGACTACCATATAATATACGCGGCTGTAGGAATTAGTGACAATATCTGCAATAAAAACAGTCAAGCAAACCTGAAAAAAAAAGAATAAGCATAGCAGCAATGAAAAGTCTAAATTATTCCGTACTCTGTAAGATGTAAAAAAAACTGTTTGGATAATCTATATAATGTAATAACGATAAAGACATTACAAAACTTTTATTACAAAGTGAGGTAATATTGGGGAGTAGCAGAAACGTTTCCTCACACACCAATTAAACATAATCAAACAAAATTATAACAAAAGATAAATAGGTAGACACAATTGATATGAGTAGTCCAGTATTGTCGATTTTTCTTTTTTTTTCCTTTTTTTTAAAATAGCATGCATTTCTATTGTAAAAGGTATCAAAACGACAAAGAATATTGCAAAACAAACGGATAGATATTTAAAGTAATAACAAGTATGAAATAGTTCAACTTACACAACCAGGAGCACCGGAAGAGTGTCTCTAGAATTGGACTAATTCGGCTACTGATAGCCTTGCAGTTGGAGTTGGTGGAGTGTGGGGTGTCCATGGTTCCATCCCATTATCAACTTGAAACTTGACACTACTATCAACTGCAGATTGTTCTTTTACTTTCTGTAACTGATCGAAAGCCTCCTGATAGTTTGGTAAGCCGGATGCACTGGTGTAGCTTGGCAAAGATTCACAGTCTATTCGCGGGGGTGGAATTCGTGGTACAACAGACAGGAACACATGCAACACACGCAACTAAGAACAATTAAAGTTAGTATAATTCCGATCCAAACATCCGTCAAGAATTTTTCGTATTGCGGATCTACTTCAGCAGAAAGAACTTTGTCAACTTCTGAAGCTAATTTCAGTTGGTAAAGGCATTGTTTGAATACGGTGAAACATTTAAAAACATGACAAACGCAACCACATAACCAAGTAGTGCACCAAAAGTAACTAACGAATGTACCATTTTTATTTAAGGCACCTCTCTCTTAAAAGCAAAAGCACAAACACATTCATGACACACAAAAAAAATTATTTATAGAATAGATCACGCGAAA
Source organism: Platerodrilus igneus (assembly GCA_036346225.1). Taxonomy (NCBI): domain Eukaryota; kingdom Metazoa; phylum Arthropoda; class Insecta; order Coleoptera; family Lycidae; genus Platerodrilus; species Platerodrilus igneus. The sequence goes on from JARFIW010001125.1 coordinate 3,100,389, forward strand.
GTGACGTAAAGAAAAAAAAATGATGTAAAGAATAGATCACGCAATACGCAACTGATTTAATTACATGTTGTTTGCATTCTATCGCTCGGATTTTACAAATTTACAGTTCAATTATACAAAAATTAGGTTGGGTCAAGTCAAAAGTTCATTTTACCGGTTATTAGCGTCCTTCACCTACATGTAATTATGTTGAAACAATTTAAAACTATTTCCTTAATTGTGAAGAACATGCCGAATAAGTAAATACACAGCTTTTTTCCAAAAGAAGCTCAACAAAAAAACACAATTAGTAAAGCACGCACAAGCACTAAGTCCGTTCCTCAATGTGTTCCGTAAACCCGCACGTGCGGTTGATCAAACACGTTCGCCTATAAAGCATCTTTCCTTCAATGCAATAAGAACTACAGTGCTAATCTGTAGATATAAAATAGTTGTTACCCATAACATCTGATCGTCTATTATCTCGACTTCGATAATGACATAAGGAACAAAATTTATACGACGAATAATCCAATTTTAAAATTCATTCCTTGCAATTTATTTATTAATGAAAATCAGTCTTCAATTAATCTACCTTTAAATTAATACACACGAGTTAAATTGCATACAAATCTGAAAACTATTCGAAAGTATTTACTTTATACAAACAGCGATCCAAAAACGATGTATTTTAAGTACGCTAACAGAAAGGGAGCGTAACAACCTATACCTGTAGTTGCTTATAATAATCATCGTGTTTAAGTACACCTATTTTTTTTGTCATTAGTTTTTCCATCTTGGGACTGGTTGACCGCATACCTCTATTGATTTCTATTCTGAACTAGCCTACACATTTCCCTGAAATTCCTACAGGCTACATCTTTCACTATCTGTGCTCAATAGTGCAACCTAAGTCTATCTCCACCTCTCTTTTTTTCTATTTCTGCTTCTAATATATTCTGCACTATCCCTTCATTCCTTAATATGTGGCCCATCATCCTATCTTTCCAATTTTTTACGGTTTTCCACATACTTCTTTCTTTCCATACCATTTCTAGTTCCTCTTTGTTCCTAATTTTGTTCATGTATGATATCTTCATCATATATCTGTAGCACCATATTTAAAAAACTTCTATCTTTTTCAGTCCGCTTCTCCTACTATCCAGGTTTCACAACCGTGCAGTGCTGTGCTCCACACGTATGATTCCAATACTTTTGTCTTTGTTTTTATGTTTGTTGTCTTTGAACGCAGCAGTTGCTTTATCTTGTTAAATGTATGTTGTGGTTATTCCCAGTGAAAAAAAACTAGCTTTTATTAATATACTTTAATAAAAAACGAAAATTACATAATGACAGACAGTTCTCGATTAATAACAAAAAAACTTTTTTGACAATTACCTTGGCAATATATACCTACGTCCTAGGCAATTTTATTTAATACTACAACACTTCCCCTTAAACTAAAATTGCCCAACAAAACAAAGAAAAATCATATTTGATCAGCATCACGTACTGCCAGTTTAACCATTCCAATCAAGTTGCGTAGGAATTATTGTACGTTTGTTGCTCCGTTGAGCGAGTCCAGAACGCTTGTCTAAGTGATTCATAGGTATCTGGTAAAACATCGAGAAGCCTAACTACCAATGCTGAATCTGTTGGTTTTACTCCGATGTTTTCCATTCGTAGAATTAGCTGATCATATTGTGATACTTAATCCAGAACCTCTTCATCATTTTTCATCATAAACGTAAAGAATTCAGACTGGACCATATGCGCAGCTTGTTGCGTTTGCTGCTCGTATATCGTATGCAATTTAACTCATATATCTCTTGCCGTATTACATTCCATAACTAAGGTCGCTGGTTTTGATTCTAACATTCTTGTCAATACAGAAATAGCAAGGTTATTACTTCTATTTCATTTTTCAACCTCCTTATTAAACATTATTTTTGTTGCCCCGTTGGTTCAGCAACCGTTTGTTCAGGTTGTACATAAACACCGATACATAATTCATATGCTCGATCGTGAGCAAGTAAAGCACCTCATACGTTAAATTTCCAGAGTAACCAGTTGTCGGCATCTCGAAGCCGTTGGTCATTATTAGTCGTTGCAATTATCTCCATCGTATATACAAATTGTTAAATTGTTCCTTTAAAATCAAAAATTAAATTTGACTTTTTTTTGTTCGTTATTTTCGTTATGATAGGATAAACTACGCTCTGCTACCATGTTGTGGTTATTCCCGGTGAAAAGAAACCTAGCTTTTATTAATATGCTTTAATAAAAAACGAAAATTACATCATGACAGACAGTTCTCGATTAATAACAAAAAAACTTTTCTGACAATTACCTTGGCAACATATACCTACGTCCTACAACAATGTAGCACGGCCTTGTGCTATTTTTTATATCGTTGTGCTCTTCCCATCTCATGTTATTTGGCTTCCTAGGTAGCAGAAATCCTTAACCTCTTGTAAGTTCTCGTGACCTACTTGTACTCTTGTTTTTGATTTATTTTCCCCTCCTTTGCAAAGTAATAATTTAGTTTTATTTTTGTTAATTTTCATACCATATCTCTCTGCTAGAACTGTTTGCATTTCATTAAGAGCAGCTTCTAACTCTTCCTTGATAGATGCCAATACCGCTATATCATCTGCAAATCTAAACATATCAATTTTTTGTCTTGTATAATAATTTCAAATGTGTTACTGCATTTGACAATATTCATTGCCTCGTCGATGTACAAGTTAAACATTTATGGGAATAGGGAACATCCCTGTCTCAACCCTTTATTAATATTTACTTCTCTACATTCTTGCTCTAATTCTATTACCACTGTTTGCTCTTTGTATAAACTACGAACTATCCGTCTATCCCTAAAACTCATTCCAATCTTTTTGAGACTTTCGAACATTTTTTTCCATTTTACATTGTCGAATGGCTTTTCCAGATCTACAAACTCTATATTCACGCTTTCCCCTTTTTCTATTGTTTTCTCTATTATCACCCTGAGAGCTAAAATAGCCTCCCGTGTTCCCATGTTTCGCCTAAACCCAAAATAATCTTCTCTTAGTATTTCTTCAGTTCGATTTTCCATTCGTCTTTGTACACTTCTAGTTAATATTTTTGACACGTGTGCTGTCAAACTTATTGTTCAAAAATTTTCACATTTATTCGAGCCTCTCTTTTTTGGTATAGTGACTATGATGTTACTTTAGAAATCTCTGGGTATCTCGCCAGTCTCATGCATATAGCTTACAAGTTGAAAAAGACGTTCTGTTACTGCTTGTCAAGCGGCTATTAACGTTTCTGCTTACCCCTTGTTTGTACTCAGCGCCTTACCATTTTTCAGAACCATTAACGCTCATTCAAACTCATCTCTAAGTATAGGTTATTCCAAGTCATTTTTTTCAATGTCTGAGTCCTGTTCTAATGCTGTTAGTTCTTCTTCTCCATATAAAATCCCTATATATTTTTGCCTTCTATTCATTTTCTCTACATTTTCTATAATGACTTTTTCTCCCGCGTCCCTTATATTTTTGCTGTACGGTTTTATATCCTTGAAATTCATTCTAATTAGTTTGTATGCTTTGTCTGTCTTTCCTATTTCCATCTTAGTTTGTACCTCTTTGTACTATTCATCAATCCATTGTTCTTTAGCTTACCTGCATTTGCGAGTAATTTTCCATTTTATGGCTTTGTTTCTCTGTTTTCCTGTTTCGTCTAATCTATTTTTGTTATTTCGTCTTTCTTCTATTAAATTCAGGATATCATTTGTTATCCATGCTTTCTTATTTTCTTTTTGTGTATACCCCAGAACATATCTGGCAGCCATGTCTAAGCTAGATTTAATGTTATTTCATTGTTTCTACTTCTTTAGTATCAGGAATTTTTCCAATATCTAATTGCAATTTGTTTGACATTTTTTCAAATCTTGTGTAGATGTCGTTGTCTTTTAGTTTCACAAAGTCAAAGTGCCTTTTTCCGTTCCTTTTTTTCAATTTTTTTTTAAGAGCGGTCCTCATAATCACGATGTTGTGGTCAGTGTCTTTATCTGCCTCTGGGTAGCTTCTACAGTCCTTTACTTGGTTCCTAAACCGTGTCTAACAAGAATGTAAGCTATTTGATATCTTTGCATATCTACTAATGTCGTTCACGTGTATCGTCTTCTAACACGATGTTGAAATAATGTGTTTGGGATGGTTAAACTATATTCGTCACAAAATTATACCAACCTATTTTCCCTGTCGTTTCACGTGCCTAAATCAAATAAACCTACTACCGGTACTGCCCTACCCTCACCTACCACTTCATTAAAATCATCCGTAATTAATAAATTTTCATGCCCCTTTACGTATCTTAGTATGTTTTCGATGTCCTTGTAGTTCGCTTCTACCTCTTCCTAAATGTAGCTAAAGGTGGGCATGTATACTTGTATTATTAGTGTATTTATCGGTTTAGATTCTAATCTAACCATGGATACTCTTTCGTTGATTTGTAAGTAGTTTTCTACACAGTCTTATCTTTTTTTGCTTAACTATCCTAATACCCGAAAGTCCTTTAATTAAAGTTTAAATTAATTAACCCATGAATAACAGTAATCCATCTAAATAAAGAACTTTTTAGAAGATGAGTTATCGGGATTCAAGAATACGTCAAATTCGTATATACTTTTTAAATAAACATTTTCATTTTAAGAAGCAACATAAACGTTGAAAATGGAACGTAGAATTTCTAGAATAATTGATTATCTTTTTACATTAGCATGCGACGCACCATAATAGTGTAGAGGTAAGACAAGGACATACAGAATGCGTCACAGTACCTGGAACAAGATAAGATGGGCATAATGTTCGATGAATTTTCACGTTAATTGGGCATTTCTGAAAAAAATATTTCATAATGTTTAAGATTGTGGTGGAAAAATTCTCGAGAATAGATAAATTGGTATATAAAGGGAGCGTTTATCATTTCAAAAGGTGATTCATAAATTAGTAATGAATAGATTCTTTCGAATTGCTGTTGCTATGCTAATGTAGTAAACATACTGTACTTTGATAGTTGCCAGGCTGCAATAAATAAAAAGTTATTTTTAAACGCAAATTACATACGAAAATGGAATTATAAATTACAATGAACAAGAAAAATTCTTCTTTAATAATTTTATTAAATAATCGAAAAGAAGCGTTAACCACAAAGGTATTTTGATAATTACTCTTGGAAGTCAGGAATTTTAATTTGGAGAACTTGTAAGCTGTGTTACGTATTTCTAGTAGACGCCACGTTGTGCGTCAAAGTTGTGTCACGTTGGCTCGTAGTCGTGCGTAACAAAAGAAAATCCAAAAGAAAAAAAAACAGTGACCGGGCTCAATCGGAGAGTAGGGGGGGTTGTAGAAAGCAGACCCACCTACAAAGGACGCGGCTATCAGGAGTTAGTACCAGTACCTGCACTAGAGAAATTAGAATAGTAAACCTGAAAGAAAAACACATTAGTCCTGCAAACCTGAAACAGAGAAAAAGCATAGCATATGGATCAAGTATAAATTGTTCAGTATTTTATAGAATAAAAATAAAAGAAACTGTTTAGATAAACTCTATAATCTAACAACAGTAATAGCAGTACACAAAAATTCTGAGTACAAAGTGAGGCCATATTGGGGAGTAGCAGAAACGTTTCATCACACACCAATTAAACATAATTCAGGGAAAATGTAACAAAAAAATATAAATAGGTAAGACATAATTAGTCTAAGTAATTTAGTAAAATTTTTAGCAAAGACATAAATCAGTAGATAAGCACAATTGTTCTGAGTCATTCAGTATGGTTAATTGTTCTTTTTCTATTTTTTGTTATTAAATAGCGGGCAAGTCTATGGAAAAGGTATCAGAACGACCAGGAATATGGCAAAAACAACGGGTAGATATTTACAGTAAGAACAAATAGGAAATAGTGTAACTTACACAAGGTCCTTCAGTACCGCGTCCTTGCCATTGCAGTGTGGGATCCACGATGTCTGGCACTAACGAAGCACTGCACCCTAGACTGTGAGGGTGTTGATGGAACTTATCACAACTTACCCTAATCACACTGACTGATTTCACTGGGGTTAGCAGCGGACCTTATCACGCGAAGGAACTATGTATATTAGTTGCATAACCATACAACAAGCAGCGAGGAACTTCAACCAATACTTTTGTATACCGGTAGTCTGTCACAGTTTAAATATCACCAGACAAAGCAAGCCACAAAGCCATAATCAGTAAAGCACATGTATCACTAACGTAAGTCCGTAACAATGTCCTTAAAACCCGCGTGCATCGAGTTAAAAGCAGAACGAAGCAGTATCTTTAACGTAATTCCTATATCGGAACCAAAGACCAACTACGACTCCGCGACAGTTAGTTCTACGGCTTTTTTTCAATAAGAAAGACGACTAAAAACGTTTAGTAGACACGCGTAAGCAATAAAGCCGTACGTCGAAAGTTCTTTGAACATACGTGCGTCGAGTTTCACCAGCTCTACAACTCTTAGTTCAACCAGAAAAACCGTATCTTTTTCACTTAATTTTTAACGTTTCGTAAGCAAGAACAAAACACGACCCTTTTTTGTTTATATCTATTCCTACTAGTACAACTTCTGCTCGCCTACCTAGACCTGTATATTCACATATTAATTGCAGAGGTTTTATTTATTAATGACAAGTGAAAAGTAGTTTTACGAGTATTCCAATTTACCACTAAACCATCTTTTAAAGTTAATACAGGCGAGTCAACTTGCATATTAATCTGAAAACTAGGCGGAAGTATTTACTTTATACGAACCGCGATCCAAAAACGATGTATTTTAAGCATTAAGTAGACGAAAAGGTTAGGCCACCAAAAATGCACGTTACAGCTGATTGTACATTAATTTAAAATAAGAAGATTTTAATTACGAAGTGCTTTTGTGGATTCTGCAAGTATTATTTTAGATTTAATCTTGACTGATATTAGAGTACTTAGATATAGAGTTTAAGATAGACCTAATAATTTTTTTTGTGTGAGGGATTTTTTTACCAGGAGTTTGTTTTCCGAGTTAAACATACTCTGACCTTTAACAGATTATATGTCAAGAATTTTTTCTGGTCATAACAAATCTTACCAGTGTGGAAATAATTCATAGCCAGGTAAAACGATCCTCAAAATTAAGTAAATATAATAGCAGGTAAGACACAATATTTTTACTTCATACAAATTATTTTATGTTTGAAAGAAACGATATTGTAAATGCTTTTGTATGAAAGAAGATATTTGATATTGTATAAATGCTTTGTGATAGTGCCGAGTTTTAATTAATTTTGAAAACTACGTAAATTTCGTTGAGGTGGCCAGGCAAAGTGAAAAACGAAGGTAAGTGAACAATTTCAAGCTTACAAACTACAAATATCTGTTTCACAATACTCCTTCTAGTGGCCCTCAGTGCGGCAGTTTCACAAAACTCTTTCGGCGACGCTCCCAACGCGGGGCCGTTTCACAGCAATATATATATATATATATATATATATATATATATATATATTGCTGTAATTATAGGGTTAATTTAGGGGTACGTTAAGTCATAGGGGTCGTACAATAAACAAGAGAAACTCCCAAGGAGCAAATAGGTCATTATAAATATTATTAGTTAAGAGCACACTGTATATAGCAGTACAAACGATTAAAACGCATATCCAAGAGTAGATACGAGCAAAGATAAAATTTAAAAATGTAACAAAACGCAATGAAATTAAATCAGTGAAAAACCTGCATTAATTGGATAGATAAATATTCAAAAAGTGCGTTAATAATATCATCTTAAATGCACGCAGAAATTATGCATTATTTAAAAGCGTACGTGATCTAAAAGTATCACATTTGTTCAAAAATCCAATTTATTAGGAAATAAACAAACACCAAATTTATTCCATTCAGATTAGAATAAAACCAACAACAATAGTACGTGATTTGTTGGACGAAGATTTCTGGGATTTCTGAATTAAATATGAGGTATTATAATGAATTACGTGACTTTCTTAGCATCGCTTTATGCAATTAAATTAAACAATTGGTAAACTTTCCCAAAATAACAAGAGATAAGACACTTGGTCTCGCCCAGCACAATTGAATATTGAGTTAGTATACTTTAGAAACTGGGCAGTCTCTATACTTGAATGCTAAATATTTACTTGAATAGTAAATTAAATTAAATTAAAAGTTAAAGAGTGTGAAATTGTGCAAGCGAGCCGTACTTCTAAAGACGTAAGTAGATCAGATTTAGTAAAATTATACCATTTCTAATAATAAATAAAACAGGGCTTTTAATTATCATCTTAATCACCACTCTTAATCACCCCTTTTAACTACAATCTTAAATTGCAATCGACATAACGATCCTAATAAAGATTCCTGTTAGTTACGATCTTAAATACAATTTTGGATAAATGACTCTGGAAAATTGTGCCTGTTCAAGCAATTTAATAATCTCTGAAAATGGTAAATATTCTATTACGAAAATGAAAAACCTTTCATTGGAATAATCTCACCAATAACGATTTGGATACTAATTTGGCTGGATGTCGACTTCAATTCTGAGGAAAGCAGAATACCTACTGAACCACTTCAGGTTAGATATTTTGATTCGATTTATTTCTAAAAATGTTTTTATCTCAATAATAATTCAAAGTGTAAGAGCCGACAAATTGGGGTTTCTTGTATAAATTTGTGAAAAGTAATAGACATCTTGAAACATTTTAATAGGTCTCTAAATGTAATAAAAAGCTCTTTTTACTGGCTTGATTTTCTAAGAATCTGACAGATGTATATAATTTAAAAGAGGAGAAAATATTTAAAAAGGTTGTAAATATTTAATCATTTTACTGTGTATTGTAGAAGTGCTTTATTTAATTGAATCAGCTAGTCGAGGCAAAGAAAATTATAAATTAACATTTTCACAAGTGCTTGTTAACCCTAAATAAAATAACACAGCATTTATATGACGCCCAAGACGTGGGGCGAATATCATAGCATTTATATGATCTGCCCAAGTCGTGGGGCTAAATATTATTATAACAACAAGGGGCTAACAGGAGTTATCACAGCAATATATATATATATATATATATATATATATATTATTACTCATATTTAGACCAGGGTAGAAAATTAAATAATCACATCAAATAATTTTAATCACCGTGTATAATGAATATTATTAGATAATACGCGTTATTAAAACCGTGAAGCATAAAAATTTATTAGTTTCATTAAACATAAGAGATTTAAAAGCATGTACAAGACGCTTTATATCAAAAGAAGCAGTATTAAAAGCTCTGCGTGTAATGTAATTATTCCTAAACAAATGGAAATTACGTGCAAAATTTATCTTAATTAACTCTATTTCAAGTAACCGGTATTGAACAAAACGTACAGATAATATCTACAGAAACTTGTAAAACCCAATAAAATGCAAATCCTAGAAGTGTTAGTTAGAAGTAGGATGTTTGAACACACCTGCGTATTTTAAAAGGCAATTTCAGTTTAATTTGTTTAGATAAACATGTCGATTCTAAGGATATTGGAAACGGTCAGATGCTTTAGCACGAAATACAAAACAGGGTTTATTTAAAAGCTCATTCGGCGAAAAGTTTGCAGATAATTAATGTTTACAAAGAATCTTGGAGAAACCGGGGCTTAATATTCACGAGAAGGTGCGATACGGGGTTATTAAACCCAGATAGTCCACATGGACTAAAATATAATCGATAATAAAGAATATCAATTTGCACCAATACGAACAGGTTAGAAAAGGAAAGAGAAATGCGTCAAGCAAAGACACATATAGTAAAAGGCGTGATTTAAGCAACGTCACGAGGGTCACAATTGGTTGAAAATAGGATGCAAATATCAGAGGTAGAAACAACAATTTCTGTACAAAATTAATTAGTTTTCTCGGACATGTTTGCGTGCCGTGTGAGAATTTCCGAGATTTAAATGGGACGAGTGAAAATTCGTAAAACCGACGCGCGAGCGACGGACTGGGAACATAGAATGAGAAATTCTTAAGAATTGTCTGTTTTGAGGACAAAAGCGACGTGCCGGCTATTCGCTATATATACCGGTGGTAATATGAATTTCGGCCTCTTAGACTTTTGACTATTCGATGCGTTAAAAGCTCTTACATCCGCGACTTGATTCAAGATGTTAAACAGTGCATTTTAGTTTGATAAAATAATTTAAAATTTTGCTCGTATATTTTAGTGATTCAAAATAGTTTGTTATTTACGTGCTAACATGAATGTACTTCAGTGCACTTAGATACAAGGTAATAAAATTTAATATCACTGTACCAATTAGCAAAATTTACAACGACAAATGTATACACAAAAGTAGGCAGTTTTGGCGTATATTGGTGAAAGACGCATGAATTTCTTCGCTATTTTTCGGGGGTGTTAATAATTAAATGGTTCAAATACGTGTCTGGATCCACGAAACAAGGGTCAGATATACACAGATGAGTTCCGGAAAAGCCCAGAAACAACTTTAAATAAATGGTGATGGAGAAAATTTTAAAAGCGTTGAGAATTAGAAGCCGTAAATATAATCCTGTTGGAATGGTGTGATTACTAAAGGGACGATGTACATTGAAGCTTTGAGGACAGTAACCTTCAGGTAAATTATACTATTTTGTTTGACATTTTTGTGTGTGTTGAATAACTTTATAATTGATTTACTTTAAATGGACATTAGTGAAATTGTACTAACCATAAAATTTTAATTTTAAGATGAAATTTGCTTGTTTAAGTAGAAAGGGTATTTAGTATTGATGTTCTGAATTATGATGAAAATATGGGTATGTCTTTGAGCTCAATTAGACGAACCTGGTTAATTAACGTAAAGGGTGGTAGATGCTCCTTTATACTCAGACTCCGGTCTGCTTATATTGTTATATTAATTAGTAGGCATCCAACAAGGACTTTAATTCTGGATGCACATTAAAATGATAATAAATTTAATTTTGAAATTTTCCGATATTAAAATTTATGCCGAATATTAATTTTGAAATTTTAATGTATTGTGAATATTGATATAAATAGAGTTGACGTTGATGTTTGTGGTAGGAATGTGTTGTTTAATTTTATGAATGAGGAGGTTTATAAAATTAGGTGAGCAGCCGAGGCGAAAGCGTAGTTCACGGATTTTGGAGGTTTCACAGCAATATATATATATATATATATATATATATATATATATATATACATACTATATATATATATATATATTGCTGTGAAACCACCAAACTCCGGGTACTCCGCTTTAAGAATCGAGCCCCTACGAATTGGATGCCAAAGAATGCTGTGAAACCTACAAAGTTATTAAATTACCTGGTCCGTTGACTTTCTTCTGTTAATCGCCTCGGCTGCTCCCTAGATAACTTTCATCCTCATTCATAAAAAACAAACACATTCCTACCACAAACACGAACGTTAACTCTATTTACATCAATATTCACAATACATTAAAATTTCAAATTAAAATTCAGCATAAATTTCAGTTTTAAAAGAATTTCAAGATTAATTTTATTATCATTTAATGTGCATCCAGAATTAAAGTCCTTGTAGGATGCCTACTAATTAATATAACAATATATGCAGACCTGAGTCTGAGTACAAAGGAGCATCTACCACCCTTTACGTTAATTAACCAGGTTCGTCTAATTGAGCTCAAAGACATACCTAAAATTTCATCATAATCCAGAACATCAATACTAAATACCCCTTTCTACTTAAACAAGCAAAATTTCACCTTAAAATTAATCTATTATTGTTAGTACAATTTCACTACTATCCATTTTAAGTAAATCAATTATAAAGTTATTCAACACACACCAAATTATCAAAGTTCGAACAAAATAGTATAATTTACCTGAAGGTTACTGCACTCGTAGCTTCAATGTACATCGTCCCTTTGTTAATTACACCATTCCAACTGGGTTATATTTACGGCTTCTGATTCTCAACGCTTTTAAAATTTTCTCCATCACCATTTATTTAAAGTTGTTTCAGGGCTTTTCCGGAACTCATCTGTGTATATCTGAACCTTGTTTTGTGGATCCAGACACGTTTATGCACCATTTAATTATTAATACCCCCGAAAAATAGCAAAGAAATTCATACTTCTTTCACCAATATACGCCAAAACTGCCTATTATTGTGTATTCATTTGTCGTTGTAAATTTTACTAATTGGTACAGTGATACTAACTTTATTACCTTGTATCTTCTTTTCTAAGTGCACTAAAGTACATTTATTGTAGCACGTAAAGAACAAGCTGTTTTACATCACAAAAATATTCGAGCAAACTTTAAAATTATTTAATCAAACCGGAAAACTAAAAAGCACTGTTTAACGCGTTGAATCAAGTCGAAGATCTAAGAGAGCTTGTTCATATTCCCCTGGGTATATATAGAGGTTAGCCTGTCTGTCGGTCGAGTCTCCAAAACGGACAATTCTAAAGAATTTCGCCTGCTATGTTCCCATTCCGCAGCCCGGCATGCGATTTTTACGAATTTTGCACTCGCCCCAGTTAAATATCAGAAATTCTCACACGGCACGCAAACATGTCCGAGAATAACTAATTAAATTTTGTACAGAAATTGTTGTTTCAACCTCTCATATGTGCATCTTATTTTCAACCAATCGTGACCCTCGTGACGTTGCTCATATCACGCCTTTAATTATTAGTGTCTTTGTTTTACGCACATTATCTTTCCTTCTCTAACCTGTTCTTAGTGGTGCAAATTGATGTTCCTTACTATCGATTATTTCAGTCCACATGGACTGTTATCTGGGTTAAATAACCCCGTATCGCGCCTTCCCGTGAATATTAAGCCACGGTTTCTCCAAGATTCTCTGAAACCATTAATTATCTGCAAAATTTACGCAGAATGAGCTTTTTAAAAATACGCAGGTGTTTAAACATCCTACTTCTATCTAACCCCTGTACGATTTGCATTTTATTGGGTTTTTACAAGTTTTTATAGATATTATATGTTACTAACGGTTCAATTAACTTCAATTAAAATTAATACCCTTTAAATTTTAGTGACCCCTAATCAAATATTCAATTATTATCAGTACATTTTGTTTAATACCGGTTACTTAAAATAGAGTTAATTAATATAAATTTTGCACATAATTTCTCTTTGTTTCTTTCCTAGGAATAATTAAATTACATGTAGAGTTTTCTAATACTGCTTCCTTTTATATAAAGCGTCTTATCAATAATTTAAATCTCTTATTTTTAATGAAACGAATGAATTTTTATGCTTCACGGTTTTATAATAAAGCGTATTATCTAATAAAATTCCTTATACACGGTGATTAAAATTATTTGATGTGATTATTTAATTTTCTACTCTGGTCTAAATATGAGTAATATATATATATATAAATTATAATTAATTTTTTCTTGACTATATATTATAATATATTGAGATAGATTCTTGCATCTTGGTCAGTAAAAACATTTTTTTCGTAAAATTTTTACTGACCAAGATCCAAGAATACATCTCTCTCTTCTCTCTCTCTCTCTCTATATATATATATATATATATATATATATATATATTTACTCCACCGCTCTGTGTTCTCAAATCAAATTTAATCTTACTAATTTTATTATTATGCCACGGCTAGCCTTCTTCGATCTACACAGAGTGCATAACGTTACGATGATCAATTCTTCTCTTCTCCACCCCTTTATGATTACCTATTTGTTCGAATTGATAAAGCGAAGTCAATTAATTCCATATAATGAAAAGAAATATTATTCACAAGTTTTGAAAAATATTAAAATACACCCTTCAATCAATCAATATCATATGTTTCATTTATCCCAAAATTTATATGCTTTGAATTCAATCTAAAGTCGCCAAAACTACCCTTTTTTTCAAAGAAACCTTGAACGTTCTAGACCCCTTAATAATATATTACGTACTTTTAACGTATGCAAGGTCTGTTGCTGACTTCGTTACACTTTTTATATAAATTAAGTAAATTCAGTATTGAAATTTAAATAGAAAAATATCTTAAAATTAAATAAATCTGACCTGCTACGGCTTGTTCGGGTCGTGGATCAACACCCCTTTGTTGTCCTCCTTCGTTGAACCAGTGTTTGAGTAGTCTCACCTCGTTTTCCAAAAATTACTTCGTGCTTCTTTGTTTCATATGCCTTGAATCTCGCAACTCAAATTTGTACCAGAATTGTAACAAAATATAATTGTCGACGCTGATTTGAATTGTAATATTATATTAACCCAGATTTGAATTGTTCTTTTCGACGCATACTTGAATTATTCAGCAATACACCACCAATTTGAATTATTATCCTTAACACACATTTAAATTATATCTATCCATTCCAATTATTATATCTATCCACTCGAAGTATTCAAAAATGTACCACCAATTAGAATTATTATATCACAAATTCGAAATATTCAGAAATGTACCATCATTCGAGTTATTAACATCACATTCGAAATATATCAACCATTCGAAATATTCTATTCACTCGAAATATTCAAAAATGTACCATAGATTCGAATTGTAAACATCACATTCGAAATATTATCATCACATTCGAAGCCCTATTATTATTAATATTAGTTTAAATAAATTACCCCAAATTCTACTTACGTTAAACGGCAAAAGTAGTCTTCATAATTGTAGCACTATTATCACTTGATATTTTATTAAATATTAAAAATTACGCGTCACTTTTTGATTCATAGTAACGCAGCTTCGCCCTGTCTGAGTTTTAAACTGACTCGTCTTATCATTGCTCGGTGTTAATATAAGCCGTTCCCACTTACATGTGGGATGGGTTTTCAACAATTCTTGTAGATATCTCAACCAATCAGGTTTTTGTATTTCCTGCATTTTGAAGTTGTTTCTGATGTAATTTACTTGGCTTTCCGTGTAATATCTATTTGCTATTGATACATCGCTATCTTGACCATACGTTGTTTTTTTTAGATATCGCCTTTTGGATATTGTACAAAATAAATGATGTAACATTACTTCTACTTTCGTTTATTTTTATGTGTGTTTGAAACTGCGTTTTCTTATCAAAAATGTTTATTATTTCATCGTAATTACATAAAGCTTTGTTAGATTTTATCTATTATCTTCGTATTTCTTTTACACTTAATTAGAACACTTCTCAACGCGTGTTTAATTACATGTACTATCATTTCTTTTGAATACGCGTGCTTTTGTTGAAAGATAAGCTCACTTGCATTACTTAAAATTAATAAAGGTCTATATACAAAATGTTAAATACTTGCTATTTCTATAACGTATAAATTACCTATTTTTTTGCTAAATACGCGTTCTATTGTTGTAGGATATGCTTCCTTGCATCGCTTAAAGCTAATTATGGTCTATATACAGGGTGCTAAAAACTTACTATTTACATTCTGCCGAATAAATGCAGTTTTCTGATTCTTATTGCAATTTATGATTACTACACGACCCTTGCTATTTAATACACTCCTAAACAACCCCTTATCACAACAATATATATATATATATATATATATATATATATATTAGGTAGTTTTTACACAAGGTAAGATGATAAATACTATCGTATTATAGTGAATAAGATGAAATAATAACTTAGACTTTTATGCAAAGCCCAAATGGTCATTTCAAATCGAGCTAGTAATTGAAAGATAGAAAATATAATGTCCCGAACAGGATTAGAACCTGTATCGTAAGCTTTCGCGGCCCATGCTTTTTCCAATTACGCCACCAAGAAAAGTGACTTCAATTAGAAAATTACACAAATTTAAATCATGTGCACAACTATATATCAACTAAACTTTCATTTACGTTTGGCATTTTTGTCAATCATATCTAACAGCGCCAAGTTATGGACAATTGAGACACAGTTTCAACTCATTCACTTTAAGAATTTGATTTTTCGCTGATAACCTGAGGAATTTAATGCAATTACTGAGAGAATAAAAATCTTTGCTGCTACTATGTGAATTGCTAGATGTCACAAATATTCGGAGACTAGTTTTGAATTTGTCATGCTGCTCAGGTAAAACCTTGACTGATTTTTTCCTTAAAGTCAGAAACAAATCTGTTTGGGACTTCAAGAAGTTTTGAAACTCCACAAGAGTCGTAAATCGTGATGTATGGATTTTCGAACAACTCTCTAAGAGTAGTAGAATCAAGCCTGTTGGCAATGACATGCAAATGAAATGTCTCTAACAAAGACTTATCGTTCCATAGGGAGCGTCAAGCACCAATATGTTTAGACAGAAACTCGTTTATTTGACGAAGCGTGTCAGGGGACCTGTTATGTCAGAGACTCGTTATAGGAAATGATTATGAAGGTTCGTGTGCGTATTATTATTCCGCTTGCACAACGCGTCCCATGTTAGACAAAAATGAGAAGAA
The DNA here is from genome assembly GCA_036346225.1 of Platerodrilus igneus. Taxonomy (NCBI): domain Eukaryota; kingdom Metazoa; phylum Arthropoda; class Insecta; order Coleoptera; family Lycidae; genus Platerodrilus; species Platerodrilus igneus. The sequence continues at coordinate 3,116,858 of JARFIW010001125.1, forward strand.
ACAAAGTCAAAAGACTGTATAATATGCAGGGCAGACACGCTAACAGAGGACCTCGAGTAATGGAAACGTTGGATGCCACTGATGGACGTGTTTTTAGTAATTAGAGAGTCAAACGTGTTTATATTTGTGCCAGTTTTCTAAATACTTAGAATAGCATGGTAAATTTATTGTCGGAAGCTTACTTGAAGAATAGGACTCCCTACGAGCTTGATCCAAATAAGAAGTATTGAATTTTTGAAGGATCATTGATGCAATAGAAGTAATTTTGAAGAAGGAACCTTCAAATATTGTTCCTGATGAAGAGTTTCATTTGAAATGGTAATTATTTGTTCACGAATGTCCTCAAAGGACTGCAGTAAAGATTTTGAAATGACCCAAACGGTCATTCAATTCTGTAATTGATTCTCTAGGAATTGATACGGAACTAGAGTTGGTTTTGAAGTCATTTACATAATTAGTAAAACGTGTAAGTTTACCTTTAATTATGCGACGTTTTTTACAAGTAGCTCCATGCTTAGAAATGTAATAAAATTCGTAAACAATGTAACTTATTTTTCTTAATGGGCGCCAGTGAAACGACTTCTGTTTTACAAAAGACTGAAACGTCTTTTTTTTCTACATTAAGGCGCTAGTGAACAAAAATCTTTCGACATAGCTAGGAGTCTATTCCTGGGTAGAGCAATGAGAAGTGGGGGGGTAAGTCGAATTCTGTTTGCAAACCAAAGTTAAGCTAAATCAAATAGGCGCCACCATGTTCTGAGATAATTACGATAATTGCAAAGCACAGTTCTAAGGGCGGACGTGAAAACCCAAAGATAAAATGATCGCCTTCGTTAACAAAAACCTGTCTTATTAAGATTAAGACGCAGCTCCTGTAAAAAATTGCAAAGGTTAAATAAATAAAAAAATAGAACACCATTTGTGTCCTATAAAAGTATATAAAGAAATAATAAAAAAAAGTATTTCCAATATAATATTGGCATCAAATTATTACTCAGACAAATTTTTGCTTTATATAATTAGATTTGATCGCATTTGACCAAAATAAAAGCCTTAAATTTTGAACTAATTGTTTACTAAAAGAAACTCTTTTAAAATATCGGAACTTGTAACAAAAAATTGTCATAATCAACTGCATCAAAGTTAAAGTTTTGACTTTCCTTTTTTTTTCTTATTAAACAACCAACTGTACTTTAAACATGAACTTGTTATACAAATTAAAGTGATAATGATTTGTAAGCATAACACAGTGAATTAAGTTCTAACCTGGGCAGATCTTTTCAGGTAGATTACAAATTACTAGAACCTAACATAATGAGAATTTGAACTTTCATATTTACGTTTAATAATTTATGTATAGATAAAAGCTGATCACAAAAATAGACATGTTTGTTTAAATTCCATTACAGCTGCAAAAAGCATCTGCTTTCAAGACAACATCTGTCAACTGTGCAAAACAGAAAAATATGACGTCGAAAACATACGTTGATCTTATCGAAGGTTCATATGGAACAAAGCATGTTATTATAGAAAGCTAATCCGACAAAATTTCGTTTTACGGCTTATAAAACCAGCTCAACAATTAATTCAAATCTACACAATTTACGTGTTGTAAACATAATAGCAAGTTTACGTGTTCTAACCTTTAAAACACATGCATGAAATATCTTACAACTAATAACGAACCAAAAACTGCTTTTGCTGCTTCACGAAAAATTATGACAAGGTTACCAGCCATTCCAATTTGATACGACTGCATCCAAATTAACATCCATAATTTCTTATCAAACAAATTTCTTATTAGGCAATTTTCAAATTGACTGTTCCTACATAATGGTAATTCTTAACTTTTTCTTGGATTCTAGTTGACGAATTCTGTATGTTTCATTTTACGTTGTCTCGTTATACATGTCGCTTTCTACATTGTCGCGCTAAATAAATTACCTCAAATTACATTAGTTCGTAAAATATATACTTTACCAACCGTTATTAGAAGATATCCCAACGATTAATAGTTGATGCGAAGGTTGCCAGCCTCCAGCCGAAAATACATCTTAACAACGCTGTTGCCGGCGGCCGACTGACTTGTTGAAACCAGAGCCGAGTGGTCGCGCCGTCAGAGGCGGGGAACACGAAACAAACAAATAGAGATGTGCTTGGAAATAGCTTTATGCGACACAGATATATTAATATAAGTAGATCCCTAAGGAGCAATGCACGCTTAGCGCATTATTCTTGTAATTCAATGCAATTAAATTATGACTGAAAATAAAAATGTTACAACAAATATATAAATGCCAGTGTATGAATGTACCAATGTATGTAGTAATCGGTCAATAAATTCACAAATGTGTCGACTAATTTCACATATCAGCGGAAGTTTAATTACAATGTTCGAATTAGTTGACTTCAAAAGCGTAATATGAATTTGTTATCAGTATAAATAAAATGATAGCTTTTATAATGTGATAAAGTGTATCCTGTAATAATAAAAACTTTGCAATTGCAAAATAAAGTAACTTCTTAGAACAAGGTGTCACCTTACTTTTGATACATTATGTAACTTTAGAAATTTAGAGAATATGTATACGATTACACAACTATGCTAAAGAATAATTGCACTTTGTTTATAGTTTATCATTCAATACATTCTATACACTTATTAGAATACTATTTACGCTTCTGCTGTAAAGTATGCAGATACTATTCACTCCACTTCTTTCAGAAACTTTTCTGGATTTGTTGTAACAATTGCCAATGATCTAATCGGGCTGTTTTTGTATTTAACACGTCGGGGTCTGGTACAACCGAGACTGGTTCTAGATTCAAAAAATTACCGCTTGTCAAAAAGAAAAAATCGTTCTGGTCTGCACTCAACGTACATAATGGACGGGAATTCAGCACTGCTTCAATTTGTGACAAAACAGTGCACATTTCTTCGTAGGTTAGAATATGGTCACCGATCACGTAATTTAAATGACCCTTCACAGATTTAATCCCTGACTCCCAGAGCCCCCAAAGTGAGGTGACCCAGGTGAATTATAAACAAATTGAATTCCTTCAGACTCCGCTAAAAACTTCATCATTTCAGTCAAAACTCTATCTGCGCTAACAAAGTTTGTTCCGCAATCACAGTATATTTTCAAACAGCGACCTCGACGAGCCACAAAGTGCGTTGTGCTGCGATGAATGTTTCTAAAGTCAAACTCGATGCCAATTCGAAGTGAATGGCCTTTGTGATTAAGCACACAAACAAACACTGGTACGTGCCGAAATCGGCACTAAACATTCTCAATTAAGTTTTAATTTGTAAGAATTTCGCGCCAATAAATTTGTAAAGACGCGTGTGTATTTCCGTCACTTCAGATAGTGCGTTTGCGCCAGATAGCGCCGACGCGGTGTGCCAGGAAGGAAGGGTGATTTCCGGATACGTGACTGGACTGGTGATCGAGACTCGAAGAAATGTAGTTGTCCTGTGTGTCTTGTCGTGTCTTTTTTGTGTTATGTAGATTCCTTTTGCCTTCTCTTGATTATCGTTCCTTATATACCAGTTCCTGTCGCTCCCTACATATAGGAAGAAGACAATTAAATTTGGATTCGACCAGGGCCGACCAATCACTCACGCCCGAGAAGGATCATGGAGCCCCGCTGTAGCGATCATGGAGTAGCGCTGGAGTTGCCCTACATGTTTACGTAAGTACCCCTTTGGGGTTTTCGTTAAAATTAGTATAACTTTTTATCGTGTTGCAATAATTCGCATATTGTGTGACGTAATATTTAATTTGCGCGTCATTTTTACAATTATGTAACATGGCTACCAACTGACTATAGTGGCTCGCGTACCCGCGCGACGGGGGTATAATAGTAGCGGCCCACGTTGGGCGCCACTATTATATCCCAGTTCTGCAAAGCAGGTCCAATTAATAAATGTTGATTCAAAGAATTACCCAAAGTATGTTTGCATGAAGCATCAAATACAACTCGTAGTTTAGTTGTGCTATTATCTACTTTATGTACTGCATGGTATGGAATGTAATAATATTTATTACTCTCTAAAAGGTCTTATAAAGGGGGTTTGACTTGTGCAAATGAGCACTATCTATATAATTCCTTATAAATTCCCTGTAACTAAAAGACAACTCCACATCTTTTACTAGACGACGTTCTAGCGTCAAAAATCTGCGAATTGTAATGGCACGAGACTCTCAAAATGTAGGTTCGGAATCTTTGAAAGATAAAGTTACCCCAAATCTTCCTGTTTCATCACGAAAATAATTTTTAGGAAACTCTTGTTCGCATTTCGCTTTCTCGGGGGATAAGTGCGCCATGGAAGTAATTTGTTCAAGCTCCCAAAATTTACGAATTTCCACATCAAGTTGTTCTACTGTTGCACAAAATGACATAAACAACCGAGTAGGCGAGACTATATTGCCAGTTAATATTCAACCGAACGTACTATTATTGGCTACTGGTTGAAAGGCATCACCCCAACGTAAATTGTTTAAAATTATTTGAGCGAAGACATCTGCTCCCAAAAGCATATCAATTTGCCGAGGGATGTCAAAGTTAGGATCAGCCAATTGCAATCCTTGAATATGTGGCCAATTATTTATGGGTAATTTAATAGGTGTTAAACCATCACAAATTGTAGGTAAAATGAAACATTCACTTGTTACATGCCAAAATTTGGCAATGTACATTTTTAGAGTTAGCTTTAATTTGTAAATAAATTCCCGCAAATATTTTTAAATTAAAAAACGTTAATTTCCGTCGTCCCCGAGTCGCGCCTGCTCAGAGTGAATGGCGGAGTGCGCGCGGTGTTATAAGACGCCATTAAGCCACGAGACCTGAAGCCAAGAATACCTATCTGTTTTGTGTGTGTGTCTTTTCTCTTTTTAAGTGTGTAGGTTCCTTTATCTTTACCTTCGTGTACCTTTACCTGGTATTCCTTCATTCCTTTACGAGCATAGAGTATTAGGATAGACGGATTGGCAATTTGAAATTCAGCAATGGCGTAATCTACCCACAAACATGGACTCTGAGATTTAGCTACAAAATACCATCCAAGTGAGTAATCTGTTTTACTTATATAGTGTAGGAAATTTGACTTTAAATGTGCATGAAAATTTGACTATTGCGTCATACTTAAAACGTGGTGATACGTGTTATAGGAATTACACGACTTTAACAGTTGCACAATAGTATAATAATTTTCCGCAATAGTATAGCTAGTGACTAGTTTACAACACACTATCGTATATGAGTGTGGATGAACCAATCGGACTGACTGCTACATTTTTTCCTGGCCAGCCTCACACATGGGTGCTAGTGAAACGATATTTTCTTATCCCTCTATATTTACACCAGCTCCACGAAGTCTTCCGACGTAGCTAGGGGTCTATTCCTGGGGTAGAGCAATGAGCAATGGGGGGGTAAGTCGAAATCTATGGAGGGTTACACTTAACAAAAAAAACAAACAGGCGCCACCAAGTCCAAATTGATTTATTTTAGGGGCATAGCAATTTTCTAAGGGCGGACTTGGAGACCCAAAAAAAAGAGATCGCCTTCGTTGATACACAAACTTGTCTTAACAGAATAAGACGCTGTTCCTGTAAGAAAGAATAATAATTAAGTCACATAAAAATGGGAACACTATTTGCGTCCCTCAAGTATACCTAAAAAGTATAGAGAATATTTTCTGCATAATGGGATCATAAAATTTTAGTTCTTATTGCTTTTTGTTTACCAAGTCTGATCAGACTAGATCAGAATAAAAAACTTTAAATGAAGAATATTAATTTACTAATAAGAATTTTCTTTGTTTCAGTAAATAAAATATCATTGTAATTAAATAAAAATAAAAATTTGAAGTACTTGCAAAATGGTAGTAAGGGTTATCAACTGATCCTTACTCAAATATTTTATAATTCTATGTAACTAAAAATGCTAGAGTTTCTTTATAACCCAATCAGATCTGTGTGAGTCATTTACAAATGAATATACGAAATTTTCTCTTTAAGTTAACAAACTTAAATTTAGTTTGAAGTCAAAATAATCACCAAGATATTCTCTAATGTTATCAATAGTGGTTGTACTAAAATGCTAAACATGTGTTAGCCATTGGGCAATTGTTGACAATAGTGATCAAACAAACAGGTGATGTAATAGCAGCTGTTAAATTACGTTGAAGCCACGTGTGGTCACATATTTACGAAGCTAAGTGAAAGCAAATTTGATACTGGGGAAAACCAGCTTATTTACAGGTAAACTGAATAATAATTTTGTACGTCTAACAAACAAAATGAAATAATGTACTTTCAGAAGGGAAGTACTCAGGAAATCATAATTCTATTACAAACCCAAGAGCAGCTGTTGTCCTTGGATGTAATGGAAACTACCTCGCAGCGCGGGAACAGCAACTAATTATACTTGCTTTCCATGCTTTAACACAGGTGTAGGAGCAAAGCGGATTCCTTACTTGGATCACGGCAGCATTACTTCGTAACGTAATCTTCCGTTGTCTAAATTTATTTACTAATATAATTTTTCATTGCGTAGCCAACAAATTAAGGTTTCTAAATTGTAACTTCAAAGGGATCATGTTGTCTCAAATTTTACAGTTGCGATTTTCGACGTGGCGTGCGATATCTACGTTATCCATGCAGTTTTCTAATTTCTCGTTGGGATTTCAGATGTGTCGTTGCGAGTTCAGATGTGTCGTTGCGCTAAATAAATTTTGTAAATTAGCTAATATGATAACGAATATACAAAATGTGGATTAGGTACTAACCGTTACTCAGGAAGTGTTTCACAAACATAGAGCGACTCGGAGGTCACTCGCCATTCTTTTAGAATGCATCTTGACGCTGCTTTTAACTATCGACGAGTGCGCTCGCTGCTTTCTTGCATGGTGGGAGGTTCCGGATTTTAGTTCTCGGACCTCTCACGCGCGCGCCAGTGGCTGTGAAATTACACCGAACTCGGAAACAACTCGACTAATAATCCTTGATATTATAATACTATAAAAGTTTGATTGTTACTCGAATATTTATTTTAATTAATAAAGGTATTTTAATATTCATTGTACGTTTAATGAATGGATTCTCCTACTGCAAAAATAAAATTGTTACATGACAACACACAATGCTTTGCCAGACACCGATGACGAATTCAAATCTAGCCCTGCACAGTAACATTGGCCCTAGTTTTCCTTAGTCTTAACTTCTGACGACATTTATTTGTTATGAAACTTTCTATGTTTCCATTGTCAATTAAAGTTCTGACCCGAACGATCTTGCACAAAAATCACCGCTGTAGTGTGTTAGTCTGGTCTAGCGAAGTTGAAATTAATGCGTTAGTTGTGGTTGGTTATTGAATACCCTATTGACTGGTCGAAGCATGTTCTTCCATAGAAGCAGGTGAACGATCATTTGAAGCTGGTTTTTGGAGGGGAGGGGATCAGCAGCACTAATACTATCAAAATGTTCTTTAGAACATTGTTTACAATTCCATTGATAACCACAATTTTTAATCGAATGTGAATCATTCAAACAACGAATACATAAACTTTTCTTTTTTACCAGCTCATATCGATCTTTAGGGATTTGTCCAACAATTGCTTGCACTTATACACTGGGTGTGAAGTTTGACACAAAAACAAAGGTTTATGATTAGAAGTTGAAACAAATGAATTACTAGGCGCTGATGATGCGTTTGTAAATCGCTTGTCTGAGCCTCCAAATTTTGTAGTATCACGACCTTTTGAAGCTGCCTCTAACGAACCAATTTCACTAATTTTTATAACCTTACATTGTCTCTCTACAAATGCTGTTAACTCTTTAAAGGTAGGAATTTCTCCATCTCCATCATGTTCCAATTCAAATCTTTTTAAAGTTTCACCATCCAATTTCTTTGACAACAGATTAAAAAGAGCGAAATTTCGCAAGTCAATTCCTAGCTTTTTTAATGCAAACACGTTTTCATCGATGCAGTTTATCAAATTTCTTAATTGTTTGTGTGAATTAGCCAAACTAACTTTGGAACATTTTTCAAGAGCGTTCCAATAAGTGACTACCAATCATTTTTTAGACTGAAATCGCTTTAATGAAATATCGTATGCCGTTTGGTAACAATCATTCCCGATTGGAATGTGTTTTATCAAGGCAATCAATATTTTCCACAAGGTACATAAACTTTTGAATGGGTAACAATTTATCGTTATCATGGACCAATTTTTTAAACACCGCATGAAATCCTTCCCAGTCAGAAATTTTACCAGAAAAACGAACTATCTTTAACGTGGGGAGGAGAAGGTTTTCACTAAATGCCACGCCATTCTCAGAGGGTAATGTCGACACCACTGTAATGACCGATTTAATGTCAGCAAATTCTGATTTGAATTTAGCTGCAAAAATCTTTATTTCTGTTAAGAGATTTTCAATTCTTGCTCTCAAAACACCATAGTCTACTAACTCCTCAGACTCCTCGAACACGGTAGCTTGACTTAAAAATTTGAAATCTGCTTCTACTTCCTTTACAGACTCTAACCACCAATCAATAGCGCAATAATTAATTCGCGATCTTTCAATCTCAAGCACTATATCGAAAATTTCATTCATTCTGCTCAGCACTGTCCGTGCTTCACTAATGAGTGTTTCTATTTTAATACCCATTTTTAAATCAAATATATAATGCCGATTTTAATTCAAGATTTATAATGAACTTTTAATTAAGACAAAATAAATTAAGTCTTACAGATCGACACAACAAAGTTTACAAACATTCTGTATATAAACGCCCTTTTCTCAATACACGAAAAGGGTTTGCACATTTAATTATGCGAACGAATAAACCAAAATTATGCGTGTTTGTAATATCAAAAATAGAAATTAAACGAAGTTAATTAATTAATAATGTATGTTCCGAGTGAACAATACCATTAATTATCACGACAAAAAGAAAAACGCAAGATTAAGTATTTGTGTGCAAAGAGTCGAATATTTTTTTTACACTTAACCAACAGTTCAACGAAAGCGAGAATACTTTATTTTTCCAACTTCTAAAGCTTGTTTACTGACCATGCAGGTAACTTGAGATTTCTAAATTTAGAATTGTATACACGAAATTGTATTACGAAAATTTTAACCGCAACCCTTGTTACTTCTTATGACAAAGGATAACGGGATTTGTTAGGACATTGACCAAAAAGGGTATGAAAGAAGTAACCATACAAATGCTTATAAACCCGATCAATTGGCAATATCTACCGAAATAAACGAAATCACAGGCTGTAAATCCGCGGCGAAATAATTAAATATTCATGATCCGGCTCGAAGACCAATGTTCATACTATTGAGATTGCCGCCAATTTTATAGCATAAATTAACATATCTATTAGTATTTGGCATTTACGAACTTGTTCCAACGAGTAGATATTACGTGGACTGTAGTTGAATCAAAGTCATTGCCGGTTTACTCTGGCTGTTATAACAATGCAAATTGCAAAATAATCCAATGTTTATCATCACTTAAAACATATGTGATTTGATTCGAACACAACTTACACGAAGTGTACGTACGTCCGCGGTACTTGACAATATTATTATATATTAACATTATTAGCAAATTATTGAAGATGCAAAGCCTAATGCGTCATTACGAAGCGACGGCTCTCAAAGAAATCCCTTTTCGTTTTTAAAGTTGAGAATGGAAAAAACCAGTCTCAGCCCGCACTTTTAACACGTGCCAGAAACGTGATAGTTGCGTGATGCCTTTTTGAACAAGCATCTTTTATCAAGGTGATTTTAATAGGAAGTGATAGGCAGGGTCGGCTTTAATTAATTTTAATATTAACAAAGAAGACCGAACAGTCAGTATTGAATAAAGAGAAATTAAATCCCTTTAATTTGAGAGAACAATAAAGTAATTCAAATCCGGTTAGAAACGAAAGCTTTATCTTAATTATATAGCACATATAAACGCATAAGAAATAGGTACTGGATGTTAATAAATGAGTGAATACAGGAAAAGGATATGATACCTACAGTCTCAGAAATAAGAGTATTGCTTTTATTGTGAAACCATCAACCACCTGTAATTATCTTGGCCGTTAAGCTTTTATTTCGAAGATTAAATATACTTACAGCTTGTGAATATGAGTACTTATATTAATGAAGGCTGTCCCAAATAGGCCTGTATCCGGCGGAAAGGCCAATGTAAAGGTGTTGATGTTTGTAATAGGAAAACGCTGTGTTTCTTTTGATAAGCTCTACCTTCTTGAAAGAAGTTAAAATTAACATTTATTAATAAATTAATTAGAACGTATTTACAAGTAAAGAGACTACATTGTCTAATCACATTCTTTCAGTATGAAACTAATAAGGTGTTGTGCCCACATTGAGCACCCTGAAATAAGTGAATTGAAAATGCAAATTTGAATAGGATACAGTTTTGCGTGCAAGCGTCGTGCGCATCACTAACTCTTTTTTTATTATATTCTAAATTCATAAATTCTCAACAATGTACCCAATCATTGTAACATAAATTTTCTGTAAATTTGCTCATTGACTTTAGCGCGGTGCATCTGTTATTTTAGTCGTTATTTAACAACATTTATATAATTCATTCAGTCATTATTACATATTTAATAACCAATAAACTCCCAAAGCACACTTTAATTCTAATTACAATTAAAATCTACTACATACTACATATTCTTTACTGATAACATTTATATGTACAAACTTGTTAACGTGTTCCTACTTCTTAAAGTATCTAGGATTTCAAATTGTTCCGACGATTGGCGATCGTTTGTCACTTTTCGTTTCTTAGTTGAACTGGAAGGTCGCTTGGTGTTGAAAACACCCAACATGTGCAGGGAAATCAAGTTTTCCTGGCGAAGACGTCGTAAAAGACGGACAGAATGTTAAAAGTTGTCCAAGACAACTAAAATAGAAATGTAGTGTACAAATTCCTTGGCGAACGTGCAACTTAAAACTTTGAAAACTTTGAAAACTTTGAAAACTTTGAAAACTTTGAAAACCTTGAAAACTTTGAAAACTTTGATAACTCTGGAAATGTGTATAGTCTTGTAATAATTTTGAAGTATGTTCTCGTAATTTCGATGCAGTCTTGGATCAACGAAAATATTTTATTTGGTTTGATTTAATTAAATTTATGGAACTCGTAACTTTGATCCATACGTGGCCGACGTCGCTATGCAGCCGGCGTGTTCTACTGATGCACATGTCATTAGAAGGTTACAGGTCCTTGCCGCTATCGGTAAGAAAGTATTAGTTTCTAAAATAATGCTAACGTTAAAAAGTCCATTACGTAAATTTTGCATGTAATGATTTCCTTTTGAAGCTTGTTTTACTTCTAGTTGCGGTATGCAATTTATTATGACTTGTATAAATAATTTTGTTAATTAATTTTCAAAAGATCATGTTGTAAAGTATAAAGTACAATAAGTACTATACCCTTTTTCTAATTAATAGTGTGTTCAACATAAAATATCATATCTCACCGATTGTACAGGTGTAGACATACTTCGTCACAGTTATCTTGTTTATGACAAATTAAAATACTAATAGTTCATTTATAAGACCTGAGTCCTGTATGATGAAAATTGGAACTTAAATTAATCTGTCAATTTTGATAATTGCCAAAAGTTAAATAAGAAATATTTAAACATTGTGAGGTCTAGTAGCGCTACAGTGACTACCTAAAAAAAAATAATGTCCATAATTAAATATCTGATTTAAAAATTACTTTCATAAGAATTGAATTTTATTAAGTACTCTTATTTATTATGATGTTATTTACTTTTCTTAAAAGAGAATACAGAATTATTTTTTTGGACTTCAGTTCACTTTTCAGTAATATTAAATTTTCCAAATTTTGTTCGGTGTTTCCAACGTAAACTTATCCAAAAGAGCATCACGATAGTAAAAACCAATTGAACTTAATTTAAAGATTACAGATTCATACTGATCCGTAACATATATAGGGTGTCTATGTTGGTAGAAATTATGTTTAAGAGTCACCCCACTCATCGTTAGATCCTTGAAGAAGACTATCAGATGTAAGTATGATATGTGTGACAATCAAACTTTGTATTTAAAGTAGTTTGTGATAATATAGGTTTCCAAATTTTCCTTTAAGCAAATTCATTTAATCAGTTGCTTTATAAAAAATTTAGGTGGCGTCCTTTATTTTGTTTTTTTCAACTTCAATATACCCACTGACCCAATCTCATGCGACTGTGGGCCAAAAACCCAGTTAGCTAAATGTCTTAAAAGTGTTCTTTTACTATAAGCCAATTTCCATCCAAACCTTACCCTGGGATTAACACAGTTACATAAGAATTCTCGATAGGTAATATTAATCTAGCACAATTTTATGGTGGAATAGGTTGATAGAAAAAATATAGATAATATCATAGCTACAAATAACGAAGATATTGTAAATGAAATCCATGTCATGCAAGATAAGTTTCATAAGTTGAAAAGTTATATCGAAGGACCCAGACCATTCTTCAGACAGAATTAATAAAAATAGTATTAAATCATCACCATCATTAGGTCGTCAGCCCTGGAACTGGTTAGACGCGTACCCTCATTATTTCATTTTCTGAACTAACCTACACATTTTCCTAAAATTTGGACAGTCTGCATCTATCACTATCTGCGTGCAAAAGTTTTATTTCGGTCTACAGTGCTGTGCACCACACATATGTTTTAATCAATATTTTCCTTGTTTCTATGTTTGTTATTTTTGAACACAGTAGTTGTTTTTTCTTGTTAAATGTAGTACGACCCTGTGCTAATCTTTGTTTTATATATTTTACGCTTTTCTCATCTTACGCTATTTGGCTTTCTAGGTAGCAGAAGTTGTTTAGCCTTTTGCGCAAGCTCTCGTGACCTATTTGTATTCTTGTTAATAATTTATTTTCTCCTCCTTTGTATAGTAGAACTATAGTTTTATTTTTGTTAATTTTCATACCGCATCTCTGTGTTAGAATTATTTCCATTTCATTAAAAGCAACTTCTAACTCTTCTCTGCTAGATGCTAATACCGCTATACCATCTGCAAATGTAAGCATATCAATCTTTTCTCTCTTTTGTCCAAATCTCTTCCTGCATTTGACAGTATTCATTGCCTCTTTAATATAAAAGTTAAAAATTAATGGGGTTAAGGCACATTCCCTGCCTCACCCCTTTTATTACTTCTCTTATTCTATTACCGCTGTTTGCTCTTTGTATAAGTTATGTACTATCTGTCTATCCCTAAAACTCATTCCAATCTTTTTGAGTATTTCGTATATTTTTTTCCATTTTACATTGTCGAATGCTTTTTCCAGATCTAAAAACCTTTATATATATATATATATATATATATATTATATATTTATATATATATAAATATATATATATATATATATATTATACTGGTTTTAAAAGAGTAAAAATTAAATATCAAAGAAAAAATTTCAAAACACCCTGTATAAAGGAACAACCCGAAATTACGTGCGACAGTTATATTGGTTAATTCATTTTTAAGTATCAAGTGTGAACGAAATTTTATAAATAATTAATGAAATTTAAATATGTTTGCAAAGAAATTAAATAGTAGAAGCCAAGGCCTTTAATTTAGTAATTAATTTGAATCTAATTGACCGATTATTGATGTATAATATGCATAAAAGCGTTTCAAAACCCAATAATACCAAAAAGAGACGCGTTGCTAACGTACAAATATATCAAGGGAGTTGAAATGCGTGAAAAATCCAGCTTGTAGAAGTGTTATTTAAAATGTTACGATTGAACACCTGTGTATTTTTAAATGTCAAGTTCCAATAATTTCTGTAGATAACGAACAAAGATTCTACGTATATTGTAAAACCGTCCCATGCGTTCTATAGAAATGCTAATGAAGGGGTGATTTAACGCACGTAGACAGTCCACGTGTGTAAACAGTGAACAAACAAGAATATTGATTTTTCTACCACTCAAGCAAGGTTAGAACGAGATACAGAAAACGTATAAGCATAAAACCACAATAGTATAGGAGGGATTTAAGAAACGTCATTGGGTCTACGATTGGTGGATATGTTAGTTCGACTTGATATAGACACGAGGATAGTGTAGCATAATTTTCTTAAAAATTTATAACGAGGTACGGAAATTCGCAGATTTGAAATTAGGGTTGAGTGCAAAATTGTGAGAATGTGTTGTTGCGAGCGAGATTACGGATACCTGGGGGTCTGGAGAGGTTACAGGCTAAAGACATAAATACTCTAGAGAACTAGGACTCGCTCTTTTGTCTTTTAACTTCGTGTCTTATTATTTTGATCCAAAAGCACGTATAAAAGTTGACACGAGGTAGTAAGTATTAACAAATCATTTTTTATTGTATTGCTTGTGGTAGCCTCTAAATTATTTAAAACGCAGTTAGTGTGCCGACATTAATTTAATTGAGGTACCACCTATAATTTTAATCAACTCGTGTCGGGACATTAAGTAACGTAGATTACTGTGAAATGAAATTTGGAATTTGGTTACACCGAGAAGGAGGCGTTGGCGGATCATCTTAAATGGAATTCGTCTAGTCATAGCGAGAAACGACCTGCAGACCAGGGAGAAAATTTACATGGGATCATCTACAGAGCGGAGTTTCCAGGTAACGATTTAAAACTGTGATTTCCATAAACTGTAAATATTGGGGTAGAATATGAGAGTGTTTTCAAGGTAGTGTGAATTGTTTGAGTATTGAACAGTATTTGTGTAAATAACTTTATTACGGTATTCTACTAGAAATTGAAGGTGTCTAGAAAGCTTTTAAATGTTCCATCATAACGTGAACTTTTGTGAAGAGTACATGGCTTTGTTTTTTTTATATTTTTAGAGTATGTACAGTAAAGGGGCATACATTATGCAGAAGTAGTTGGGTTATTATGAGCTCACCATACCCCACAATTAACGTAGATTATTAAAATAAATAAATAAATTATAGGAAAGGAATTTTAGAAAAGGTATTATTCAAGGTCCATTTACTCCGCGTACATTTTGTGTGTTTGATGATTTTGAAAATAAATAAAAGACATTACAAAATAAGAGTTACTGAAGTGTAACGTGAATAATAAAATATGGACAATAATAAATTGCATTTGTAAATAGGAATAAATAAAAGATTTTATGTTTGTGTATTTTGTGGTTTTATTGGGAGAGTGCGTGAATGATAGAATATGAGTGTAAATAGATATCCAGAAGGAGGTCCTAATGAGCTAGCCGGAAGCAGTTGAAGGAGGCCATTCAACCGAGGAAGAGTCGAAAACGGGTAAGAATATTTTTTTGTATAATTTAATTTTTGTAAAATTTTCTATTTTCGAATTTGAAAATTTTATCAATATTTTCGAGTATATTTTATGGTTGGTGAGAAGCTTACCCGAGTAACACCGCAATCTTATGACGACCCAACGTTGGTGCTCGAATGTTTTTTGAGAGAGTAACACCGCAATATATATGCTTTCCCCCTTTCTATTGTTTTCTCCATTATCACCCTCAGAGCTAAAATAGCCTCTTGTGCTTCCCTGTTTCGCCTAAACCCAAATTGATTTTTTACTACTATTTCTTTAGCTCGTTTTTTCATTCGTCTTTGAACAATTTGAGTGAATATTTTTGACACGGGTACTGTTAGACTTATTGTTCGAAAATTTTCACATCTATCCGAGCTTCTCTTTTTTGGTAGAATGACTATGATGTTACGTTTGAAATCTCTGGGTATCTCGCTGACTCATACATATAGATTATAGGTTGAAAAAGACGTTCTGTTCCTACTTGTTCAGCGGCTTTTAGAGTTACTGCGTGCACCTTATCTGTACCTGTCGCCTTACCATTTTTCAGACCCTTAAATGCGAATTCAAACTCATCTCGCAGTTAGGATATCCCAAGCGATCATTTTCAATGTGTGATTCCTGTTCTAATGCTGTTAATTCATCTTCTTTATATAAATACTTTGTATATTCCTGCCATCTAACCACTTTCTATACATTTTCTATAATAAAGTTTCCTCTCACGTCCGTTATATTTTTGCTTACGGTTTTATATCCCTAAAATTCATTCTAGTTAGTTTGTATGCTTTGTCTTTCGTATTTCCATTTTAGTTTGTACCCAGTGGCGTAACTACGATTTTTGGGCCCCCCCGCAAAAATTTTAAAGTGGGCTCTCTTTAAAATGTATTACTTTTACTGGCTTATATTTAGCCATATTTTTAAATTATAGTACATGTAGAGAAGGAAGCAGTATAGAATTAAATACATATACTATATTAATCAAGTGCTTTATTAATTATAAAACCAAATTACATAAATTCAAACTTATAAGTTAATTAATATTAAATCTACATATTTATACGCCGCACAAAATTATTTACACCTAAAAATTTGATACAGTAAAAAAACCTATGAGCTAGCAGACATTCCAAATCAAATTCAAAATTTTGTTTTTCTTGCATGTTTTGCTGCAAACGCGTTTATTGTATCCTCTATATTCATATTTTTGGCAGTGTCATGTTCTACTGCTAAGAGGGATAAATCGTCTAATCTATCTTGTGAAATGCGGTTCCTAAGATAATTTTTAATAATTTTTAATTTTGAGAAAGATCTCTCCGCACTTGCAACGCTAACGGGTAAAGTTAGGTATAACATTAAGGCTGTTATGGTGTTTGGAAAACTGCTAGAACCTGTAGATTTGGAAAGTACTAGATATTCTAAAATTGTAAGATACCGTTAACATTTTTAATTCATCACAAATAAGTCTATTATTTTGAGTGTAGTAAGTTCTATACCTACAGCATCATTTAAATCTTTGTAGTAAAATTTTTGCAATTGTTTTGCCTTAGATAAAATATCGTCTGCAGTTAAATTCAAAAATACATTAGGTTCTAAGAAATTAAACTTTTCGTTTACATGAAAAAGCGATTTAAAACGATTCGACAGCTGTGAAATTATAATATCCATTACGCGATAAAATACATTTATTTTAAATTTAAATTCTTCATCATTAAATCGATAATCATTGGATAATTCATCGTAATGCTTTTTATTTTTGGTTGCCTTTTTTATAAATTCCGGTTTAATATTCCATTGCCCTGGAACTTTCGCTGCTTCCTCCTTGATGTTGGAATAGTTATTTCTTGTTTCCTTGAAAAATTTTAAAGTTTTTGTAATAAGAGAGTTATCTGATTAATATTCGCCTTTTCACTCTGAGCAGTTTGTGAGAGCTTGTTAAGCTCTTCTAGAATTTGACTTAAAAAACACTTAAAAATAAAATTAAAATTATCCATGCTAGTTAATATTTGCTTTGCGTCATTTCGTTCATCTGTTTTTTGATATCATAATAATTTTATTAAGAGACATTACTATATCTTTATACCGAATTCTTATGGCAGCTAAAGATTTTACTCGATCCGCCCAACGTGTCGGATTTAAGCGTTTCAATTGTGTGAAATTTTCTTTAAAACAGAAAGCCAATTCCATCTTACTATACTATTAGCAAAAAATGTATATATGTTTTCTAAAAGTAGAAAAAACGATTCTATTTCTTTTATACCTTTAACGGCATCATTTATGACTAGATTTAAGTTATGGGCACTACAGTGCATATATAAGGCTGCAGGCTCTATGTTTAAAATTCTCTTTTGCACGCCAGAATACGTACCGCTCATAACGTTAGCTCCATCGTAGCCCTGCCCTCTACATTTATTTATATCTAATTGCATGTTGGTTAAATTGCTTAATATAGTATTACATAGTCCTTCAGCAGATTGGGACTCTACTTTTGTAAAACCCACAAAAGTTTCACAAATATCTATTTTGGTTACCTCTCCCAAGCTGTCTTTTTTAAAATCAATATATCTTACAATTTTACTTAATTGATCAATCTTAGTTATATCCTGTGTAGTGTCTATTATGATTGAGAAAAAGGAGCGGATCTAATTTTATTTAATAAAATATTTTTAAGTGTGCGCTTAAAGTATTAATAATATCGTTTTGAATTTTTGGGGAAAGATATTTAATTGAACCTTTGGGTCGTTCAAGCACTTTTTGTAATATAGGATCATAGTTACTAATTAAATGAACTAAACTTAAGAAATTACCGTTGTAACTGTCTTTTGAATCAGAAAAACTTTCTCTATGTCCTCGAAATGACAGCATGCGCTGGGATAGTGTTAAAGTAACATTGAAAAGTCTGTGTAAAACATTTTTCCAAAATTCAGTTTCTTGTTTTAATAGTAGAGTATCTTTCTTATCTATGGTATAATTTTTTTCCACATATCGTAAATAAAACAACAAGTTAAATGAGATTGAGCAAGCAAATGCTCTTTAATTTTTTTTGATAAACCCTGCCAATCATTAATTCCGGTCGTCCAACTTGACCTTACTGCAGCAAACAGCCAACATGGTTGACAATAAACACAATTTTTTAATTTAGAATAACACAACCACCCATTTGAATTGTGTGGTAAGTTTAACGTATTGCTTTTATTTTCGCTTGCAGTTATTAAGTAATAATAGTGAACTGAAAAACTTCTATTTTTATTATCTTTAGGAAACGCACCATCTGGTCTACACAATCCGTAATTAATTATTTCTTTTCTTAAATTGTCATGTTGTAAAACATTGATTTTTAAAAATGTGCAAAATCGGTTGGATATTCTTTCGTCAGATCCATAGATAGTTCATTAAGTGAAAAGTACTACTCACATTTACCTCTGTAATTGTAGTGGTATCTAGTTCCAAATTTCTATCGCGGCCGTCATTATGTGATGTACTTGCGCCCTGGGTGAGAGTTTTAAAATTGTTGACGACTGCTGTTCGTCTGTAGCGGAACTAGTAGATGCTACTGTCGAAAGCCCAATTTCTTTCATAGATTGTTCTTGTTTTCGGACTCTTTAGAAGTAAAAAGGAACTTATTTTGGAATCTTGCTCTTTGATTCTTCCAATAGTTTCCTTTTGGTTTTTTGCAGCGCCGCTTGTAGTGCTCATTGTATATTATTTCCTGCAATTTTGAATGAAATTAATTATAATGTAATTAGATAAGTAATAATTATTTAAAAGCCTTTTGAAATTACAAATAACACATACATACTTTGCTTTAAATGCTTTAATTAACAAAATATAAATGATTTTTATTGAATGCTTAAAGATTTATTTATATGTATTTCTCAGCGCGACTTCAACTATGATCAAATCAATAGCAGTTTAATAAAAATAGATATAAATACTTACGTTTAAATATGAAAGACCTCCTGTAATACGAACACAACACTATTGAGTAAAACGTACTGGAATGCTTTTTACTTCCTTTCCGTTATATATAATGCAGCTAATGCAAATACGTTGCAACCAGCTGACTAGAAACCACAAAATGAATTTCTTTCTAGTATTATATTTCTAGAAAGCGAAGGTTACTAAGCTACCTGCCATCCTGTGAATCTGTACTGTACAGACAATAGCCCTTTTATTCCTATTTAAAATCCCACAAACCAAACTAACCCTACTATACGTCGTTTAATAATGCTTTACCACTTTATACAACTTATCACTTAAGAATAATATAGACATCTTTGTTATTAAAGTTTACAGTCTCTTTCATCTGTTTATTAACCCTTACAAAATAGGACAGAACGGATAGAAAGAAGAAAGGATGCAGGCTGCAGGTGGTGTTCAGTATTTATCTTAATTATTATTTCTTGTATTTCAGCAGTTCCTAGTAGTAACATCAAGAAAACGTTCGTTAACCTGCGGTTTCTGAATTATCTGCAATATTTTCTTGACCGTTTCTTACCTGCCAAATACGTTGAAGATGAATAAGTTGAGTTTATTATCGTTTGGGCCTTCTTGCACTTGGGGCCCCCCCGCATAGCGGGGGCTGGCAGGGGTGTAGTTACGCCACTGTTTGTACCTCTTTGCACTTTTCATCGATCCATTGTTCTATAGCTTGCCTGCATTTGCGAATAATTTCCCATTTTATGGCTTTGTATCTCTGTTTTCCTGTTTCGTTTGATTTACTTTTGAATTTTCGTCTTTTTTCTATTAAATCCAGGATGTCCTTTGTTATTAATGGTTTGTTATTTTCTTTTTGTGTATACTCTAGAATAACTCTGGTCGCCATGTCTAAGCTGGATTTAATATTATTCCATTCTGTTTATACTTTCTTAGTATCTGAAATTTTCTTCTAGCAATTCATTTTACCTTTTTTTAAATCTTTTGTGAATATCTTTATCTTTTAATTTCTCAAAGTCGAAGTGCCTTTTTTCATTCCTTTTTTTCAAGATTTTAAATCTAAGAGCGGCGTTCATAATTACGATGTTTTGGTCAGTGTCTATATCTGTTTCTGGTTAGCTTCTACAGTCATTTATTTGATTCTTATACCGTTGTCTAATAAGAATGTAATCTATTTGATACGTTCTTATATCCGTTGGCATCTTCGACTAGTATCGTCTTCTTTGTTGAAATAATGTGATTGTAATGGTTAAATTGTTTTTGTCGAAGAATTCTACCAACCTATTCCCTTGTCGTTTCTCATACCTAAACCAAATAAACCTACTACCACTCCTTTCCTACGCTCACCTACCATTACATTAAAATTCCCCGTAATTAATAAATTTTCATGTCTTTTTACGTATCTTAGAATGTCTTCGATATTTTTGTAGATCTTACATGTGATTTTCCAATGCTCCACCCGAAGCGAATTTTTTTTACCTAAAAAATTTGGAATTTAACCGAACCCTTGCTGTTTCAAGCAAAGTAGTGATCTTTAACGTGCGTGACAACACTCACACACGGGACCTCCATTTTATCTCTCATCCGAACAAGGGTGTATTTTTGTGAAAAATGCTCGCCTAACATTTTTCAAGCAACCCGTGTCGCGATTTGTGCCCGGGACATTGGGCGTAGTAGTCACACACATACCATCCTCGCCACGGAGTGGCCTATCTTTGTAAATCGCTTCTACCTCTTACTATGGTTGGAGGTGAGCATGTACACTTGTATTATTACTGTATTTACCGGTTTAGATTCTAATCTAACCACGAGTACTCTTTCGTTCTTTTGTGTATAGTTTTCTAGACAGTGCCCTATCTTTTTTCGAATAACTATCCTCACACCAGAATTTTCTTACTCTGATTCTGTATGAATTATCTTAAAACCTTCACTCCAAAAATTCCCCGCCTCTAGCCACCAAACTTCGCTTATCCCTACTATATCTAATGCTAACCTATCCATTTCAATTTTTAAGTTCTTTAGCTTACCTACTTGCTTCATACTTCTGACATTCCACGCTCCGACTTGCAGAATGTTCCCGATTCTTTTTCTAAATTTTCCGATCACAGCCTTCGAAGTAGTCATCTCCCGGAGATCTGAATGGGGACTATTTTAGCGGCAGCTCCGTGGCGTAGTGGTATGTGTGTGACTACTACGACCAAGGTTCCGGGTTCGAATCGAATAATCGAAAAATATTAGGCGAGGATTTTTCACAAAAATACACCCTCGCTCGGATGAGAGGAAAAATGGAGGTCCTGTACGTGAGTGTTGTCACGCACGTTAGAGATTCCTACTTTGCTTGGAACAGCAAAGGTTCGGCAAAATTCCAAATTTCCTAGATAAAAAAAAACTCGCTTCCAGGCCAATGTAGTACCTTCGGGTGAAGCATTGGGAAAATCACATTTGAAGAGTATTTTAGCTCCTGAATCTTTTACCTCAGAAAAACGCTGTGTACTTGGGAGGTAATGTGGTGGTTTTCCTTTGCGTTTCACATCGGGGTATTGTGTCTTAGAATCCCATACCGACCCCTATGATCTCTGCCAATCTGAAATAGCTGTTGCCCTCTTTCGAGAACCTGTCTTAGTCTGGTTTCTCATTAAAAACCCTACTACTTTGGTTGAACCTGTAGTTTGGTTTTTTAGATCACTGGAACGCGGAAGCCATGCCACCTGTTCTAGTAATCTAGAACTTCTTCAAGGTGTAGGTCCATTTGTTATAAAATTTGGCTGCACGTACATATTGTAACCACAATTCTAGTATCTAGTTTCCTTTCTCTTTGGTTGGTGTTCACGAAGCACCCATCAAACCAATGAGGAAGTGGACCAGATGTTCAAATTGTGGTGAGTTTGGGCACATATAGTCCAAATGAAGTAGGTGGACTCTCGTCTGCAACAAGTGTACCACACTAAGGTGACGCACTGTTACAATATTAATCGTTATTGATCTCAAAGTTAGTTTGAGTTTTACTACTTAAAAATTAACTTATTACCATTTACTTGGTGATAGTTCTTACCATTTAAAGGTCGATAAAACAGTTTACGAAGTCGGTAATACAGTTTAAGAGTTCATAAATACATCGCGCAAGCGCAATGAATACGAAAGCAATGCAATGCCCCTGGCGGCCGGAAGCGCGAACCTTATTACAGATTCCGCGTTGCCAACTACCATGACGTCACCATTGCTCCAAATCATATTGCGCCATAATCGGAAATATAAAAATTTAAACAAAAGTTCATATCAGTAAACAAATTAAACACGGTATTACTTACCCCAGAAATCCGAACGTTCTGCTGGGTTGAACCAAAGTTGGCCTCTATCAAGGTTCCTCAGGGCTCCATCCCGGAGTAATTACAGATGGTGACTCGTCATCTCGGGTCATGCAGTCCGATACGCCTCGTTGGCTTCAAATTTATTACCTATGCAGGGAATGGGCAGGAAAAACCAGGTAAAGGTAGACAAACAAAAGATAATCAAGCAAAGGAATCTACATAGGTAAAGCTAACGATACGTTACCAAAAAACGACCACTTCACTCGAAGATCAAAGGCAAAAAGTCCCGTTTTAAGAGCGTCACGGAAAACTTGTCCCCACTCTTTTGTCTTTTACACATCCGCTGAAGTTATTCGTCTAACCCTCTAGAGTCGCACGAACTGCGCAAATGCACTATGACGTAACGGAAGTACACGCCTAGTCTATTAAAATTCCACGCGCCGCGTCTTTTGAAATTATGGCGCGAAACTTCCGTACATCAAAACTAACCTGAATACAATGTTTAAGTGCCAATTGGATTGGCACGTAACAAACTAACCTAAGTATGAAAAGAATTCCTCCCATAAACGACTTTGAAAAAAGTATTATAATAAAAAATTCCATGCTTTAATAAAAGAATGTGGCATTAGTATCATTAAAGCTTGTTTTGATTGCTTAACTATAATCGCTCTATATAGGTACAAGTGACTTACCACTTTGAAAAACACTAGGTGTATAATACAGCGATTATTATACTTGTTCCCTGATAAGATTGTGTACTTTTTCAACGAAGAAAAAACCATTGACACTCTTTGAATTTTTCTGTTAAATGGTGATTGTAGTTAAGGTATCTAAACATTTTTACAAAATGAATTGTAAATAGTCTCTACGTAAACGCCCTCTGCATGATAATCATAGAGTAACATAAGCGTTTTTAAATCAATATTTCTTTTCCAATCTCACTTTAGATTCCTAAACGATGCTTTCATACTTCTTAATTACTGGTTCAAGCACTACATAAAAGCCAAGAAACAAAGCCATTCAATTAAGACCCATCGATCACATATAATTATCATTATGCGAATTGTTTTCAACGTCCGTCTGTGAATTAGCAGGTGTGTATATATACGCACAAACGTGGGAAATATTAACATTTTTAAAAGTAACGTCGATGATTAGACGGAAATGCTGTTTAAAAATAATCACAAATTTGCTTTCTTTGGTTTTTAAATGGTTTGGAGAAGAGTTTGCATATTATTTTAGACGACGTCGAATGATATTACTAGTTATCTGGTTTCTCTAGTGTGCACTGCTTGTTAATGAAAAACGAATTAGAAAAATAATTACCCTGAAGTAAGTAATGTATGATAATACAAACACTTGTTTATAGGACTACTAAAGTTTAAAAAAAATTAATTGTGTTTGTAAGCAATTTACGATTGAAAAACATATTGAGTCATCTGTAGATAAAAAGTAATACTATTTCTCCTCAACAGGTATAGATAATAAAACAGACCTGGTCTTTCAATTTAAAAAAAATAAAACTGTTGACGCCACAAATTCATTTTCATTTTAACTACAAATATTATTATTCGATAAATTATTGCCAGAATAGTATTCCTTTTAATGCACATTAATTTGTAGATAAATTGAAATATGTGCCGATTCTGACAATAACTAAATTAATACTCAGATAGCAACATAGGTGTGATTCGGTTCTCTTGTAAATAATGGCGTTACATATTCGAGAAAATAACCTTTTTTTACTCGTCTTAGAAAGTGGATTCGAAAACGGTGACGCTATAAATCGGTGATCCGCATCCTCCTTCAATAACCATCCTATATTTCACCCTTTAACACAAATTACGTTTCGGGCCTTGGGAGCGGTCTTTTTAAAAACTTCTTCCTTAACTTCTTTTAACAATTTATATGGTTAAACAGAAATTACAATTGAATTTTGACAAACGGATTGATTTATACTAAGTCGAAAATTAAATAATAATTGGAGTTTAATAAGGGCGAGTAGCCTAAGCAAACAGCAATGTTAAAGCTGAAATACTCAAGACTGACTGATGGTCTTGGGGCTCCCGGGGTATTTATGTTGTCCCTGCCCCTCACATGTCAGTGGGAACTTGCAGAGCTCATGTCTGCTTATTTCTTAATTCTATTCATTATACGATACTATCTTACTTTCTAAGTAATCGCAGTTTCTTAACCGTCTGTGACCTGCTCCTGCAGTATCACTTACTGTCTGGAACATAATGTATTACATCCGTTCTCACAACTTGCTTGTGAACTTTCAATAACCTCTCTGGTTTATCCTTGAATATATATTGTTGCATATAACTTAAGTGTCTTTGACAATTTCTAATAATTCCTAATAAATTCTATTTTGTTATACATATATAGATTAAGAGATACATAACTCATCCCGACGTAAATAAAAAATTAAGGTTTTCTTTGCTTAATTTTTAAAATTCATTGTTTAAAATTCATTGTCCCTAAGGGTACATCTTTTGTTTCTTTATTTACCTTCGTTTCCTTATGTCTAAAATTTCTCTCTTTATTCTTATATCTAAGATACATTTTGTACAGTACATAAATAATTAGAAAAATGATTAAAAAATTAATAACATTGTCCAAACGCTTATATTATCATTGTGTGATTTCGGCACTTTTAACTCACTCAAGTGTTCTTTACAATTGTCCATTAGTTTCATGGCGTGGTTAAGATCGTCTAAGTCTAGGTGTTCTAGTTGCATAGGTTTCCTGATTATTTCTTCGTCTTTGAGTTGTGTTATTTTGAATTGTAGTTCCGGTAAATTGACGAATTTCTTGATTACTGTGAGGTCTTGATGAACTCTGATGATTTTGTTCTTCAATTTTAAATAGCAGTCTTTAAGGGTGATTACTTTGTTTCCGGTTAGTGCTGAATTGTTCTTGTTTTGATCGTAATATGCAGTTGGTATTACTTCTGTTGGAAATATGGCCATCTATTTGTTTTCTGTAACCTTTTGAATTTTCATTTTGGTGATTTGAACGGGTTTTGCTTCACAGTTGTCATAATGGTTTGAAAATTTTAGTAATTGTACTTTGCAAGGACTGCCTTCTTGGATAGTTGTTGTGGTTAATGATTGGCATAAATATAGATTTGGTGTTACTTCGTTACATTTTTCGTTTGTGTAACCATATCTGAGTTCATTAAGGATAGGAACTTGGTTGTTGGGATGATAACTTGATACGTGCTAGTAATTTTTATTGGAAATGAAAAAGCAAATTAATGATAATAATTAGAATTGTTACTTTCTACTATTGGGATTTCTATTAAAAATGTGATTTCGTTATTCTTTACGTAGCCTCTCACTATAGCTATTTTTCCAAATATGAAAATGTTTTATTCTATTAGTTATAAATTATCTAATTCTTCATAATTCCTTTAATAAGTCAATTGGTTCTATGATACTAGAGTGTAATGTATTAATTTTGCAAATGTTACGGCATTTTCTAAAGTGGCTAAAATTTGTTGGATTGAAGTAAGGGTTAATATTATTTGAGTGAATATTGTATTGAATCTAATTAAGTCTCGCATGTTTACCATCGTGCTTTGCATGTTAGTTTCAAAGGTTTGTATTCTAATGGTTATACTGTCTTGATTTCTTACTAGCTTTCTTAACGTATCGTTAAATTTTATTATGGTTAATTCGGTTAGAGATATTTGATTGCTAACTATGGTTTTTAAATTGTTTTAGTTTTCAATTAGCTGTTGTATTGCGTTGTCATAACGTTCTGCGTCTTGGTTATCTAAATTGCCCGTGATAGCTTTTATTATGTTACCTAGTTCGTTAATTAGTTTTTTTATCGTCCTTCAATTTGTTCTGTGAGTATTAATCTATTAAATTTGTCTTCTATATTCTTTAAAATGATTTCTATTATGCTGTTGTAATTCATCATTTCTATTGCATATTCCTTTCCGAATTTGGCTGTGTCCATTGATTGTTTCAATCTATAATAATTGTCTTTGAATATTTGAGACTCTTGTTTTAATTCCGGTAAATCAAATTTTTGTGCGAATGTCCAATAGTGTATTGTATTTTGCAGAATTCCCAATTTTATTGGTAGTATACCGGGGTTGCTTTTATGTCTTCAATTAATACGTCGTTGTCCGTTCTACCTGGGCGGAGGTTGACAGTAAGGGTGATAACTGTTCATCTGAAATTACAGGGTGTCTTAAGCTTTTCAAATGAATGTACTTTATTATCTTGCTGTCGTTTACTACGGCTATATCTCTGTCTGATATTTTTTTGAT
Organism: Platerodrilus igneus; assembly: GCA_036346225.1. Lineage (NCBI taxonomy): Eukaryota > Metazoa > Arthropoda > Insecta > Coleoptera > Lycidae > Platerodrilus > Platerodrilus igneus. The sequence goes on from JARFIW010001125.1 coordinate 3,143,736, forward strand.
CTTAAACAGTCCTAAATTTCTGGGTGCCGTTTTGTGTTTTTTTACTTTGGAAGTTTCTCTCGTACACGGTTTGTCCTATTGAAAATTTATTTGAGTCGGTATTCTTATAACGGGTTGTGGTGATTAGTTCCTTGTCGTAATCTAATTTATCTTTTACTTTATCGTAAGTTATTTTAGTTTCTCCTCGTGATCTTTGGCATACTGCTTTGTTATAATGTATGTCGTAAGGGTTGCAGGAATCTGAATGTTCTAATGTTAATTCTAAGAGTGTAAAATTTGTTGATGAGTGGATTGTATTATTGTAGCCGATTAGTGCGTATGACATTAAATTGGTGATGTTCTCTCCTTCTTGTAAGTTAATTTAATAATAAGATTTGTTCTAATAGGGTTAAATGTAATCTTTCAATTAGTCCGTTTGATTCAGGGTCGTTTTCGGTTATAAAATGAATTTTTATTTTATGGAATTCTAAGGTGTTTTGTATCGTTTCATTTTTAAATTCGCTGCCGTTATCTAAGGTTATCGTTTAAGGTGTACCATAAAATGTAAAATATTGTAAGAATCCTTGTGTTACGTCAATGTTATTGTTAGAGGTGATGGGTATTGCTTGACCTATTTTGGTGAACGCATCTGAAATGGTTAAAAAGTTTTGTGCTTCTACTACTAGAGTGTCGGCATGTAATTTTTGAAAAGGTTTGTCAGGTGTTTTAGTTAAAATAAAGGGTATTTTTGAGGGTGTTCTGTCATATTTTGCCTCATCGCATAGTTTACATTGGTTGATAAAGTCTGTGACATATTTTTAAAATAATATCGTCCTATAAGTTGCTTTAATGTTTCATTGATTGCGCCATGGTTGGTTTTGCCTTCGTGTTGGTTTCTAATTATGTCGTTGAATTCGTCAGGGTCGTCTAAGGTTATTAATTTTCTTGTGCATCTGATAAGTTTAAGGCCGGAGTGATTAAATAGTTTAACATATAATTCTGAGAATCGTTTATATAAATGTTCGGTGTTTAAATAAAAGTAATCGCGGTTTCCTAATCGTCTGTGACCTGCACCTGAAGTATCACTTACTGTCTGGAATACAATGTATTACATCCGTTCTCACAACTTGCTTGTGAACTTTCAATAACCTCTCTGGTTTATCCTTGAATTTACATTGTTACAAATAACTTAAGTTTCTTTAACAATTTCTAATAATTCCCAATAAATTCTATTTTGTTATACATATATAGATTAGGGGATATATAATTCACGTATTTAAAGTGTGCTGCAGATCTTAGGTAAGTCCATTGGTTTTTTTTTTTATAAAGTTTAAAATATACAGTCCGCTGTGTCTTAATCGAGCGTTAATAATTGGTTATCTTCGCGCACGGATTGTCAGTAGCTGGAATTTAGCACTATAAAAAAACGGGTTGTAGAGGTTGTTTTGCTCGTTAATGCCACAATGCAAGCATCGTTCAATAAAGATAACTTAAACAGGACCTGCACCTAGAAAAAATATTAAATTACTAGAACGGGTAGAATGGCTTACGCGTTTCAATGAGTTAAAGAGCCGAACTATAGGTTTAACTAAATTAGTGGGGTTTTTAGTGAAGAACCAGACAAAGACAGGTCCCCGAAAGAGGGCAGTGGCTCTTTCGGTACTTAGAGTGGCAGAGACCATAGGGGTCGGTATGGCACTCTAAGACACGTACTGCAATGTGGAACGCAACGGGAAACCACTACATTATCTCCCAAGTACACAGCGTGCTTAAATTGTTATTAAAGATGATGGTATTCTCTGGGGTAAAAAACTCCGGAGGTAAAATAGTCCCCATTCAGATTTCTGGGAGGGGATTACTTCCGGGAATGTGATTCGAAAGTATAAAAAAAAGAGCTGTGAACATTCTACAAATCGGAGCGTGGAATACCAGAAGTATGAAGCAAAGCAGGTGAGCTAGAGAACCTGAAAATTGAAATGAATAGATTAGCGCTAGACATAGTAGGGATCAGAGAAGTTCGGTGGCCACAAGCGGGAGATTTTTAGAGTAGAAACTTAAGGATAATTCATGCAGGATGAGTGGAAAGAAATTCGGATGTGGAGATAGTTGTTATACTTCTTTTTTCATTACCCCGTTAATCTTTTTAATTTAGGTTTTACCATTATTTAATACTGTGATTGACTGATATGTCATGACTATTTGATGAACAAATTAGTTTTCCTTCTTCACAGGATCGTCTGTATGTACTGCTCTATTTGATAACTTTAGATCTCTTAAGAATCACGCAGCTATTCACACAATAGATAAACAATAGAATCGTAAACATAATTTAATTTAAACATACCAAATCAAAATGCCACCTCAAATGCATAAACAAGAAAGTCGATTATTAATACTGATAACTAATCACTAAATTTAGTAATTGCTAGGCTCAGCACCCATTTAATTAATAAAATAAGCACTAATGACCAAAGTGTAAAAATTAAGCACTAACTTTGATGTAGGTCACTAAGACGACTTCCTGTTCTGTGATCTGGTTGTAACAACGGCACAAGTGTAATTATTTTTTTTTGGTAGCTTTAACTACAAACAATCATACTTCTTCTTCTACACCTAGTGGATTGCGGCAACACTAACTCGTAATTACAGCAGACAAATCTTTGTTGACTTTCTTTGTATTGTTTGTATTATTCGCGTATTGTCGCAGTGTTTTCCATGTAATCCAACTTTCGCCTTTTTGCATGCATTTACTCTAATTCCAGCTGCCTTTTTCTTCCACTTACAGTGTATGGCGTTCATAATGAGGCAATTTCTTTTAGCGTAAACGGATAAGGTTTACTACCAATATTTACGCGTTTTCGTACAACCTCTGGACCAATGTTAGGCGTATTTATCAACCCCAATTCTGAAATGATTATTTCTTTTGGAATTGTAGAATATGGTGTTGCAGATTGTGTAAAATATGTATTACCTGCTTTAATGTAGCAGTAGTGTAAGATTTTTATTCTCTACTTTCTTGCTCTAATTCTATTACTGCTGTTTGTTCTTTGTATAAGCTATGTACTATGCGTCTATCCCTATAACTCATTCCAATCTTTTTGAGTATTTTGAACATTTTTTTCCATTTTACACTGTCGAATGCTTTTTCCAGATATAGATACCCTATATATACGCTTTCCCCTTCTCTATTGGTTTCTCCATTATCACCCTCAGAGCTAAACTAGCTTCCCGTGTTTCCCTGTTTTGCCTAAACCCAAATTGGTCTTCTCCTAGTATTTCTTCAGCTCGTTTCTCCATTCGTCTTTGTACAATTCTAGTTAATATTTTTGAAACGTGTGCTGTCAAGCTTATTGTTCGAAAATTTTCACATCTGTCCGCGCCTCTTTTTTTGGTATAGTTACTATGATGTTACGTTTGAAAACTTTAGGTATTTCGCCTGTCTCGTACATATAGCTTACAAGTCGGAAAAGACGTTCTGTTACTGCTTGTCGAGCAGCTTTTAGAGTTTCTGCTTGCACCTTATCTGTACCCGGTGCCTTACCATTCTTCAGACCCTTTAATGCTAATTCAAACTCATCTCTAAGTATAGAATATCCCAGGTCATCCTTTTCAATGTCTGATTTCTGTTCTAATGCTGTTAATTCCTCTCTTGAATATAAATTGCCTATAGATTCCTGCCATCTAGCTACTTTCTCTACATTTTCCATAATCATGTTTCCTCCCGCATCCCTTATATTTTTGCTGCATGGTTTAATATCTCTAAAATTCATTCTGATTAATTTGTGTGCTTCGTCTGTCTTTCCTATTTTCATCTTACTTTGTAGCTCTTTGCATTTCTCATGAATCCATTGTTCTTTAGCTTTCCTGCATTTGCGAATAACTTCCCATTTTATGGTTTTGTATCTCTGTTTTCCTGTTTCGTCTGATCTATCTTTGTATTTTCGTCTTTCTTCTATTAAATTCAGGATATCCTTTGTTATCCATGGTTTCTTATTTTCTTTTTGTGAATACCCCAGAATATTTCTGTCCGCCATGTCTAAGCTAGATTTAATGTTATTCCATTCCGTTTCTACTTCCTTAGTATCAAAAATTTTCTCGATATCTTTCAGTAATTCATTTGACTTTTTTCGAATCTTTCGTGGATACCTTTATCTTTTAGCTTCTCAAAGTCAAAGTGCCTTTTTCCGTTCCTCTTTTTCAGATTTTTAAATTTAAGTGCGACCTTCATAATTACGATGTTGTGGTCAGTGTCTATATCTGCTTCCGGGTAGCCCCTAAAGTCTTTTACTTGATTCCTAAACCGTTGTCTAACAATAATGTAATCCATTTGATATCTTCTTATATCTCCTGGCATCTTCCACGTGTATCGTCTTCTAGCATGATGTTGAAATAATGTATTTGTGATGGTTATGTTGTTCTTGTCGCAAAATTCTACCAACCTACTTCCCCTGTCATTTCCCGTGCCTAAACCAAATAAACCTACTATCGCTCCTTCTATACCCTCACCTACTTACCACTGCATTTAAATCACCTGTAATTATTAAATTTTTATGTGCTTATACGTATCTTAGTATGTCATCGATATCTTTGTAGATCGCTTCCACCTCTTCCTCACTGTTGCTGGAGGTGATCATGTTTACTAGTATTATTACTATATTTACTGGTTTAAATTGAAATTTAACCATGAGTACTCTTTCGTTCTTTTGTAGGTAGTTTTCTACACATTGTCCTATCTTTTTTTTCCTCACACTCGAATTTCCTTCCTCTGATACTGCATGGAGTATCCTGAAGTCTCCACCCCAAAATCCCCCGCCTTTGGCCAGCGGACTTCGCTAATTCCTACTATATCTAGTGCTAACATATCCATTTCGAGTTTCAGGTTCTCTAGCTTACCTACTTGTTTCATACTTCTGACATTCCACGCTCCGACTCGCAGCATGTATACGGATCTTTTTCTATTTTTTTTCGGATCACATCCCCCAAAGTAGTCCCCTCCTGCAGATTCAAATGGGGGACTATTTTACCTCCGGAATTTTTTACTTCACAAGATGCCATTATGTTTAACAATTTCTGTACGCAGTGTACTTGGGAGGTAATGTGGTGGTTCCCGTTGTCTTCCACATCGGGCGGCTCCGTGGTGTAGTGGTATGTGTGTGACTACTACGCCCAAGGTCCCGGGTTCGAATCCCGACACGGTCCGCTTGAAAAATGTTAGGCGAGCATTTTCACAAAATACACCCTCGTTCGGATGAGAGGTAAAATGGAGGTCCCGTGTGTGAGTGTTGTCACGCACGTTAAAGATCCCTACCTTGCTTGGAACAGCAAGGGTTCGGCAAAATTCAATATTTTCCAGGTAACAAAAACTCGCTTCCTGGCCAATGTAGTACCTTCGGGTGGAGCATTGGAAAATCACATGTAATGTCTTCCACATCGGGCGGCTCCGTGGCGTAGTGGTATGTGTGTGACTACTACGCCCAAGGTCCCGGGTTCGAATCCCGACACGGTCCGCTTGAAAAATGTTAGGCGAGCATTTTTCACAAAAATACACGGATGAGAGGTAAAATGGAGGTCCCGTGTGTGAGTGTTGTCATGCACGTTAAAGATCCCTACCTTGCTTGGAACAGCAAGGGTTCGGCAAAATTTAAAATTTTCCAGGTAACAAAAACTCGCTTCCTGGCCAGTGTAGTACCTTCGGGTGGAGCATTGGAAAATCACATGTAATAATGTCTCCCTCATCACAGTAGTGTGTTTTAGAATGTCATACCGACTCCTATGGTCTCTGTCACTCTAGGTACTGAAAAAGCTACTGCCCTCTTTCGGAGACCTCTCTTAGTCTGGTTCCTCACTAAAGACCCGCTAATTTGCTTAAACCTATAGTTCGGCTCTTTAGCTCATTGAAACGCGCAAGCCATTCTACCTGTTCTGGTATTTTAGGACGTCGTCAAGGTGCAGGTCCATTCAGAATGGAGTCCGATCTAGGTCGGATTAAATCTGATCTAGGTCGGATAGGTGGGACTTAACCCGACCTAGGTCGGATTTAATCCTATCTAGGTGCGCATCGACATATGCCCGGATATATGTCGGATATATGTAGGATGTATACTGGATGTATGTCATACGGATGCGAAAGGAGAGAGAAGGACAAAGTAGGATGGAGGCAAGAGGGTTTAGGTTAATTTACATTGTTTGAAGTTAGGTTAGTCGATGTTGTCTAAACTTAAGTTAACTATTGTTGTCTGGAGTTAGGTTAGGTTCGTTGGACTTGTGCGGACTTAGGTTAGATAGCAGGAAAAATTGGTAGGTGAGGTCAACGCTACGACGCCGACCTAACCTATCAATTTTTTCTGAATTTTTCCAGAATGTCCCCATACCATACTTCGCGGGCGGGTGTACGGGCGGGTGCCCTAGAAAGTAGTTGTCTTGTAAAAACGTGGATTGTATTATTTTTTATCGGATGCGTTTTTAAAATTTGATATATGATTTGAAATGATTTGATTCGTGCTCATTTGTAATCCAAATGGCTCTATCTAACTTAATTTTCAAGATTTTAGATTTTGAATATTTTGGGACCAGGTAAAATTTTTAGTAGTTCGGACTTGAAAAATTCTAACATAAAATTGTAAATTTTATAGAAAGGCCTCTAACTCTTAAACGGGTATAGATAGATATATAGATTTTGCAAGAGGGGTTATTTGCTAATTAGAGCGTGCTGTATCTAATATGATTATTTTCAACTTCCTATCTAGTGGCCTTTTGACTTTTTTTTACTTATAACTTAAAAACGGTTATAGATATTAAAATTTCGTAAGGTGCAATGCTCCTGCTTTAGTTATAATATTTATTTGTATGAGATTATCATATTTATAATCAACTATCTACCACTGTAATGATAAAACTAGTCATAACATCCATTTAAGCTTCAAAAACAATTTATTTAAAGGTATTTGTTGCGTATAACTTTTGTGATATTGCAATAATATTAAACTATTTCTTTATTTGCATAATCGGATCTAGGTCTGGTTGTGAGTGCTTTAATGGCAAAGTTCCTTGAATTTATCTCCCTCAGAATAGGGTGAAAGTGTCTTAGAGGGTGAAATTGCCTCATAGGGTGAAATTGTCTTATAGAGTGAAATTAGAATTTTCTGGATTTGACAAATGAGAAGCGTGAATTACTAACTAAAAATGGTGTATACCCATATGATTTTATCGATTTGTTTGAAAAGTTGGGTTACACTTCCCTACCTAGTCAACAAATGTTTTACAACATGCTGGAAGGTAGAGGATTTACTAAGAAGCAGTATGCGTATGCACAAAAAGTGTGGGAAGCATTTAATAGTCAAAACCTGAGGCAGTACTCTGACATATCTTAAGACCGATGTGATGCTATTGGCTGAAGTATTTGAACAATTCCGTTCAAGTTGTCATTTAAATTATGGACTAGACCCCGCCCACTATTACACCCTTCTAGGGTTCACTTGGGACGGAATGTTGAAGCATACAGAGCAGGAACTTGAGTTATTGACTGACATTGATCAGTTCTTGTTCATTAAAAAGGGTATACGAGGAGGACTTAGTCAAGTGTGTTCGGAACGGCGTGCATCGGCGAATAATAAATATTTACTAACGTATTATCCTTCCAACCCCGATGTGTATCTTATTTGCTATGACGTTAATAATCAATATGGATTGGCGATGAGCCAGCCCTTGCCCTATGGAGGATTTGAATGGGTAGACACCAACATCGACGTGACATCAGTTCCTGATAATGCGAATGATGGCTATATCTTGGAGGTGGATTTGGATTATCCAGAATCTATTCATGATTTACATCCCATTCTGTCTGAAGCACTTTGATCCGAAGACTGCAAAATCGCCTCTCTCAAAACTAAAAGTACCAAATTAATGGCTACACTAAATGCTAAAAGAGGATATGTGATCCATTATAGAAATCTGAAACAAACTTTGGAAAATGGACTTAAATTATCTGCAATTCATCAAGTACTAAAATTTAAACAAAGCTGCTGGCTAAAATCTTACATTGATCTCAATACTGAACTTCGGAAACGAGCAAGGAATGAATTTGAGAAGAACTTCTTAAAGCTAATGAATAATGTTGTCTTTGAAAAACTATGAAAATATACTCAAATATTGTAATGTAAAATTTGTGCAAAACTGGGAAGGAAGATATGGAGTCGAAGCCAGGATATCCGACCCGTTATTTAAAAATGGCACAATCTTTGTAGAAATCCTCGTAGCAGTGGAACTTTTTAAATCTGAAATATATTTTAATATACCTATATATGTTGGTATGAGCATATTCGACATAACCAAGTTGACAATCTAGAATTTTCACTCTGGATATATGAACGCAACCTTTGGAGATAGGTGCCAAGTTCTTTACACACATACAGATAGTCTAATTTATAAAACAATAAATGAGGATCCTTATGAAACTCTGAAGCGGGACTGTCAGCAACGGTCCGATACTTCCGACTATCCTTCCAACAACATTTATGGAATTCCGCTAATTAACAAAAAAGTATTGGCGATGATGAAGGATGAAAATAATGAACGACTTATGACGGATTTTATTGGGTTACCATCAAAGATGTATGCGACGAGGATTTTTAAGACAGCCGAGGAAGAAGAAACTGAACTCTTACGAGAAGAGGAAGAATTACCTGGCATCCGAGACTTTGGTGTTACGAAGCAAATTAAATGGATTAAAAGATGAGTAATAAAGAATAGAATTTTGAAAGATTATGTCGACTGTGTAGAAGATGACAAGGAAGTATTTGTAACGCAGAATCTAATTCAATCATCCAAGTATCAGGTTCACACCATTGCTCAGGAGAAGATTGCTTTAAACCCGCATGATGATAAACGCCACTTATTTTTTGGTTCATATGCAACACTAGCTGTTGGACATTATTCGATTATGGAGCAAGAAGAAATATAATACTTATTACAAATGTAGAATACTGATTGTAAATACATTATCCTCAATAAAATTTTATATAGTTTAGTGTTATCCTATTCTTAAAAAATAAAAGTAATAGACTCCTCCAGTCAGGACGTTGAGCTGAAAAGTGACCTAAATTAATCTTATCGTACTTCTTATGGGAATTTCAATGCTTGGCACAAAAAGTATTCGGTATGATGAAAGACGAAAATAATGGGGCGACTTATGACAGATATTATTGGTTTACGATCAAAAATGTGTGCGACGAGGATTTTTAAGACTGTTATGGGGAATTCAATGTATGAAACAAAAATGACCAGAACGGACCTGGATCCTTTTATGGGAATTTACATATAAAAATAAACGATTTTGCGCTAGAACATACCCTATTTACCTACGCAGACCTTTCTAAACCTCTCGCATTATCACACGCTCATTTTTTAACTCTCATCCCGTTGCAGTTTTTGCCAGATGGCGATGAAATCGCAAAAGCACTTACGCTTGTAAATCGCAAACAACTTTTAGATAAAATTGTTCAATCGTACTGCAAGCGATGGTCGAGGAATATTTGGGTGAATTATAATCTCGACAAAAGTGAAATACATATTCCTGTCTTGTTAAACCAGGTTTAGTTGTTAGAGTGATGCTCGATAATTGCCCGCCTTTACAGTGGCCAACGAGGGTAATTGAACAAATTCATCCAGGAAAAGACGACCTTATTAGGGTTGTCACAGTACATACAAAAGATGGGCTCTTCGCCCGACCAATAGCGAAGCTGTGTTTGCTCCCCACGCAGTAAACTATTTTTACTTGCTCTATTTATAGAATTTTCTTTTCTATTTGTTATGATTTTTTCTTTCGCTCGTTCAAAAATTGTTTGACGGTGGCCTTGGATAAAGATGTGATAAGGCCAGAAGGTGTTGCGAAGAAAAAATATGGTGCTCTCGGTCTAAACTCGAGGTCTATTCCTGCGAAAGCATGAAGTGGTCGGGGTATTTTACTGAAACTAAACTTGTATTACGAAAAAAATCTTGGACGTCACAGGATCTATGAAAACTAACAATTAAAGGTCATCCTAAAGGTAGACGCAGAAAAACCTTAAGAGAATTATTTCACTTGATTTTAGATGTATAGTAATTTAATAATTTCCTCAATTTTTTTAGTCTCAAACAAATTCAATACACTACTTATTTTTATTAAATTTTAGAAATAAAACGATTTGACTTTGGCTAGCATCTAATAAAAAAATTAATTTCTGTTCATCTTTGTACAAAAATTAATAGTGTATGTACAACAGCATAAAAATAAATGCTGATCAAATTATTAAGTAGGCAAAAATATAATAATTAGCAAACTAGCTCGTCAAAACAATTACTTAACATTTATTAACATTAATCATACGCTGTAATCAAAGATCTTTGATATAGTTTGCAAGTATTAAAAATATATGTTTTTAGCTTACTTTTTAATCTTTCTAGGACTTTACTTTATTTTCTTGAAATCATGACATTCTTAATACAGAATTTACTCAACTAACATTGCCATCATCCGTTTAAATGAAATTTAGAGAACTATATTTTTATCACTACATGTGTTGTTTTGAAGTATTGAATCTAACAAATGTTTAACACAAAAATTTGGCGACTTAAAAATGCCATACCATCCAAACAACACCTTATAAAATTGTGATTTGCTTTAATAAGATTACGTGCAAAATTGATATTCAAAATATTAAATTTTATATTTAATAAATAATTACATTTTAGTTTAGCAAAGTGTACCCTTCAAACAAAACTTCACATCACGTACAAGTAGAATACTTCCAAGAACGATAATTATTGCATGTTCATCTCGATCGTTATACAAAAAGGAATGTTACTCACCAAAGCTTGATGACAAAAAAATTCGGGGCACCTGTCAATTCAGAGCATTATGGTTCTGCCATTTTCTTTATAAAAGACAACAATTTTCCTCCAAAAACCCATTAATTTAAACTTGGTCAATAATCGAATTCTGCTGTCATATTTTTGATCCATAAATTTTATTACCATCCAACATGCTTGCGTTTCATAAATATCACTTCACTAATTAGAACCACGTTCTAACAGAAAATTCAGCGTCTGGCCTCAATCCCTGGCTATACGAAATTACCGTGAGTGGAGTTTGTTTCCCATGTTAACTCAAAAATTCACTTTCTTTTTACAAAAAACCGTGTCTGTTGATTACATCCTCACAAACACGAATCAACTTCTCGTACATTATCCATCGATGCGCATGACTATTCAAACTACGGCTGCGCGGGATAATATAATAATATAATAATATAATATAATAATAATATAATATAATATATTACTTTAGTAATGACCTTCTCGCCTAAATTCTAGCAACGTACGTAGCATGAAGTGCATTATACAGTTGTCTAAAACTAAATAGTTACACTGCCTCTTTCCGAAATGAAAATAATGGGAAGGTAACAAAATTCCAACTGTCACAACCGAAACATTTTTTTTTATATAACTTACTAAAAAAGTCTAAGAATTTAATTAAATAAATTCATAAATAAACAAAAAAATAAAGTTTAACTCGAAGTATGACTGGGGTTCAAAGAAAAATAAAAACGTAAGGAATTAAATTGAAAAAGGCTATATTAGACGATAATTAATATATACAAAAAAATAACCAATTGAGTGCTACAGTAACTCCGCGTACCACAGGTCCATGGAGAATCATAATTGGATATACACAATCCAAAAATGTCAAATAAGTTAGTCCAACACTCAAAAGTTACAAAAAGGGGAAATAAAATGAAAGTGCAAGTCGAAAATACTTATACAAATACTAAAAAAATAAAAAAAATTGCCCAAACTTGTATCAATAAGTGTTGGTGGTAACATCAAAAGAAATTTACAAAACGTTTATAATTCTACTAATACTAACAATATAATGAACTTTATTCACATAAGTGTAAATGTATTCATCAGCTTACTAACAAGAAATTTCGAAATGCTTAAGAATAACAAAATGCTGAGGCCAGAATTTTTACTGAAAACAGAACTCTACCCCATCAGATTTAAATCAGTAATTGCCTAGTCTAGCATAGACACTATCACAGAACATCAATCTTATATTAAAGCATTCCGCTTCCAAAAAAATTCTACCTATCAGTAGTCAAAGCAAAACACCACTGTAAATCACTCAACCATTATACTACTATTTAATCTATATGTTCAAATAAGACACATTAGATCCCAATCGAACCACTTTCAAATACTAAAGACATGGTCTTTACTCATAGGCGTTGCCTTGGATCAATGTAGTAAGCGTAAGACTACGGATCCCAAGGTCCTGGGTTCAAATCCCGACACGGCCGACTGCTTGAAAAATGACAGGTGAGCATTTTTCACAAAAAATACGCCCTCGTTCGGATGAAAGGTTAAATGGAGTTCCCGTGTGTGAGTGTTGTCACGCACGTTAAAGAACCCTACCTTGCCTGGAACAGCAAGGGTTCGGCAAAATTCTAAATTTCCAGGCAACAAAAAACTCACCTCCTGGCCAATGCAGTACCTTCTGGTGAAGCATTGGAAATATAAATGCACGGTTTTTACTCATCATACGCCAAAACCCTTACAGGTAAGTAGTTTCTCTTGAACCTCACCAGACATCAAGAAAACTTTAAAGTATACCTAACAATAGGTATTCCTCTTCTTAAACCTACATCATAGCCTACCAAAGTACCAAAAATTTCCACTCTAATTAACCCTTACTAACTATATTTTCTAAAATTAAACTAGTATGAAGCAGCTTATCTAACGAAAATATACTAATCCACAAAGGAACTGATTTTTTATTGTAAAAATATTTATATACTGATATTCTTAAAACTCAAGCCCAAATATATGTGTGCACTCAGACGCACTGTTTTACAGCAAATACTTCCATAATCCACACAAAGCTTTCACCATTACCTAGGTAAATTATAACTAAAAATAAGTGTGATAAAAAAGGATCACTAGAAAACTTGTAAAGAAAACGATTAAAAAATTGTTTCTTACGAACTATCTTCAGAAATAGTGGCTTCAGAATCTATAGCAGCAAATGGTTTCAAATCCTTCACGTGCCATTTCTCTAACTTTGTCTCGTCTAAACTTTTTAACTCAAACACTAGCTTCGAAATCTTCTTTTTAATTCTATGCAATATAAACTTTGGTCCAAGTTTCGCACTAAACTTATTAGCTGCATTTGAAAGCACTTTATTTGCCCTCCATACTTTATCACCTACTTCAAAATTAACCTCTCTTATTCTCAAATTGTATTCATGCCTAGCGCGTTCATACGCTAAATGCAATTTTTACGAACATTTACAAAAATATCTAAGAGACCATGTTGATCCGATACATATGAAGGTCGATTTCCTGAAATAATATCAACATCATTTTTAATTTCTAAACCTATGACATAAAATTTTCCACTCATGGGCACATGACGACCGTATACCAAAAAATTTAGAGTATATCCGGTAGACTCATGTTTTGCGGTATTTATGGCATACTGTATTTTTGCTAATTCACGATTCCATAAGTCATGTTCACCAATATATAAACGAATAGCGGTACCAACTGTTCTATGCGCCTCTGTGGCGTAGTGGTATGTGTGACTACTATGTCCAAGGTCCCGGGTTCGAATCCCGACACGGTCCGCTTGAAAATGTTAGGCAAGCATTTTTCACAAAAATACACCCTCGGTCGGATGAGATGTAAAATGGAAGTGCCGTGTGTGTGTGTGTGTGTGTTATCACACACGTTAAAGATCCCTACCTTGCTTGGAACAGCAAGGGTTCGGCAAAATTCCACATTTTCCAGGTAAAACAAACTCGCTTCCTGGTCAATGAGCATTGGAAAATTACATGCAGGGTACCAACTGTTTTGTTAAATCTTTTTACAAAATTGCATTGAGGTGAAGTATACAGCAGTATACCATATTTTTTTAATTTCGCATTTCCGTTATCACAAATGATAAACTGAGGTACTCCGAACGTAAGAAAAACTCTATTCTACAAAAAATCTTCTATCAAATGTGACAGCACTACGAAATGGCTGAATTAAAGTGAATTTTGAAAACCTACAACTAAAAGCCATTTATAGCCTAATTTGAATCGTAGAAACAGACCCACTAAATCCAGAGCTATCACTTAAAATGTAAATTCCACAATTTTTTTCCCCATAAAACCCAAAGGAGCGACATTTGAGGCTTTTTGCGCACCACGTACTAAACAACGACGATAAAACCTTAAAATGTTTACTTTCATTTTTGTCCAATAAAAGTGTTATTTAACACGAAACATAGTTTTTAGAAAAACCAAAGTGTTCTGCAGCAGAGGGATCTTGATAAGACCTAATTATTTTTTCACTGTGATTTTTTGGAACTAATTTTTCCACTCACTAATATTCAATATAAATGGTAATTGAGATGGCAAGAATTTAAAAATAAGTTTTTTCTCAACTTTCCGTTGCGGGTGCTCATTAGGAGACGCGATTATTTTTTCTCTTAAAGAAACACCACTAGTCTAAATTATCTATTTTAATTTCGATAACATTTACAACTGGATCTGCATCTGGAAGTACACAAGTAAGACTGAAACTTATTTTATTTTTTTTTTGACGGGCTGACACTACTACTACTAGTGGCTTCAACTAGCCTCACGCATGGGCGCTAGTGTAACGTCTTTCTTTAATTTTCAATGGCTTTACGTTGCCAGCGCCAATGAAACTATTTACTTAACACATGTAACTGACCCTAGAAGTTGGGTGTCAGCAAAACGAAGTCTTCCGACGTAACTAGGGGTCTATTCCTTGAGTAGAGCTATGAGCAATGGGGGGGTAAGTCGAAATCTGTTGGGGGATCACACTCAAACTAAAACAAATAGGCGCCACCAAGTCCGGATTGATTCATGTTAATAGCATGGCATATTTCTAAGGGCGGACGTGGAGACCCAAAGAAAAAAAGATCGCCTTTGGTGACAAAAACCTGTCTTAACAGAATAAGACGCTGTTCCTGTAAGAAAGAATAATAATTAAGTCAACATAGAAAATGGGAACACTGTTTGTGTCCCTCAAATATGTCTAAAAAAAATGTAAAAAGAATATTTTCTACATAAGGGTGGCATCAAAATTCAACTCTTATTGCTTTTCGGTTGTTAGGTTTGATCACACTTGATCAAAATAAAAAACTTTAAGCTTGGGTTAATAATTTACTAGAAAGAATTCCTTTATCTTTAAATAAAATTTAATTCAACAAAATTAAATAATTACTTGAAGTAGTTTGTAAATTTAAGGTAAGGTTTATCAACCTGATTCATGATCAAATATATTACAACAAAGTGTAACTTGTTACACTAATATTTTCTAACCCATTCAGATCTGTTTAGGTCGATTACATTATCAAAATTAAAATACAAAATTTTCTCGTTAAGTTAAATGTGCTAATTTCAGTTTAAAATGAAAATGTTCACAAAGATCTTCTCGTTTTCAAAGGTGGTAGTAATATAATACTAAGCATCTGCTTTCAAAGATACAAGTGTCAGCAGCATATTTCAAACAAACAAGTGACGTAGTTACACCTGTTATTTTATTCTGAAGCAACGTGTTGTTTCTTACAAAATAAACTGAGTGAATTTTAAGTTTGGTACTGGGAAATCCAGCTTAGTAACAGATGAAGTTAATAACAAAATCGTATTTCTACGTATCGAAACAAAATAGCGTGCTTCCTGAATGAAACACAAAAGAATTTCTTAAAGCTACTACGAACCAAACAAAACTGCTTTCCTAGACTGGATTAGGACGTGCATCGCCATGCGGTACTAACTGCTTACATCCTATCAAAGTAGTATCTTGGCTCGGAGCAACAAACGATCTCCTATTAATTAGATCTGCTCTAAATACACGTGTTAAAATGAAGTGGTTTTCTTAACGTTGATTCAAAGTTCTAAGTTCTTGTCGTTTAAATTCTCATCGCCTAAATTTTGTAGCGTAATCTTTCGTCGTCTAATCTTGGTTGCGCTAAACAAATTTTCAAATTAAATACTATAATAACGAGTATACATTACCAACCGTTATTCAGAAAATGTCTCACTCAATCAAACCGACCCGCAGGTCACTGGCCATTGTTCTCGTATACATCTTGCTGCTTCTTTTACCTATGGCCGAGTGCTTATCCCGCGCTCTCGGACGATGGGAGGATCCCAAGGGGGGAGTTGTCATTCCTCTCAACGCGCTTGCGACTGGGTGTGGAATACACCGACATCCAAAACAACTAGACTAACAAGTCAAGATGCTGTTACAATGTAATATTTTAATTGTTAAACGTATTACGACTTTACTTAATAAAGGTGTTTAACTATTGTCGTACCTTTAATGAAGAGATTTATCAATTCGAAAATAAAATTGTTACAAGACAGTCAGGTGCAATATTAAATTAACCCTTCCGGTGAACTAAATCACATGAATGTTGCCTTAAACGTACTACCCAACGCGCGAGTTTCTCTGTAGGATTCTGTATATTACTTAACCAAAGAAGCGAAAAATGGTCTGTAACTACCGTAAAATGAGATCCCTCTACCCACGGGCAAAATCTCGCTATCGCAAAAATTACTGCCAGGCACTCTTTCTCGATGACTGAATAATTGCATTCCGTATGATTCAATGACTTACTAGCATAAGAAGTAACACGTTACTCTCCACCAATATTTTGAAAAAGAACTGCTCCAAGACCAACATTACTTGCATCGCATTCTATAATAAAATAAGAAGAATAATCTGGTTGGGTAAGAAGGGGTGCTGATAGTAAAGCTTCCTTAATCACTAAAAATGAAAACTCCGCCTTCTGGTTCCAAACAATTGCATGACCTCTCTTTTTGTTTTTTATTAAATTGTTAATCGGTGACACTAAAGAAGAAAAGTCCCTAATAAAGCAGCGATACTAGCTGCACATTTCTATGAAGCGTTTAACTTCGGTCGTATTTCTTGGGCGTGGAAAATTTGTCATTGCCGACATCTTTTCTGGGTCTGTTCGGAAAGAGTTCGAACTTACTATAAATCCAAGAAACTTAAGAGATTCCTTAAAAAATTTGCACTTTTATTGTTAAATTAGCATCTTTAAGGCGTTCCTTTACATCTTCCAACAATTTTATATGTTCCTCAAATGATAAAGAAACTAAAATTATATCATCCAAGTAACAGAACACGTTTGGTTCAAATTACGGTCCAAAAATAGCATCCACCAGACGTTGTTGTGTCGGCGCAGCATTCTTTATTCCAAACGGCACAACAACTAACCTGTACTGAGCTCTACGTATGACACTGAAAGTGGTCTTATCCTTAGATGGCTCTGCCAGGAGGATTTGCCCACAACTTTTTCTGAGATCAAGCGTAGAAATATAATTAGCATTTCTCAATAAATTCAAAATTCTATCCACCAATGGCATTGGATATGAATCACTTACGGTAATGTCATTCAACATTCTACTATCAAAACATAATCGTTGTTCATTACTAAACTTCTTTTTGACTAACAATACTAGACTACACCACGGATTCATACACGGCTCAATAACTTTCAGTTTTAACATGTCATCTATTTCATCATTCAAAATTTTACTCATGTAAGGTGCCATTACGTATGGCTTTCTTCAAAACGGTTTTGCATCGGATGTATCTATATCCATTGTGATTTTATTTGTACGGCCCAATTTATCAAAACTATGTATCTTCTTAAAAGAATCAACTACAACTTCAGCCCGAGTTCTCTGTGCTTCTATGAGATTATCTAAACGAAATAAACTATAACCACAGGTTACTGCCATTGATGAAGAACCTAAATATGAAACATTATTATCCTTATTTCCTTGTATGTGTCATGAATTATTTTTAAAGTCAGTAATTACACCAAACGATTTTGCGAAATCGCTCCCAAAAATAAACGCGTGTGGTAAAGAAGGTACAACTAAAACATTTAAAATTCGACATTCATTTCTTACACAAATCGGTAAATCTACAGAGCATACCACTGACTTCAACGAACCGTCAGCTACTCCTTGTTATTTTAAAATTTTTTAACTGTAGTTCCTTAATCGTAGAGATTGCTAAGGAACCGATAACTGTAGTGGTTCATCCTGAATCTAATAAATCCGTTACGTTTCTATCTAATAATTTTAGCATGATATATGGTCGATCATCACATTCTCTTTTTACAAATCGTAAATCCGATTTTGATTTGTTAGTAGGACAGCAAAAGTTTTTGACAACATCGAGTCAACTATTCCATTCATTCTTACTAAAATAATTTTTCTTTTCACTCAAAACAAACGTAACCTTTTTCGAAGAAACAGTTTGTCGACTACGGAACACCAGTTGCTAAGTTTTTGAACACTGAAAACATGAATTGACGGTAGTATCTTTGCATCCACATTTATGACAGAAAATCTTTTTCGGCATTCTACAAAAACGAAACGTATGTCCTGCTCGTGAACAATTCCAACAATTAAATTTATCATTCTTAACCCTACTCGACAATTCACATTCCCATGATTTCGATTTATCATCACTGATGATTTTATTTTGCCGAGAAATTGACTTATTATACCAAACCTTTTTTTCTGATTTGTAATTATTTCCATCTAAAACAGGGCGTTTATCTTCCACACGGGAACTAACAACAATTTTATGGTTGCTACCTGATTGAGTATTACTCGCCTTATTATTTAATAAAAATGCCTCTTCTAATTTTTTACACAATCCTAACAAAGTTTGGACATCTGCTATCTTTGAAAGTGATATATATTCCGGTATTAAATTTCTTCTAATAAATTTCAACTTTTGTAACTTCGACTGGATATTGCGGTAGTCTTTTAAATAGTTTTTCCATGTGGGCGACAAATAAAGCTGAAAACTCGTCTTTTTTTGCTTTCTACTTTTGCTAGAATCCCAAATGTCATCGTCAGAATGCGGCGGTAGAAATCTTCTTTTAAGCGACTTACAAAAGAATCCCAATTCACCAAAAAATAGTTAACACATCTACACCACACTAAAGCGCCACCAGATAGAAGCTCTATTATACTACAATAAAAATCTTTATTTGTCACTTTACGCGATATTGCCAACTCTACAACCCTATCTAAAAATGAATATAATTAATTTGGATCTCTAGAAAATTTTATCGGCCCCTCTCCAATAGGTGTAGGTGGTGTAACAAAAGTAATTGATTGAATTGACTTTCCTTTAACTTGATCAGACACGTGGACTGTTTTATTGAAACTATCTGAACCAGTCTTTTTATCGATACATCCAATCATTTCTGCTTCCAAAGAATCGTTACTAACGTTTCATTTTTAAACGCAATAGCTTCTGCAAAAAATTTTTCGGAGAGTTTAATCCTGTATAGTCGACCTATTAAATGAATTAATTTTGACTGAACTTTTTTAAAAATTGAATCCGAACGATCCCCATTAAATGCTGGTAAAATACTTCTTACTGATATTAAGGTGGTATTAATTTCTGCGCTCTCGTCTATAAATTTAGCATTGTATTCCGTAGCATCAATAGGACAACCTGGTTTTACTATTTCTTTTCCTAACAACCTAGCTAAAAATTTTTCTCTTATTTACGACCGGTCTATTACTTTCTATTCCTCTCATACAAAGTTCATATTCCAGTTCTACTTAATTTATACAAACAATACAATACTTCTCGGTCATTTTTTTTTTAATTTTTATTTTTTAAAAATTGCTTAAAACAAAATGTATTAAGAAGATACAATGACCTCTTGCCTAATCAAATTGATACCAAAATTACGAAAAATGTGTGTTATATTGGACTAACGGTAACAATAATTTAAGACCTCTGTGTTGCTTGCTAGTGTTACGTATATTAGTCTAAATTCGAGCAGCTCCACATGATAGATCGCGCCAACGTTGGGTGCTAATGTTATGATTTTTTCTTTTCCTGGTTCAAAAATTTTTTGAAGGTGGCCTTAGATATAGACGTGATAGAGTCAGAAGGTGTTGGGCAGAAAAAATATTGTGCTCTCGGTCTAAATTCGGGGTTTATTCTTGCGGAGGCATGAAGTGGTCGGGATATTTACGGAGACTAAACTTGTATTACGAAAAAATTTTAGGCGCCACAGCATCTATGGAAACTAGCAATTAAAGGTCATCTCAAGGGTAGACTCAGAAAAACTTTAAGAGAATTATTTCACTTGATTTTAGATGTATAGTAATTTAATAATTTTCTCATTTTTTTAGTCTCAAACAAATTCAATAGACTACTTATTTTTATTAAATTTTAGAAATAAAACGATTTGAGTTTTGGATAGCATCTAATAAAAAAATTAATTTCTCTTCATCTTTGAACAAAAATTAATGGTGTATGTACAACAGCATAAAAGTGAATGCTGATCAAATTACTAAGTAGGCAAAAATATAAGAATTAACAGACTATGCCTGTCCAAAAAATTACTTAACATTTATTAACATTAATCATACGCTGTAATCAGAGATCTTTGACATAGCTTACGAGTATTAAAAAATATATTTTAGCTTAATTTTTAATCTTTCTAGGATTGTGCTTTATTTTCTTGAAATCATGAATTTCTTAATACAGAATTTACTCAACAGACATTACCGCCATCTGTTTTAATGCAATTTAGAGAATTAGATTTTTATCACTACATATGTTGTTTTGAAGTACTGAATCTAAGAAATGTTTACTACAAAAATATGACGACTTATGTAGTGATAAAAATCTAGTTCTCTAAATTGCATTAAAACAGATGACGGTAATGTCTGTTGAGTAAATTCTGTATTAAGAAATTCATGATTTCAAGAAAATAAAGCACAATCCTAGAAAGATTAAAAATTAAGCTAAAATATATTTTTTAATACTTGTAAGCTATGTCAAAGATCTCTGATTATAGCGTATGATTAATGTTAATAAATGTTAAGTAATTTTTTGGACAGGCATAATCTGTTAATTCTTATATTTTTGCCTACTTAATAATTTGATCATCATTCACTTTTATGCTGTTGTACATACACTATTAATTTTTGTTCAAAGATATGAAGATGTATCAAATTGCAGATTGTTAATCATGTAATTTTTGTATTCTTAAATATTTTTGTCATAAAGCTTTGGTGAGTAACATTCCTTTTTGTATAACAATCGAGATGAACATGTAATAACTTTTGTTCTTGGAAGTATTCTACTTGTACATAATGTGAAGTTTTGTTTGAAGGGTACACTTTGCTAAACCAAAATGTAATTATTTAGTAAATATAAAATTTAATATTTTGGATATCAATATTGCACGTAATCTTATTAAAGTAAATCACAATTTTATAAGGTGTTGTTAGGAAGGTATGGCATTTTTAAGTCGCCAAATTTTTGTGTAAACATTTCTTAGATTCAGTACTTTAAAACAACATAAAAATGCCATATCATCCTAACAACACCTTATAAAATTGTGATTTACTTTAATAAGATTACGTGCAATATTGATATTCAAAATATTAAATTTTATATTTACTAAATAATTACATTTTGGTTTAGCAAAGTGTACCCTTCAAACAAAACTTCACATTACGTACAAGTAGAATACTTCCAAAAACGAAAGTTATTACATGTTCATCTCGATTGTTATACAAAAAGGAATGTTACTCACCAAAGCTTTATGACAAAAATATTTAAGTAATTACAAAAAAAATTCGGGACACCTGTCGATTCAGAGCATCATGATTCTACCATTTCCTTTATGAAAGATAACAATTTTTTTTCCAAAAGCTATTAATTTAAACTTGGTCAATAATTTGTATTGAAATCGAATTCTGCTGTCATATTTTTGATACATAAATTTTATTACCATCTAACATGCTTGCGTTTCATAAATATCACTTCACTAATTAGAACAGAAAATTCAGCGTCTGGCCTCAATCTCCAGGCTATACGAAATTGCCATGAGTGGAGTTTGTTTCAACCCATGTTAGCTCAAAAATTCACTTTCTTTAAAGAAACGTGTTTGCTGACCTCATCCTCACAAACAAGAATCAACTTCTCGTACATTACCCATCGATGCGCATGACTATCCAAACTACAGCTGCGCAGGATATTATCTACTTTAGTAATGACTTTCTCGCTTAAATTCTAGCAACCTACATAGCATGAAGTGCATTATGTAATTGCCTAAAACTAAATTATTACATGTTCTAATTTCATATGCAATTTCGTTTAGTTAGAATCTTATTTTTAAAGCCGGGGATATGTTGACACCCGTAACAAATTCATTTGCATTTTAACTACAAATATTATTATTTGATAAATTATTGCCAGAATAGCATTCCTTTCAATGCATATTAATTTGTAGATAAATGACAATAACTAAATAAATCCTCAGATAGCAACAAATATCGGTGTAATTCGGTTCAGTGGTAAATAGTGACGTTACGTATTCGACAAAATAACCCTTTTTACCCGTCTTAGAAGAATCCTTGCCTTCCTTCAATTACCATCCTAAATCTCACCCTTTAACACCTATTTAAAGTGAGCTGCAGATCTTAGATAAGTTCATTGATTATTTTTTATACAGTTTAAAATATACAGTCCGCTGTGTCTTAACCGAGCGTTAATAAAAACATTAAAATTAATAAAGTGCTACACAAAAAATGCACAATTCGTAGCGTATTCTAAACTCGATACTGACCCATAAGGCCCGATACACGCTATAAATCCACTCAAGCTCCGCTCACGCTGCGCTCACGCTCCGCTCACGCTTCGCTCACGCTCCGCTTACATTCTGCTCATGGTCCGAGTAAATAGTCTGCCATTATTTATAATGTACGTATACCCACTATGGATGACAGTACAGTTTCGGTCCGGTCTTACTTCGCTCTTTCCCTAGCAACAATTCTTCGAAAGAATATTTTGCTGGAGCGTAATCGAACTTGTCCGGAACTGCACCGATGGTGTGAACAGGCTTCGATCGTAATTCCTCAACGTAAAGAGGGACTGTATAACTTTATTAAATGTGAGCTATGTAAATTAGCAAATGCAAATCCCATTTCAACGAGTGCTTATGAAACTGTTTCGTTTCTTGCTTTGTATTGATAGAACACTACACTACATTTTAGGTGCGGTTAAAAAGTTGAAGCTTCAATAAACTTACCCGAAAAAAAAAATTCTAAAATGATTAGCAAAGGTTTGCTGAGCCTTACAATTCATAAAACACTCAACAACTTGCAAATGCAGAACATACCACGCACCAAAAATTCAAATGAAGCTTTATACCTAATGATCTTTGTTTTATTTCAAATGGTTAAATCAAACAACGTTGATGCCTATAATATTATTTCTAACATGATGCAAATATCTGGCATATGGCCAAAGGAAGACCCGACAGTACCGTATACTATAAAATGCGTGTTAACCTGGGTCTTATCAGTTGGTCTATGTACTACTATGTGGATCGAAACTATTAAAGATCTCGATGATTTTGCCAAACTCTCCAAAATAATTTACATAATGATAACGGTCACAACATATATAATGAAACTTATATTTTTCACATACAACAAGAAACGATTTATGGATATAATCACCTTTTTGCATGATCCTATTTTTACCGCATACCCAGATGATCTGGACCATTACATGGCAAAAACAATTAAAATATCAAGATTTATTGCCAACTTGTACCGACATCTATGTCTGTGCTGCATGGTAATGTATGGAATTTATCCAATTTTGGATAATACACCATTACCATTTCCGTTTCCCTACGATTTGGGGTACCTTAAGTATCCATTTTACATTTTTCAAATGATCGGTGCGTGTTGTTGTGCATGGAATAATTCGTGTTTAGACACACTGACAACTAGTCTGATGGGAATAGGTGCTGCTCATTTGGATATTTTAGCACAAAAGTTGTCTAGGATTCCTCACGAGAACACTTTTGATCATGTAGTCCAATGCGCCAACCACCATTTTGCCATTATTAGGTATCGGTTAATTAGTTTTATTTTGGTATTAATATATTTATCAAAATAGGCTTATTGAAAAAATTGAGGATATCTCTACTTTAGGTTTGCTTTTTCAATTTTTGGCAAGTATTATAGTGATCTGCAACACTATATTTTACGTTGTGCTGGTAAGTAAAACCAATATTAGCGCATTACACAATAAAAATCTGAAATGCTAGAAAGAACTTCTCATTCAACTTTTGTAAATGTACACAACACTTACTACAAACGCAGGTATATAGTGGATACATACAATTGAATAATTTTGAGTAAAGCTCTTTGAAAAAGTCTTTTTATGCGCAGAATATACTATTATTCTTATCTAATAACAGTCTTTATTTGTCACTGAGAATGAAAATGCTTTCGATCACGGTTATATGCATTTATAATTTAATAGACCCAGTGTTTTAACAAATACTCTTCTCTGTGGAAATATATATTTACATAATTCAAATTTTTTCTAAAATTTCCACAATTTTGCTCGGGTTTGCGGCGTCGTATGTATACGAAATGATCCTAGATGACCTTATCATTGTATATATTACAATTGTCTGAACTCGTCTTTTGTTCTCATTTGACTTCAAATTAGGCGAGTTTTTTCTTTGACCGAAAGTGGACTATAATTGTCACGATCATGTGCAATAAAACTTAAATTACGGATTTAGCTTCTTTATTACACATTAACGTATTGGAACTGATAAATACAAATGTAGCTTTAACATTAGCTTTTAAAAAGTTGCGAGTGTGCTTGTGGTTCACTTAGGAGTTTAACCGATTTTCTAAGAAGGTAGCAAGAACTACTCTTGTTCTATGGATACGCAATTGGAGGGGAGAACTAAATGAAGCTGTCCATCTAATTAGTGTACATAACATAATGAATATTTAACATGCCCCCACGCAATTGCGAATTTTTAATTTTAATTAAGAAAATAAAGAACAAAATACTAAAGGTAACAGGATATATGTACAGATAAACATGAAACACAACTTATACTACTAATACCTGCAACAAACATAATTAAACGTAAAACAAAATTTACAGGTAGCAAAATCCAAAATCATTTCTGCGCGACACTGAAATATTCACCAGCTAAAGGCATAATTTTGAAAATGAACGAGCTACAACTCCTATAGAGGTCCTTACTGATGTCACACGGTTGACACCATCCACACCAGGATGCACTTGAGCAACTCCACCTAATTTCCATCGCATTATGAACATATTGTCTTTTTTTATAACGAAAGTCTCTTCAGGTAGATCTGAGTGCTGCACTTGCCATTTCTGACATTTCTGAAGCTGTGAAATATATTCATTGCTCCACCGAGCCCATATGTGATAGTTTGTTTGCCGAACCCTTTGGAATATAGATAATCTCAAATCTGGAATATCAGTCACGTCCGAATTTGGTAGTGTGTGAGGGTGTAAGGGGTTGGAGATCATTAGAATCCGGCGAAAGCGGAGCTAAAGGTTTTGAATTTAAGGTATCTTCTACCTGCGAAAGCAATGTACAAAGTTCCTCAAATGTTAATCTATGGCTGCCCATGACACGCTTAAGGTAAAATTTACAGGATTTAACGCCCCTCTCTATAAACCACCAAATTGGGGACTCTGTGTTGGTATAAAATGCCAAGTGTTTCACTCACATGCTACACTGCATCGATAATGTTGTGGCTGATTTTTAAAAATTTTCCAAGTTCAAGAAGTTCTGAATTTGCGCCAATACAGTTAGAACCGTTGTCGGGATGCATATGAAGACGCTTGGACCAGCTACAAATCTACGAAATAACAACAGTGCAACGTTTTTTTTATGGCCTCCACTAGTTGGATACAAGTGAAGCCTTATTGGTTCGCGGCTAAGTCTGGGAATTACCCCAAGGGTGAGCAATGAGAAAGGGTGTGGGGATGGTCTAAACTCAACAATAAACTAACAAAAAGAAAATGGGTTGAGCGCCACTGTATCTATATGGATGATAACACTAAAAATTCATTACTCCTAGGAGAAGATACAGGAACCCATGGGATATAAACACAATAAAAAACTTACAACTTACTGAACTAATATATCTGGAAACCTCTGGAACATACTTACAACCTCTTCGATCTCGATGATCCTGAAAGAAAAAATACACAACAAACTTTCTATTAAAAAGACACTGTTTGTGCTTTCTAATAAAAAAGCATACTAATAATTACAGGTGGATAATGTTAAGATTACCACACCAAAGATATTTGAATCAAAAATGAATACCTAGAACAAATCAGTTGTAGCATGTCTGTGCTTTTTGAATTACTTCAGCATTCGTATACTTTCATTATTCAAAGATTTATTTTCTTTAAAAAAATTTTAGTAAAAATTAATTGTGCATGGAATAAAAAACTTGAGTCTAAAAATGAAATTTAATATAGCTTCTCTTTTCGTTTTTTCTAAATATGTTTACAAAAATGAAATAATAAAATTGGATTCTTTATACATCTGCCTTGACATAATCAAGACCTTAAGTTTAATAATATTTTATAACAAGTTTCGGATACCAAATACTCAGATCTGTTTATTGGCTTACATATGTTTAACATTGAGTTTAATTTTAAAAAACATTTGAATCACGTGCAATTAACTTGGACAAATAACATTTGAACTCATTCAAGTATAATGAGCTTATAAAAATTTTGACATCTGCAAGTAATTTTCTAGAAAACAGGAAATGGACTTTGAAGTCTCATCTTTTTAACAAGTGAAAGTTCTGCATATCTTACAAAATTATTGTAATAGCATTTCGTAACAATAATCTTCCACGCTGTTCTTTATGCACAAAATTTAATTTGACTAAGCAATCCCTGAATACAATTTATGTGAGCACACTCAAGGTCTCACAAACATAACAAAAAAAGGTTTGATACCTGTATATAATGAAGCCGTCATCCCTAGTTACCAAACTGCGACGCACGTCTTCTGAAATCTGCTTATCAAATGGTTGTAACAAAATGCCAAACAACAGCTGTAGTTTCTTTAACAAACGAGCAGTGTTCCAATCTCTTTATTCGAATATATCATTATCTTACTACATCATGCGCTGAGGAAATAAAGATATTTTATAAATTATTTGAATAATGCGATCTTACCGTTAACAAATACCGACTCGAACCCATTTGTTTTGTACGATGCAGTCTGAACTACATTCTCAAAAGCAATGGCCGACTTCGTTATTCGTACCGTACAAGTACGGGACGGCGCATCTGCTTACCGCGTCCTCGTGACCGTATTCACGCACGCGCTATTCTAATTTTAACAAGTGAAAGGGTATAATCCGCCTGCAAGTTAGGCAACACAAACGACTAGATCCCTTTTAAATATGTTTCTTGAATGTATATTATTATTAAATATCTCTGGGTAAAGCATTTAAGTTATTTAAGCGGACATGATTTCCTGTTTCATTATGGAATTGTTTCTTTCAGATATAACAGTATCAAATACGAGAATTAAATACCACAGAATAAAATTGTACTGATGTGATTCTTGCAAAAATGGTGCTATAGAATATATATTCGTTACAACAGAAATGATTCTGTAGATAAATCTGTCACCAGCTCGAGGTGAACAGCTTTAGTAGAGAAACATATATACACGCACATAAATGTAACCACGGCCTTTGGGGCCTTTCATTAATACGGGACCAGCATAGTCGACACTTGCAACTTTAAAAGGATATGAGGGTTTAACAGAAGCAAAAGTCAAATTACAGATAATGAGGATGAGTTAATTTAGGCGAAAAACGGAAACATGCAACACTCTTATAGCACATTAGTTTGGCCAAATTTCTACCAGATGTGATCCAAAATCGATCGCATAAGGATGACAATAACAACTGATGACCAACGTGTAATAAGCGGATATGCTCACGCTCCATAATAAATTTTGCTAAACGATGTTTTTCTAAAAAAAAGAATTGGGTGCTTTTTGTGGTATAAAAACTACGAATTTTAGAGTCAACCTCCAACACGAAAAATCCCATTAGAATCTATAAAAGGATTAAAACGTAATAAATGGGAAGAAGATTTCAACGGCTTGCTTTGTTGAAGTAGCTTAAGCTGGTCTGCATGTAATTTAATTTGAGCGATTTTGATCAAGACAAATAGTGATTTTTGAAATTCGTAATGTATAAGGAATGGGCCCTAACTAACGATTCTCTTTGGGATTCCTACAGTTATGGCAAAAACGTAAAATATGAGCGAAGGCCCTCTTGAAATGCCTTATGTTAGAAAGCTCAATAAAAATAAATAATTGTGCGACTACCAATAGACATTGAGACTGTTCTTTAGTTCTAACAGTTCTGGAGCGTAAGAACTAAATTTGGAGCTAGAAATGGGCTCTGCAACAAGCCAGGATGGACCGTACAATCAAAGATTGGAATTTTTTAACGTTTGGGAGGTGGTTCTACTAGAATACAAGTCGGCGGGATTTGACTTGGTGTGAACGTGACACCACTCTGCGTCTGGCGACAATTCTTGAATATCTGCAACCCTATTGTAAACAACGCTCTTAAGCAGGATTGGACTAGTCTTCAACCATCCTGGAATAATTATGGAATTCGATCAGAAGACACAATTTGAAATTCCTATACATACAGCTTTCAGAACTTGATCGGCAAGCTTGGCAAGAAATAATGCTCCACAGAGCTCACGCTTTGGCACAGTTATAGTATTAAAGAGAGCAACTCTTGATTTGGCGCATAGTAAATGAATTTGAACGTTCCCATCCCTATCCATAGAGCAAAAATAAACGCAAAAATCGTAATCCCGAATTGAAACGTCTCAAAACCCGTGGAGGTGATGCCAACCAGAATAAGGCATAAGACAAATAATACTTAAATCGTTAAAGTCCATTAGCTTACTATGATAATTAGTCCATGAAGATTGAATTTTGATATGAATGGGTCGTCCAAGGACTACTTTTCCAACCACAGCTGTTGTAAAAAAATTTGTGCACTTATGGTGCACGGTGTAAGTATACCAAGCGGATCAAACATTTGGGAAATATTTAAAAGGAATACTCTTTTACTAATTCTTTCTGCACATTAAGCAGGAGGCGAAAATGAATATTTCAAATGGTCAGTAATAAAGGACCAAATAAGACCTCAGGTGAATTATAAGTTTGGTGTGCAAACTCTCTAATAAGTTAGCTTGATTTGTTAGAACATTTATGAACTCCGATAATGTAAGCATATCTAAATTGGAGTTATTGGGTAATATTTCTCATTCCCGAAACAATGTGGATAATAAAGATTTTGAATAGTTGTTCCAGCGTAGCAATTGATTGAAGCGCTGTGATGTGTTTGAATTGCGAGTTGTTTATCTTACCAAGATAATAGGCTGAATCCTTTGCCAAGCGCTCTAATTCTAAGATAACTTTCAGACGATTAAAGCTTGCGTTGATTATAATGTTTCGTATACAATTTTATAATTGCTGGCTAAAAATTTCAATGATTTCCTAACCACTGCAGGGGAATTGGTAAAACTACTCTTCTAATAGTGTGGACGCTGTGTTTGTTAGGTCCTGCTTTTTATGGATTATACTAGTAAATATGTGTTTGAATTCAGACCACGTATCAGGATCATCACTATAACGAGGAATGCTGATTTTTGGTAATATAAAGCAAGAGATTTGCAGCACTTGTGGGTTACAACTGAAAACACTTGCAATCCGATGAGAAACTTTTGCATCAAATTCTGAATTAATGCTTAATTCTTTAACTACACACCTAACTTGGCCCATGGCACTGAAATAATTATGCTCGAATTAGGCATAATTGTGTTCAGCAAGCACAGAGTTACATTCTGGCAGTGAAATAATTTTTTAGGTTCTCTAGCTTATCTACTTGTTTCATGCTTCTAACATACCACGCTCCGACTCGCAAAATGTTCCCGACTCTTATTCTGAATTTTCCGATCGCATCCTTCAAAGTAGTTCTCTCCCAAGGATCCGAATGGGGGACTATTTTAACTCGGGAAGCTTTTACCCCAGAGAATACTATTATTTTATTATAATTTAGGTACGCTGTGTAGGGATCAGCGAAGTTCGGAGGTCAGAGGCGGGGGATTTTTGGAGTGGAGACTTCAGGGTAATTCATACAGAAGCAGAAGATGGAAATTTGGGTGTGGGGATAGTTACGCGAAAAAAGATAGGATACTGTGTAGAAAATTACTTGCAAAAGAACAAAAGAGTACTCATGGTTAGATTAGAATCTAAACCGGTAAACGCAGTAATAATGCAGGTATACATACCCACCTATAGCTACAGTAACGAAGAGGCAGAAGCGATCTACAAAAATATCGAAGATATACCAAGATACGTATAACGATAAGAAAATTTAATAATTACGGGGAAGTTTAATGCAGTGGTAAATAATAGTAGGATGAAAAGAGCGGTAGTAGGTTTATTTGGTTTAAGCACGAAAAGCGACAGAGGAAATATCCTGGTAGAATTTTGCTACAAGAACATTTAATCATCACAAATACATTATCTCAACATCATGCTAGAAGACGATATACGTGGAAGATGCCAGGAGATATAGGAAGATACCAAATAGATTACATTCTTGTTAGACAACGGTTTAGGAATCAAGTAAAAGACTGAAGAAGCTATCCAGAAGCAAATATAGACACTGACCACAAAATTGTAATTATGAAGACCGCACTTAAATTTAAAAATTTGAAAAAAGAAACGGAAAAAGGCACTTTGACTTCGAAAACTAAAAGATAAAGATATTCAAGAAAGAATAGCTGAAAGATATAGGAAAATATCTGATACTAAGGAAGTAGAAACAGAGTAGATAAACATTAAATTTAGCTTGTACATGGGGTCCAGAGATATTCTGGGTTATACACAAAAAGAAAATAAGAAACCACGGATAACAAAGGTTATCCTGAATTCAATAGAAGAAGAGCGAAGATACAAAAGTAAATGAGACGAAACAGGAAAACAGAGATACAAAGTCATAAAATGAGAAATTATTCACAAATGCAGGAAAGCTAAAGAACGATGGATTGAGGAAAAATGCAAAGAGGTACAAACTAAGATGGAAGTTGGAAAGACAGACGAAGCATACAAAACAATTAGAATCAATTTTAAGGACATAAAACCGTATAGCAAAAATATAAGGGACGCGAAAAGAAACGTCATTATAAAAAATTTAAAGAAAGTGGGTAGATGGGAAGAATACATAGGGAATTTATATGCGGGAGAGAAACTAACTGCATTAGAACAGGAATCAGACATTGAAGATGATGACTTAAGATATCCTATACTTAGAGATGAGTGTGAATTAGCATTAAAGGGTCTGAAAAATGGTAAGGCGCCGGGTACAGATAAGATGCAAGCAGAAACTCTAAAAGCCACTGGACAAGCAGTAACAGAACGTCTCTTCCAACTTGTAAGTTATATGTATGAGACAGGCGAGATACCCAAAGATTTCAAACGTAACATCATAGTAACTATACCATAAAAGAAAGGCGCGGATAGATGTAAAAATTTTCGAACAATAAGTTTGACAGCACACATATCAAAAATATTAACTAAAATTGTACAAAGACGAATAGAAAAACGAGCTGAAGAAATACTAGGAGAAGACCAATTTGGGTTTAGGCGAAACAGGCGAACACGTGAGGCTATTTTTGCTGTGAGAGTGATAATGGAGGAAACAATAGAAAAAGGGTAAAGCGTGTATATAGGGTTTGTAGATCTGGAAAAAGCATTCGACAATGTAAAATGAAAAAAAATGTTCGATGTACTCAAAACAAATTGGAATAAGTTATAGGGATAGACAAATAGTACATAGCTTATTTAAAGAGCAAACAGCAGTAATAAAATTAGAGCAAAAACGTAGAGAAGTAAATATTAGGAAAGGGGTGAGACAGGGATGTGCCTTATCCCCATTAATTTTTAACTTGTACATTGAAGAGGCAACAAATACTGTCAAATATAAGGAAGACATTTTGAATTACTATGCAAGGACAAAAAATTGATATGTTTAGATTTGCAGATGATATAGCGGTATTAGCATCTAGCAAGAAAGAGTTAGAAGCTGCTCGTAATAAAATGGAAACGGTTCTAACAGAGAGATACGGTATAAAAATTAACAAAACTAAAACTAAAGTACTAGTATGCAAATATGTAACACGAACTTACAAGAGGTTACGGATTTTTGCTACCTAGGAAAGTAAATAACGCAAGATGAAAAAAGCGCAAAAGATTAGCACAAGGTCGTGCTACATTTAACAAGAAAAGCAGCTACTCTGTTCAAAGACAACAAACATAGAAACAAGGAAAAGATTGCTTAAAGCATATGTGTGCAGCACAGCATTGCACGGCTGTGAAGCCTGGACAGTAAGAGAAGCGGACAAGAAAAAGGTTGAAACTTTTGAAATGTGGTGCTATAGACGTATGATGAAGATATCATGGACAGACAAAGTTAAAACGAAGAGGTACTAGAAATGGTAAGGGAAAAAAGAAATATATGGAAAACGGTAAAAATTAGGAGAGATAAGATGATAGACCACATACTACGGCATGAGGGAATAATGTGGAATATATTACAAGCAGAGATGGAGAAAAATAGAAGGGAGGTAGACTTAGTGATTGATGGTGATTAAGGAGGTTAAGATATATGATATGCAAATTGCAATGAAGGACCAATTGCTTTTATAGCAATAACGATAATGGTGGAGCGGTTATGTAATAACAAAAAAAGACAACTACCAACTAATTAAGGAAGGGTATAAATACCTTAAGTCTTGCGCCGCTGGGGGCAATAGACACTTTCACGCACAAAGCTTTGTCCTGCGCCGCTGGGGGCAATAGACACTTTCACGCACAAAAGCTTTTACGGAGAACCAGTAACACGCTCGACCGGGTGTCGGTCTCGCTTTGAAAGCTCTAATACGACCGTCCCTTTCAAGGGTTTGAAGGCGACTTGCTTCTCTAAAGGCTCGAGTACGACTGTCACTTTATGCACTGTTATTGCCGGTATATAAAATGTTTCACTCAAACTGTAGGATGCACGCACAAAGTATTTATTGTCACAAAATACCGAATTGTTCGATGACGACGTAACATACCGCCCACCAAATTCATAGAATTTTGAAAAGGAGGAAGTAGGTTGGGTGAAGGAAATCACATGGGATTTGACCTTGCTAGGAAAGGAGGTAACGAAAGATAGGGTGGTGCACTACAGCGAGCGATATTACCAACTATGCAAAGAATAAAAATATATATGTAAATAAGCAAATATGTAAAAATAATATACTACTATACATGTAAAAATGTGTATATACATCTAAACATAAAATAAAGTTAAAATACCGGTAGCGGCGCTAGTTTGACCAAAGGTCGTTTTAATGTGCCATGTGCAGTTTTGATCTGGGTAATACGTGCTGCCGGTAGGTCTCCCATAGGAGGAGTTACCAGGACCGGTTTGGTACGAAAACATCTATGACAGGATGATAAATAATTTCTGATTGAATGTTTAATAGAAAGGATCCAGAAATTCTGTTGGATAAGATACGCTGTGGTATTAACACCGGGATGGCGATACCTTTCATGAGTTGACAGAATGATAAGTTCGGTTAATCGGTGCCGCTGAGGCAATAACGCAGGAAACTTTTCGGAATAGGAAAGCGAAGAATGTGTCAAGCGCCCACCTACTCTTAAGATGTTTTGTGGATCAACAAATGGAGAAAGTTTTCGCAAGCTTTTAGGTAATTTACGGTTTGCCTTAATCGAAGCTATTTCCTTTAAAAATGTAACATTTTGTACATGCCGAACGATAATCATGAGAGCATTGTGTAGTTCAATGTCTGTTAAGGGACCCGTATGACGTTGAGCCATGGGTTTAGAAAATCTATAAATGTAAGCCACGATGCCTTGGATTTTATATAACGATGAAAAGCGACTTAGTAAAATGTCAATGACGTTTGGATCTGTTTGAGCGACAAATGTTAGGATCTTCTTTTCCGTAGTTACCTCAGCAATTGAGGTTGACAATGTTGGTTGAGGCGGCCACGAGTCACTAGGGTAGTGAAGCCATTCAGGCCCCGCCCACCATAGCGAACATGAGATAACCGCGCTTGGCATTAATCCCCGAGATGCAGGATCAGCCGGATTATGCGAAGATTTAATATAAAACCATCGGCTAGGTGCAATGATTTCTTGAATGTGGCTAACACGGTTTGCCACAAAAGTTTTCCAACGAAAAGGTGGAGAACGTATCCAAGTGAGAGCGACCGTAGAATCACTCCACGCTGAAACATCGGAAATGTCAATCAAGCCTTGATAAGAACGAATGGTAAAAGAAAGTAAATCGGTTAATAAAACGGCGGCACATAATTCCAAACGTGGAATTGAAATGCGCTTAATTGGAGCTACTTTTGTTTTAGCGGTTACAATTTGTACAGTTATTTCTCCGGTAGTTTGATTTATGAACTGAAAATACACTACCGCTGCATACCCTACCTCGCTAGCATCGCAAAACCCATGCAAATGACAAGTAAAAGGATCCGAAGGGGGTAAACAACGTGGTAACTTTAATGACGATAATAACGGCAACTCTTCTTGGTATTGCTGCCATTGAGACGAAATGTCTGCTGGTGGGATGTCATCCCAATTTAAACCTAACATCCACAGATGCTGGATTAGGCGTTTTGCAAAAAGTGTTAGTGGGGCTAAAAATCCTAATGGATCATATATTCTGGCAACTTGTGAAAGTATGTTGCGCTTTGTACATATTTGGTTTAATGGTTTAACCCGAAACGAGAAAATATCTTCTGTAGGTGACCATTGAAGACCTAATATTTTTATTGATTCGTCAGAATCGAAATCGAGAGAAGTATATTGGCAAAATCTGACGGAATGCCCTCCAAAATAGAAACTGAATTAGAACTCCATTTTCGAAGTTCAAAACCAGCCAAATGTAAAAGTCGGATAAGTTGATCTTTAATTTCGCGGGCCGATTGTATAGAATCTCCACCGGCGACGAAATCATCAATATATAGATTTGACCGTATAGCGTCAGCGGCTAACGGAAACCTTTGGCCTTCGTCAATGGCTAATTGCTGAAGAGTTTTAATGCTAGATAAGGCGATGACTTAATACCGTAGGTCACTGTATTAAGCTGATATGTCTGGATGGGTTCTTCTGCGGAGAACCGCCAAACAATTAATTGAAACTTTCGATGTTCTTCGGTAACCAAAATTTGTCGATACATTTGGCGAACATCACAAGTAAAACGAAACGATGAGTACGAAATTTCAGTAAGATTGACGAAATGTCGTTTTGGAGACTAGGTCCAGCCAATTGAGTGTCATTAAGTGACACGTTGTTTTTAGCCTTTGCAGAGGCGTCAAAACCACACGAATTTTAGAAGTATGACCTTCTTCTTTAAACACAGGGTGATGGGGTAAAAGTAATTATCGTTCCCAACGGGCGGAGAATCGAGTAATGCCATATGACCCGCATCAAGATAGTCCTGCATGAAATTGTTGTATTGGGCGCGTAGCTCCGGTTGAGCATGTAATTTGCGCTCCAACGAAAATAGTCTTTTTAGCCATCTCAAAGCAATTATCAAAAACGGGCAAAGTATCGTTGAACGGTAACGCAACAATAAAACGACCGCTAGGGTCACGAGAAAACGTGTTTTCAAAATCAAATCTGCCTTTTCTTCTTCTGGAGAAGTATAAGGCGTGGATGGCAACTCTTCTATCTCCCAAAACCGCCTTAGGGTCTGGTCGATAGGATCTTCTACAGACGTAAAAATGCTTGGACAGTATCAGACTGCAAGCTTTTGTGGGACCAATAATAGTCCAACCAAAAATTGTATTTATGGCGGCAGGCTGAAGAAACTTGCCATGTATAACACCGCCATTGATGATGAACGGATAAACATCTGCTCCGAGGAGCATGTCAATGGTTCCTGGAGAGTTCCAGGTCGGGTCTGCAAAGTGCAGGCCGCATAAGTGTTCCCAATTATTAGGAACTTCAACGCTAGGTAATTTGCCAGATATTGACGAAAGCACAAAAGTTGTGACTTCTAGAGATTTTCAGAGTCTAACATAGAGCGAATAGTGCAGCTGACGGCACCTCTATTGACTGCTGAAGTTGTCCGCCCAAGTCCATAAATCGGAACTTGAGAACGTATGCGTGGAAGCCAAAGTTTGCTCACGCAATCGTCTCGAATAAAGCTAGCTTGGGAACCAGGATCTAAGAGTACCCTGATCGGTTTGTATCTACCAGAACGATCTTGAACTTCCACGACAGCAGTGGAGAGTAAGACAGTAACCCCAAGATTTGAATTCGTCTGTGAAGACAAAACATTTGCCGGAATAGGAGAGGCTGACTGCGTCCTATTGGCATTTTTATGCATAGGTGTAGCGATCGGTTCAGCTGAACGGCTAGAAGCAGGTTGCGATTCAAAATGTAGCAAGGTATGATGCGGCTTGGCGCAAGTTCGACAGGAATTATAAGATTTGCATTGCATGGACGCATGGTCTGTTCGTAAGCAATTTAAACAAAGGCGTAAGCGTTTGACAATGTCGAAACGTTCTGTCGGAGTTTTCCTTAGAAACGATTGACATCTGTAAATTAAGTGATTGCCTTTGCAGGAAGGACAATGGTGCGAAAATGAATTCTTTGAGTCACTGGAGCTACTTGGTGTATCCAGTGAAACTACGTTAGAAGAAACCTTTGGTTTAAATTGAAACGCTGAGGATTTCTTAGGCACTGATGTGTGCGAAGTATGGACAGTCGTCGAATAAGAAACAGGTGCGGTTGAAGAAAAGGGTGTGAGCTTTAACGGTACCAATTTTGATCCCGTGCTGCTTGGAGCATTTTCGGTGATTTGTGCCCGCGTTTCTTGCATCGTTTCGAGATGCAGCAGTATGCAGTAATAAGCGGAGTCTACTTCCTTCCGTACAGCGTTGTAAGTTAATGATTCTGCCTCGTCACAGGAGGCCAAAACCGCAATTAAAATTTTGCTGAAATTTGTATAAAGGTCATGTATTCCCCTTGTTTGAATAAGGAACAATGCCTTTAAAGTTGGGTCACTTTGTATAGAAAGCTCAAACATTTCTATAATACGTGTTTTCAGCAATTGGAGTTCTACCACATGTGCTTTCTTTGGAGCCATTCTCAAAGATTCTGAAAGGACTACAATAAACTGTTGTAAAACGGTAAAGCTAAATGTGCACTGAGAAATATTAAAATATTATGAGTTGTTCAAAGCACGAAAAATGTAAAATAGGGTATAACCAATAAATCACGTTTTATGACTAACGGTTCGTCAAACAAAAGCGTGAATATAAGATGTACCGCTTAACAACCCGAGCGGCTTACCATCAAAAGATCACAGGAAACGTGGTTTTAACGTATTTGCCGAAAGATGCAGCTTTACATTATATTACTCCTGCAGATGTTCAATATTTTACCGTAAACCGCCTGAAAAGGTTTGTATTGATACTAAAAACGTACAATAGCTTTTAAATACAAAGCAAACCCTTTCGTTTCTCGTTTAAGAAGTATAAAGCGATTTATAGTTTTCAGGTTGCTTTATGCTTTATATACCGCTAAGATAAATTTAAACTGAAAACTAACAAATTTTATGTTATGATTTGTTTGTAATTAAAACGCTTGCTGGTTTTAATTACGGCGAAATCGCTTAATTTAATCTAAAGACAGTATAAATAATATTTACACATTTTAACTCGCTAAATATGGAGTTTGAACACAACTTTAAAAAGCTAAAATATTTACTTAATTAAAAGCTCGCTGAAATGCACAATAATATTTAATTTAGGACATGTGTAACCACAGGACTAATGAATCCGGATCGACTTATAGGGCCAATGATTGATGGTGATTAAGGAGGTTAAGATATATGATATGCAAATTGCAATGAAGGACCAATTGCTTTTATAGCAATAACGATAATGGTGGAGCGGTTATGTAATAACAAAAAAAGACAACTACCAACTAATTAAGGAAGGGTATAAATACCTTAAGTCTTGCGCCGCTGGGGGCAATAGACACTTTCACGCACAAAGCTTTGTCCTGCGCCGCTGGGGGCAATAGACACTTTCACGCACAAAAGCTTTTACGGAGAACCAGTAACACGCTCGACCGGGTGTCGGTCTCACTTTGAAAGCTCTAATACGACCGTCCCTTTCAAGGGTTCGAAGGCGACTTGCTTCTCTAAAGGCTCGAGTACGACTGTCACTTTATGCACTGTTATTGCCGGTATATAAAATGTTTCACTCAAACTGTAGGATGCACGCACAAAGTATTTATTGTCACAAAATACCGAATTGTTCGATGACGACGTAACACTTAGGTTAGACTACTGCACATAGGTAGTGAAATATGTAGGCTGTAGGAATTTCAGGGAAATGTGTAGGCTAGCTCAAAATAGAAATCAATGGAGGTACGCATCCAACCAGTCCCAAGATAGATACATTAATGACGAAAAAGTAACTGTAGTTAAACATGATGATTATTATAAGCAACTGCAAGTATTGCATGGGCAATATTTTCGAATAATGTTAATTGTGTGAAAGGATTTACTGGAAAACTATTAATTCGGCAAATATCTAAGTGTCGGGGGACCTTGGCAGTCACAGGCTGCTCAACCTCCTTTACTGAATCTTGGTGAAATAGGGCATAAAATTAGAAAACAATAGAAGGGAAACCGAGTTGCATACAGGCTGTGTAGAAATTTCAGGGAACTGTGTAGGCTAGCGCAGAATATAAATAAGTGCATATACGTGTCCAACCAGTTTTGAAACGGAAAACCTAATGACGAAAAAATAAGCGTATATAAATCTGAAGATTATTATAAACAACTATAGGAGTTGGTTGTGAAACATCTGCAACTAATGTTGTCTGTGCGAAAAGAAATATTGGAAAAAATATTAAATCGGTAAATGTTTGAGTGCTGGGGAACTTGACAGCCACCGGCTACTTACCCCCCTCCCCCTTCACAGCCCTTGACTATTGGAGAAATAGGGAATGTAATTGTTAAATAATAGAAGGGGACCGACTTGCATCTAATAAGAAAGAACAGCGTCGATGATGAAAGACAACAAACATAGAAACAAGAAGAAAATTGTTGGAAGCATATGTGTGAAGCACAGCACAGTATGCCTCTGAAATACGGGCAGTAGGAAAAGCAGACAGAAAAACGGTAGCAGCCTTTTGGAATGTTGTGTTTCAAATGTATGAGGATGATAGCATGGAGAGACAAAGTTAATAACAAATAGGTTATAGAAGTAGTAGGGAAACAAGGATATCTGTAGAAAAAAATAGAAGAAATAGAAGGGTAGAATACGTTCTAAGGCATTTTTTGGGAATAGTATGAGATATATTACAAGCAGAGATAGGAAAAAAGATGTAGATGTAAACCTGGATCAGATAATGAAAGATGCAGACTGTGTATATTTCGAGGCAATGTGTAGGTTAGCTAAGAATAGGAAATAATGATGGTACGCATCTAACCAGTTCCAGGGCTGAAGACCTAATGATGATGAATGAAATGATATTTATATGGTTTGATTTATACTCTAAATTTTGTACATTGGAAATGCTTTTATTCGGATCATCACGAATACCTTCGATCGCATTTCAGTAATTTTGAAAACGTGTTGTTTCCTTTTATGGTTGTGCACGAAATACGGGTTGGGCCAAGCTATTTAGTTTTTTTTTTAAATTTATTGTACACTCGCTACACCTTATTACCCAATAGCTAAACACTGTACTAAATTTATTTAAAGGTAGCAAAAACAATTAAGTGAAACTATGGTACTCCGACAGAGAAACAATGTTAAAGCTTCGGCCGCCGGTACAAATCTGTTTTTCCTATTTTATTCTCTAACTACTTTTTGGGTTTTCTCCCTTCTCAACAATATCTTATATCACTTGACATTTAACCTATTCCATTAAACAATAGATTACTTAAAACTATACTTATTTCAGCATCAAGATTTAGTGATCATTTACAGTATCCGGCCATTTACTTTAATTATTATTGAAAATATTAATAATTTTTAATCTAGACTGAAAGTCATAAAAAGTTCAGTAAGGTCCCTGAGAACTTACCAGAGTATCTTTGCCACACATAAATTAAATTAAAGAAGCTAAATGCGTAAAGTATACAAAATATAATTTTAATAGTAATGGTTTACCTAATAATCTAGAATTAAAACGACAAAGTTACTTCCTTTCAGTTTTATTATCAACTTATAATAATTATGCTTCTCTAGCAGTTTGGAACACTTAATATAATTTAAAAACATCTTTACAAGGTGCTTGCAAAGCAACTTTACAAATACTATTTTATTAGCATTATATATTGCGAATCTGTAACTCGCGTTCGAACTAAAGTTCTCATTTCTAATAATGGATATGCCTAATCATACCTGCGAAAGATGTGGTTGAAAATAATAACTATAAAACACCTTGGTTTGATACACCACTGAAGAATTCTAATTAATTACTAAACGCAAAAATACGGCATCTTTGATATATAAATAATTTAAATTACTGTTATGTTTGTAAATAAATGTGCAAATTCAAAACATGCGAAAACGACAGAGGTACATGAACATGAATAAAACGTTTTGTTTGCCAATAAAGTGCATATGAGAGAATAACTTGGCTTTAATAAAATAATCTAAGTTCAAAATAAAGTAGAAAGGAACTGTAGAATTAATCATACAGTATTAGATTATTCTGTTTCAGTGTTGTTTAATGTACAACGAATATGGAAAACCTTGCAAGCCACAATCGTAGGTAAAGTGGATAACAAATGGTTAAGGAAACAATAGGAACGGATGGAAATTTATAACTTTTGGTTGAAATTTTACTCGTGTTTAGTGAGGTTCCTTCCGGTGGTAAATAATAGGGTTTGCTTCTTTGTTTGTGTAATCACGAATACCTCACGTTCCTCTTTCTTAAATATAAACAACCCTTGGAATTTTAATGAGTCTGAGGCACCTATCTATACTTCATTCCAGTTAAGAAGGTAGTAGATGACGCTTGTGCTTGAGTCAGATTTACACAGATCAAAAATTTATTAGTTGCTGTATTTGAAAAGTTGCCGGCGTCGGTTGTATATTTACTATTTTGTGATGATAGTTTTTCAAAAATAACAATGCAAATGGCCGACTTTATTAGTTAATTTTTAAGTATTATTGCATTCAGTAATTGCAATTTGGTGTTCTTCTTAACGAATAAGACCACATTGCTTTTTGAAAATGATTTTATTGACGTTTCGATCCTTTTTCTAGGATAGTTGTCTAAATAATAGCAAGGAGTATTTGTAATTTGGTATTAAATTTCAGAAGATAAAATTGGACTTGGAGCTACATTAGTTTAAGACGGACGAAACTTAGGGGCAAATTCATAAAGCACACTTAAGCTACGCTCATACTTAATCAATGTTCCATCTCAACTTTTAGTATTTTTCCGAATACCAAAAATTGAGATAGAGCATTACTTAAGTATAAGTGTGGCTTAAGTGTGCTTTATGAATTTGCCCTTAGTCTTTACTTAACAATTATGGTAGAAACAAACATTCACCTGGAGTTATAGAATGCTTTAATAAAATTCTGTCAGTTTCATTTTTTCGAAAGGTTGTAAGTTTGTTAACACTGATTGAAATTAAAGAAATGCATCCATGTTTATACAGATTTTATTTATATTTTTGCAAGATTGAGGTTTTGAATAAATACATCCAAGAAACACGGTTTTAAAACATATCAAGCATTATTGAACTTTATTTTCTACCTGTTTGGTTAAAGTTTAAATAAAATATTAATATAGAACAATATATAAGCTATTTTTAATTAAACACATCACAAAATATCAAAACAATGATATCACAAATTTATATTTAATCTACGTCCATATCATCCCCAGAGGTATCTTCGTCGTCTGTTGTACTTTCATATCCAACATTTATTACAATTTGTTCGACAAGTTCTTCGACAATGCCATCCAATTTCCACATTCTTTCTTCTTCTTTAATTATATGGCTAATACAATTAACCCAATGTCCTTTATCTATGGCTGCAATTCCTTCATCCAGAAGCACCTTCACGTCGTTAATTTTAAAAGTAGAATTGTTGGTAGCTACATGCTGCTTTACTCGAGCCCAAATCAGCTCAATTGGATTTAGATTCCATTGGTATGGGGGTAACCTTAATACAGTTCTGCGAGGGCGTTTTACAATTTCGTCAACAACATAAGGTGTCGGGTGAGCTAGAGAGTACTGCTTTACTAAGGCTAATAATTCAACTTTTAATAGCTCTTGGTTAACTTCGATGTGTTTTGCGTTTAACCAATTATAAATTTGTTTTTTCCGCCAACTTTGATTTGGAACTTTACCGGCTTTGACGCTGTGATAAGGAGCATTATCAAGCACGATTACACTATCATTATCAAGAAGAGGTAATACACCTTTCAACCAAGTTGTAAACGCTTTACCGTTCATGTCTTCGTGATAATCTCCTAAAACGATAATTATGAACTCAGGGTCCTAAGTTGTTTATAGTGTTAATACGCTACCTGTTTTTAGATTGAAAGTTTAAATATGCACATTGACAAATCCCATATCACTACCCATGTGCGCAACAACTAATCTTTTGCCCTTGCCAGAGGGATCTCGTATACCAGTTGATAAACCTTCGATTAATGCATGCCTTGCTGTTTTTACAGTGGTGTCTTGCCATATCTTGTTCTTTACATGTCCAGCATTCACCCACGTTTCATCAGTATAATAAATTCTTTTGCCTTCAGCTCTATACTTTTTAATTGCAGTTAAATATTTTCTTCGCCACAACACAATTTCAGGTTTTTCAATTAAAATTGTTCTTCGGCTACGCTTTCCATATTTAAAACCCAATTTCATCATTACCCGATAAAGTGATGTGCGACTGAAGTTTGGTAATGAGTCATCATTGTTTATTGCATGTAATACTTTCTCTAAATTTGGTAATTCATTTCTAAAGTAAAATGCTTGAACATGCAGTCGAATCGCACATCTTTCAAATTCTTCAAGTTCGTCGTAGATTGTTGTACGCACTCTTGTAGTCTTTGGCGAGGAAGCAGTACCAGTAGTTTCCATTTCTTTTACAATATTCCACATTGATCGAACACCTAAACCCACTTCTAACGCAGTTTGCTTCACAGATTGCGTTTTGGATGCATTTGTGGAATTTTTCAAATATATATTATAGGCAATAAGCTTTTGCCCACTCATAACATGTTTGCCTTTCGGATTTTTAATAGGTTAGTGATCCATAATTAAATAAAAGTCTGAAAAGAATTCATTGTTAGTATTATATGCTTATCTTTAATGAGACATGCTTACCTTATTATGAAGACACTGGTGTTTTATAGCTCTGACAAGAACTGTTTTGATACTAAATATAAAATTAACACAAATTAATAAAGCCGAGCAAAATTTCAAAGGCGAACTAATAACAAAATACAATAAATAACAAAAACGAAAATATGAAAGGGCAATAGCAAATGTCAAAATGCCAATTGACAATCTGTCTTATAATAAAAATGTTCAAACAACCAACACAAACATACGGGATATTTATACTTGTGTACACTTGGCTCATCTATCCA
The DNA here is from genome assembly GCA_036346225.1 of Platerodrilus igneus. Classification (NCBI taxonomy): domain Eukaryota; kingdom Metazoa; phylum Arthropoda; class Insecta; order Coleoptera; family Lycidae; genus Platerodrilus; species Platerodrilus igneus. The sequence goes on from JARFIW010001125.1 coordinate 3,187,411, forward strand.
CCAATGAGAATCGCTAAGATTCAGTCCTATCTTTTTCTTCAGTACCTTCTTGACTGGAATGGAGTATAAGTTAGAAGTAATAGAAATGTATTTTCTTCTATTTGTCACTTTCAACATGTGAATTTCTGAATCTTTGGAACTAGCATGAAGATAAGTAATGCGTACTTACGATTTCAATGGTAACTAATTGATGATACTGCAAGTAGGATCTTGTCTTAAGTTCGCTTTTTGTTCTCACTTGACTTCAAATTAGGTGATTTCTTCTTTGACTGAAAGTGGACTGTAATGGACATGATTATATTCAATAAAACTTGAATCACAGATTAAACTTCTATATTAACATACTGTAACTGATAAGTAATTACAATTATTAAATGTAGCTTTAACAAAGTCGCAAGTGTGCTTCTGGTTCACAACAACTAGTTGTCTAAAAGAGCAACAAGAACTACCCTTGTCCTAGGGATACGCAACTGAAGGGAACAACTAAATGCAGTTGTTCATCTAATTACTGTACATAACATTACGAATATTTAACAACATTACATATTTACTGCAATTTTATTTTCAGATATCTTTGGCTTCAGGTCAGTTTATACTGCTTGCAGTTTATTTTTTGGTAATAATTCTTCAGTTATCAATATACTGTTGGTACGGAAACGAACTTATAATAAAGGTAAATAAATATTATTAAAATTAATTTCTTGTAAGTGAAGTTAATCTTCAGAGTGTTCGTATTGGAAATGCTTGTTATACATTTAACTGGTACAAACACGATAAAAATATATGTACATATATTTCACTGATTATGGAACGATCTAAACGACCATTATCTATAACTGCTTTAAAGTTTTCTAAGCTTTCGTTATCGGCACTTGCTTCGGTAACATATTGTAATAAATTAATATTACTGTATTATAATAAGATTCTTGTTAAAGATCTTGCAATGGTCCTACTCGTATTTGGCGTTACTTTTAAAAATGTATAGTAAGAAGAGGATACATAATAATTAATAGTTAGTATTTATGTTATGTAAATTGTTAGATTTAACAGTAAAAGTTTATATAATCTTGAATTAAGTGTTGTTTTTTAATTCTAATTGTCAAATTTACACTGTCAAGTTATACATACATTATAATTTGAATAAGGGCCGCTATACTTGCGGTCACGTCCCCAATGCTCCACCCGAAGGTACTACATTGGGTTTAAACGCGAAAATATAACGTGCTTCAAATGTAATATAACTTAAAAATTAATCGATCCTAAATAAAAATCTAACAAACTAAAACAAAAACTAAAAATAGGGTTTGTGTAATCGTATCTCTAGCGATGATTTTGGAGTGTGTTAAATCAACAAGACCCAAGCACGAGTAAAATGGGAGGGATCTGTAATACCGGATAGCAGTCGCTAGCTCTACTCACCGGTGCAGCCTGAAGGGTTGTCTTAAAACTATCCAAATCTAACTAACTAATTTTAAAATTGGATTCAAATTTTTCTAAGCATGAGCCAAATATTTTAATAGTGAATCCAGCTATTTTGTCTGCTCTATAAATTTACAAATTCGTCTTCCTTGGTCTAAGTAATTTATTTTATCTTGAACCTAAATCCATCCCTAGCTTTCCCAATCATTTCCTAACTGATTTATATTACAATTACAATCTTCTCAATTTTAATCTTCCTCCCTACATAGTTGCTGCCACCAAAAATGGCGGCAGAGCATCAGAAAAAACAATTTAGGCCCCAAATAATATAATACATGCAAAATAAATAAAAATATAAAATAAATATATATATATATATATATATATATATATATATATATTGTAGTGGATTTAAAGGATTAAATTTGGGTATAAACAATGCGATTTCAAACACCCTGTATAGAGAAAACAACCATAATTTACGTGCGAAATTAATTTCATTTATTTAATTTAAAGTATCAAGTATTGACATAATTTTATAATTAGGAATTAAAAATTTGTAGGTTCATAAAGAAAATAAATTGTATAAGCCAACAGAAATTAGTAATTAATTTAATTTATTTTAATTTAAGGGGTTATAACGTCAGAAAACGCATCAAAGCATGAAAAATCAATAATTCCAAGGCGAAAAGCTTTCATAACAAACAAACACGTCGAATATATAAAATACCTTGAAACGCAAACTTCTAGAAATGTTATTTTAAAACGATCGTTAATTGAACACCTGCATGTTTTGGAAAGGTCATTGTTGGGATTTGCCTCAACTTAAATGTAGGTTGTAAAACATTTTGTTGTTACGAGTAGAAACTTTGAAATAGCCACCCCACTCTATGCAGGTAGAGGCGACCCTTGCATCTTGGGTGGAAATTGGCGTACGTGAACGACACTTCGTGTCCTTCCTTCCTTAAATGATGTTCTATTAAATATGAATTTAATAAAGCTCCTTCCAAACTTGTATGCACAAATAATATAGTGATGTGTAGTTCCACATATTTACGTGCTGATTTAATGCAATGTTGAATTGTAATCCAGGTATTTATATAATAAGAAGTTTGTGTGGACTTAATCTAAGCATTCATAATTGAATTATTTCCATTTACAATTACTATATGTTGACACGCAATAGAATTGAATATAAGAGTTTAAAGGTCCTTCGATTATCTGTAAATTACTGTGAACATATTTATTTTGATTCATTATAAAATTGTGATAAAAGGATAAGGTGTGGTCAATTTATTTCCCGCTTCACAACAAGGTTACCAGGTCCACGTCGAAGGTTAAGAAATACTTTAAGCAAATAATACTTCTCCGCATGAATGAAAGGGACTAATTTTTCCGTTACTTTTCCAGTCATCTTCCCCTTATTTGTGTAGATAACACACAAGTTTCAAAGAATATCATTCAACCGACAGTCGCAAAGCACGTATTCAACTCCACGTAGAGTAGATAACACGCAGGCAGTAATATCGATTTTCTAGCACTCAAGGAAACATCTAATATGCATAAGAGAGGAATAGAGTTAGTACAGGTGGGGTTTTAAGACGTCACTGAAATGTATCATTGGTCGAAATAGTTAGTTTTACAACAGACGAACACGGGACAGATGAATGCGGGTTTTTCGGAAAATAGCGTATCGACGACCTAAATTTCGAGGAGTTTCAAAACGGTTATACAAAATTTGAAGAAAGAGTTAGTTCAATTAAGTATTTCGCGTTAAGTGGGTCTAGAAAGGTTACATTTAAACCGTATAAATACGAGAGGGAAGTTAGTAAGTTTCTCTTTGACTTCTTTAATTTGCGTCGTTTACGACGTACAAAAATCTACTAACGAGCTTGTAAGTATTTAAAATTTGTAAATTCAATAGCACAGTGTTACATTGTTGTGGCCTTATAGTTTGAAACGCGGATTGTGTCGAGTTTATTTATATTTAAATAAGGTACAACGAATACTTTAACAAGCTCGTAACGTAAATTAATTATGCAATAACAAAGAAGTGTAATATACATGGATTTGGATATTGAGATGGATCTTGAATGGGTAGCATGCAGCACAACTTAGATGTTGTTCATCTATAAATAGCTAGAGGCGGCAAGCAGCGCATAACCACTAGACCGAGGGTTCAGGAACATAATACATCGTCAACGGAGTTGGAATCTTCAAGTTTTTCCAGGTAACTCATTAGAATTTGCTGTTTTTTTATAAACTGTGGAAATTATTTGTGATGTTTGAGAGTGAACTTTGATCGTTATTTTGCGTATTGAAAATAATACGTATAACTAACTTTTATTATGGTATTTGAATATAAATCTAAAGGTGTACGTAAAGCTTATTAACGTTCCTCATGAATTTAAATTTTATTGTTAAGAGTACATGCGTTTTTTTGTGTTTGTAGTAAGAGTATGCAAAGTAGAAAGCATACGGTCATGAGCTCACCATACTCCAGAGTGTAATAATTAGAAATTAAAAAAATAAATAAGGTATTATTTAGGGCTCATATACTCCTGTTGCATTAAATGTGTTTGAAATTTCAATTTTAAACAAAAACAACGACTTTACAAAGATAGCATTTATTGAGGTGTAACTTGAGCACCGAAATGTACATAATCTTGAATTATTATTTGTAAATAGTGGTAAATAAATATTGTATGATTGTTGTATTATTTTGTGGTTTTATTGAGAGTGTGTGTGAACGGTACAGAGAATGTTAGTAAATTTAGGTATCCGAGAGGAGACCCAGCTGAGCTAGCCAGGGAAGCTGCTAAAGAAATCAATTAATGTGATGAAGCAGGAATCCGGGTAAGAATTTTTTTTTTGAAAATTTTCTATTTTGTCAAATTTTCGATATTTGTAAATTAATAAGTTTTTGAATTAATCGAGTTCCTGAGCGAAGTTCCACGGCAATATATATATATATATATATATATATTATTATGTAAGGGGGGGGGGGTACAAGGCTTCTAAGGGTAGATTTGTGTTAATAGGGGTGTATGCCAAACAATAGGATTAATATATCAGATCTAATAATTTAAAAAACTATATTTTGCTGTACTTTACATATGCTAAAGTATGTACCATTTTAGTTTGAAACATGTGCCAAAAGGTAGACAACATGACTTTATGACGTTGATACAATGCACGGTACTTAAGGTTTTATACTGAGTTGATATTTTATGAGCCAGTGAAAGTACATTTGCCGTCGGAAAGCCGAACGCATTTATGGATATCTGCAACCAACAAAGCGTCTAGGTCGTGTGTAAATTATTTTGGCTTTTCTTTTAATAGAATCAACTTTTGGACGAATTGTAAAATCAAAATTAAAAGTGAATAGAAATATAAAAGGTTATTGGAGAATTGTGAAGTGTTTTTGGACCAATAGTAGAAATTAAGAATATTATAAAGACTGTAGTGAAGGTATTTTGGACACGAAAGGAAAGACGAATTGTTATTGGATATTGTATGTTTTAGAATTGTAATTCAAGTAAGCTAAGGTTGTTGATCTTATCGCTAAGCGAAATAAATAAAAAAATTCTAATTTCGATTATATTCAGATAAAGACGTGTTTTACAAAACCTGCGTTAAAAGTTGTACAAATATTTATTGAAATAAAAGTTTATGTGAATTAAAGAGTCTAATTTAGTAAAGTGAGAGTAAATAAGAAGCATCGAGAGTATAAAGGCAACAAGTATTAAAGAAGATTTGGAGTGGTTAAATAGTGCGACGGGAAAAGCGACGATTTATTTAGGTTTGAGCAAGATTGGTGTTGGATTTGGGAAGATTTGGTTTAACGGCAGTAGGAGATTTGAGTGGATATATAAGGCAACGACGATATTGATTAATTTTTGGAGTGATTTGAGCAGATTAACGGCAGTAAGGACATCGTGTGGATATTAAAGGAATAGCAGGACAAGGATTGATTTAAAATAGGACGGCTGGATTGATTTGGATTGAGCAACGAGAGGATTAATTGGAATACGAAGTAGGGAAACAGGAGAGCAGTATACTACGAGGAAGAATGAACGCAGGGGAAGTAGATACAACGGTTTTTTTTAAATTCTAAATTGGGGTAAAATTATTTCAGATTTGGGGTCAACGAAATTGGTTAAGAACACCTGGAGGCGATACACAAGTGAACTACGATTGAGAATCCTTGTGAAGGTGCGTACGGTGAATACGATCTTGAGCCAGCAGTTTAAAAGAAGGCCTTCAGCGCGGTATAATTCAGGTAAGTACCGTAAAAATCTTAAAACGTCAAAATTAAAGTCATAAATAGTATACATAAATTAATTTGGCACCAAGCAACATTGATCTGTTAAAATTTGGCATATATAGTAAATCAGTGCATTAAAAAAGTGGTAAAACAATCGAGTGTGCAGTTTGGTTGGGTAGTGCACATCTACTCACGATTGAACTCACGGTGAGTAAGGTGAACACCCTGAGATTAAGGTTTCATATAGTCGAGGCATAATATATAGTAAACAGTAAATAGATAACCAACCAAACGTTGCTAAAGCACCTCAAATAGAAGTCATTTATTGAATACTAAAATAGGGACGACGACAAAAGTCGTGTAGCAAATTTTGTTTAAATAAATAAAGTAGTAAAGTTTATAATCAGATATATTTATTATAAATAAAAATAAAAGGGTGGAGTAAACAAGCAAAAGTAAAAGTTGTAGGCAGAAGAATATATATATATATATATATATATATATATATATATATATTGCTGTGATATATTTGTTAGCCCCACGATTGGGTCGATATAAAATGCTGTGTTAAACTATCCCCACGAATTGGGCGAGACCAAGTGTATTATCACTTGTTATTTTGAGAATTTTACCAGTTGTCTAGTTCAATAGCATGACGCGATGCTCACTTTGTCACGTAATTTCTTATTATACCTTGCATTTACTTCAGAAATCCCAGGAATCTTCATTCAATAGATCATGTAGTATTGTTTGTTGGCTTTATTCTAATCTGGATGGAATAAACTTGGTGTTTGTTTATTTCCTAATGAATTGGATTTTTGAGCAAAGTGATAGTTTTAAATCACGTACGCTTTTCAAATAATGTATAATTTCTAAGTGCGTTTAAGATGATATATCCACGCACTTTTTTAATATTTGTCTAGCCAATTCATGCAGGTTTTTCACTGATTTAATTTCAATGCGTTTCGTTGTCTTTTCAAATTCTTATCTTTGCCCATAGCTACTCTTGGATATCTGTTTAATCGCTTGTACTGCTATATTCAGTGTGCTCTCAACTAATAATATTTATAATGACCTATTTACTCTACTAATATCTGTACTTATGTGCTTTTGTTTCTTGGACGTTTCTTCTGTTTGTTCTACGACCCCTATGACTTAATCTACCCCTAAATTAACCCTATAATTACAGCAATATATATATATATATATATATATATATATATATATTCTTTTAGTCGTTTTCAATTACTAGTTCGATTTGAAATGGTAATTCAACTTTAAATACAAAGTTGGGTTCTCATTTCATCTTAATAACTATATTATATATATATATATATATATATATATATATATATATTGTAGTGGTTTTAAAGGGTTAAATGTAAATATTAACAAAGCAATTTCAAAACACCCTGTATAAAGGAAACAACGAAAATTTACGTGCTAAATTTATCTCATTTTATTCAATTTAAAGTATCAAGTATTACCATTATTTTATAATTAGGGGTTAAGAATTTAATAGGTGCGTAAAGAAAATAAATTGCATAAGCCAATGGAAATAATTATTTAATTTAATTGAGTTGAATTCAAAGGAATATAACGTTTAAAACGCATAAGAGCGTGTAAAAATCGATAATACCAAGGTGAAACGAGTTGCTAACAAACGAAAAGCCGTTGGGTATGAAATACTTCGAAAAGCTAAATCCTAGAAATGCTATTTTAAAACGATCGTTAATTAAACACCTGCATGTTTTCTAAATGTCAGGTTTCACTTATTTTGTGTAGATAAAACTCAAGATTCTAAGTATATTGTACAAACGATCGGATGTTTTCGCATTAAACTCTAATAAGGAGTTATTTAAAGCACGTATGCAAGTCCACGTGGGGTTAGATAGCAGATGGACAGGAATATCGATTTCTACCACTCACACAAGGTTAGAAGGAAACGTAGAATATGCATAAGAAATGGACAGCGTTAATATAGGCGGGATTTTTAAGACGTCAATGCATAGACTATTGGTCGATATCGTTAGTTGTACATCAGACAAACACGAGAATATTGAATGTTAATTTTTCAGAAAATATCGTAACGACGCGCTAAATTTCGGGGAGTTAGAAAACGGTTGAACCCAAAATTTTAAGAAATATTATTGAAAATGAAGAACTTCGCGTGAAATGCGGCCGAGAGGTGGCATCGGAAATTGTATAAATACTTTTTAAAAATGAATGAAAGTCCCTTAGTATTTTGATCGCTTCATACTACGTACAAAAGTTACCACAAGCTTGTAAGTATAGAAAATTATTTTAAATTAAATAGTGCGGTTTTAGCCTCATAAATTGTACGCGGATAGTGCCGAGTTAGATTTTATTGAGGTATCACCTATATTTTTTTAACAAACTTGTGTAGTGACGTTATGTAACGTGAAATAAATTAAACAATTATCAAAGAAGAGTAATAATTGGATATGGATTTGGATGTATCGTGTATGAACAGCATTGCAGCATAACTTAGAGGGTGTTCAACTACTAATATCTGGAGGCGGGAGCAGAGCAGTACCACGAAGCAACTTAATGGCATCATCGTCAACGGAGCAGGGATCTTCAAGAAATTCCAGGTAACGCTTTAGATTTTGTCGTTGTTGATAAACTATGAAGGTTATTGTGATGGGTGTGAGTGAACTATGATGGTATTTTACATTATTTGGCGTATTGAAAGTAATACGTATAACTAACTTTTATTGTGGTATTTAAATAGAAATATATATATATAATAATAATATATAATATATAATAATATATATATAAAAATATATATAAAGCTAATTAACGTTCCTCAGTAATTTAAATATTTTTTGTTATGAGTACATGGGTTTTTGTTGTGATTGTAATAAGAATATGTCAAGTAAAAAGCATACATCAATCATAATTAACTGGGTTATCATGAGCTCACCATACTCCAGAGTTTCCTAATTTAAATTAATTATAAATAAAGAAAGAAAGATGAAGTATTATTCAGGGCCCATTTACTCAGGTTACTTTTAATGTGTTCGATATTGCTAGCTAAAAATTCTGGACTTTACAAAATAGAATTGATTGAGGTGTAACTTGACCACTGAGATGTAAATAATTTTGAAGTTTTATTTGTAAATAGTGGAAAATAGATATTGTATGATTGTAGTATTATTTTGTGGTTTTATTGAGAGTGTGCGTGAACGATAGAGAGTATGAGAGTGAATCTAGGTATCCAAGAGGAGGCCCAACTGAGCTAGCCAGTAAAGCAGTTGAAGAAAGCAATTCAACCGAGCAAGCTGGAATCGGGGTAAGAAATATTATTTCCGTTGTTTTTGAATTTTATGACGATGTTGAAAAATTAATAAAATTTCGAATGTATTTTTGTTGGTGAGGCTGTTACCCGAGATACACGGTAATATATATATATATATATATATATATATATATGTGTGTGTGTGTGTCTGTGTGTGTATGTGTATATAAATATATATATATATATATATATATATATATATATATATATATTGATATGATAACGCTGCACGCCGACGTAATAAACGTCCAATTTCATGCTGTCCGCCACAGCTCTGTGTGTTTCTAATATTCTTTCTTGTATTCTAATTTTAATTATGCCACGGCTAGATCAGTTTAACTCACACAAAGTGCACAACGTTCTGATAATCAAATAATTAACCCCTTTTCTCTAGAACTTTTCCTGTTTAGAATGATAAAAGGAAGTCGATCAATATTTGTATAATGAGAAGAAAATAATATCTACACTTCACAGTTTTACCATATGACAAATAAATCCTTGAATCAATTAATAATATTTAGATTATTTATCCCCAAAATTGTATCTCTCTTTCTTTAATTTAAAGCCACCAAAAATGACACTATTACTAAAAAATCTAGAACGTTGAAGACCTTTCTTTTTTTACGTAAATTTTTACGTATAAAATATTTTTGTTAACTCCTTACAAAATATAGAAAATATAGTCAATGTTTAAATTAAAAAACTGAAATAATGCTTTATACTAGGTAGCCCTGACCTGTAGTTTTCCTGGTGTGTCCTTCTTTGTTTTTCCCTTTGATCTGCTGCTACATGTTCTAAATCAACACCCATTGATTAACTTCAACCGAGAAGCTTCTTTTAAAACAATGCTCTGCTTTGTGCTCCTCCCATGAATTTGAACCAATAATTTTCATTTAGTATTATTAATTTGTTTCCAGAATTTACTGCGTGCTTTATTTAGATAAACTTGGAGTTTGCTTGGTGCAACTTAGAATTTTATTGTCGTAACTTTGACGTAACTTGGACGTAACTTAGAAGTAACTTAGACGTCACTTAGATGTAACTTGAAATTTGCTTGTCTTCACTTAGAGCCCTACATTATAAATATTTAACTTAAATTAATTAATAAAATTCCTACTCACGTTTCCAGCAAACGGCAAAACCTTTTTCATCTATTTTCACTATAATTTATTTTAAAATATTGTATAACATCACTTTTCACAAATTTTAATTATTTAATTTGATATTAATTCGACGCGTAGATTTTTGAGTAACAGTGATGCATCTTCTACGTCGTTCTAATTGAGACTGAGACCTTATCAAACTCTGGGCGTTATATAGTCTATTCCTATCTAAAATTCATTGGTTTATCTGAACTGTCGTTCAAAGTTTGCAGGTTGCTTTGGATATCTCTGTGGATTTTACAAGTTTATTTCTGATGGAACGATTCAGTGATCACGTATTTTCCTAATATTTCTATTATTTGTCGATCTTTGACCGCTTGTTTTGGTATTATTCCTGGAAATTTTAATTTACCTTGGCCTTTAATTTAGCTTATGGCTCTTGTTTGTGTAGATAAAGCTTTTGGGAATCGAACGAATTTCATGAATAAAATCACATAGCATAAATGACGTACATCAACACATTTTCTGTTTATATCTTGTGTTTAAACTCATTTCTTTTGAAATATGCGTTTCTTATCAGAGCGCTTTACTATCTTCTTTCATTATCGCATGCTTAATTTTAATAGATATTGCGTGATGATTTACTAGGTTTTGTCTTATTCCATGCGTATCTATTTATGAACGCTTCTTGATTTAAAACTAGTTTAATTGTGTGTTTAATTATTTTTCTGCTGAATATGTTTTTATTATTGAAGGACATGGCATTGATTAAAGTTAATTGCGGTCTTTATACAGGGTGTTAAATGTTTGTTCTTCGCATAATATGCGAATTACGTATTTTTCATACTAATTAAATGCAGTTTTTTAATTCCTAGTACCACTTTCTTGTATTGCGCGACCACCACGACTCAATATACCTCTAAATAACTCTCTTATTATAGCAATATGTATATTGCCGTGGAACTTCGCTCTAATTTAGTACTCTCTCAAAAAAAAATTCGATCCCCAACGTTGGGCCGTCAAAAATTATGCCCTGGACCTCGGGTAAAATCCTCACCAACAAATATATCTTCGAAAATTTTGTAAAATTTTCAAAACTCGAGAATTCACAAATTAAATAATACAAAAAAAATATTTCTTACCCGTTTTCCTCTCTTCCTCGGTTGAATGGCCTTCTTCAACTGCTTTCGGCTAGCTCATTTGGACCTCCTCTTGGATATCTAGATTCACTCTCATATTCTCAATCGTACACACACATTCGCAATAAAACCACAACATACAACCAACATACAATCTTTTATTTATTACTATTTACAAATGAAATTTAATATTGTCCATATTTCATTGATCACATTACACTTCAGTAAACCCTATTTTGTAATGTCCTATAAATTTTTTATTTTAAATTATCAGACACATAAAATGTACCCGGAGTAAATGGGCCTTGAATAATACCTCTTTTAAAATTCTTTCTTTATAATTTATTTTAACCTAAGTAAACTCTGGAGTATGGTGAGCTCATGATAACCCAGTTAATTATGCATACTGTATGCCCTTCTACTTTGCATGCTTTTACAACAAATAAAAAAACAAAGCCATGTACTCTTCACAAAAATTTCACGTTCTGATGGAACGTTAAAAGCTTTATAGACACCTTCAAATTTCTAGTTAAATACCATAATAAAGTTATTTACACGTATTATGTTAAATACGCAATTAATCCACGACACCTTCAAAATCACTCTCATACGTCACTCAATATTCACAGTTTATAAGAATCACAATTTCAAATCGTTACCTGGAAATTTCTAGACGATCTCCGCTCCGTAGATGATGCCATGTATTTCTTCTATCTGGTCTGCAGGCCGTTTCTCGCTGTTAGCTAGATGAACTCCATCTAAGTTGAACTGCTAACGCTGCCTTCACGGTGTAACCAAATTCCAAATTCCATTTCAATTATACGTCTTTCACCATTATTGACTGTAATCTACGTTACTTAACGTCACGACACGAGTTGGATAAAAATTATAGGTAATACCTCAATTAAAAATGTAATCTCGGCACACTAACCGCGTACTAATTAAGAGGCTACCATCATGCAATATAATTTAAATGATTTTATAATGCTTACAACTCGTATTGACTTTCATACGTCGTTTGGAACAATCGCAATATTAAGGGCTTTAATTATGCTTTCGTAAAATATTTATACCTTTAGACGGCCACCTCCTGGCCACATTTATCCGAAATCCCCTGTTAACAACAACACATTCTTACAATTTTGCACTCAATCGATATTTAATCCCGCGAATTTCAGCACGTCGTTATGCTATTTTCTGAAAATTAATATACACTATGCTTGTATTTGTCTCGCGTTCAACTAACTATATCGACCAATCGTATATTTACTGACGTCCTACAAGTCCCTCCTATACTATCGTTGTCTTTTGCTTATGCGTTTTCTACGTCTCTTTCTAACCTGATTTAAGTGGTAGAAAATCCATATTCTTGACCATCTGCTATCTAACCCCACGTGGACTGCTTACGTGATTTAAATCACCCCTCGTTAGTATTTACTACGAACAGAGGCGACGGTTTACTGATATTTGTTGAACTTGTAGCTTTATATTTAAAATTTACGTAGAAGCTGACATTTACAAAACACGCAGGTGTTTAATTAACTGACGCTTTAACACAACACTTCTACGAGTTGGAGTTCGGCGTATTTCTACCCCACCGATATATTTGTTTGTTAGCAACGCGTCTCACCTTGGTATTATTGGGTTTTTACACGCTTTTATGCATATTGTACGTCAATAATCGTTCAATTAAATTCAATTAAATTAATAAATTAATGGCATTTGCTTCTACCATTTATTTTCTGCAAACCTACTTAAATTTCATTCATTATTTGTAAAATTTCGTTAATACCTCATACTTAAAATGAACTAACTGGAATAAATTTCCCCGTAAATTCTGTTTGTTCCTTTATACAGGGTGTTTTAAAATTGCTTCGTTTATATTTATTTTAATCTTTTAAAACCACTATAATATATATATATATATATATATATATATATATATATATAAGACAGGTTATTTGCAGTCCGCAATAAGAAATTTTATATATTGTTCTACACAATTTCTTATTGCGGACTGCAAATAACCTGTCTTTTATTATTTGATTTGCCTTGGGGCACGAACCCGGGTGTCGCCGCGAGAAGGTTTGTTACGTTTGCAAATAAATTTTGCTGTAACATTCCGCAAATCTCAAATGACCACACGTACTTGTATAGCCATCTATAGGATTTACTATGTAGTTTCGATTCAATTTTTGTACTTTCACGCTTAGTAGTGTTGATGTTTATCACCTGATGGCGGTTTTTATTTACTTTTGCCATAGTACAGAGATTGTTTCGAAATTATATCACTATAATAGCTTCGATTACTTCATAGGGTTCTTGGAGACTATTTTACTCTGAGGAGGCTTAATAAAGCCGAAACCGTCGGTCAGTGGATGTTTCCTCCCCTATGAAGTAATAAGCTAATGTTTTGTTAATGGCTATATAACTACCAGCCCGATTTGTATTCGTCAATAGGCTCTATTATTTTCATAGAGTTTGTTTACAGATACATCTTATTTTATATATATATATATATATATATATATATATATATATAACTCCACAAATAATTAATACTTCCCTTTCTAAAGTTAACATAATTCAAAGATTTTCAAATTATAAACTGTTGCTCCAAGAGAGTAGAGTAGACTGTATAGATGTTAATACTGCGATCAGTACTCCACCACTGCGCTTACAGGAAACTAAGTCGTATTTTCTGTCATTACGGTAGTGGCGGCTTCGTGGCGTAGTGATATGTGTGTGACTACTACGTCCAAGGTCCCGGGTTCAAATCCCGACACGGTCCGCTTGAAAAATGTTAGGCGAGCATTATTCGCAAAAATACACCCTCGTTCGGATGAGAGGTAAAATGGAGGTCCCGTGTGTGAGTGTTGTCACGCACGTTAAAGATCCCTACCTTGCTTGGAACAGCAAGGGTTCGGCAAAATTCCAAATTTTTCAGGTAAAAAGAAAAACTCGCTTTCTGGCCAATGTAGTACCTTCGGGTGGAGCATTGGAAAATCAAATGTAGTGTCATTACGGTAGACATAATAATTATTATGTATAAGTTCATTGTTTTCAGGGAAATGCGAAGGTTGTTTCAGACTAGAAAACAATGAGGGTACGCGTCCAACCAGTTCTAGGACCGAAGACTTAATGTTGATGTTGAAGTTCATTGCTATTAAAATCTGCAGAAAGCCAAGTCTCACACAAGATCAAAATTGCAATTGAAAGTAGAGCTATACATTTCGACAGTTTTAGTTCCAACTCCACGAATGTTCTGATAATACAGAAATAAAGTTTGTCTATTGCTTTGAACTAGAAGCGTTTCCATGGGCAAATTGCTGTTTGGTCTTTAGTACAAGCTGGACTTAAGTTGTTGGTATCGTGTAGTCTGTGGCACTTGAAATGGTTTTATTATTGTCCATGAATTTTCAAACAGCAACACCGTTAGGCCAAAAGGCTGAATTCATTAAAGTAGACATATAAGTTGAATTGACTGAGACTGTGGAATAACTATAGCTATTTGGAATTCAATTGTTCAAGTTTAATATTTGGTGATGTATCAACATTTAAATGATTATGCAATTTATTTGTTATGTAGTCCATTATCTTTTGTTCATTAACAGATGGATTCACTCTAGTCAAATGTAATTTGAAAGTTCTAAATCTGCGAGTAACAGCCATGAAATCATCAGTGGACTCACCGTTATAGATGTAGAGGCACAAACTGTGGCGGTACCAATTATTAATTTCTTTTTGGATTTTCGAATGTTTGAGATAGTGCTTTTATTATTGTTATTATTATTGTTGCTCTTATTATCAGTAGAATTTATAATTGGTTTTGATATACATGAAATTTTATCAGTGACCATGTGAACACCCGATTCTGTGCCTAATTTAATGCAATGCTTTATGCTATGACCTTATTTGTAGTCCATCTGTTGCAATAATTGATTATCACTCAAGATATTAACTTATGGATTGGTAGTAACTTTATCCTTAGCTAAATTAGTAATTTGTTTACCATTTGTTAGTAACTTTATCAGATCAACATTACTGCTTCTCAATTTGAAGACTGCCTCTCTTAGTTCTTTAATCTCATCATGTAGATGCACAGTTGAAGTTAGACCATACCTCTAATACGTTTGTTAAATTCTTCACTTTTGATCAAAGTGATAATATCCTGACTAATATTTTGTGGTGAATAATTTACACTATCCTGACCAGTAATATCAGTATCCAAATTATTGTTGCTAACAATATTGTAACGCGCTACTACTACCGCGTTTCTTTAATTTAAAACAAGTAATAATAATGGTCTTTATTACTCACTGTTCACAAGTCTAATTAACAGTATATGCCTTATTTATAGATGTTTTCAGTCCACTTAACAATGAAGCACTATTACACTAATGAATTTATAAGCACTAATATCTTCTTAAACTAACTTCTTTACCCTAGGTCCAATAACCACACTAACACAACTATTTGTTTATACACTTCTATTTATTTATGTATACTGCAAGCTGCATGCACATTAGACACAGCATATCATTTATGTATATATTCTAAAAACTCAACTACGTTTACTTTACAACGATATAATTTATATTAGACATTCAAAAATAGACTAACTCTTACATTCATAAGCGGCCTTATATATACCCTGCATTAAGATATGACTCATTATCTAGAACTTTGTAGAAGGATTCTCGAATGCTGAAGAATACGCTGTGCCCCGGGCGTTTGTATGTTTGACGGGTTGCCTAATAGTGGATCGCAACACTGCCCCCTCTTTAAAACCGTTACGTCTCGTAACTGTAAATCCATCTTGACGCCAATTCGATGACTGGTGACGGTATCGGCAGCTATCTCTTCTGGCGCATCCACCGCGTCGTTGGAAGTAACAGTCAACACTCTTTTCATGGTCTTGGTAGGCAACCGGTTGATAACAACAAACAAGAACCTGGACGTTGGTTCCTGGAAAACTACTTCTAGCATATTTCGGACTATCCTCCAATCCAAGCGATCCAGTCCACAGCCCAGCTTGGGCACCGCTAGTCTCGTTACTCCATTTTCCATCATCTGCGCCTTAAGATTTAGCAAAGCCTCCCATAGATGTCCATAACTAGGTCTCTGCCATGAAGAATTTTTGGTGACCAGATAGTAAACATAACGATTTTTATCTTGAAGAACCAAAGATTTTCCTACAGTTGGCTGCTGTTGTACTAATTCATCCACACATCCAAACTTTTCTTGAAAACAACAGCTATTCCCTTGACATTGCCAAATCTTGAGCTACGCAATGTGCAAGGAATACTCTTCTGGTGCTTTAAACAGATCTTGCTGTTTTCAACAACAACGCCAAATCTCGCTTTAGCGGAACCACCATACGCCGCCATAAAGCTCTCAAAATCTGCATTTGGCTCATGATTAATAACTTGCCGAACACCATTATCATTATTTGAGTCTTCCTGGTTGTTGCCAGTGTAGGGTGTTAAACGGTCAAAGTGTACCACTTTCGGTTTACCACGAGGGATCTTCTGATCCGGTACACTACATCATTAATCCTTTTAACACTTCGTACGGCCCTTCCCATTGTCTTTGTAGTTTTGGCGACAATCCACGTTTTCTTTGTGGATTGTACAACCACACTAAATCTCCAGGTTGATAACCACCTTCTTGTGCTCTCGTGTCATATTGTGATTTCATTCGATCGCTTGCTGCCTGTATATTCTTTCGGACGTTTTCGTGAATACTATTTGATCTTTCACGAAGCTTACTAACGTAATCTTCACCGGCGATCTCTTCTCCAGGTTTAAATCCAAACTGAAGATCACATGGTAGCCGCACCACGTCCTAGCATTACGCAAGCGGGCGAGTATCCTGTGCTGTCATGTACCGAAGATCGGTACGCCAGTAGGAACAAATGTAGATATTGGTCCCAGTCCCGTTGATGTTCAGAGACAACTTTGGCCAGGTACTTTCCTAACGTTCTGTTCATTCTTTCAACCATTCCATCCGATTGAGGTTGAAGTGGCTTGGTTCTAGTTTTCCTGATTCCAAGATGCTTGCAGACGTTTTGAAACAACGCTGATTCGAAGTTCCGACCTTGATCGGAGTGTAGTTCCAACGGAACTCCAAAGCGACAAAACAACTCCCTCACTAGTACATCTGCAACCGTCTCGGCTTCTTGGTTAGGTATAGCATATGCCTCCGGCCATTTGGTAAAATAATCCATTGCAACCAAGATGTATTTATTCCTTTCTCTGATTCAGGAAACGGACCAGCTATATCAATGGCTACCCTTTCAAAAGGATTCCCCACGTTATACTGTCTCATTGGGGCTTTCCGTTTTGAGACCGGGCCATTTGCAGAGGCACACAATTCACATTTCCAGCACCACTCCTTCACATCTTCTTTGCAGTTCACCCAATAGAATCTTTCTCTCACTCTTTCGAGAGTTCTTTTCACGCCAAAGTGCCCTCCGGAAATACCATCGTGCAAGTGCTGCAACACTTCCGGCACTCTGCTTCTCGGCACTATCACTTGAAGTCTCTCAGTGCCATCTTCAAATTCCAGGCGTCGTTTCAAGATTCTATTTTCCATCATCAAGGAGTCCCACTGTGACCAGTATGCCTTCAGGCTCCTACTTGAAATACTAATTTCTTCCCAAGCTGGTCGTTGTCCTCTATTTTTCCACTCAATAATACGTCCCAATTCGGCGTCATTCTCCTGGTCTTCTCGTATTCTTTCGAGTTGCCAAGTATCATCGGTTACCGTCATTCTATGGATGACACTTATTTTTCTTCCATCTTGGAGCAATGATTGCAGTCCATCGGACAAGGTCTCCTTGATAGAGCGTCTGCATTCCGATGGCTAGTTCCTACACGATGTTCCGTATCAAAGTCATATTCCTGCAGCCGCTCTATCCACCTTGCCACTTGCCCTTCAGGATTTCGAAACTGCAGTAACCATTTCAGTGCAGCATGGTCTGTTCTCAACAGGAATTTACGGCCGTATAAGTACTTATAAAAGTGCTCTACGGATTTGACGACGGCCAACAGCTCCCTTCTTGTCACACAATAGTTCCTTTCTGGCCGCGACAAGACCTTGCTGAAATACCCAATAACTTTTTCTTGTCCGTCCTGCACTTGAGAAAGAACGCCTCCTATAGCTGTGTTACTGGCATCGGTATCCAACACAAACTTTCCTCCATCCGCGGATAACTCAAAATTGGTGCTGTAACTAGTAGCCGTTTCAGTTGTTCAAATGCTCTGTGGCAGTCGTCATTCCAATCATATTCTTGTCCATCTTCGGTTAATTTTGTTAACGGTTTGGCAATGTTCGCAAACCCAAGTATAAAACGTCGGTAATATGTGCACAATCCTAGAAAACTGCGTAGTTGGTGTATATCTGCTGGTGTAGGCCACTCTTGTACCGTTTTTATTTTGTCAGGGTCAGCTCTTATTCCGGTCTCTGAGACGACATGTCCTAGGTATTTCACCTCTTTTCCAAATAGGTGGCACTTCTTGGGGCTTAATGTAAGGTTTGCCCCGCGTAATCTTTGGAATATCTCCTCTAGGTTCTTAAGATGTTCTTCAAAAGACCGGCCTAACACTATCACGTCGTCCAAGTACACCAGACATGTCTTCCAGGACAGTCCACGCAGTACCGACTCCATCAATCGTTCAAAAGTAGCAGGAGCATTGCATAATCCAAATGGCATGACCTTGAACTGCCATAATCCAGTTCCAATTGTAAACGCAGTCTTTTCTTTATCGTTTGGCTCCAAGCCTACCTGCCAGTATCCGCTTTTCAAGTCCAAGGTCGAAAACCATTTAGATCCGGATAGAGTATCTAAGGTGTCATCAATTCTGGGCAAAGGATAGCTGTCTTTCTTTGTCACATTATTAAGCCGCCGGTAGTCTACACAAAACCTTGTCGACCCGTCCTTTTCTTGACAAGCACTACCGGGGATGCCCATGGACTATTCGAGGGTTCAATCACTCCCTGTTCTTCCATATCGGTGATAATTTGCTCGGCTTCCTTACGTTTTGCCAAAGGAAGCCGCCTGGGTGTTGTCTTATCGGTTGCGCATCTCCAGTATTGATCTTGTGTTGCACAACATTCGTCCTTCCTTTCTCACTATCATCCAGTGCAAACACACCTCGATATCGTCCGACCAGTTCTTTTACCTTGCCCAGTTGGTCGCCATTTAATCCTTGACACGAGGGTATCAACATATCCAGCAATTTCTGTGAGCAACCGTTGGTTGGTTTATTTTTCGTGTCGTCCACACAACGTTTAATATGACATACTGGAATGCAACTTCCCACAATCATGCCTTTCTTCAGGGTCACTGTATGGGGATTAATGTTCAGCACCCTTACTGGTACCATATTTCGAGACTTTACCAGCGTTCTTCCAATCAGAAGTCCCTCCTGACCCACTCCCGATTCAGTTGCTTCCATCATGCATACTTGTCCTTCCCGGAACGTACCATCCGGGCATCCCATTACTATCATTTCTGCCTTCTCGGGTATTTTCATATCGCAAATCATTCGAACTTGCATCGTCTGGTTACTCCTACCTTGAAATGGAATCTCATCATCATCTATCCGAAGCACATTTTCTTTCATGTTTACATGAAACCCATATTCTCTCATGAGATCCATTCCCAAGATCACTTCTTCTGTAATTTCAGCTACCAACACTCGATGATTAATTAATTTGTCCCCAATTGTCAACATAACGGCAGTCTCTCCGTGAGTTCAAATTTTCTCACCACTTGCCGTTCGAAGACACACCGATACAGGTAGCATTTTTCCACGACCAACCAAATCTGGTCTCACAATAGTTTTGTCGCTTTTGTATCCACGAGTAATCGGACACCCTACCATTAATTCTTCCATCGATATAAATGCTGTCCAGACTCCCCATCGACGATGCAACACGGATGATAATCTCCGGGCACTACGTTGTGCTGTCGACGTTCGCCCCTTACGTCGACTTGCTTTAGTTTTTCTGCTGCTCAACCGGTTGTTTTTTTGGTTGAGTGCAGCGTCTCTGTATATGACCAACTTCGCCGCAGTTCCAGCATCGCAGACCCCATCTCCGCGGTCGTTGTCTTTCAAGCTTTTCCACACGGTTGATTATTTCATCTATGCTGTTCTGAGCTTGATCAGGTTCCTCTAAGGCAGACCGAACTTTGTGACTCATTCTGTGTGATGTCTGCTTAGCTGCTTCAAATTCAAGCGCATGAGCCAGTGCGTCATCTAACATCTTTGGCCGTGCTAATCTTAGCGCTTGCTGTATTTCGCCATCTTTAACGCCATCCACAAATGTTTGTACAGCCAGTTGTTCGAGGAAACTATCTGGTGCCGTTGGATATGCCAATCTAACTAATCTGGCAATGTCAGCTTCGAATTCTTGCAGGCTTTCATTTGTCTTTTGCGAGTGGTTCTTAACTTGTGCATGGTAAACCTGTTGAAGATGAGCGTCTCCATATCTCATCTCAAGCTTCGATGTTAAGAGTCCGTAATCATTCTGCTGGTGATCGGGAATCGTTTGTAAGATGTTAAGAGCTTCCCCCCGTAGGGCCACTATTAGAGAGATAGCCTTCTCTTTGTTACACCAACCGTTGGCTATTGCAGCAGCTTTAAATTGTTTCAAATATGTGGGCCAAGGTGTTTTACCATCGAATGTAGGTGGTTTTACTTTAAATTTAGACGGAATTGACTCGCTTCTTTCCGTGGTTCTTATTTCTGGAATGTTCTGATTAACAACTTGGCTTGGCAATTCAAGTGGCCGCGTTGTTAGTGAAATTACTTGTTCTTGCAGCCTCATCACATCTTCTTCCATTTTTTTCAATTTTCTGTCCAACTTTTGCTCAACTGTTTTACCTGTTCAGTGAAATCTTCTTTCAATGCAATGGAACTTTCCATTAATCTTCGTTCTAACGTGGCTGTATTTTCACTTAACTTTTCCTCTATTTTCTCAGCATTTTCACTAAGTGTCATTTCCATGCCGTATTTAAATTCTTTAAGGGTCGATTCCAGTTCAACTGACTTTACTAAGTTTTCGTTTAGTGTCACTTCCAGTTTAGCCGACCTCTCCTCCATTTTCTCAGCATTTTCACTAAGTGTCAATTCTAGTTTAGCCGACCTTTCCTCCATACCGGATTTAAAATCCTTGAGGAAATTCATTAAAGTGTCTGCCTCCATTTTACTTTGATTTCTTGTCACTGGCATATACAAACTACTTAAATGTCTTTAGACTTGTGTTTTAAATTAATCACTATATACCCCACAAATGCCTGACACCAGTGTAACGCGCTACTACTACCGCGTTTCTTTAATTTAAAACAAGTAATAATAATGGTCTTTATTACTCACTGTTCACAAGTCTAATTAACAATATATGCCTTATTATAGATGTTTTCAGTCCACTTAACAATGAAGCACTATTACACTAATGAATTTACAAGCACTAATATCTTCTTAAACTAACTTCTTTACCCTAGGTCCAATAACCACACTAACACAACTATTTGTTTATACACTTCTATTTATTTATGTATACTGCAAGCTGCATGCACATTAGACACAGCATATCATTTATGTATATATTCTAAAAACTCAACTACGTTTACTTTACAACGATATAATTTATATTAGACATTCAAAAATAGACTAACTCTTACATTCATAAGCGGCCTTATATATACCCTGCATTAAGATATGACTCATTATCTAGAACTTTGTAGAAGGATTCTCGAATGCTGAAGAATACTCTGTGCCCCGGGCGTTTGTATGTTTGACGGGTTGCCTAATAGTGGATCGCAACAATATTATCAACACTGACATTACCATTATCAAAGCACTCAGCGCAATAATATAATTTATTACCATCTTTATTTAAAATAACCGATCCTTTTCGGTCACTACTATAATATTTGTTTACTACTTTTTACCACAATAATTATAACTATTGTTAGAATTGTAAAATGCATACTGAACCCTACCAGCCATTTTGAATCAAGCATGTTGCAAGGTTTCTTATAACAAAGGATGTGTGGCATACTGATTGTGTTACAATGTAATATTTTGATATGAATTTGTAATCTAAGTATGGATTCGGCTTATACAACAATATACACCCTATTTCACCGATATCCAGTGGTTTGTGAAGGAGGTTAAACAATCTGTGGCTACAACGGATCCCCCAACACTTAGACATTTGCCGAATTAATAGTTTTCAAATAAATCCTTTCGCATAGTCAGCATTAGTTGAGAATATTGCAAAGCCAACACCTGTATTTGTTTATAGTACTCATCAGGCTTAGATGCAATTATTTCTTCCTTACTAGATTATATATATATATATATATATATATATATATATATATATATATATATATATATATATATTAAAACTTAAACTACTAGAGTATATGTTCCTGGCTTAGAGAAATGAGATCACTGTTATAATACTCTTCAAGAGAGTAGAATGCATGCTGTAATGTTTTAATACTTTGTGGTAGACAATTGTATAATTTTATTGCATGGTAATTTACTGAGTATCTAGTTCCACTTAGCCTAGTGTATGGGATTCTAAGTGTATTGTTTCGTGTGTAATGCTTATGTATATTTGTAATTCTCGATTATTTGTATAATTATTCAAGTTCTTGTGTACATAAATCAGGCAATTAAATATATACAGCGAGGGCAAAGTAAGTATCTTAAGTTTCGCAAAATTTTCTTTACAATTTTCTCTGAAACCTAAATTGGATATTATTCTCATAATTTTCCTCTGTATAGAAAATAAACGCTTTGCATATGGTGAATGTCCCCAGGCCAATATTGCATAAGATATGTGACTGTGGAATAGTGCAAAGTATGCAACAAGAATTAGATCATCAGTAACATGATTCTTTAAGGAACGAATGCAATAAATTGATGTATTTAGCTTTAATGCTGTTGCATTGATATGCTCTTCCATTTTAGTTTAGGGTCTATATGAACCCCTAAGAATTTTATAGAAACTTGATTTACAAAACTATGTTTGTTAAGAGAGAATATCATGTGTTGAGACTTTCCAGAGTTTAAGTTTAATTTATGCGATAGAAACCATTGATTTGCAGAATGATGTGTTATTACACTTTTGTTTATTAGGTCTATACAGGATAATGACTTATTTATAAGAGTTGTATCATCTGCAAAAAAGATGAAATTTGTCAGTTGTAGGTGAGACGGTAGGTTATTTATATAGATTAAAATAGAGTCGGACCTAAAATAGAACCTTGTGGTATGCCATGTTTTATTACGTTTATATTCGATTCCATACCCTTATAAATAACTTGTTGACTTCTGTTGTTTAAGTACGATTCGATTAACAAACAACTGTTTTTACTGAACTTATAAGAATTCAGCTTATTTAACAAAATTTCATGAGATACACAGTTAAAAGCTTTACTAAGATCGATAAAGGAAGTCATGCAAAATTCTCCATTTTCAAAAGAAGTAGTAATTTCACTAATTAGTTGCAATATTGCTCCAATAGTTGACTTGTATAGTGCATTTGATTTAAATAAATATTGACATTGTACAACTTAAAATTATAATTTTTCTTGTTCAGTGTATTTAGGGATTAATTTATTTTATTAACTGTTGTATTATAGTACGAAGTCACACCAAACATGTATGGTATTGTCAATAATATTAAATTAGTATTTTTCCATAGATTTATTATATACTTAAATGATTCCATAATTTCACCTTTCGTGCCATTCTGCACTATATCATTTGACCCACCACTAAAGATTTTAAAGTCCTTATATGAAAAGCTTTCTATTGATTTACTTAACCCTTTTGTAATCTGACGTATTGTAGCATTTGGTTTGAAGTGAGATTGTATGTTGTTTGCTAAGTGCTGATCAACCAATTTGTTTAAATTTCTTACATGGCTATCACCTAATATTAAGATTTTTGATAGAGAATTGATTTTTAGAAAATAATTGTTATTATACCTAGGAATATTTATAGCTTCAGTTGATTCATTGCTTGCATCGATAGTAAAGCTTGAGATAGGATTTCGAAAATATATGTCTGACGTTGTAGATGAATGCTTTAGTTGCTTTTGAGTTACAAGGTGACTTATCTCTTGGGTCTAGTGTTTATCACTTCTTACTACATTATGCGCTTTCTGCTTGTTGATTTCTTGGGTGGACATTTCTGTGCCTGAAATTTCCAGATTGTTTTCTGTAGATTGAAATTATGAATGTCTGATGTAGGGGCTTTTACTGAGTATCTGAATTTCATTGTTTTTCTCATTTATGGATTTTTGTAATGATATAATTTTCAGTTGCAGTTCCTTCATTTTTGTTTCTAGTATATTAATCTTATTTTCATTGATGATCTTACTCTTCACTTGAGGTAATACAGAGGTACAGCATTTTATTTGATTATCTTGTTACAACCGAAAATCGGCTATGTATCATTTTTGGGTTTAAGTTGTTAGGGTACCACCGTAGCATAAACGAAAAGAATGCCGGACTAACGTAGTCGTAGATTGGGAGTGGGTGTAGGATTAAACAAGAACGAATATATCGAATAGCTGAAATAAAAAAAGTTAGGTTATGTAGAAAGGTAAACAATGACCACACCTTAATCGGTCTGATATCAGTATTTATAATAATAAAAGTAAAATAGCCTGACTAGATAGTTTATTCATGGAAGGTTGAGCGGGGTTTGTTAATAACAATTATATATAGGTACAGTACTTATGACAAGTTTCTTTACAATTTTAAAGTACAATTAATGCTTAACTCAAAGAAATATGTTACCATAATTGTGTAACCCTCTCACTAATAATTCGTAATTTACAATTTACTGCAAGAGCTTTATACAGATTTAGAAACGTTTCCAGATACGCACCAGCTTTACAATCTCTAATTGAAATTTAAAGTAATAATGTAGAAAAGAAATATTTATAGTAACCTCTGTTTTCTATAGTTTTTAAGATCTAACATATATTAAAATCTTAAATTCATGGGCGTATAGCGGAAGAATTGAACTATGTTAACACGAACAAACTCTAAAAGTATTAGTAACGGAGTTCGGGCTCCTAGCAGCAATATACAGTAGTGTATTTAACGATTTGAGTAGTACATGGTACATGGTACATATAAAAGTAAAAAAAAGGATCTCATCAAAAGTGATGTAGAACAGATGCATCACCACCAATTCGAATTGCTCTGCGGACAATCGAATTGTGACCAATCATCAGCCGTTAGTACGGTAACAAATCCGCACAAACAGCAACCAGTACTCCAGTAAAACGGGAGAGTAGAAACCAAAAGGTATACCTCAGGTAGGTAGAAACAGTACGAGTATAAAGTGAATTATCCACTTTCTGTATAATACAACGGAAATCCATCCATAAGCGAGCTAAAAATCAAGCACTAACTTTTGAAACTATATAACTAAATGGCGGTTACTTACCAATTAACCAAAAGGAAGAAATTCGAATAGGAATTGGTAATTGCTCGCTTAAATTTCAAACACAAGAGGAAATATAAAGTAAAACCTTGTAGCAATTTTATTTTCTACCTAATATATATATCTGTATAATCAATCCTTTTATTAAATATTAAATAATATAATACATTATAATGTTATCCAATCCACTTAATTTAATAACATCTATTGTCCAATAAAGAACTAGTATTTAGTTCATGTTAAAAGTTAAATTCTACGGTGACAATATAAAAGCTTTTGTGTAGTATCCTTCTTAAAGCCCCCTCTACTCAATAACTGCAAGGTAAATTGTTACTGGGTAGCAACAAGCTCGGCTGGTACTTCTAACACAGCTGGGGTTCAAGCAGGTCGATAATTGTTCTTAGGAGCGATGTCCGTGATTGATTTTTGTTGTTGGAAGCATTCACGGTGGAAGATTGCACGTGTATGCTATCTTCATAAATTGTTTTGGATGGTCCATTTTTTTGTTGAAACCAGTCGTGAAGAACGATGAAGTTTTGTTAAAAAGTACCGTTAGGAACAGTAAGTGAATTTGTTTCTATAACAATATTAATTAAAAATTTTCAGTGTAACTTTGGGAATAATTTATTTTAAAATATATTGCAACGTAAATTATAAATATGCAACTTTTCTGAATAGTATTCATGCGAAAATTAAATGAAAACAATTCTATCCTTGTATAATATGAATCACATAGATAAATTTATTCAAGTTAATTACAAACAACATTAGTTTTCTCGTGGTGAGAATTACTCATGGAACATCTGTAAATTGAAACGCAGATAATGGAAGCCAAGTGACGTGTTTTTCAGTTTGCAGCGCAGCTGTTTGTTTGGAATGGAATTTTCCGTTGTCAATACATATGTCAGCTTTCAAGCAAGTATTTTGGTGCAATATGGAGTTCTGGTATGTACAAAAAATTATATTCGTATGTTGTTTGAACTGTCCACGTAGTAACGAGATAAATTTTATTTTAACCAACTTGTGTTAACTTTGAACAGGTCAAGGACAGATCTCAATTATATTTTTCGTTGTCATACGATATGAATCTGTAATTTGTTCCTACATAATTCGTTTATTAACTCAATGAAACATCAGAAGATGTCACTACTAATTAAATAAAGTAAATTCTTACAACTTTAATTTTTAGAAATTAAATCTTTACATTTGATATTTTATGAACAAGTTATCTGTAATTATCTACTGTGAAATTAAGGTAAATTTACCATAATTAACGCTTTCTATAAATAAGCAATTTTATGCTTTGTCAATTTGTTACATAAATCTCATTACATAGTAATTGGTACGGATATATTCAGTACCATTGTAATTAACTCTTCCTAATTTAAATTAACTTATAAAGGAAGACATATTTTTTGTAGAAAATTACATTATTGAATACCAGTTGAATAGATTCTTATTTTCGGACTAAAGACTATTTTTATTTAAGAGGAATGAAAATCGATTCTGATTGTATTTAATTATTTTTGAGTTTGAATGCACAAACAGTGCTTTTCTTTGTTTAATCTGTTCACAGGTGCAGTGCAGGATTGCTAAGGTCAAGGTCGAGCCATAAGGTAAGAAACTTCAAAGATTAGGTGGTCTTTGAAATTATATAGCGGTTATAGGAGAAAGGTTTCCGCATTAGCCTTGTACAAGGGACTTGTATCAGGTCTTCTCAGTATAAACAAATACGGTGGCGCCTTATTTTTATTATTAGTGGTTGCAATTACACCCCGACCCACAGCTCATTCTCTACCCAGAGCATATAGTTCGACTAGCCGCTTTGCCTTTGAGATTTCCTCAACTTAGAGCCACCTTCCATCATAATTTGCCGTGGGCTCCCTTTTTAATTATCGGAAATTCTCGTTAAACTAAATCAGAAGTAAAAAGGCTACAACCTAACAACGGTATCAAAATTATTTTCTTGTGACAATTGTCAAATATTCAGCACTGCTAACTAGATATAACAAATTTAGTATTTATGCATTTACAGAGTAACATGGGTTGCCTAATTACAATGCATTCTGAAGTTAGGATAAGCGAGAAAAGTAGCGGTAATGTGATATTTTATTTGGGAATACATAAAAGTCACAACAGTATAAACTGAACGTAACAAAGTTTAAATTTGTGAGTAAATTCGCGGAAATTTAAAAAAAAATAGACTTGTGCATTTCCGTAACTTCGGACAGTTGCATCGGCGCAAAAGAATGCGCAGACGTGGTGTGAGGAAGTAAGTGGCGGTTTCCGACACGACGATTATTAGCCAACGAGACGTCGAACAGTGATGTTATTTGTGGCGTGCCTTTGTCTTTTCTCTTTTAGGTAATGTAGGTTTCCCTTTATCTTTGCCTCCATCGTCTATCGTTACCTTCACCTTATTCTTTCGTTCTGCCTACAAACAAAAGAAGAGGGAAGACAGAAAATCTGGTTTCAAAATGGCCTAATGACACCCACGCCCAACAACCAGACTAATGGAAAGGAACATTACTCCTGCCGCAAGAATAACCGTAAGGTCGTGAAGAGCTCCACATTATTTTGTGAGTACATTTTATCTTTTCCTTAAGGCGCCTCTTGTATCACAATAAATATTTTTGGTATGTGATACAATTTGAGACGCAATTATGACGTAATATATTGTTGCGCAATATTATGTACGTGTTTAGTATGTATTGCCAACTGTCGTAGTAGCTCTGAACAAGCGCGCGCGGGACTTTAACAGTTATACCTTTGACTATAACTGTTGTATGCATTATAACAACCTTGAATAATAATATTCATGTTTTTGGTTCCTTTCAAAACATCTTTTATGATATATGCCATGGCAATTTATACAGATATAGTTATTGGCAGTTTTATATTTGCAACATTTAAAATAACTCATTTTAAAGTTGATAAATTTTATACACACTTGTTTGTATTGATCAATGTGTTAGAAGTTCTGTAGTATATCTTATCAGAAGTTCATTTTTAAACTTAAATTGATTTTTAACTAAAATTTGAAATTGCAGACTTAGACTTATTTTTTGGTCTACTAAATGACAGCAATATGAGCCTTTTTTCATCAGCTACGCACTGATACCAAACACTAATTTTAACTATTGATATAACACTAATAAATTAGTTATTTCCACATAGCTATTTAGATGCTTGCACAACACAACACAATTCTAAAAATATATTACTTTAAGGGTGTCACAGTACACATCTTCCTGAAATTCCCACAGCCTACACTTTGATTATCTGTGTGCAACAGTCTAACCTAGGTTTACCTCTACCTCTTTCTTTTTCTATCTCTGGTTCTAATATATTCCACACTATTCTATCATGCCGTAGTATATGGCCTATTATGCTATCGTTACTGTTTTTTAATGCTTTCCACATATTTATTTCATTCTCTGCCATTTCTAATACATCTTTGTTCTTAACTTTCTCTGTCCATGATATTTTCATCATGCGTCTGTAGCACCACATTTCAAAGGCTTCTATCTTTTTGCTGTCCACTTTTCCGACTCTCCAAGTTACACAGCCCTACCGTGCTGTACTCCACACATATGCTTTCAGCAATCTTTCCCTTCTTCCTATGTTTGTTATCTTTGAATGAAGTAATTGCTTTTTCTTGTTAAATGTAGCACAACCTTGTGCTAAACTTCGTTTTATATCTTTTGTGCTTTCCCATCTTGCATTATTTGACTTCCTAGGTAGCAGTAATCCTTAACTTCTTGTAAGTTTTCGTTTCCTATTTGTATTCTAGTTTCTGATTTATCTTCTCCTCCTTTGCATACTAGTGCTTTAGTTTTATTTTTATAAATGTTCATACTGTTGCGAGCTACTATTAGACAACCCGTCAAACACACAAGCGCTGTAAGCAACGTATATACTACAGAGGCCTAGTATTTCTAGCATTATACTGCAGAATGAATCATCCTTTTTAATTCAGGGTATATATAACACCGCTGATAAATGTAAGAGTTAGTCTATATCAGAATGTCGAATATAAATTATATCGTGTAAAGTTAAATAGTTAAGCTTTTGGAAACCCGAGCGTATACATAAATTTATATGAGATGAACGTGTCTAATGTACATGCAGCTTGTAGAATAGATAAATAAACAAAAGTGTAATAAGTGAATAGTTGTGTTAGTGTAGTTAATAAACTTATAGTTAAGAATTTAGTTTAAGAAGATATTAGTGCTTGTAAATTCTTTAGTGTGATAGCGCTTCATTGTTAATTGGACTAAAAACATCTATAAGTAAGGCATATACTGTTAATTAGACTTGTGAACAGTGAGTAATAAAGACTCTTGTTATTACTTGTTTTAAATTAGTGAAATGCGGTAGTAGTAGCCCGCTACAATACCGTATCTTTCTGTTAGAACTATTTCCATTTTATAAAGGGCTGATTCTAACTCTTCCTTGCTAGATGCTAATACCGCTATATTGTTTGCAAATCTAAGCAGATCAAACTTTTGTCCCTGCATAATAATTCCAAATGTCTTCCTGTAGTCATTGCTTCTTTAATGTACAAGTTAAAAATTAACAGGGATAGAGCATATCCCTGTCTTACCCTTTTCCTAATATCTACTTCTCTACGTTCCTGCTCTAATTCTACTACCGTTGTTTACTCTTTGTATAAACTATGTACTATCCGTCTATCACTAAAACTCCAATCTTTTTGAGTATTTCGAAATTTTTTTCCATTTTGCATTGTAGATATACAAACCCTATATACACGCTATCTCCTTTTTCTATTGTCTTTTCCATTATCACCCTCAAAGCTAAGATAGCCGCTCGTGTTCCCCTGTTTTGCTTAAATCCAAATTGATCTTCTCTTAGTGTTTTTTCAGCTTGTTTTTCCATTTGTCTTTGTACATTTCTACTTAATATTTTTGGCATGTGTGCTGTCAAACTTATTGTTTACAAATTTTCACATCTATTCACACCCCTCTTTTTTGGTTTAGTTATATGATGTTACGTTTGAAATCTTTGGGTATTTCGCCTGTCTCATACATATAGCTTACAAGTTGAAAGAGACGTTCTGTTACTGCTTGTCCAGTGGCTTTTAGAGTTTCTGCTTGTACCTTATCTATACCCGGTGCTATACCATTTTTCAGGCCTTTTAATGCTAATTCAAACTCATTTCTAAGTATAGGATATCCCAAGTCATTGTTTTAAGTGTCTGATTCCTGTTCTAGTGCTGTTAGTTCCTCTCCTGCATATAAATTCTCTATATATTCTTGTCATCTAATCACTTTCCCTACATTTTCTATAATGATGTTTCCTTCCGCGCTCTTTATAGTTTTGCTATGCCGTTTTATATCCCTAAAATTCATTCTAATTAGTTTCTATGCTTCATCTGTCTTTCCTACTTCCATCTTAGTTTGTACCTCTTTGCACTTTTCATCAAAACCCAGTTCTCTTTAGCTTTCCTGCATTTGCAAATAACTTCCCATTTTATGGCGTTGTATCTGTTTTCCAGCTTCGTCTAGTTTGTTTTGTGTTTTTGTTTTTCTTCTATTAAATTCAAGATATCCTTTGTTATCCATGGTTTCTTATTTTCTTTTTGTATATACGTCAGAATATCTCTGGCCATCATGTCTAAGCCGTATTCTGTTTCTACTTCCTTCATTCATCTGACTTTTTTCAAATCTCTTTTGGATATCTTTATCTTTCAGTTTCTCAAAATCAAAGTTTCTTTTTCCTTCCCTTTTACTTAAATTTTTTAATTTAAGAGCAGGCCTTCATAATTACGATGTTGTGGTCAGTGTCTATATCTGCTTCTGAGTAGCTTTTACGGTCTCCCCTAAACTATCGTCTAATAAGAATGTAATCTATTTGATATCTTCCTATATCTCCTGGCATCTTTCACGTGTATCTTCTTCTAGCATGATGTTGAAATAATGTATTTATGATGGTTAAATTGTTCTTGTCGCAAAATTCTACCAGCCTATTTCCTCTTGTTATTTCTCGTGTTGAAACCAAATAAACCTACTACCGCTCCTTCCCTACCCTCACCTCTCACTGCATTAAAATCCTCTGTAATAATTAAACTTTCATATCCTTTTACGTATCTTAGTATGTCTTCGATATCTTTGCAGATCGCTTCTACCTCTTCCCAACTGTAACTAGAGGTGGACATGTATACTTGTATTATTACTGCATTTACTTTTAATTATATCAAACATTATAATAATTGTCTCATTACCAAATTGCAGTTTTACATTTGATTCCTTTAAGTGCGAACACAAGTCAGTAAAAACATGAGTTTTGAAATCCATTCAGTGCCCATTAAATGGTTATATTTTTCAAGTATTTTCTCATTATTTAAAAAAGTATAATTTCATCAAACAATCAACAAACTTTCGAAGAACTCTTCCATGACTTAACCATCGGATGTTGTTGTACATCACTAAACCATCGTACACTGAATTTACCTCAGGTTAATAGTTGAGCAAGTTTTCTTTTATTAATAGGGCATGCAGATATAAAATTGACTAATTGTGAACAAAAATCATAATATTGTCTAGTGACTTTAAACCGGCCTTTGCAGACAAAGTCTGCCGATATACGATACAATGGAAATCCAGAACTGAATGTCCAACGTGCTGAGCAAACAAGCCTACAAACCCATTTATCTCTCCAGTTATATTGTGAGCGTCATCAATCGTTACCAAAACAATTTTGGAAGAATCCATTTCTTTTTCAGCAAGTACTTTTACAACTGCATCGTAAATATCTATTCCTATTCCTATTGTGGTTGCTAATGATGTTAAATCGACAATTTCTTCTTTGATATTAATTCCAACAACGTTACGAATAAAAATTGCTAAATACGCTGATCCAGTTATGTCAGTGCTCTAATCAAGAAACAGAATATAGACCGGAAGAATTTACGCCCATTTTTGCTGATGACATATTTGTAGCTATTTCTAAGATTCTATTTTTCACAGTGTTTCTAACTAAAGGCATATCTTTTATTCTTTGGACGAGTTTTTTTATTGTTTTCAAAATCTTCAAACAAAATTGGTGCACATTTGAACCATGCTTCTTTCACATATTTGCCATTACTAAATGGTTTTCCGTGCTTTGCAATTACATTTGAGGAAAGAAAACGTGCAGAAATTATATTTGAATGACTATTCATAAATTTCAATAGAGATGCTGACTGAGTATTTCTTAGTTTAATTTCTTGAGCAATAAATTCTTTTTGTTCTCCTTTGCTGTTTTTCAGAGATCGATCTATGTTTTGTTTCAAAATGTCGTTTTATTGACGACGTTCTCCACACTACTGTCCCAGAACATAAAGCACATACTGCCTTTGTTAATCATGCCATACTAATCGGTCCATCAATTTTGGAATTGTCTACTGCTTGTTTCTGATAATTTTTGTCTTTTATTTTCATTGGTCATGTTAGGTACAACTGTAATTAAATTATTTAAAAAAATTTATGAAAAAACGTTTTAAAAAGATAAATATTAATTGAATTACCCATAATTCTATAGAAACACCTGAAACTTGTAATCGGTGCACATATGATGAAACGCAAAAGTAATAACAACAACGAACGCACTGCAACTAAACACAGAACTTGTCACCTAAACTTCGTACTGCAACTGGACAACCGAAGGAAACAATGTAATTTCTATAAAATATTTATAGGATGCATTTCTGGGAAATTTTATTTTTAGACTTGTTTCAAAGCAGCGCAAAGTGCAAAGAAAGAGAAAAAGGAAGTCAGCGACACCATGTATCGATGTATTAGTAATTAATGTTTTCGTTTCACTACCTGGATTTTTTGTAAGTATATGAATGTACACTTGCAATGAGTGAACGGGCTCATTTTACAAAAGTACACGCAACTTCATCTAAAACATAGTTTAATTTTAAAATTAATTTATATTAAAACCAATTTAATAATAAATCGTTCACGTGCCAGTCACATTTTCGTATGTGCCACTTTTGGCACGTGGACCATAGGTTCGCCACCGAGGATATAGGAGATGGAGTGTGGTCGCTCTATCTCTGCTTATCCACTATCTGAGTCTGGGTACGTGAGTTACGTATCCCCCAATTTATATATATTATATAACAAAATCTAATGGGAAAATATTAGAAATTGTTAAAGAAATCATAAGTCAAGTACAACAATGTAACTCAAGGATAGATATAAGAAGATTATAACAGTTCATGAGAAAGGATACAATACAATGTATTCCAGACGATAGTAATACAACAGGTGGCAGGTCACAGACGGTTAAGATGCCGCAATTACCTAGAAAGTAAAATTGTAACAATGTATTAATGAATAGAATTAAGAAGTAAGCAGACATGAACTCTGCAAGTTCCCACATAATTGTGAGGGGCAGGGACAACATAAATACCGTGGGAGCCCCAATACCAGTCAGTCAGTCTGAATATTATAGCTTTAACATTGTTGTTTACCTAAGCTACTCGCCCTAATATTAGTTCAATTAATCATTTTATTTCAACTTAGAGTTTTATAAATCAGTTTATCAAAATTTCATATTTAATGTCTGTTTAAACAAATAAAGTGTTACGAGGAATTGGAAGTAGTTTTAAAAAACACCGCTCTCAAGGCCTGAAACGTAACTCGAGTTGTAATTTTAATTTTCGGTACCGTCTCTTGTATGATAAGTGGAGTTTCAGAGATGGGTTTTGTAGAGTTGTTGCGATATGAGCAATTGAGTGGGAGTGTTCCGGTCACGTTGTTTGTATGCTGGCTAAAGTGAGTTACTGCACATATGCAGCAGGGATCGTTTTCTTCAATATTTCAATGTCGTTTTGCAACGATTTGAAAGTTTCAAGAAGTTTGATTTTGGAAAAGCAGTCACATCGCTATAAGTTGTATGGAGTGATGTACTGTAACTGACAATCTTTTTCGCTTCAAAATATGCTATTTTTTCTTTTGTTTTTAGTGATTGTATGGCACTCTCTTGTTTATAAACAGGACAAAGTGTATTTCCTGGATAATGGGCTCAATTGCAGTTTATGCAGACACCAGGTTCCTTCCATGGTGTGCCTTCGTGTGGGATTTCGCTACAGGGAGAATTCTTTCTTTGAGCACTTTAGAGCAATATGTCCAAACAGCTGACAATTGAAGTAACGTGTTGGATGTGGTATGTAAGGTTACATGTTAAGCCTGTAAAACGTCGTTTTAATTTTGAATAGTAGTTCCACTCTGTAAAAGGTTGGCAAAAAGTTACTAGTATCTGATATAACTCCATTGTTTTTTACTTTTCAGTCTTTTTACGCTGTGATGCCGTATTTTTGTATATCTTCAATAATTCATCGTTACTGGAAATGATAAACTCTGGGCAATAAATAACTCCTTTGTTAAAATGGAAAGCAGTATGAGGCATTAGTTGTACCGGAATCCCCTGTAAGTTTATAACTTCTTGCAATTTCTGGAATTGTTTTAATGTTTTCAGTGCAATTATGAGACCTTTTCGAGTTTTCTTTATAAATCTAGTTTCACTGATAAGACCGTACACAAACTTCCGTACGACAAAAGAGCTTACTTTATCAAAATTCAAACAATCTGTTCTTTTGACTACCATAAACTGGGGGAAGTACTCCACCATTAGTTGGTTGTCAATTTCCATTCTGGAGGATGGGTTCTCATGAGGTTTTTTGTAACTACCGGATGTTCTTGTAGGTGACAAACCTTGTTTTCAAACATCGTATGCAGAGAACGAAGAGCAGCTGTTTAGAGACTTGGCAATTGCACTTTCTGATTTGTTGCTGATAGGAAGAATATCTACTGCATCGCTAGTGTTGTCAACTGTAGACTGAGGGTCGGCATCAGATACGGCTTCATTTCCTGATGCCACTGCAGGTGCAAAACCTAACATCTCATCTATAAGGTTAGAAATACCTTTGTCTCCTTAGCTCCCCACCCACCACGGAGTCCGACAAAGGAACGAAACATTGTTGTCAGGGTTACTAGGGAAATATAGCGCTCAAATGCAGACTTACGGAGCGGTCGATGACCCCGTCCATCTGTTCACCTACACCTTAATGATCGTCCAACTGGTGGTCGTTCCCCACAGCAAAGCCCTGATTTCCTGTTTAAGAGAAAATCCAGGCCAAAGTGGAGTGTTGCTCTCAGTGGGGACTGATCCTGTCCCGTAAGACCAGGAGCCTTTCCTTCTCTGTACAGTCACCACACACAAACACACGGGTAGTCATTAAAATTCTGTGTAACGCAACTACTGAAGGGAGGGAAGGGTAAGGATTAAGCTTGGGTGTTTGTGATTAGGATAAAGACTGCTGTACCTCATCACATGTAATAAGTGCGTACCTCCCGCCGGTCGATTCCAGGCGGGAAAATCCTCAAACCGAGGACTTAATAAATTAAATAGAAAGCGTCTTCCGAAAAATTGGTAGGAATAAAAAACTAATAATTGGGGGAGACTTTAATGCTGTCGCCGTTATGGAGTAGCCCTATCGAAGACGATAGGGGCTCGCAGGTTGCTGATCTTTTACGGAATGGGATCTTAGTGTGATACACACTAATGATTCACTTACATTTGAGGAGCATAGAGGCAGCAGTTTTATAGATATTACTGCAGCCTCAAACGAGATGTTAGAGTTCATTTGTAATTGGGAATTGAAGTCGGACGAGGTAACGCTGTCTGATCATAAATTAATTACATGGGATATTGAAACCAAAGCAAGCGCAAACGAGCAGCTAACTATATTTCCGCGGTTTTGTAATAAAAAAGCTAGCTAATTGGGAGTGGTTTAAAGAAAAATTTGGCGAAAGCATCCCCGCGCTCGAGAACGAGCTATTAAACTGCCGAGACAACGTTCAAATAAAAACATTCGCGAACAAATTAAACGACGCGGTAGTAGACGCGTCGTCGTATTTCATGCCGCGAAAGAAAACATATAAAGACTGCATACCCTAGTGGACCTGGGAACTAACCACCAAGCAGACAGAAATGCCTAACCTAAGGCGTCGTTATCAACACGCCTCAGAAAACATAAGAAAACAACGAAGAATTCAATATAATAAAAGCAACCGCAAATATAAAATATTAAGAGAAGAAACGCCAACGAATACATTCAAAGAATTTTGCACGCAAAACTCCAAGAAGGAACCATGGGGAACAGCTTACCGAGTATTAAGGGGTAAACAACAAAAAATAGCGCTCGGTAACATAAGAAAAACAAATGGCGAATACACGGAAGGTTTTAAAACCACGGCAGAATAACTGCTACAGAAATTTTTCCCATCGGATAATCCCGAGGAGGATGACGGATCGCACAATTTAGTACATCGGGAAGCTACAAAGGCGCAAAGGACAGGCGCCTATAAGGCAATCCTATTTCACGAGGCTCTTAGGAAGATGGACCCTAAAAAGGCACCGGGGAATGACGAAATCACTTCAGATGCAGCTCTGGAGACGTGTCTGTTAGCCCCGTGTGTCTTTGCCGGGTTATTTAATCTTTGTTTAGAAAGGGACGTATTTCCCCGTTACTGGAAAGTCCAGAACGTGAAATTTATACCTAAATCTAAAAAGGCGGATACGTCAGACCCGGGCAGCTATCGTCCAATTAGCTTGCTACCGGTGCTGGGGAAAGTTTTAGATCGCGTTATGACTACGCGTGTTGAGCACTTGGTGCGAAACAGCGGCGGTTTTAATAACCGACAGTTCGTTTTTATGGAGGGAAAGTCGACTATCACCGCACTAGAGTTCGTTGTCGGAGAAATTAAGAAGGACATTTCAGGAGCATTTGATGCTGCCTGGTGGCCATTGATCGTTTGCAAATTGGAAAGTTGGGGTTAACCGCGAAATTTGATGTTTGTGGTCAAGAGTTATTTCTCGGGGCGATTGGCACAGGTTGAAATTGCGGCTGAAGTTTTGTCGCGCGAGGTGGAATGGGGATGCCCGTTGGATGCTCTGGTCCACATTTTGGAAGTAGTTGTATGAGCGCATTTTTAGGATCAGGTTGCTCACGGGATGCTCAATCGTTAGATTTGCAAATGATATACACTTTTAATTGTCAGATCGCGATTACTAATGGATATGCGCACAAAGCCGAACGAGGCGCTTAATAAGTTACACGAATGGTCGCAGCAGGCAAAGTTGAAATTTAGCACGTTGAAATCAGAGGCGTTTTATTTCGAGACGAAACCTGGACAGCAACCCCCTAGACTAGAGTTAGGAAAGGAGAAAATCCCGTTTAAGGATGCTATCACATACCTCGGTGTCAAGATTGATAATAAATTTAATTGGAAAGCGCATGTACAGTACATAAAAAGTAAGGGCAGCGACATATCACGCTGGAGCAATAGAGCCGGCGATGCTGTACGCCGCATCCGTTTGGACGGAGTGTTGTAAAGTAAAGGAAACTCGACAGTTGACGAGCGTGCAACGCATAACCGCGGTCAAGGCGGCGAGGGCGTACAGGACCACCTCCACAGAGGCGGTCCTGGTGATCAGTAGGACTCTCCCTACCGAATATGTTGTTAGGGAGATGAAAGATAGAAGATTAGTTAATACAGAAAATTATACAGAGTATGAATCTTGCAAATAGGGAAGCTGAGAGGAAAATCGTTGTGTCAGAATTAGGACACCTGGCCGATATTAGAGGTATTGAATTTGTCGACGGTGATGGCGACGCGGTAGGGATCAGGTTTTACGCGAACGGTTCGATTATGGACAATGGTCAAGCAGGCGCAGCGTTTGACGAATAGAATCAGCAAAGGGAAGTGTTTTGGTTTCAAACCAAACTCGCGAACTGGGGCACTATTTTCCAGTGCCAATTGGTAGCCATACAAGAGGCTATCCATTATGTAATAAATTATACGGGCAGATCGAGTATTATATAATCAGTGAGAGTAAATCGGCTCGGACGGCTTTAACAAAAATGAACTCCTCGACAGACCTCCAAGTGGACGTCTGGAGGATAATGCATACGGCACTCGAGTTCTGACGTTTAAAGTTCTGTTGGGTTAGATCGCACGATGGTAATATAGGAAACGATAGGGCTGATAAACTAGCTAAACAGGCCGCGACGGACCACTTTCAGATATCACATTCGTCGATACCTAGGTTTCTAATTAAAAAAAAGCTGTGCGAAAAGTCAATCCGACAATAAGAAGAGAGGTGGAACAACGCTGCCACAAGCTGGTTGACCCACAAATTCATACCGAGCATAGAAGCTTGAGGTAAAATAGAGGTGAAACTCGATCATAAAATGGTGCAACTGATAACAGGGCACGGCGTCCTGAAAGCATATTTACAAAGGTTCGGTTTAACCGATAACGACTGCTGCGAATGCGGTGAGGGCGCGGAAAGCGCAGAGCACCTGCTTTTCGGCTGCTCACTCAAGGTAACAAATCGAGGGTTAGCTGATATGAAATTAGCTGTCGCAGGGCTAGCATGGTCCAAGAGCCTAGAGGAAGTCCGGGAAGTGGCTAACTAGAAGGCGTTCTGGACACCCTTCAAAGAATTTTCATGAACGGTCGCGAGATTAGACGGTGATAACCGCGCGTAAATCGGAGGGGTGGGGGAAGATTGAAGATTTTTAGATTTGACTTGGTATGAGAAATGATATAACCAAAACCTGTATAAATACAAATAAAAATAAATAAAAAAAATTTTTAAAAATTTAATTATGATTATAACCAAAATCTAATATACACGACAAACTCACACACCACTAAAACAATCACTGTCAAACCTTTAACGCGAATAAATCAAAACAAGTAAATAATAACAAACTAAATCAAAACCCTCATTAATTTAAATCAGTAAATAAATAAAGAAAATAAAATAGAGTGAAACTGCGCATCTCTCCTGGACTTTAAAATGATAGTGATTGTGATCTTCCCAGAACGTTTAGTGCATCCCCACCAGGACTTTAGCGGTGCATACCCTTCTCCTCTTAGAAGCAAGATATAAATAGAGGTAAGAAGACTACCAGATCTTCATATACTGGAGAAATTATTATCGAGGTAAAAAGGAAAATTGTGGCGGCTATACTCGCATAAGTAGATTTGAAATAATTTAACAAGCACGTTTTTGTGAGTAATGGCACTAGCCGACGTAATGCTTATGTGAGTGCACCTGATAAATTGGGCAATGCTTTTTGCTGTTTTTGTGCACTGCTATATGTTTAATGCTTATTAGATATCTATTTACATAAATATATTTATTTATATTTATTTTGCATTTATTTTTGAATGGATTTTTAATAATAGTAAACTAGATTTGGATAGTTTTAAGACGACCCTTGAGGATGTACCAGTAAGCAGAGCTGGCGACTGCTATCCAGTATTACGGATCCCTCCCCTTTTACGTTCGCCTGTGTTTGTTGAACGGACACACTCCAAATCAACGCTAGGGATACCTTTATTTAAACTCTATTTTTAGTTTTTGTTTTAGTTTGTTAGATTTTTATTTAGGATAGACTAATTTTAAAGTTAGATTAAATCTGAAGCACGTTTATATTTTTGCGTTTAAACTCAATGTAGTACTTTCGGATGGAGCGGCCCTTATTCAAATTATAACGTTCCTCATCATATGTGGATAAAATGTGTCAAATAAAGTTTGAGAGAATCCGAAAAAAGGTTGTGCTTTACACCACTACGCCTAGCTGGTGTCTTGGGCGAGGGCGTCAGGAGTGTACAGGATGTGTGCTGATGGAAGATGAGGGTGTGATAGCAGACAGCTGAGTTCTGGTATATCGAGGTTGTCATGCCCGCACCTGTTTGTGAACTAACAGTCCTTTCAGGGGGGTTAATCAATTAGCTACAATTTTGTGCTGTAGACATTGTAACATATTTTTTTATTTAGTTACATGTTCTCTATAAATTTAATATTATGCCTTAATAAAATCAAAACATAATTTGTAATTGTCTGATGACAAAAGATAGCTTATTATGTGTATTATGTATAATCGGCTCTTTCCCCTCAGATATCTAAGTTACTAGGCTAGTTACTTATCTGTCATTTTCGCAATTACTTTTCGACTAAAGCTTGAACAAGAAAGCAGCTCGACTCGTGATAAGAAGACCCAAAATGGTGCCAAGAGAATTTGCTTGGCATCGTGTTCGAAAAAAAAGATTAAATGATTGAAATCATGGTGTAATAGTCTGGTTCCTGATAGCTTTTAGTGTAGATTGATTTGAATTCCACTGTGGGTGAAGTCAGTTCGATTCCTGCAAATACGATGAAAAATTTTGGTGTACATCATTAATACAGTTAGTATGAAATAATTTTATAAAATTTATTTATTCATTTCCCGTAGTGCAATAATGGAAAGGTAAACGCTTTACATAAATTTTGGAATAATGAAAACTGTTTTTGTGGGCTCCAATTTAAATTCAACGTTATAATATGAACACGTTTTTGTGTGGATTGCAGATGGATGAGCTTGGTCGACATATGGCGTTGTTTCATTCTGGTAAGAACGTTCAAGGTTTTTTTGGTTCCAACTGTACTTCGCGCACGTGAGTGATTTTGACCTTAAAGTATATTGAATTTATTTTATGTCGTTATCTTGAAGTGGGTTTTTGCATAAACACCTTATTTTTGTATTAGTAACTTTACAAAAAATTTTAAAGATGGCAGTATTGTAACCCTGAATATTTAATCTTTAGGGAAACAATTATTAGCTCCACAAAAAAGTTATTAAAACCACATGTCAAAATACCCACAATTTTTAGATCCTATCGCCACATATTATTTTAAATTACATTAAAATATTATTGCTTATTATTGAGGACATGTACTTTAACCTTAAGAAATGATAAACTCTTAAAGGACAAAATGTTAAAGTTTTTTTTTGTCTGAATGGTAACAATTTAGTAACACTTAAATGAAATATTTTTGATCGTTAATTGTAAAGTCTATTGTAGTACTACTCAAGGCTATCTTAATTTTAAAGTGTAATATTATTAAGAAAACGAATACCTTAGACTGATGACATGTGATATTGCAAATCTAATGAAATTTATATTATTCTCTAAAGAACACCATTAGTTTTCTTTCAAGTAAATTTTTATATAACTGTAAATATTTCTATTGAAACTAGCTAAACAAATTTAAGTGAATAGATCTCTTTAATTTTGCTTAAATCTTTTATTATTAAAAATTCAAAGGAAATTTCTTGGTTCTTAATAAGCAAAAGATTAACTCTGTTTAATGTTAACAAGTACACTGGGTATATATTATTTTTGGAACTTAAAAGCAAATATGTTATTTATTCGTGAATATTTTTAAGGACACAAACGGTGTCCCTGTTGTGCCTTTGTTTGTTCACAGAATATGCCGGGACATCTGTAATACATCTGGTAAGTGACATTTTGGTAAGTGCTTTACAAGGTCGATATTTAGGTTTTATGGCTATATAAGCGGTGTAGACTTTAGGGTTCTGCATTCCCCTAATACAATTACACGTATCTTTGTATGTTGTTGTATTGAAAAATACGGTGGCGCTTTTTATGTATATTTTTGGTCGTTTGTCAACCCATGACCCATGCTCATGATCCACCCAGAGCTAACACTCTACTAGCCGTTTATCTTTAATGAGTTTTTCTTTTCCTCAAGCCGTTTTCCATCCAACTTTACCTTGGGCTTCTCTTATTAACAAGAAATTCTCGACCTAGTGATATCAGGTAAGGTAGGCGTTTATGTTATATGGAGGTCTAATTTGCTATCTGATATTCACAAGGGATTTTTTATATTGCAACACAATATTTGATATACAAATAAAATGAAAATTACTATTTTTGTGCAGTAAAAAATATTGTATTGTGAATTGAAATGTCAAAATTTTCTATAAAATAAAAGTGAAAGAGGGAAGGTCATTTTTGTTAAATAGAGGCAGTTAAGTTATTTTGAAAATATCAACCACAAAAATATAAGTGTCCAAAATATAAAAGCTTAAAGGATTTTCAGTGACTTAATTACTAGCAAACTGCATAAGTTCTAAGCGTAAATAGTAAATATCTCAAATCTTCAAATTTTGCATCTATATCGTTTTCCTGCTGGACTACCAAATGTTATTTTTGTATGTTGAAGGTTGTTTACTAATTTAATTCTAGATATATCGGATTCAAAATGAAATACTACCTTCCTTTAAACGATGGAATCTCCTCTTTTCAGTATTTGAGAATTCCTTTTTTTCTTTAAAAAAGGGTGTAATTGAATTTTTTCAAAGAATGAATACCTTGTATGAGACCAAAATTTCAACTAATTTCATCTAAGTCAAAGTAAAGAAATGGCATACATTCTTATAAAAATTACGATCAATTGGTACCTTAAAAAGTTTTACACCAGGCTGCCACATCAAGATGGTTCTGCTAGTACCTCACCAAAAAGTAAATTTATTCAGATAGTTTGGCTGATGTATTCATCACATCTTTTATAGGAGTTTATCCATTTAGCAGCATCTTTATAGGTTAGTAGTTGATCAAGTAATATAATTCAAAATAATACAGTTTTAAATTGCATATCTATAATCTACTTAAAGGTATTATACAACATCAGTAAACTACAAGATGCATCCTCTTACAATATTCCAATATAAGAATCAAAATTCTTTAGGTAAACAACATATATGTATACATAAAAGTTGACAAACAAG
This sequence comes from Platerodrilus igneus, assembly GCA_036346225.1. Taxonomy (NCBI): domain Eukaryota; kingdom Metazoa; phylum Arthropoda; class Insecta; order Coleoptera; family Lycidae; genus Platerodrilus; species Platerodrilus igneus. The sequence continues at coordinate 3,230,815 of JARFIW010001125.1, forward strand.
TGATACGTAATCCTAAATGTTATAAACAATCAATAAGGTTACAAGAAAATATATATTTAATTCTATATCTATTATTTACATTACAATCCAGAGTGCTGGCTGCAAAGAGCAACAATTTTATTATATTTATAGTTTTTGAACGTACATTTTTATATATAATGGCAAACATCATCTAAATTAAAAAAATTAAATTCCTTTTAAGTTCCTATACTAAAATGAGGCTTTAAAATACTCTCAAGGTGGACTGCTAACAAATGACGGTACTAGAAAATTCTACAAGCACTTTTGATAACGTTTCTCTTTTTCTTGTGTTTGGCCGGCCTCAAGATAATTGTTCCAGCTCCGTTATGTTGATTTTTAATTGTGTGACTAGAAGGACCAAAGGCACCTAAAAAAATGTATTATTTTCATTTACGCTTTCTATTTTTAGAAACTATATTAACTTACATTCTGTTTTTCATTAAATCTTAACCAATGTTTTTTGAACAAATAGTTTGGGCTTTGCAAAATGTCGCGTAAGGTTTGTACTGATTTAATAAAAGTGATAGAAATGAGTCCTGTGTATCAACAAAAATTTTGTATCTTTAATTTCGACTAGTCTATAAAAAGTTTGTCAAGTAAATTTTTATATTTTGTATAATTGAGGAAAAATGTCAATGTAAACATCAGATGGTCGAATGTCTTACAATTTTTTGTTAGGCTATATTAGTAACTAATTTTTTAGTGGAATTGTCTTAACATAGTTTATATCTTAAAATCATCCACACATGAATATGCATATAAGTAGGGGATAGTGGGCATTCTGGGACAGATCCACATTCCTCCCGATCATCCCGATTCATATCTAACCTAGGTTTTTACATGTAAAGTCCCATAAGGAGAAGCTGCTAAGTCTTATTTTAAAGAGATTTCCTGCTTGTTGGGGTAAAATTTCTTCCTTGTGCGGGAAGGGGGATTTTTATCCTTGCTTCAATTTACACCCTCCCCCATTCCTACTCTAAAAATCGGTAACCTAACCTTTAAAATTTAGGACCAATCTTTACAAACATCAAACCTCAAATTCTATCATATTTATAAACATTTTTTAACGTCTTCTATTCCAGTTATTTTTGTAAAATTGAAAAATAAAACATAAATCTTAAAATTTTATTGAGGATAATATATTTACGATCAATATTCTACATTTGCAATACGTATTATATTTCATCTTACTCCATAATTGAAATGTCTAATAGATAGTGTTGCATATGAACCAGGAAGTAAGTGGCCTTTATGATCATGCGAGCTTGAGCGATGGTGTGGACCAGATGCTTGGATGATTGAATTAGATTCTGTGTTACAAATACTTCCTTTTAACCTTCTATACAATCGACATTCTCAAACGTAATTCTATTCTTTGTTACTGATCTTTTAATCCCTTTAATTTTCTTTGTAACACCAAAGTTTCGGATACCGGATGATTATTCCTCTTCTCATAAGAGTTCAGCTTTTTCTTCTTCGGCTGTCTTATCGGCATTCTTGAAGACCATTCATAATTATGACATCATCATGTGAAGTCTGCGCTAATCCAACTAGAGCAGCTATGTAGAGGTCTTTCAAAACCTCATGGGCTGTTGCGCAGAAACTAATTTAAGTTATTTACGTTAAAGTGCGTCCTAAAAACATTAACAACTCAGTAGTCGATTTTTAATTCATCTGTCATTTATTTGCGTATTAAGATTTCTGGTTCGTTATTATTGTTTTTGATTATTATTTATAAAATTCCAGCCTTGATTCATCTTTAACCCGTTGTAGTAATTTTATGATTTTTTAGGTTAAATTTCTATGATATATGCATTCTTAAAAAATAATAAGAGGACAGTATTTTGACTGCCAAGAGTTTTAAAAACTTCAGCCTGTTCATTTTTATCCACACACGCACGGAGACATGACACACGAAAAGAACAATAAACAATACACCAAAAAAGTTACAGGTTCCGCTTACAAACATTGTAGTTTTATAATTTATATTATGTTGATAAATTACTGGTTATGCAATCCACATAGCATAGCAGTTGAGTTAATTCAGAATACGCACCCGAAAATTCAATGTTTTTAGATTTTATTTATATTGTATTGTTCTTTATTTTTATATGATACCTCTCGGTTCCTTCATTGCACATCTCACAGCCCATGAGATTTTGAAAGACCTATACTGCACCAAATCACTGAAGAGGGACATGTTACTCGTTCAACGTTCAAAAACAGAATGGCTGATACTATACTAGCACACGCTTGTTGACTCTATCACCACACGCAGAGCATTGAACAGACTGAGAATTTGCAGTTGACTACATCAGAGTACACGAGCTGGAAATAGAACAAACCAAAGAATCTCGAAAAATTCCAACTAAGTTTTTGTGCTACCCAAAACTCTGTACTTTCATTGGTTAAACTAAAATTTGGAGATTCTTTTACAATCAAAATTCGAAAAACGCATTTCATCGATTAAAGACATCATTAACGTTTTTCAACACAGGAAGAATGGGAAATGGAAGTGTATAAATGAAAATGCAAATTCTGCAGAAGACATTCGTAGTGCGCACCATAGTCTAGGAATCCTCTCTTCGCAGTGCTCCCCATAGCCTGTAAATAACCTTCCAAGCAGCGCTCTCCATAGCCTGCTATAATTCGAAACCCAGCGCTCATCATAGTCTGCGTACTTTCCAAACGTTACGCTGTCCGCCGCTGTACCTGGGGCCGTCATATTAGTTCATTGGTCTAAATCAAACAACCTATGTATGCGTAATAAGCCTCGTTCTGTACATCAAGCAGCCCGAAAACAAGTGCAGCACGCCCTTCGACGTGCGATCCGTTCCATACGACCGCATCCTAGGCTTCTGTCGCCTCTACCGCCGTCGCCGAAGGAATTCATTGAATCTACTACAAACACATCCCGAGAAGTAGATTACTGTAATAAAGCCGACTGCATCTGTCAGGTCTACCTCCGGGACAACACCCCAGTAGAGTTTAACGGAGCCGTACTCTACTGCGCCTAAGGCACCACGTCCACGACGTCTACCGAAGTGTACCGAAGATCACCGAAGACGTCCGAGTCTTTCAAACCTATAATTAATTGCTATTCACCACCATTCAAGTTGTTATTGGACTTCACAAATAAATTCCGAAGCCTTCCGAGGAGTTCCAAAGACAACCGAAGACTTCTGAACCCTCTATATTTGTAAATATTATAAATTAGTAGTTTTAATTTCAAATATTTGCTATTCACGTTATTATTGAACTTCACTATTCAATTTCAAAGCCTTCCGAGAAGTTCCAAAGACAACCATCCATACTTGTAAATATTGTAAATTAGTAGTTTTTAATTTCAAATCATAACTCTTGTGACTTAACATTGTGACAAAGAAACCGAACCTTCCGAACAATTTCGAAGACTATCAAAGCCGTTTTCACCGCCTTTAACTATATACACATTCATTTAATAAGTGTTTGAGTTTATTTTGGTTTTCACAAGCAAGCATCAAGCTTCCGAAGAGTTCCGAAAACTTTCGAACTACTTCAAGAATTAAAATCAGTCAATTTCACTTTAATTTTATATATCCTTTGAAACTTATAATTATTTTTGCTTATGTTATTCAACAGTTAATCAAGTCAAGCCTACATACTTTCAGAAGCCTCCCAGTCAAACGATAACACGCTTCCGTCTTTATACTGTTTCCTCCCACTCCAAACTAAAAATCCAAGGTCATCTATTTTAACTGTTAATTGAATAGCCGAATTGTGATTGATGAAATTTTTTGTTTTTAGAATTTAGGAAAACAGATTATTAAAGACGGTGTACCTGTAACAAAACTATTGTACTCTAAAGATCGACTTGCTCGGTAAACGTCTGAATAGAACTGAGGATCTGCTCACCGGCAGCGGTGTATATACTTATAGACGAGCTGGGACAAGGAAAAACTAGAGATAAAATAATTATAAACTCAGACTTTGAACCAGTCATCACTTCCAGAATTTTTATTAAATAAGGTTTAAATTTGAACAACTTGAACTTTGCATCTTATCGAATCAATGCGTATTAGTAAATTCCAAGAATATAAAACTTCCGGGATAACTTTATCATACACGGTAAGGTTAAAAATTAAACAATTTGAACTTTGAATTTTTGTTTTATAGGTGTTTGCGTGGAAATAAATCAAGTATTTGTCGTATATTCAGCAATTACTAAAGGAGCACCCATAGACCGTGGGCCGTCGAGCAGCGAGCGGACAAGTAGGCTGACGGGCGGCGAGAGGGTGGGCAGGCCGACGGGCGGTTGAGTGATCTTGACGTAGTAGGCCCTTTGGGGGTTCCTGACGCAGATCCATGACTAGTCAAAGAAAACTCTAACCCAGGTTAGTGGAGTGATGTGAAGGTGGGAAGATTGGGAGGATCGGGAGGATCGGTAGATCGGGTGGTTCGGTAGATCGGGAGGATCGGGTAGATCGGGAGGATTAGGAGGATGGAGTGTATTGTTCCATGCCAAAATTGGCATTTTACAGTTCTAAATTTGTGAACGAATTTGCGCCAATATTTAAAAAAATAGACTTGTGCATTTCCGACACTTCGGACAGTTGCGTCGGCGCAAAAGAATGCGCAGACGTGGAGTGATGAAGTAAGTGTGCGGTTTCCGACACGACGATTATTAGCCAACGAGACGTCGAACAGTGAGGTTTATGTGTGTCGTCTTTTTGCCTTTTCTCTTGGAATGTAGGTTCCCCTATCGATTCTCTACCTTCTATCGTTCCCTACCTTATTCCTATCGTACCGCTACAGACAGAAGAGGGAAGGCAAATTAATCTGGTTTCGACGGGGGCACATCCCGACCCACACCCAAAATGAAGATGAGTATGGCCCCTGCCGCAAGGATAACCGCAAAGTCGTGAAGAGTTCCACATTTTTAAGTGAGTACTTTTTATCTTTTTCTTTAAGGCGTATCTTGTATCACTGTAAACATTTTTTGGTATGTGATACAATATGAGACGCAATTATGACGTAATATCTTGTTGCGCAATATTGTGTATGTGGTTAGTATGTGTTACCAACTGTCTTAGTGGCTCAAGACGGTTGCGCGGGACTATAACAGTGACCTTAGACTATAATGCTATCGGGTGGATCGGTGGATCGGGAAAATCTGTGGATCGGGAGAATCGGGAGGATCGGTGTATCGAGAGTATCGGTGGAACTGTCCCAGGAACATCCCAAAGGGCCTACTACGTCAAGATCACTCAATCAGACCCGGGTTTTATTAAAGGCAGATTTTTCGATTTATTTTTTCAAAATTTTGTTTGCTTTTCGAGATAATTGAGTTTTAAGACCCTATGACCAAAAATGGTCCATCCTCACCCCCCGCCCGCCCACCTGCTCGCCAGCCTGTCCGCCCGCCCCCTGACGGCCCACGTCTATGAGTGCTTTTTTAGTAATTGCTGAATATATGACAAACACTTGATTTATATCCACGCAAGCACCTATAAAATAAAAATTCAAAATTCAAATTGTCTAATCTTTAACCTTACCGTGTATGATAAATTTATCCCGTAAGTTCTATATTCTTGGATTTTACTCATATGCATTGATTCGATAAGATGCAAAGGTCAAGTTGTTCAAATTTAAACCTTATTTATTAGAAATTCTAGAAGTTACTATAGAAGTGATAACTGGTTCAAAGTCTGAGTTTATAATTATTTTATCTCTTGATTTTCCATGCCCCAGCTCGTCTATGAGTATATAAACCGCTGCCGGTGAGCAGATTCTCAGTTCTTATTCAGACGTTTACCAAGCAAGTTGACCTTTAGAGTAGAATAGTTTACCGTTTTTTTGTTAAAGGTACACAGCCTTTGATAATCTATTTTTCTAAATTATAAAAACAAAAAAATTTCATCAATCACAATTCCGCTATTCAATTAACAGTTAAAATAGATGACGTTGGATTTTTAATTTGGAGTGGGGCAAACAGTATAAATACGGAAGATTGTGTTAGTATCAGTCGTTCTGTTTTTGAACGTTGAACGAGTAACATGTCTCTCTTCAGTGATTTGGTGCAGTACATAGCTGCTCTGGTTGGATTAGCGCAGACTTCACATGGTGATGTCATAATTATGAATAGTCTTCGTGAATTCCGAAAAGACAGCCAACGTAGAAGAAGCTAAACTCTTACGAGAAGAGGAAGAATCACTCGGTATCCGAGACTTTGGTGTTACAAAAAAATTAAAGGGATTAAAAGATCAGTAATAAATAATAGAATTACGTTTAAGAATAATGTCGACTGTATAAAAGGTTACAAGGAAGTGTTTGTAACGCAGAATCTAATTCAATCATCCAAGCATCAGGCTCACGCCATCGCTCAAGCCTGCATGATCATAAACGCCACTTATTTCCTGGTTTATATGCAACACTACCTGTTGGACATTATTCAATTATGGAGTAAGAAGAAATATAATACTTATTGCAAATGTAGAATAGTGATTGTAAATATATTGTACTCAATAAAATTTTAAGATTTATTTTTTATTTTTCAATTTTACAAAAATAACTGGAACAGAAGACGTTAGAAAATATTTATAAATATGATAGAATTTGAGGTTTGATGGTTGTAAAGGCTGGCCCTAAATTTTAGGGGTTAGGTTATCGATTTTAGTGTAGGAATTGGTGGAGAGGGGGTTAAAAATGAAGCAAGGAAAAAATCCCCCTCCTCCACAAGGAGGAAATTTCACCCTCACCAGGAGGAAATTCCTTTAAAATAAGACTCAGCAGATCCTCCTTATATAGGAATTTACATGTAAAAACCTAGGTTAGATATGAATGGGGAGGATCGAATGGATCGGAAGGAATGTGGATCTGTCCCAGAATGCTCACCATCCTCTACTCATATATACAATGTTGAACACGCAATTGTGCACTTCCATATCAAATACATAACTATTAGGCTATAAGTAAATCAATAACTTACTAATGGAATTTGAATGGTAGCCATTCGAAGTGGCAAAATAATCGTCGCAAGTATCTCGCGATTCTGCGAGACATCGTGTTGCGAGATGTCTGAACACTGCGGCAACATTTATGTCTTCTTTGACTGAAGTTCGAAGAAGACGACACCCCAAAGCTCGAGCTAATAGTTCAGCTTCTTCTCTGTAAAAAATAGTATTACGTTTTAGTTTCAGGTATTCTATTTAGAGTTGTTTAAACAAAACATATATTAACAAAATATTATAATATTAAATCTAGAAAGATCATGCTTTATGTGTAATTGGCAAATGTCACCATCATAAAATAATATTTTTTGTGCAGAATTTTTAAAATATGGCTATAGGATTTTTATCTTAACATATTTCATTGTGTAATTTGTACAGTGTATTCCAGATTGGTTATGGCTAATGGGTAACTCTGTTATTATTAAATATACAAAAGGTACAACAACTTGTTTGCACATTTGTAAGTCACTTTTTTGATATCAATTCAATGGGAGAATCACAAATAAGTGATATTCTTTTGTTTTCGAATTACAGTCAAATATTGATATTTTTAAAAATTTTATTACATACAGCTCGATTGTAAATACAGTCAATCCTCTCTCGATGGACACCTACAAAGCAAACATTTCTCTTAAGAGGATATTATTATACGATGCCAATTACATTATACATATTTATTGTTTCCTATGTACAACAGACACTCTTCAAAACGGACACGGACACCTAAAACGTTGTTACGTTCACTTTCGACGGTAAGTTAAAAAAACACATCCTTCTGTGTTTTACATTATTCATGCACGTACATTCTGCTTCAATATTCAAACAACACCTGGTATATTAGCCCTTCTTACAATAAGTACGCTTTATAATAATTTTCATTCTAAACTTATTTACTTAGAAACGAAAAGTTCTTCTATAATCTCAATTGTCCGTACCTTGTTTGAGGTGTCCGTTGACCTGATACACAATACTATAACGCATAATTACCTCTTATTATACCCAATTATAAAGACTCGTTGGAATAATGGATCGTACTTATTTCTTAAATTAAGTTAGCCTGGTATTTCTACGATTCTTATGTTCTGTTTTGTAATCGTGATTCTTGCGGGTTCTCACTTTAAGTATCCTTTCTATTTCTGTCTGACCCGTACGTTTCATAACGTAGCATAAATTTTGACGCGCTGGCGTAGGGCTCCGAGTTTGTTTGGGTAACGTTTGCTCCGATTTTATTTTGTTTAACTTTGACTCCGATTTTGTTTTGGGTAACTTTTGCTCCGATTTTTTGTTGTTACTACCTAATTTTCGACACTGCCTGCATTTCTCGACCTGATGCTACTTATTTTTTCTTCCTTTGCGTTCGAACGGTTATATATGTTTTCTTTCGGCTCTTTGGTGTCCCTCACATGGGGATTGATCTTCTTTATTTCTTGTGTGGGTTCAATCATCTTCAAGTTTGATTTTGTTTTCTTTCTTAATCGCTTAATATTATTGGACTTGTGTTTTTGCCAATAATTCTAGTCGGTTGAAAACTTTGGCGCCCCAAAATTTTCTTTTCTTTCCTCTCTGTACCTTTTGTTCTCCCGTCAAGTCTACAATGGTTTTTCTTATATTTTTACCCTACAGCCCGTCCAACAGACGTTGTGGGTTTCTAAACTGTGCTGCGGGTCACACAATTCTGTTGTTGTCGTTGGTGGGACGTGGAGGTTGGATTGCCCTTTATTAATTGGTTCCTTCTTTTCCTTTTTGTGTACCATGGCATATTGGCGCATTCATGTAAACCGGTTGATCTCATATATGAATTAGAATCCCGCGGCTTTAATCTCGAAGATGATGCAGACGAATTACGCAGGTCCGTACAGAATACGTATCGTATGGAACGTGAACAAGGATTTCATTTTATTTCCGTGGAATCTGATTTCGCTTCCGAAATGGTAGCGGTTACAGCTGCGATCCAAGAGCTAAAACAATCTCTGGTTACAGTTAGTGGGAACAAGTCTTCACCTGCGTTTAAACACATTAGCTCCTTATGGCTGCATACAGAACGACGCTGTTCTAGGATGTCTCCAACGCAGGAAAAACGCCAAACTCATAACCAATTACTTCTTACTTTAGCTGATCTCCGCGGCTCCTTTGACACTGAAATAAAGAACTTTCGTCACAGTATTACTTTATCAAAAACCCCGATAGATATCTCTAGTGCGGCACACACTACTAGTGTCGATTTTGATAAACCTCCTCTACTGACTTCCGAATCGGAATCTATATCGGAACCGGATTTTGCTTATAAATCTGCTACAGTTGAGAATAATACTTTTGCGTCACATGACCGAGATGTTAAGGTTTCTCCTACGCCTATGGTAGATCCGATACTTCTTCCGTACGTTCTACTGTTCTTATTCCTAGTTCTGCTCCTACTCGCCAAGTTATATGCTTTAATTGCGACAAATCTGGTAATGTTTCGACACGTTATACTCGTCTTCATGTACTCCATTGCTATGGTTGCAAACATAAGGGAGTTTCTTGCCGCAACTGTCTACACTGTCATCCTACTACTAATAGCTCATCAAATTATACTCAAATTCTGTTCTCAGCTCTAGGAACCAAATTTCTTCTGCTGCTAACTCAACGTTCTCTTCTGTACCTCATCTAGGTCATCCTTCTACTGCTATTCAAACAAACCCTTCTTCGGCAAATATAGCTTCGAACAAATTTTCTTCCGTCTCTAGTTCTACATCCTTTTCTGCACCTACTTCTGCTCGCCTTACTACCAGCACATCCTATCCTTTTCAACCATATGTGTGTTCAAACTATAATATTGATTGTTGCGGCTATCACGCCTTTTTTAACCGAACCTCTACTAACAGGAACCAAATTTCTTCTGCCCGTTGCTATTCAAACGATTATCAAATGGATCCTACGTATTTACTTCCACCCCAGACTGTGCCTCCACCACCATTACAACCCATACTTCGAATTAGTGATTTACAGCTGGCTTCTCAAGAGTTTATTCCTATACTTTCGTAAATAATTCTACTAAAGAAATTTCTGCCATGTCTGCAAGCACAAATGTCGCTGAAGTGACGATAACTTCTAATTCAGTCAGAGGATGTCCTATTAAAGTTCAGGAACCTGTATCTTTAATGCCTGTTGCTGTTGTTGTTCAAATTTGATCTATTTCTGCTTTCTCTAATGGTTCTACTCGAAAAATTTCTGTCGTGTCTGCAATAGTAGCTGTAGCTGAAGAGACGATAACTCCTAATACGGATAAAGAAAGGTCCTGTTGAAGTTAGCGAACCCGTACCTATACTGCCTGTTGCTGTTGTCGTTAAAGTGTTACCTGATCCTGTTTTTTTTATCTACTATTGTCAAGGAATCCGTTCTTATTGTGGCTGAAATTTTCTCTATTCCTACTACGTTGTCTAACATTGATAAAGTCTTACTTGATTCTATTCCTTTATCAAACATTGATAAAACATTACCTGCTCCTACTCATTGTTCTAATGTTGACAAAATTGTTTCTGATTGTGTTTCTTTATCTAATGCTGACAAAATTCTATTTGCGTCTGTTGTTTCAGCTAAGGTTAATGAACTTATAGCTGATGTCTCTTTTTTAATGTCGATGAAGTTCTTCCTGGTGATGTTTGTCTTTGTAAGGTTGATGAAATCCTGCCTGGTTCTGCTCCTTTCTTTAATGTCGATAAACTTCATTCTACTCCTTTATCTAACATTGACGAAGTTCTACTTGATACTGTGTGTTCTTGTAAGGTGAATAAAATTCTACCTGATTCTGTTCCTTTAAGAAGTGTTATCGGATTTTGCTTTTTTTCCTAAGGTTGATACTCCTACAGCCAATGCTATTTTCTGTCCTAACTGTGATACTGCTAGTCCTTTATCTAACATCGATAAAATTTTATCTGCTTCTGCCCTTTATCTACCGTAACTGAAGTGTGCTCTGCTTGTATTTCTTTTTGTAACGTTGATTCTCGTACAGCCAATATTTTTCCCTTTTCTACCGTTGACTTTTTTACCACCAATTCTAAAAACAAACAACTTCCTTCTATAATGCGTTTTGAGTTTTCTAAACTACCCTTGCTACCACTTTCTCAACCTCGTATTACGACTACTGCACCCCCTACTGTTCCTGTTTTGCAGAAAACTGCCCAAAAGGGGCAGACATCAATCTATACTCATTCCTAACCTGAGGACATATGTCGGCAAAATCCTAATGTTCTTGATCTCGTTTCGTTTATTTGCTGGCGGCGCAAACGTCTTAAGCTCAATATCTAGTCCTCTCGTCCCCAGATTCTTATGCCGATTTTGTTTTACTAAAGACTTGATTTCTGAATGTTAAGATTTCTTTTTACTTCCCTGTTTTGCTAGGTGTTCTTTATTTTTCTTCCACCCGTGTGGGTCCGGAAATAGAATAGCCCCATGGTACGACCTACCTGTCGTAAGACACAGACACAGACACCCACACATACTCATACGTCACCACACAAACATACACACACACACACACGCACACACATACTCATACATAACTAGACTGGGATTCTGTTTTATTTTCTTTTGTGCGATTCTTAGGGTTTTTAGATTCTTGTTCTTGTTGCTTGGTGTTATTTTTTTAAATTTTATTTTCCTTTTTTTCCTTGTTTCTTTCGTTCCATATTCTTTTTCTTTTTACTGTGGCTGGTATTACTTTCTGTCGGTCTTCGTGCCGACTTGGTATATTTTTCAATCTAGTTCCTGAGGTAGGTACTTTCTAGTACGTTTTTCTTTTCTTTGGAAACCACGACTTAGTCGACTTTAGGACTAGTTAGCATTTCTATTCTTTGGTTCCTCGGTTTTTGCGATGCTTGTGTACCACAGTTTGAAGTAATTTCTTTTTTTTTTCTATCCGGCATTTTTGTTGTTTCCGAGTTTACTTGAGACTTAACAGTTATTCTCTCGTTTTGGATTGTACTGTTGGTTTTCTTTATCGTCCTTTTTCTTACTTTGGGTTTTTTCGCGAGAAACCAATTTCTTTTCTTAAGGTTAAAGGCTTGCTGTTTCTTTACTAAAGATATCCGTCCTCCTACAACTTTTCTTCAGTGTTAAGCCATTTCATTTTTGTCCTCGATGATTGCTACTTTCTACTTTTCCTCTTCCTATGTCTTCTAAACTTTTTGATTTAGTTCAGTATACTTGTACTTCGAGCCGGATGGAAATCCTTTTTTTTTTATTTTGAAGTGTTTTATTTTGTTTTTTCTTTCTTCTTTCTCGTTGAGCGAATTTTTTTTAGTTGGTTCTATCTACTATTGTACATTGGTCTATCAGTTGATTTTTTTTTTGTTTTATTGGCGTTCTTTTTTAATTTATTAAACGAATTTTTTTTTGTTTTCTTTTCTGAGTACTGTCCTGTTCGCTGCATTACTTTTATTTTCCTACCGCGACCTGTTAATTTTGCTGGAGGGGATTTGTTACGTTCACTTTCGACGGTAAGTTAAAAAACACCCCATTCTGTGTCTTAGATTATTCATGCACGTAGATTCTGCTTCGATATTTAAACAACACCCGGTATATTCGCCCTTCTTACAATAAGTACGCGTCCTAATAATTTTCATTCTAAACCTATTTACTTCGAAATGAAAAGCTCTTCTATAATCACAATCGTCCGTACCTTGTTTGAGGTATCCGTTGACTTGATACCCAATACTATGGCGCATAACTAGTTTTTATTATACCCAATCATAAAGACTCGTTTAAATAATGGATCGTACTTATTTGTTAAGTTTTGTTTCAAGTTTCTAATCACATTTGATAACGCGAGGATTGAAGTTCGAATTTTTGTTATTTGAACAATTTCAATTTGATTCTGCAATTCGTCCTTATATGTATTTTCTATATTACTCGTCCTATTTGTTACAGGCGGAAAAGCTACTAAGTGTATCTTTTACAGTCAAATTATAAAATGGGGGCGGCCTGTAAAACAAAATTTAAAGGGGGGTCACCGGCACTAGCTAGCGGAAGGTCGTGGATCATATACAGGGTTCAAATTTTGAAAAAAAGGTTAAATTAATTTATAATATACTACAAAAATGTGGCACTTACCTTTCATAAAATATTGTGGCTTAATGACAATTGCCAAGGGTGCCAGACAAGTCGAGAATGTCCAAATGTTCGTACAAAACCTTGAGAGACTTGTCATCCCAAGGAGGACAATTGTTTCTTTTAATCAATTCCTCACTTTTTTACTACTTATATAAAAAAAATAAGAAAAACTATTGACTTAATCAACGGCAAACAAAACTATTTAATTCACAGAGCAATAAACGTGAACCTCTTAGATGCATTGATTTTAGTTTATAAATTTAAGTGAATAGGTGACTATGGAATTTATGAAAATTTTGTGTACATAAGTAGTTAGCAAACACTTGTATATGAAGGAAACTTATATTATAAATCGTACACTAATTTAATCCTACGGTTTATGGCCAAAACGTCCTAACAAATAAACTAACTAAAAATTGGTCATGCTACTTAACTATAAAAGCTTACTTACTAATAATGGTCCATTGTTTGAGGGTTTGTTTTCCAACGTAGAGCAGTTCTTAAATTTGGGAAGAGAATCTCGCTTGTTGCTTCTGTTTGTAATGTTTAAAAAAAATTGACTGGCACACGAACTCGGCAGAATTTTTGACAATTTCACTTACTTGCTGCGTCACACGCCTACAAGTTTTTAATATTTATCTTGCATCACTATAAATCCGCGAACATATGGGCATAACCCTCGCGAAACTGGAAGAGTAACACTTCTTTCCAATTTTTTTACTAACGTGATACGAAGTGGAATATTCTATGTCATGCCAGAGAACGCTACCCGCAAAACTACGTTTCTCTCTACTTCTTGACCACGGACGGCCCCATTGGAAAAACTCCCTGTCTTTGGCTAAAGCCTTCAAATATATAGACTAAATTCCTACCCTAATAATTACGTACATCATTTTCTGTTATCCAATGACTGAACAGAACCTCCCACAAAACAAGATTTCAGAAACCAAATCCAACCCCTTTTTAAATGAGAATCACGGAAGCAATTATTCTCCCACGGGTTTAAATTATCTTTTACTTTCTACGAATTACTTAAATATGGCAATGTGGAATCTACCTATGGCGGCCGTAGTCTGGCATTAACAAAGACCGGCTAACCTACTTGAGCCGAAATGGATTTTAAATACAATGGATGTCTCCAGACTACTTAAGATTACTTGTAATATTTGAACAAATCAAATTGGAAATAGTGTCCGCTATTATAATGTTTTGTTTCCTATAATCCGCTGTAAATCAACGAAAGTGTTAAGCTTTTTAAACTGAAATTGGTTTTCCTTTATTTACGCTAAAAGATACTATACATTTTAAAAGGTTTATTGTATTTATTTACGATGGGGTCTAGAGCTTTAAATGATGACCTGCCGCTGGAATTTACTAGCCCGAAGCTATCGGTAAATGTGGTCTTTTATTATAAAGGATCCTAAATAAAATGAGGTGATTTATTGGTGTAAATTTTTGTTTATACTTTATTCGAGTTACTGAATTTTTAATTAATTAATTTGTTTAATCGGTAACATTACAAAATAATGTTACATATTATTTCAAGAGCGATGTAAATTTTTTTTATAAGACGTGTAGATCTTGGGTGCATCGGTAAGTGCTCCTGCGTTATTAATACTAGTAAGACTCTCTTTGTAGCTCTTAGCTGGGGGCCAAATTGTTTTATGTAGGCCCGATTATTCATTTTATGTAGAACCAACTGCCCTAATATGTGTTCCGCTGTTGCAGTGATTGTCGCCCCGCACAACATCTGTCGACCGTTGTCACGCTGCATCTGGACGCAAGCATCCCGCCGCTTAGCTGATTCACCTCCGTGGATGCAATGCGCACACAATAATATCTTGGCACATGGAGGTATGTTGTAATAGTCTTCCCATATATCGGGAGCACCTCGTTTTTTTCTGCTTTTGTTGTTAGTGCGTCGCTGGTGCTCTATAGTACTTTATTACATAATTACTAAAATTTGTTCTACTGTTAATATTTTTACTTTTACAGCCTGATGTTATGAGAAAGCATAAACAATAATTTTTCTTTTTTTCTTCTACTAGTGAATCTTACATGTTAAACTAAATGCGCACTTCCTACGTCAATTCTTAAAATTTGTTCATTGTAGTATAACTATTTATTAATTTTTTTTATTGATTTAAATCGAATTCTTTTTTTAATTAGTTTTTATTGTAAATAGAAAATCGATGACAATGTATTTTTTTGTGTTGTTGGGAATTTCTCCTCTTCGCATTGGTAGTTAGCCCGGTATTTCTACGTTTCTTGTGTTCTGTTTTGTAATCGTGATTCGTGCGGATTCTCATTTTAAGTATACTTTCTATTTCTGTCTGACCCGTACGCTTCATAACGTAGCATAAATTTTGACGACCTGGCATGTTTGGATAACGTTTGCTCCGATTTTGTGTTGTTAAACTTTGGCTCCGATTTTGTTTTGGGTAACTTTTGCTCCGATTTTTTTTAGTTACTGCCTAATTTCCGACGTTGTGGGTTTCTAAACTGTGCGGGTCACAAAATTCTGTTGTTCTCGTTGGTGTGCACGTGGAGGTTGGATTGCTCTTTATTAATTGGTTCCTTCTTTTTCTTTTTGTGTACCATGGCATATTGGCGCATTCATGTAAACCGGTTGCGGAAAACTGAGCTCATATATGAATTAGAATCTCGCGGCTTTAATCTCGAGGATAATGCAGACGAATTACGCAGGTTCGTACAGAATACGTATCGTAAGGAACGTGAACAAGGATTTCATTTTATTTCCGTGGAATCTGATTTCGCTTCCGAACTGGTAGCGGTTACAGCTGCGATCCAAGAGCTAAAACAATCTCTGGTTACAGTTAGTGGGAACAAGTCTTCACCTGCGTTTAAACACATTAGCTCCTTATGGCTGCATACAGAACGACGCTGTTCTAGGATGTCTCCAACGCAGGAGAAACGCCAAACTCATAACCAATTACTTCTTACTTTAGCTGATCTCTGTGGCTTCTTTGACACTGTGTAACGAATACAATTACCTGCTTCATAAATATACGCTTTTGTTCTAAATATTTATTTAACAAATATCCCTTACTAAACAAAAATATTAAATTCCTATTGTAGCAATGTATTACCAATTCGTACTTAGAGCTCCATTTATATCTAAGGACTGGAAATAAGATTTAAGTTTTCTTTTATCTGTATGTGTATTTAAATAAAATTAAATAAAAACCCTTAACCACAAAAGATATTTAAATTACTAGATACGTATTTCGACCACTATGTGGTCATCATAAGTAGAAAACCTGTAATTAAAAAAAAATATTATAGCTGTTGTTCTGGAACACTTCAGAGGATATTCTCCTCACCACTTAGGCTGAAGTGAACCTTTCCAACCTATAATTTACTATATTGTTGCTTTAAACACTATCGAGGATATTCTCCTCACCCGCAGGCTGGTGTTCTCAACAACAAACAAGTGGAATTGTCACAATTCACTTGTTTGTTGTTGAGAACACCAGCCTGCGGGTGAGGAGAATATCCTCGATAGTCACAATTCACTTGTTTGTTGTTGAGAACACCAGCCTGCGGGTGAGGAGAATATCCTCGATAGTCACAATTCACTTGTTTGTTGTTGAGAACACCAGCCTGCGGGTGAGGAGAATATCCTCGATAGTGTTTAAAGCAACAATATAGTAAATTATAGGTTGGAAAGGTTCACTTCAGCCTAAGTGGTGAGGAGAATATCCTCTGAAGTGTTCCAGAACAACAGCTATAATATTTTATTTTTTTTTAAATTACAGGTTTTCTACTGATGATGACCACATAGTGGTCGAAATACGTATCTAGTAATTTAAATATCTTTTGTGGTTAAGGGTTTTTATTTAATTTTATTTAAATCGTGCCACAGTGTTCCTATAGATTATTGTATGTGTATTGATACAACATTCCCATTCTGCGCGTGCTTGGATAATAAAATTGCCTCGTGGACAAGGTTCATCATTTAACGTCCGAATGTAATCAGCTAAGTAAGTGTTGAAACGTGGGCCAGCAGGTTTGATAAAACATGCCGTTCGAAAGGCAGGTGAAATGGTGTCGACGTATACCATGGCAATTAAATAGTAGTTGAATCGACCTAGTGCGACTGTAAAATACACGTCATGTACGCGCAAGTAAAAAATGTAGATACAATATTGAAACGTCCAATTTTGAAACGCAAATTTTATGTGATTACAGTATTGAAACGCAAGCGCGTAATGTATAAAGTTTAAAAGCGATAAATCTTTTGTATATAATCGTTATGGAATACTGAAGCACAAGTTGTTGTTAGCTGTATTGAAAATCCAAAGTCTCAAATGTTGCTATGCAGTATGGTGGAATTTTCCGTAAATTTTATTTTGTATGGAAGTCAAGTTTTAAAACCTGGCACGTGTGAATTGTGCACACCTGTTGTCGTAAGTACTCAATATGGTTGACGAACTCTGATGTCTGGCAGATTATTTGTGGTGAGTCATCTCCAATTTTAGTTCAATTTTCATTTCATGGAACCATTACTGGAAATGTACAAATAATTTTTGTAAATTTTATATGGTCATTAAAATTAGACACGTAATTTTTGTTCGGAATTTAATAGTTTGATAGTGCATAGAAATTCTTATAAACACAAAGAAATTTCTATAAGATAATTTTTGAGTTTACAAGGTTATACTAAAATGTATCCGTAACTAAGCATGTGACACGTTGATATTTGTTTGTCACATCATAAAATATATTTTTTTTTGGACAGTACACTTAAAGTATAGATTAGTTCAAACCAAAAGTATTTTTGACCTTTGATTCCATCAATTAAATTAATTACAAATGTAGTTCTGCAATCTAGAGAAAGTCAAAGTATTTAATCAATTAATTGTAAACCCTAACAGGATCCTATTTAGGTATCAAATACAAATTGTAGAATAATAATAAAAACACTATATTTCTTCTAGAGAACTATAATAAATTAATAATTATAAAATTCATACAAATAATCAGAGACTACTCCTAGACATTATTCAAAGTAGATATCTCAAAAATTTCAGTACGTATTAAATTGTACAAATGACGTATATATTTTTTTGTAAATCAATAGAAAGTGTAATAAGTTCTTTTAAAGCTTTCTTTCATTGAAGTCAACAATAATTTTTGTATAGAAGCAAGCAACCACAATTATAAAATTTTTGTAGTGAAAAAAAATAGATTATTGGTATTGTGTTTAAAAAATTTTTGAGGTATAATCTTAACTAGGTAATCTTGTTGGAATTAATTTTTTTGAAATAAATTGACTAGTCTCTAATGTAGCCCTAGCTCTAAAATGTCAAGAAGTGATTAAATTTTCAGATAGCGCAAAATCGTCGTTCCAATTCCAGTTTGCAGAGTCACAAGTAAGTATTATATTTCTATGTTTTGTTCGTTAAGGATATATTTTTTCTTTTCGAAGATTCCTGTATCTTACCTTCGGATTGTTTCTCATTATAGCTATTATTAAGATACGGTGGCGTCCATTAAAAATTCTTTTATTATCGTATACCATCGCTATGACCCTGGCTCATAGCTCTGCCCTAAGTTGAAGAAGTTTAGCTGGCCGGAAGATCTCTTTAGAGGGCCCTTTTATACTCAGAGCAATTTTCCATCCTCTTTACCCTGGGCTTAAACCTTAGACAGGAACTCTTCATAAATTATAGAGGCTCTGCCGCCTATAAGGTAGAGTAAATACACTATATATATATATATATATATATATATATATATAAAAATAGTGTAACAACTAAAATAAAGAAATTTCGTCACAATATTACTTTATCGAAAGCCCCGATAGCCATCTCTAGGCACACGCTATTAGTGTCGATTTTAATAAACCTCTTCAACTGACTTCCGAATCGGAATCTATATCGGAACCGAATTTTGCTTATAAATCTGCTACAGTTGAGAACAATACTTTTATTTCACATAACCGAGTTGTTAATATTTCTCCTACGCCTACGGGTAGATCCGATACTTCTTCCGTACGTTCTACTGTTCTTATTTCTAGTTCTGCTCCTACTCGTCAAGTTATATGCTTTAATTGCAACAAATCTGGTCATGTTTCGACACGTTGCACTCGTCCTCAAGTACTCCACTGTTATGGTTGCGGATATAAGAGAGTTTCTCGCCGCAACTGCCTACAATGTCAACCTACTACTAATGGGTCATCGAATTATACTCAAATTCTGTTCTCAGCTCTAGGAACCAAATTTCTTCTGTACCTCATCTAGGTCATCCTTCTACTGCTATCCAAACATACCCTTCTTCGGCAAATATAGCTTCGAACAAATTTTCTTCCGTCTCTAGTTCTACATCCTTTTCTTCACCTGCTTCTGCTCGCCATACTACCAGCACATCCTATCCTTTTCAACCATAATATTGATTGTTACGGCTATCATGTCCCTACTAACCGAACCTCTACTAACAGGAACCAAATTTCTTTTGCCCGTTGCTATTCAAACGATTATCAAATGGATCCTACGTATTTACTTCCACCCCAGACTGTGCCTCCACCACCATTGCAACCCATACTTTGAATTAGTGATTTACAGCTAGCTTCTCAAGAGTTTATTCCTGCTCAAACTTCGGGTTAAAGTAAACATAATTATATTTCCATATTACTTATCTGTTATTTTTCCATTATTGTTAATCATAAACTAAATAGGAGAAACGTCCATTCTCTTTTGGGAAATAACATAAAACCCAGGATCAACAAAAATGAATCATCGGTGGTTCCAGATGTTATAACCTTATAATACTTGACTTTGTAGTAATTATAGTTGTATACAAAGCGTAACACTGGTCAAAAATCGAAAATAAATTATTGTTATTAATTTTTTACGAATAAAACATATAATTCTAGATAGATAACATAAAATTATTATTAATAGATTAATTATAATTTTAGGAACTCCTCGATACTGGAACACCTGCAACACATTTAGCGAGCCAAAGTCTATTTTAAAACACCCCACTCTCAGCATCTGCTTCGATGAAGAGTTAACATAAAAATTGTTAAAAAGAAAATATTTTTGAAACATACATAAATCCTTGTTAACGTACAACTCATGTACACTGAGAACCACATGTGTTATATGTTCTTCGTTTCATTCGCGTACGCGTTCATCATACATCATTCACGTCAAAATTTGTTTGTTTGCATAAATGAAGTGAACAATTTTCAGAAAAAGAAAAAGGTTTAAGTGGTTTTTGGAGGTTATCCAAACTAATATAAGATATTAATACGATCTTAGTGTGACCGACTTTCTTAAAAGTGGGCCAGAATTAATTAATGAAACACACACAAACTGCTTTCTGTCTAAAAATATGAATATTTCAAGTTATTATGAAAGATAATTGAGCTTGCTAATCTTAATGGTTTTGAATGGAAGATGAATATCAAACGCGAAAGGTTTCTACTATACTTAATTGTTATAAGACGTAGGAACAATAGAGGAGAGCGGGAAAATACCACACATTTAATGAAAATTGCAAATTACAAAGTTCACATAAAGTATATTGATATAATTGTTATACCGTTTTATTGAAAATAATGTTATCTAACCAACCAGTAGAAGAAATTGAGCCACTAGTTCAAATTGCAGGTTAAAATGTTAGAACGTCAAAGTTTACACGGTACGGTATTGCCCCATGGGCTGGGGAAATACCGCCCATGATATGAGATAATATCGCACAATAGCTAAATATTCTAATTTACACAATACCTTATAGGAAAAGTGTTCTAAACTTATGTTTAAGATACAAAATACCTTTGCTAACAACTTATACAACATTAAAAAGTTGGTATGAAAAATGAAGACACGAGTGGATAAAGGTTCAAGTCACACCAAATTGGTTTTGAGAAAATTAGGTTTAAAATATTTTTTTGGTACTTTTTTCTATTTGGAAAGTAATAACTAAATGTGCGGCGTTAGGTAGGCATGTACTGCGGAATTATAGCTACATATTTAAAATAACAATTACACTATTATTCTTAAGCAGAAGTTAGAACAAAGTCACATAGATCGTTTATTAATTAGAAAGTTTAAAATATGCTAACTATTCTTAAATGAAGTAAGGGTGTATGTGGTCTCAATGTTTGGAATATCAAGTATTACTTCTCTTTGTTACTTTTGAATTTTCATTTATAACTTGCTGATGGAAGTATCGATATTCTTTGTCAACAAAAACTATTTGTTCTTTTAAATTTGCAAGTTTTTCGTCAAATATTTGGTTCTTTTTGTTGTGGTTGAAGCTTAATGTATTGCTTTCTGGTACAACTTTTTTGGTACCATTTTTTAAAATGTCTACTTTTAGAAAAAGCATGTACTTATCTAATGTATTCTTGTATAGATAACTCCCATATTCTTCAACTCGTATCCATTTAATGCCATCTCTAAAAGGCACCTTCTCCTTCAAACAATTATTTTTTCGATTGATAAGATGCATTTTTCAGATATTTCACCTACATCCTTGAAATGATGTTCCATGTTGAATACAGTCGATTGTTTTATACTTGCAGACTTTATAATGGTTCGATACTGATTAAAAGTATAAACAGTTGAGTGTTTTCGCAACTTCCTATCAATTCTTTAAAGTCTCTATCCGAGTCCATGTAAGAATGTCCAACTACTGGAAATTTGTGGTCAATCGTTTTAAAATAACCTTTCAAAATAAAGTATTGATAAAGTGCAATGATACTGAAAATTTTATTTTGTCCAGAGCATGAGTCTGACCATACCATAATATATTTACTTTTGTGCTTCGAGCAGCCATAAATAGTTGAACATACATATAAAGACAGCTGCCTATATCCAAACTTCCTTTTGTTAAAGTGTTTTCAGACCAAGTAAAAAGGAAGGACTCTTCTTCGGACGTTGATACTGCGTGTACACTAAATTTGTAGAACCACAGCTGCCTTAAATAAAAAGTTTTTGATGATGTTAGTTTAGGAAATGGGATTGTTTGTTGCCAGTCCATAGTCACATATATTGTATCATTGTTTGATTTAGCCAATTCTTTGTCTCTTTTTTGTTGTTAAAAGGCATACCTGTAGTTTTCATTATGCTCCTCATTGTCCATGGCAGCGTCACAAGTATCACAAGTATCGCTTTTGGGTTGACCAAACGAATAATTAAAACGCTGAGAAAAAAATGTTACTATAGCTGCATTTCTTATAAAAAACATTTCATGATACTTGTTTTCCTTACACAATTCAAAATAAACTTCATACATTTTTGAATATTTAACAAGGGCGAAAGAAACTTTTTATCTATGTTCTTATTTCGAGAATAGTGAGACTGATTTGCGGGGAATTACTTAATATGAGTCATAACACATTTTACAACTTCATTTGCAAGCTTATGTGGTCTGTTATGGTGCACTCCTCGCCTATCTGGTGATGGTGCAGATTGACCAGCTTTAAGCTTGTTTTGCATCACTTGAATTTTTTTAGACGAAACTTGATATAGTGAGCAAATGGCTGATTTACACACTTGAATTACCTTTTGTTTATAAGTAACACTATATTTGAATGAGAACTACTTGGCTTTTGTTATGTTTTTTCTGTGACGCTTAACAGGTCCAATCGAACGGCTTTTAAATAGTAGAGCATTTTTTGAATTAATATCCAAATTGTAAAAGTGCTTCAACATTTTTGATCTTGCTTCATGGTCAAAATGTCTGTCACTCGCCAACTTGCAATTTTCTTTTTGACATAGGCAACCACCTCAATTTTTTTGCTAGGAATCAACTTTCTTTTTTGTGACATATAACTTTCACCTTTTTGTCTTGATTTTGCCGCTCTTTTTCTCTTCCAGTCCTTTTCATTTCTTTTCCGCTTTTTAGAAGTTTTTCTTGCAATTGAAATATCTTTAGTTTCACTTTTTCAACAGACATCTCACGTCTTTTAAGACTTACTGTTGCCATTTCACCGATTGTTTTCTTAACAGGTTCTTCTTGCTCATTTCCTCCTTTATATTTTTGTGCAGAATTCGACTTTTTAGCAACAGGATCTTTTTTGCATTTCACATCTTCAGATTCATTACTATCTTCTGAAGGGCTCGACACATACTCATCAAAAGAGACATTATCGGAATAATCTACGAAAAGTATTATATAATAAAAATATGAATGATCTGGAAATTAATAAAATATACCATAAAAAATTTCTTTAAAAGGCAAGCTGTGATCATAAAAATTTCTTTCTGCATCTTCAGCAGCAATGAGCGAGCAATTTTGATGTCGAAGGAATGCTATTTCTATAGCTTACTTCATCTGCTGTGATATGAGTATAATTTTTTAAAAATACAGTTGGGGTGGAAATAATTGAGGTAACAGAATTTAAACTTGATAGTGTATTTTTGTCCCCTATTATCTCCTCACCTAAAATGCAAAATTTTATAAATTAGATATGTACTTATTACGAGTATGCTCTTAAAGCAGAATATTCATAAATCAAATATGATACTAAATTTTGGCACTTCAGTGACCATTGGAATACTAGAAAATTACCCAGTATAGGTATTTTTAAAGCTGTTCATTACGTAACATTTTTTATGTTTATTTATATATATAATACTTACCATTGACCGCAATAGCAAGGCCTACGAGTCACCTGCTTATTGCAGACAGTGTAGCAATTTGCACTCCACAAAATACGAGTTAAAAAAATAAAATGAGTTTTAAGTTTAATTATTTGCACTATTTACGGTAGTATTTAATAAAATTCGCGAGTATTCATGAACTTGAATAACCATGATCAACGTGCCTTTAACCTCACTTTTTAGGTACTATGTTCACTTGTCAATATTATTAAGTCAAATAAACGACGTTTTAAAATGGGTAAAGGGTTGAAGTAACAAAAAATCAGAATGATAGTGAATGAAGGATTCATGTCCAAGGAAATAGAGTACATTCTATCCTTTATCCAATAATATTTCCTAAAATGATGTGTACATACGCCCTTTATCAACTCATAACTTCTGTATTTTTGACAATAGAGCGAAGAGACTTGGAGCAAAAGATTACTAGTCGCTTACAACCTTTATCCATTAAGAAAATTTACTTTTTAAGGAAAATGTCACATAGATCCTTTCATTCACTTGTGTCTTCAAATGTCACAAACAAAATTTTCAGCAGTCTCAACACCACTGCATTCGGAGTGCACCCATTCAGAACAAGAAACACACCTGTATCACATCTCATTATTTATTTCAAATTCTGCACATAGCAGACAAACTTAATTTGTATCATTCATATTTCTTGCTGAGACAGAAACGTCAATGCTCATTGGCTCTAAATCGTCAACTTCCATCATTGCAAATTAATCCATTCACATCTTCCTCTAATGAAGTATCAAAGGAAACGTTTTTTCCACATGTGTTCTTAATTTTGGTCTTTGAGTCGGTCTTTCTATATTTTGTTAGGTCTATTTTCGGGATAAATTAAATACCCTTTTTCCCGTGTTAATACATAAGCCGGTTTATAATAATTTTGTTAAGTCGATTCCGTTGCTATTCTTAAATCCTTCATCAACATCCTATCTATTTTACCCGTTCATCATAAGCCCGCCTTACAATAATTTTTAACTCAAATCTAGTTGCTTTGAAACGTAAAGTTTATGCTATAATTAAATAGTCCGTACCTTTTTTTAGGTATCCGTTAACTGGTTATACAGTACGACCGTGTATAATTGATTCTTATGTGATATCCATCTAAAGACTCGTCGAACTAAGGTCGCGTACTATCCGATAAAACTGTGTTTTCCAGTTTCTAATCGTTTGATAACACCAATATTACTTTTTGAACTCTAGTTATTTAGTTAAACCAATTAATATTCATTTGCTTTTCCTTGTACACGACGAAAACAGTCGTTATATTTTTGCGGTTTCCGTTTTCTTCGGGAAGATTTCGCGCACGCAATACAGCGTGCTTCTTACGGTAGATAGGCCTATCTGTTACCTTGGACCTAATTGAGGAGGCGATGGCCGCCCCTTTTTATATGGCACCAATTGCGTGGTCCTACACCCTGCTGCCCTGCTTCGGCCTAAGGAGGATGTGATAGACCCAACATATTCGACATGTGGGTGAGTGTTTATCCGCTATTTTTTTGTATGGGTTACATGAACTGGTTGAATCAGTATATTTCCGTTTTGTTGGATGATTACACCTTGTGGTTCTAAAATGATCATCACCTGTACGGGGGGGTTTGACACGTATGATTGATATTGTAATATTATATATACTTAATTTTATATTTCAGATGACGATTTAAAGCTGCGGTTATTTAGAGTTGTGATTTCTTTTTCTTTCTTTGTTAATTAATATGGAGGTAGATACCTAAAAACGGCAGCTCGCTATGTCAAGAATTGATTTTTTCTTAGTTCTTCCTGACATGCATATTGTGATTACCACTTATTTTTGTTTTCATTTGTTTTTGGTACTACTGTACTGATATAAAATGTTTTTTTGTTTAATTATCATTTTTTTATGTTGCGTGTGGTTTTAATGAATGAGTGCGTGTATTTTTATTTCATGCCTTCTTCAATTTTTGTATGTATTATACCCCGCCCACTCACCGAATAATGCCGGTCAATTTCTTTATTTTCTTTCTTCTTCCTTTTTTTGTTGGGCTACGTTAATGCACGTAGCATAAATTTTGTCGCCCTGGCGTGGCGCTCCGATTTTGGTTTGGGTAATTTTTGGCTGCGAGTTTGTTTTGCTTCTGGCCTGATTTTTCTATACAGCTTTCTTTTCCGACATTACCCGCATTTATCGGTCTGATGCTACTTATGTTTTCTTCCATTACGTTTGAACTAGTATTTATTTCTTTTCATTATTTCTTGTGTGGGTGCGATCTCCTGAAATTTTAGTTTTGTTTTCTTTCCTAATCGCTCCATATTATCGGTTGGTTAATTTCAGATTATTGGACTTGTGTTTTCGCCAATAATCCTAGCCCATTGAAAACGCTGGCGCCCAAGATTTTTTCTTCCTTCCCTCTCTGTACATTTTATTCTCCCCGTCAAGTCTAGAGTTAGTTTTTTTTCCTCGTTTTTTTTTTTATTCTGCAGCCCTATTCTAATTTTAATTTCTATTTTGTTGTTTCGCTCCTATTGGTATTTCTAAAATTTGTCCGTGGGATGTTTTAAATTGTCCTGTACTCGTAATAACTTTTTTTTTGAGCTTTTGTCGTGTTACGGTTAGCCTTTGCTTAGTTATTTTTTCCTAATTTTTCTTTTATTCTTACTAAAAATGACATCATAGGTTGGTGGTGTTTAATATAATCTATAAGAGACGGCAGAAGTCATCCGAGAGCATTACTAACTATTTCGCGTGTATGACAGGCCTGTTTGGGAACTATGATTCTTTTAGTGAAGATGTTCAATTGTCCGTTTTGTTTCGTAACCTTGATCCATTTTATAGAACCCATTTGCCTACCGTCCACTCCTTGCAAAAGTTAAAGGACAAATGTCTGAATTTGGAACCGGCAAAGATTCTGGCCGATAATTCCGTATCATCTAGCCACGACCAACATACTGTTACTGCTGAACTGGAATTAGCCCCTGCTATAGTAGGGTATAGTAGGGTAAAGCGTTACTTTGGTATCGCGGTTTTACCGGCATAGATGTTCTGACTGGAAGTCGTCCAATTTACTGATTCAACATTTTGAACTCTCGGATTTTGCTTATAAGTCTGCTATTTTTGAGGAAAATACCTTTGCTTCACATGATTTCTTCTAAGCCTACGGGTAGATCCAATACTTTTTCCGTACGTTCTACTGTTCTTTTTCCTAGTTCTGCTTCTACTCGTCAGATGCTTTAATTGCGACAAATCTGGTCATGATTCGACACGTTGTACTCGTCCTCAAGTACTCCATTGCCATAGCTGCGGATATAAAGGGTTTCTCGCCGCAACTGTCCAACGTGTCACCCTACTACTAATAGGTCTTCACATAATACTTCAACTTCTATTCTCAGCTCTAGGAGCCAAACTTCTTCTGCTTCTAATTCTACGTTCTCTTCTGTACCTCATTCAGCCACTACTATCAAAACATACCTTTCTTCAGCAAATATAACTTCGAACAAACTTTCTTCCGTTTCTAGTTCTACACCCTATTATACTCCTGCTTCTGCTTGCCCTACTTATTCACTCTCACCCCAAACTGTACCTCCAACACGAGTGCAACCCATACTTCGAATTAGTGAGTTGCAGCTAGCTTTTCGAGGGTTTGTTCGCGCTTTGTTAAATGATTCTACCCACAAAATTCTTGTCGTGTCTGCAAGCACAAATGTCGCTGAAGTGACGATAACTTTTAATTCAGTCCGCGAAGGTCCTGTTAAAGTTCATGAAGCTGTATCTTTAATGTTTGTTGCTGTTGCTGTCAAAATTTTACATGTACCTGCTTTCTTAAATGCTTCGACTCAAGAAATTTCTGTTGTTTGGCAATAACAGCCGTAGCTAAAGTGAAGATAATTTCTAATACGGATAGAGAAGGTCCTGTCGAAGTTAGTGAGCCCGTAGCTATAATTCCTGTTGCTGTCGTTCTCCAAGTTTTACCTGACCCTGTTTCGTTATCTACTATTGTTAAGGAATCAGTTCCTATTCTGGCTGAAGTTTTGTCTGTTCCTACTCCGTTGTCTATCAGTGATAAATTCTTACTTGATTTTACTCCTTTATCGGACGTTGACAAAACGTTACCTACTCTTACCCATTTTTCTCATGCTGACAAAATGCCACTTGCTTCTGTTCTTTTAACTAAGGTTAGGAAAATCTTAGCTGAGGTCCTGCCATCTAATTTTGACGAAGGCCAACCTGATTCTGCTTCCTTGTCTATTGTGGATGAAGTTCTTCCTGATGCTGTTTGTTCTTGCAACGTTGATGAACTTTTACCTGATTCTGTTTCTTTATGCAATATGGTTGAAGTGTTATCAGATTCTGATCCTTTTCCTAAGGTGGATACTCCTACAGCCAATGCTGTTTTCTTTTCTAACTTGATACTTCTAGTCCTTTATCTAACATCGTTGAAACTTTATCTACTTTTGTCCTTCTATCTCATGTAACTGAAGTGTGCTCTGCTTGTGTTTCTTTTCATAAGGTGTAATTTTAATATTTACCTACCGCGTGAGGGTATCCAATTAACAATAAATAATAAATAACAGGACCTCTAACACTATCGTACCCTCAC
The DNA here is from genome assembly GCA_036346225.1 of Platerodrilus igneus. Taxonomy (NCBI): domain Eukaryota; kingdom Metazoa; phylum Arthropoda; class Insecta; order Coleoptera; family Lycidae; genus Platerodrilus; species Platerodrilus igneus. Next base: position 3,259,135 of record JARFIW010001125.1, read on the forward strand.
GTTTCGGGACGTTGCCTCGCAAGCTGCAGCAGTCGGTGAAGGGGGGTTCATTAAACAAACACACTGAGACAAAAATTCGATTGTTTTATTGAATGAGCTACTAACTAAAACTTCAACTAATTACATATGCATAACAAAATATAAAGTAATTACCTTATGTACAAAAGGGCGCCACCATGGGAATTAAACGGCCCATGGACCAATCGCGGTAATAGCTCTCGTCGCACTTTGTTCGTGGGCGATGAACCAAAATGGCAGAACAGAAAATAAGTCACTTATAGTCTCCGGCTAGCACAAACACAACTTAACTAAACTTAACTAACAAACATATTTTGAATAGATACAGTTCTAGGTGTACACACCCCAATAACAAAAATTTATTAATGCTACCCTATTCTAATTAACTTGCATAGTGCGACGACCCTTTTTAACCACGGGGTCATCTACACCATGAAAAATACGACCTTCTCAAGGTCAAATAGTACCGTAACTTGACTTCGGGCCTGAGCTTTGCATTCTCAGGTAGTCTCGTGGATTAGTGATTAACGACCTCTGACACCGTCGAAACACAATATAATAGAAGACCCTTCTAAAACGATGCGGTCTCCAAAGCAATAATAAAACGGATCAATTTACTTGAACTGGGCATTCACCCGGAATTGTATTTTATGGAAGTCGACAAATACTGTTTTTAAACAAATAACTGACTTATGCTGCATAACACAGCCTTGAGTTCATAGTAATATCACATATACTAATTACTTACTCAGAGAAATAAATAACTTAAAACATAACGGCCCGCATTTGACTGCAGAGAAATAAACACATCACTAGTAACCGTTAGCTTTAACCTCTAACGCGTCTGGAAATAAACAACCCCGATTCCCACCGGCTGGCCTCCTTATATACATTTTGGTTAATTGAAAAATAACCCCTTTCTTGACGCTCTTACTCGGCTTAGGATGCGCCGTCGTAAATCTTTAATTTTAATTAAAACTGTCAATGCCTAAGATAACCACAACCGTAGCCCTCAGAATTGATTTTAGTTGAGTGCTCAGCTAATTGAAAAATTGCTTCAGACCACCCTGACATAAATAGGATCCTAAAGCATGATTGACATCTAATCATAGATATGGACTAATTTGACATGTTTAGTGCCCTTAAAGTAAGTGCCTTTAGAAAAATTGATTAACTCTTGAATTGGATCTTTCTGGGAACTTCGCTGAGAAGCTACTTGGGTGATCCTGCAGCCGCTACAATTCTAATAATTAGCATGCTAAAATTAAACTAGAAACTAACTATTTTTAGGAATACTAGAACTATTAGAGCTTATTAAAACAGTATGTTACAAAGGTTGATTCTTTTACAGCCAATACCTTTTCTTTTTCTACCCTTGACTTTCTTACCGACAATTCTAAATACAAACAACTTTCTTCTATGACGCGTCTTGAGTTTTCTAAATTAACCTTACCACCTCCTATATCGCGTGCTACAACTACTACACCCCTTGCTGTCCCTGTTTTACAGAAAGCTGCCTATAAGAGGCAGAAATTTGTTTATACTGATTCAGAACCTGAAGATGTTGATCGACGAAATCCTAATGTCCTTGATCTCGTTTCATTTTCCTTCTGACGGCGTAAACGCCTTTAGCCCAATATCTAGTCCCCGTGCCCCAGATTCTTATGCTGACTTTGCTCTCCTTAGGTTTTGATTTTTGTACTTTACGATTTTTTTATTTATTTGCCTGTTTGCTGGGTTTTCTTTCTTTTTCTTTTTCTTTTTCCTTGCACCCGTGTGGGTTCGGGAATAGAATAGCCCTATGGCACGACATGCCTGCGGTCCAACACATACACACACGCACACTTTATACGTGCAAACTATTACACACACAGTTCATACAGACGGACACACATACACATACACTCACTTACTCATGCAGCAAAACACACACACACACACACACACACTCACACTCATACATCAACAACACACACACATACACATACATACCTACACTGGGATTCTGTTTTATTTTCTTTTGTGCGATTCTTAGGGTTTTTTATGGTTTTTGTACTTGTTGCTTGGTGTTATTCTTTTGGATTTTTCTTTTTTTTTCCTCGTCTCTTTCGTTCCACATTCCTCGCCTTTTTCCTGTGGCTAATTTTACGTTCTGTCAATCTTCGTGTTGACTTAGTTAAATTTTTCGATCCACTTCATGTGGTAGGTGCTTTCTAGTCCGTTTTTCTTTTTTTCGGAAACCACGACTTAGTCAACTTTAGTTCTAGTTAGCTATTATTTTCTTTGGTTCTTCGTTTGTTGAGATTCATGGTTACCACAGTTTGTTATACATCGTTTCTTTTACCAGCGCTTTTCCTCTCTTGCTCTCGTTCTCCCTTGTTGTTCCTTTGCATACTCGAGGCTTGACCTTTGGGTCCTGTTTTGGTTGTTACTGCTCGGTTTCATTCTCGATTTTCTTTTTTTTCTTTTTGGTTTCCTCAAGGTAAACCAATCCTGATCTAGAGAGTGATAATTTACTGTTTCTCCTGAGAAACATCCGTCCTTTGACGACTTCGCAGTGCTGAGGCCGTTCCACCTTACTGCTTGATTGCTTGTTACCCATCTTCCTTTTTTTTCTTTATTTTTCTTTTCTTGCTTTAGGTTTACTTCCATTGATGTTCCAGGTTAATTATTTCTTTGTTTTTTGTTTTTGGGTTTTTTTGGTTTGGAGTTCTATTGTTTCTACGATTGGTCCTTTAAGCCGGATGAGGTTTTTTTTTATTTAGGGGTGTTTCGTTTGTTTCTGGTTTTTGGTTTTCATAACGAATTTTCTTTTAGTTTTAATCGATTTTTTTTGTGTTTGGGTTTTTTCTTTGGTTTTTTTGGACCTGTTGACTCCCGTACTTTTGCTTCCCTACCACGACCTGTTAATTTTGCTGGAGGGGGATTTGTTACTTTTATTTTCGAAATGAATTAAATACACGTTTTTCCCTTGTTAATTCATAAACCGCTTTATAATAATTTTGTTAAGTCGATTCCGTTGCTATTCTTAAATCCTTCATCAACATCCTACCTATTTTACCTGTTCATCATAAGCCCGCTTTACAATAATTTTTAACTCAAATCTAGTTGATTTGAAACGTAAAATTTATGCTATAATTAAATAGTCAGTACCTTGTTTTAGGTATCCGTTAACTGTTTATCAGTGCGACCGTGTATAATTGATTCTTATGTGATTTCCATCTAAAGAATCGTCGAACTAAGGTCGCGTACTATCTGATAAAACCGTGTTTTCCAGTTTCTAATCGTTTGATAAAACCAATTTTACTTTTTGAACTTTAGTTATTTAGTTAAACAGATTAATATTCACTTGCTTTTCCTTGTACACGACAAAGACACTCGTTATATTTTTGCGGTTTCCGTTTTCTTTGGGGGGGATTTCGCGCACGCAATACAGCGTACTTCTTCCGGTGGATAGACCTACCTGTTACGTTGGACCTAATCGAGGAGGTGATGACCGCCCCTTTTTATATGGCACCGATTGCGCGGTCCTAGACCCTGCTGCCCAGTTACTACTCTAAGGTAAGGTGTGATAGGTCTAACATATTCGACACGTGGGTGAGTGTTTATCCACTATTTTTTGTATGGGTTCCGTGATCTGGTTGAAACAGTATATTTCCGTTTTGTTGGATGATTACACATTGTGGTTCTAAAATGATGATCATCTGTAGGGGGGGTTACAAGTATGATTGATATTGTAATGATTGTATACACATAATTTGATATTTAAGATGACGATTTAGAGCTGCGGTTTTTTAGAGTTGTGATTTCTTTTTCTTTCGTTGTTAATTAATAAGGGGGTAGATACATAAACACGGCAGCTCGCTATGTTAAAAATTGATTTTTTTTCTTGATTCTTCCTGACATGCATATTGTGATTACTACTTATTTTTGTTTTCATTTGTTTTTGGTACTACTGTACTGATATAACATGTTTTTTTTGTTTAATTTTTTTATGTTGCGTGTGGTGTTAATGAATGGGTGCGTGTATTTTTATGTTAGGCCTTGTTTAATTTTTGTATGTATAATACCCCGCCCACTTACCGAATGAGCCCGGGTCAATTTCTTTATTTTCTTTCTTCTTCCTTTTTTTTGTTAGGCTACGTCAATGCACGTAGACGATTTTTAATTTTTTTAATCTTGTTTTATTTACTGAGTTTAAATTTAATTATTTTTTAGTCGCTGCTTTTTCCATGACCGTTTTATTTGGTGACAAAGTAAAAATAACTGAGAGTAGCTTTTTTTACTTTGGCATTGATTTTAACATTGTCAGGTTGAAGGGTAGATATACTGTTAAATGATATGGTACCAGATGTGAAAATATCGAGAGACTTGTCTAAAATGTCCGGGACAAAATTCCTTTTTGGAAATAGGGTATTAGAGGTAGAGCTGCTTGGTAGAAAACATTCATTGTACTCTTGTCATTCCGCAACAGGCATTACAACAGCGGGAGGTTCGTTCTCATTATTAGGTCTAAAATATCTGTTAGCATCTTCTTCAGCAACTAGTACTGGTAGTGCTACCTGTTCTTCATCAGGTAGCAAGGTTCGAAAATCATCTCGTTTAATATTTTCCGAACCTATGGGATACATGCCAGTTGCTACAAAGCCAGGTAATCCTTTCTCTATATTTGCCACGTGACTGTAGGCCTTGTTGAAAATACGATCAACGTCATATGGAGGGATCTTTCGAAGCGGATGAGTTTTCATAAAGTTGTATTCTTTATTAAAAGTAAAGAAGATTTCAGGCTACTGTAGAAAGCAATCTCCAAAAGCTGGAGGCGTGCTAATAATGCAGAGGGAGTGTTGTAACGTGAATGTTTTTGTCTTTATAAAGATTGTATGCAGTTAGGGTTGTGTGAGTGCAATGATTATCTATGATCAAAAGTACAGGACTCTCTTTACTTGGTTTGGTGAAAGCTTTAAAATGTCTTAACCAAGTTATAAATAACTCTTCAGTAATCCACCCAGATTTGCTGCAGTGGTATATAGAGTTACTAGGCTTCCATGTCCCAAAATGGGGTTCATCCTTAGCTGTGGTAATATAAACATTAGTAAAATATATGTACCGCTAACACTCACCGCACAGCCTACCGTAATATTCTCCCCACGCTCGCCACAAGTTGCAAACCTAACTTGCTTTGCCAGCTTAGGTCCTAAAAGTGTGCCAGGTTTCTGCACAGTGAATATACAGGTTTCATCAAAATTAAAAATGCAGCAACCATCAAATTTGTATTTATCTATTAGTACTGAAAGATTAGAGAAAAAAGGTGAACTTCAGTGTAGTTGAACACTTTTATTCTGTTAATGTTTGTAGCTTTAGGTTTCCTTATGCCAATAGAAGAATTTCTTTTGAAGAATCCATGGAACCAATCTTATCTTGCTAATCTAAATCGTGCAAAAGTCATTTGGAATGTTATTAATTTCGGCAAATTCAAAAACTAGTTGCCTGAATTCCAATGATGAAATATCATAAAACAATTTAGCCAACAATGGAACATGATCTGCAATTTCATTCGCTTGGAATTCTGTAAATTAGGATTTTTTCCAAGACGTGCTTTATTTAAATTCCCACTTCTAATCAGATCTCTAGGGAGTGCATACTGGAATATTATAAGCTCTCGATACCTCTAGGAGTTTTTTCCATTGTTGATTACATCCTTCATTGTTGCACTCAATGTTTTCTCGTCCCATTTTGCTCTATTGATAGTTCTAGCAAAATATCTCACTGTTAAGGCCTTTGCCCATTGTAAATAAATAGTAAGTTCCTCAGTGATCAAGGCGCACGCTATTTTACGTCGATCGACAAAACGAGGAGTCTTATCGCAACAATAAACATCACCGTAATTAGTATGCCAAAAGAAGCTTTCTCGCGCCGGTTTAACAGCTTCGTTAATATCAGATACCAACCCTATTTCCTTCTATTTAACCCTCCTTTAACCTTCTGTCTAAACAAGTGCGTTATAGTGTTGTGATAGTTTTTAAATGCGGTAAGTTTTTTCACCACATTAATTATTTTACATACAATTTTATTTATTGTTGCGAACTGCGTCTCTCGTTCAGCTAAGGCTTGAACACTCGCCATTTGGAAAAAAACATTCATTTTATACACAATATTATTTATAATTATCTTCTATCCCATATCAGGTAATGCTGCACACTTTATCCGGCATTGCTCCACAGTGACTTTATGACAGTTATACAATGTAACGTATAAAAATTTTCAGAAACCAATTTCTGTTTATTGTTAAAAAAATGTTATATTTAATATAACAACAAACAATATTTTACCTAAAAAGCCTTTCTGTTTACCTTTTAAGTTGCACAGAGACAACACAATAATATACACACCTTTTGAGCTTCTGCATGTAGCCGATAGATTGAAGCACTACCCAATGCCGTATTACTCAAACGCTTAGGCGGAAACTGCTATGTACGATATTGCTCGGGTGTACGGTATTACCTCGCTGTCCCCTACTCCTTCAACGTTTTGCGATTGAAGAAATACCAACTATAACTGTGAATAAAGAAATCGTTGATGTAGATGATATAATGTCATAGGTTACCTATTGAATTGCAAATGTGTTTGGTTTTGGTTTCGTTGATAGTGGTAAGATGCCGCTATATTCCCTTAGAAACTACTAATTTTAGAATATTGTAAACGCTCTAAAGATGTAAACTATTGCATATTTAGAACCTTCCGTGATGGAAATGTCAACTTCTTGATATTACATTATCCAAACCGGTAAAGATACATCGAAAACGTTATCATAATCATAATCTTGTCCTGGGACAGGTTCTATCAAAGATTAAGTGCTTAGATTCTGCAGTCAAATGGGTCGTTAGATATTTACCTTCAACGTATTCTAACGCAAATATTTGTAATAACAACAGTTTTTTATTTTTAAATTGGTTACACAAACCTTTTCAACGGCAATTCGTCGACAATAAAATTTCTAAAAGCTTACAGCTTTAGCTAACAGTACAAGTATAATCTTCTTATCACTACGATGCAAATCTTTTTAATTAACTTAATCTCGAAGCACTACTAATTTATATACGAAACACTCATTAATATAATTAATTTAAATCGATTAGGGCAATTTATGTCAACAGTAGAGTAATTTATGTCACATATTTTAAAGCTCTAAACTACAGCATAAAGCTTTAAATTAGCACTCAAGTTTGCAATAGAAGCTGCAATTAGAACTTTCTGCAACACCTATAGCTGCACAAGTTATACACATTTTAATTTTTCTCGAAGAATCTATAACAACCCAAAGTATGTAAATTACAATCTGCAGATTTTTAATTGTAGTCTTAAATAACTTTTGGAATATATCTTTTTGATCTTTAAATGCAAAATTTTGTATCTGTCAATCAACAGTTCCGAAAAGGTATAACGCATCGGGAAGCCGTCAATCATCCTTTGTGAATGCAACCTTTTATTTGCGTTCTAACATAATTAATCTAGTCAACGCTAGACTGCAAGACTGCCCCCTCCCTCTTACAGCTGTTCTGCCCCAGAATACTAGAGTTGGAAGTCCCATTAGTGGTATAGAAAGTTGAAACTATTTCTGCAGTTTCCATACTGATAGAAATAGCAAGATTGTAACCACACACCAAAATCTGATCCCCGGTTTTCTGGAACAGTACCTCTAGTATATTTTGTACCCACCTTTTAGTCCAACTCATCGAACCCACAACTTCTTATTTTCAAATTCGATCATCTGATCCTTGAGGCCCACTAACGCTTTCCACAGATCCTGGTACTTCGATTTACCAGAAGGCTGTTGTTTAGTCATTAAGTAGTAGACGTCTCGATATTGGTCCTCTAACCATAAGGCCTTTCCAACATCTGGCTGTTATCGGCAAAGTTGATCAAGACACCATATTTACTTTTAAACACCCGAGCAAGTACTTCAAATCTCACCTTGCCTGTGCCTCTGTACATACACTTGAACCAATCATAACTCGATCCAAAACTTTGTTCATCGTCACGAGAATAACTGTTTGCTCGTGTCACTACTAGCAGTTCATCTGCATTACCGGCGTCATCGCTATCATAGGGTGCTAACCGGTTAACATGCACCATTATCGTTCATCTTCTTGGGAGCTTACGATTCCAACATACCACGTTGCTGATTCTCTTTAAAACTTCGTATGAATCTTGGAAATGTCTCTATAACTTTGGCGACAGTCCACGCTTCCGTCTGGGGTTGTATAGTCAGACGCGGTCGCCCTCTTAAAAACCAGACTCCTGCGCCTTAATAACCTATCTGATCTCCATTCTATCGCTTGCAACCTGGATATTTTTCCTATCATCAGTATGGGTGTCGTGTATCTTGCGTTTGAGCTTCTTGACGTAGGCCTCGCCCAGAATGTCATCTCCGAGCTTACAACCAAACTCAAGATCACACGGCAAACACATCTTGCATCACAGCATAGCACATGTAGCTGTCTGCTCAGTGTTTTCATGAACCGAAGCCCGATACGTCAACAAAAATAGATGCAAATATTGGTTCCAGTCTTTCTGATGTTGGAAACCACCTTGGAAAGCTACTTGCCCAAGGTACGATTTATATGTTCTACAATACCAACCGATTACGGGTGCAATAGTGTTGTTCCAGTCTTTCTCACCCCCAATAACTGACAAACTTCTTGGAATAATGCGGACTCATTATTTATGTCATGGTCGACAAGGAATTCCATAGTAACTCCAAAACAACAGGTTTGGTATAACATAAATCTCGCGCAATTACTCGCATGCCGATTAGAGAAGCTAAATGGAAATAAAGGGAAAACAACGCTGTTGGCACGCTTCCGTCCATTTCGTAAAATAGCCTATGGCCACGAAGATGTACTTCTTCCCGGAGTCTTATGGTTTCCCAATAGTGCGTACAGTTGACGAGGCACCACTCCTTTACATCGCACTTGCAGACTACCCAGTAAAATCTTGCTCGGATTTTCTCCAGTCTTCTTAACGCCGAAGTATCCTCCCATAGTCCCAACTTGCAGATGTCCTAAAACCTCCGACACTCGGCTTTTAGTATCCACCACCTGAAGCGTACTCACGGATCTATTTCCATTATCCACGGATCACACTAAGATCCCATTCTCTACATTCAGGGAATCTAATCGTGCCCAATATGACATTAGGGTGCTACTCAACGGACTAATGTCCCGTCAGACTGGACATTCTTTTCTGGCTTTCCAACCCAAAATGACAACTAGGTCTTTGTCATTCTCCTGTTTTGTTCGCATCTGCAGAGCATGCCGATTGTCGTTGATTACGGTCATCCGAGCAAGTAGATCATGCACGTTTCTAACCGGGAGCAATAGCAACAATCTTTGGGGCGAGGCTGCATTACGAATATTTGTTTGTACCAGAACGGTGCTCCGTGTCGAAATCATACTCTTACAGCTTTTCTATCCATCTGACAACATGCTCCTCGGAGTTTCTAAACCGTAATTACCACTTTAAGATGTTGTGGTCGGTTCTCAGGTGAAATTTTCTACCGTAGAGGGGTACTATAAAATTGTCCTGTGGATTTCACCACAGCCAACAATTCCCGTCTTGTAACACAATAATTCCGGTTTGATCTCTAGAGCATCTTGCTAAAACAACCAATAACCCGCTTTTGCGCGCTTTAAATCTGGAATAGTATACTTCTGATTGAAACAATGTTTGCGACAATATCCAAAATGAATTTACTTTCCGACCGACTTTTCGGACAGAAATCTTTTAGAGTAAATGCACAACGCTAGAAAACTGCGTAGATGATGTTTTTTTTTTGACATCGGCCGCTCTTGTATCACCTTAACCTTTTCTAGGTATTTCATCTTTTCGCCTAGTAGTTGACACTTCTTTAGACTCAGTTTCAGCTTGGCTTTTCTGAGGTTTCGAAACACTTTTTCCAAAATTTTCAAGTGTTTCCCAAATAACTTCCCAATTATAATCACATAAATCAAATATACCAGACAAGTTTATCACGGTAGTCTATGCAAGATGTTATTCATTAAACGTTTAAAAATGGCAGGAACGTTTGCAGTGTCCAAATGACAAGACTGTAAATTGCCATAAACCAGCATCTTTGAGTTCAATATCCACCTGCCAGTATCCACTCGGCAAGTCCAAGGTTCAGAACCATCACGACTCTGAGTTCAGAGTTCTCAATAACTTCTTGCCCCCTACATATCTCCAATCATTTATTCAACCTTCTTGCGTTTGGCTGATGGGAGACCTCTTGGTTTTTGTCTTATTGGCCGGACATCTCCTGTATTGATTACTACAAGGTCCCGGGTTCGAATCCCGACGCGGTCCGCTTGAAAAATATTAAGCGAGAATTTCTCACAAAAATACACCCTCGTTTGGATGAGAGGTAAAATGGAGGTCCCGTATGTGAGTGTTGTCACGCACGTTAAAGATTCCTACGTTGCTTGGAACAGCAAGGATTCAGCAAAATTCCAAATTTTCCCGGTAAAAAAAACTCGCTTCCTGGCCAATGTAGTACCTTCGGGTGGAGCAACGAAAGATCACATGTAATGTATTGATTACTACGTTCTTTCCTTAACTACCGCTTTTGACGTACGGGAACCGTCGGATCAAGGTTTTAAGTCCTATCAGTTGATGTTGTTCAACTAGTTCAATAACATCATGGAGCACTCGTTGATGGGTGGTTATTTTTCAAAACCGGCAAACCCTACCACGTGAACGACCTAAGTACACGAACCGACCGATGCATTCTTTTTTAGCGCGGTATCGTAGTCATTGGCATTTAGGATCCTAACAGTTACTCAATTTGTCACATTAGTCAAAGCCTTTCCTACAAGCATGCTTTTTTTGAGAGATTCGTAACTACTCGGTTCTTTATTGCGCACAAAACTTTCCCGGAGGAAACTATCTAAGCGTACCATAATCACACTGTTTGTCCTTCCCGCTAGAACAACGTCGTCCGTCAAACAAACTCGCACAGACACGTCGTTCGTCTCGCAAAACGGCACTTCCTTGTTCCGTAATCTCAAGACATCCCCTTTTATATCTACATGGAACGCACACTTCTTCAAGATATCCATTCTGAAGATAACTTCTTCGGCGATAATCGATATTACTACATGATGGTAAAATATCTTGCTCCCAACTTTAATTTGTACATCTATCTAGTATTTCATGCGTTTAAATTTTCTCACCAGACGGTTCGAAGCCGCACTGTCGCAGGTGACACTCTACCACTATCGCGTACTACAATCCGATGGGCAATTGTTCCAGTGGTTCCCGTATTAACGAAGAATTTGACAGTCTTGCCGTCAATCTGTCCATATTTGTATATGCTATCCGCATCCTTTGATCGTGCAGATGATGGTCTCCGGAGCAAGATCCGTGCAGGTCGACTATCGCCACTTTCTGTCGATCTCTTTTAGTTATTCGACTTCTCTACTTCATTCTGGGACTGCGTACATTTGGACTGTATATGCTAAAACTCGCCACAATTCTATCACTTGTGTTCCTTCCTCTTTGGTTGATGTGCATAAAGTACCCATCAAATTACCTCTTCTATGCTTTCCTGTTTCAGCTCTTCTACGGAGTACCTTATTTTGCTACTATTACGATGCGAAGCTTACTTTGCTGCTTCAAACTCTAGAACATCAAATAGCGCATCATCTAGGATCCTTGATTGAGCCATGCGTAGTATACGCTGTATGTCACCGTTACGTATCCCATTAATAAAGGTCTGTACTGTCAACTGTTCTAGAAAACTATTCGGCGCTGTTGGGTAGGCTAGTCTTACCAAGCGAGCAATATGTGCTCAAACTCTTGCAAATTTTTGTAACGGTTCTTCACCTGAGCGTGGTACACTTTTTGCAGGCGGGAGTCGATGTACCTCATTTCTAGCTTTAATCTTAATTTCCTGTAGCTTCTTAGGTCATGGTCTGACATGATCTGCAGAACGTTTATAACGTGACAATCAACGCGGTTGCTCTTTCATCCTTATTCCAGTCGTTAGCTATCGCGGCAGTCTCGAATTGTTAAAATATGTCTGCCAAGGTAACTTTCTATCCAATGTGGGTGGTTTTCATATGGACCTTGACGTCTATTCGCATTCCTAGACATTCGTAAATTCTGAGACGTGTTATTGTATCACCGAAACGGAGGACTTTGGTATTTGCACTATTATGAAATTAATCCGTTCTTCCATCCTCAGTATCTCTGTTTTCATTTTACGCGTTTCCTAACAATTTTTCCGAAAATCTTGCTGCTTGCAAGCTTGGCGGCTCCGTAGCGTAGTGGTATGTGTGTGACTACTACGCCCAAGGTCCCGGTTCGAATCCCGACACGGTCCGCTTGAAAAATGTTAGGCGAGCATTTTTCACAAAAATACACCCTCGTTCGGATGAGAGGTAAAATGGAGGTCCCGTGTGTGGGTATTGTCACGCACGTTAAAGATCCCTACCTTGCTTGGAACAGCAAGGATTCGGCAAAATTCCAAATTTTTCAGGTAAAAAAAACTCGCTTCCTGGCCAATGTAGTACCTTCGGGTGGAGCATTGGAAAATCACATGTGATGCTTGCAAGCTTTCTAATAATCACCAGAAAACTTGGTTTCCAATTTCTGTAGATCACCGGAAAATTTGGTTGCCAGTGTTTGTAGATTCTCTGAAAGTTTTGCTTCTGGTTTTTCGCGGATTTAGCACTTTAGAAGACCTTGTTATGCTTTTGTCTACCTTGGTTCGGCTACTTTTCAAGGTTACCTGTCTATGCATAACTTCTTTAACTGTTATATCTAAAGATACTAAGTTATGGTGATTTTTAATTTTAGCTGTGTATTCTTTTTATATTATTTTCTCTTCTCGAACTGCTCTATAAGTTAGAAAATGTCAATGATGATTTTGAATCATATTTATTACATAAGTGTAATATTAAATGTATTGTACATCGAATACACTAAACAACACAATTTGAATGAGTAATATAATGGGCCACGGTTCGTTTATCACCAATAGGAAAGCAATTTGGTGTATGTCTGTCTTTCTCACATTCATACAATTGGCATATTGAAACAATTACATACAAGATGCCGTCTGCCGCTGTCTTCGTTTTACATAACCATTTTTATGTCTGCCGCATAGATTGCGATACAGCGATATACAGTAAATGCTGTCCCGTTACCACATCTACCCTACTCTGGTATTGCATGATTTACATCAATCACTACCTTGGATTTACATTAGATTTCTACGATTATACCGTCACCCCAGATAGAGCACCAGCAACCGCAACATTTTCCAGCAAAGTTATTCTCCGAATGACTTCGAAACTAATTGAAATTAGGTGACATTCAACTAAATTATCATCATAGATTTAAATTCTCTAATTATAGTTCTTCAGTCTTTTACAAGCAATTACCTTCCTGTTCTTGCAAATTAGTTGGCAACATTTACCCTGGCAGAAGAAGTATGTTAGTCACATAAATGCTGCAGGAATGAGGTTCCTAAGAAGTGTGTGTGAAAAAATGTTGAGAGACAAAGTGCCACACGAATGCATCATAACAGAATGTGGAGTGGAAGTAACCCTTAAAGAGTTAAGCGAGCGAAGTGCGCCTAGATGGTTTGGACATATGGAAAGATGAATGAGAATAGACCTACCAAACATATACATGCAAGCAAGATGACTGTAGAGTTGTAAGGGGCAGCCCGCGTAAAAGATGGATATGCACTTTTACTCCCAGTACCATTCACAATTTTTTTCCACATTCCTCGGTCCCTACACACTTCCTTTGCCTCTGTAGCATTCATACAGTGATTTTGGCATGTTCTTTTACTCATCATACTTCTCACCTGTCGTTCTTTCAGAACATCCTCTACATGTAGTAGAGGATGTTCTGAAAGAACGACAGGTGAGAAGTATAATGAATAAAAGAGCATGCCAAAAGCACTGTATGAATGTTACAGAGGCAAAGGAAGTGTGTAGAGACCGAAGGATGTGGAGAAAGATTGTGAATGGTGCAGCGAGTAAAAGTGCATATACTCCCCGAAAGAGGTACTAGGTTTGGTAACCCCGAAAGAGAATACCGTGATGGATGATTGACTAATTGACATTTACCCTGTTATTTACTTTTGAAGTAAATGGTAATTTTAGGATTATAGAAAGTTGGACGAGGTAATTCACCAAGCTACCCAGTGAAGTATCTACATAATTATTCGGGTGGAAACTACAAGTAACAGTGATAAAAAGTATTCCTGTTGGTAATTTTAGAAAAAGAATTCATACGCAGCCTTAGTTTAAAAATAGATCCTGTTTTAAAAAGCTTTTTTATAGCACTTATTGTTATTTTTAATGTACGGATAAGCAGGTTTACTTGAACCTAACGAAAACAAGTTTATAATTTTAAATAAGCAACCTCGTTTATAATTTTCCTCTTAAAAATTAAAACTGCACGATAAATACATAAAACTTAATTTATTTCGGCTATAAATATTTTATTCTGATCGTAATTTTAACGAACGAATCGAGAACCGTATCCTGAATTGCTCTTATAACCATAATAATATGTTTTCTTGATATTTTTGTTGCTTAATCTTATTTAGAAACTCTCCTGCTGTTTGTTACTGTAAACTTTACTTTAATAAGTGCAATGACTTTTTTATTTTTAACAAACATTCTATTTTAATACAAGCAATTGGTACAAGATAGACAGCATTGACGTATCTCGATCGTAAATCTTCGTTCCGTAAATGTGTTGTATTATATTCTCAAGTTATTCAGCAAACAGTGCAAAATAAAATATTACATGATATGCAATGATTATATTTTTAGAGCTGTAACAACGTAAGACATAACAGCACTTCAGATTTCCAAATTCTCGAATTTGAGAACGAGCCAAATTTTTGCAAGCTAAAAGATATCAACATGTCATAAAAATGGTATCTATTTTTATTCGAACTTTGTCAAATTCGTTTTGAAACGCTTTTTTATGATAATGTTCTACTTAAAAGAAGTAATGCAATTTATTTTTAACAATAGAAAGACCCTCAAATTTCTGTACAAATAAAAATAACAAATGGTTAAAAATTTTATTAAAGCGTTCACAGCCATTGTCTCCCCACACTGCAATAAAAATTTTATCAAGAAAAAGTTTGAAAATGACAATCACTTGAGTTTGTTATAAGCAAATCGAAAAAGCAACTATTCTTAAACCTACAATATATTATTGCATCTTTATGATTAACATCTCTTTATTTATAGCTATTCAACTTTTGCAATCAAATCACTAAAGTTTAAATTATTTTTATTTTCTAATTAATTTTTTAATTTACAAAGATTTGGTTATGATGGTTAAACTTCAAAGCAACTGCTCAGTATAATAAATTATCTAAAACGTTATCATCGAATTGTGGTATCCGATGGCATCGGAAATCTTATAAAGAATAAACCGTTTAATAAAAGATAAAAATTCTACAGCCCGATTGGCATATGAGTGCTAGGTCAAGAAGAAAATTACTTTTATTCCGCTTTGTTGCAAGACCTTATGATTTATCTTAGGAACGTAAACGAATTGCCAATTTTTTTTATTTTTAAGGAAAAATCACAAAAAAGGTTTTATTTAAAAAGACATTTTCATACTATTATTAAAAAAGTTCATAAGTATTTCATTTTATTTGTCTCATAATTTGCATACAACCAAACTTATATTTCAGATTAAATTTTAATGCATATCTAAAATATGAAAGCTTTTGTATTATTTTTGACCATATATGCAAACAATATGTTTTGTTGACAAGTAATTTTATTGTAATCCAAACACGCCAGACCTGTCAAATTGGAGTCTAAGATAATTTTTTGTAAATACCTTTTGATCTTTAAATTGGTTTGTACTTTATTAAAACATTATATCTTTAATTTCAAATATTTATATTTTTTTATTAAGCAAGACAGATTTTTGAAAACACAAGTATAGATTTTTTTGTGCGAACACAAATTGTGTTTCTCTCTGTAATAACTTAATTGTTCTATGTTTCAGGTTTAGCTAGATCTGCCGTTGCATGTACTCAGGTGTGGATCCATTGATGAGGTAGGTTACCTATGAATATTTTTATTATACCAGAGGATTTCTGCGTTTCCCTTGTGGTTTCTCTTTTGTAGGTATTTTTATACACGCAGTGGCGCCTAAATTTGTTTTTTTTTGGTCAACAAAATCGCACATGACCCTAACTCATGTCTATCCGCATAAGGTAATTCTTAAGATTATCCCGCAACTAACAAGTGCTCCTATAATTTTGTAGCCACCCTCTTCTTCTTCAGCGATGAAGATCGTTTTTGTAGCGCAGTTGTCACTTTTAGGACGAAAAGATCCCGTCTCACCTACGCGGTTGTGAATATTTCTAAACAGTTTGTGATTGGCTTGCCTTCAGTTTGGTTATAATTGTAAATATCTTTACGACGCTTCTCGTCCACTAAAATTTGATTGAGTAAAACTACAAATCATAGAACGTATCTCGCTGTTGGAAAAATTATTGTGTTGTGGCATTTTTTAACTAGTGGCTAGTGTTCTACTACAAATAACTACTAAATCCGAAAACCAAACGTGTCTTACTGAACATTATTATTAGAATATTTATTAAAACTTAAATCATGTCACAGACCTATTTGGTAATTTAAAGAATAAAAACTTCATTAGTAAAATACATTAAACCGTTTAAAAACTAATAACTCAAAAACTAACAGAGTTACATAAATTAAACAAGTGTAACGTGCATTTTTATAGCTTAACATTTTACGCTTTTTCCCGGTTAGTAAATACGTTTCTGTAACTACTGTTTCTGTATTTTATATTTATTAACTCCTTAGGCGAATGCATCGTATTATAATGAGTGGATTGCATCGTGCTTGTCTTGCCGTTCGTATAGATTTTGTTCTTTATGTGGATATACAAGTCTAGATAATAGACGATAAGAGGTTGTAATAGAACGAGTTGAATAAACAGATGAGTAGTTGTAGTTTGTTCTTGGTTGCTATATATTAATTACGTTAAAAATACTGCTTCTTCTTTGCTTTGACAATAGTGAGAATTAATGCGGTACGAATTTTCGAATTGTTCATGAACAAGCACGGCACGATTTTAGTTGTTTTTCTTGTGAAATAAAAGTTGTATATTAACTGTAGAAAGTGTAGTGCTAATTCCGATTGAAGTAGTATGGTTGATAGGCAAACGTGTTTGGTCGAGGCACGTGTTTTACGGAACATTTTACGGACTTACTTTAGTGATACACGTGCTTTACTCATTGTGGTTTTTTTTTGGTGCTTTGTCTTTTTGATATTTAAACTGTGTGTGCGATCTAGTTTCGCGGTCCTTTTTTTATCAGAGTAGTGCATACTTTGGATTATCCAAATACAGTTGATACTGTAGTTTCTGAATTTTCTAACCCCAAAGAATCTAAAACAGATCATTGTTTGCGCGAATTTCGTTATTTGCGAAATATAACAGATTACCGGTTTACAAAGGTATTGGTTGAAGTTTCTCACTGCTTTTTGGATGTTTATGAAAATAATATACATTTGGTCCCAGTTGAAATTAAACTAGTGCTACAAAAAATTTCAAAATTATTGTCTCAGGAAATAGAATTAACAAGAAATTTATCAATGCTACATAGTTCCGTCGCGTGATAATGTCTGCTGCTAACACCAGTGAAATACGTAGGTGTGATTAGGGTAACGTGTGATAAGTTCCATCAACACCCTCGCAGTCAAGGGTGAAGTGCTGCGTTAGTGCCGGACATCGTGAATCCCACACTTCAATTGCAAGGAAGCGTTACTGAAGGACCTTTTGTAAGTTGAACTATTTCCTACTTGTTACTACTTTAAATACCTATCCGTTGTTTTGCCATATCTTAGTCGTTCTGATACCTTTTACCATAGACTTGCATGCTATAAAAAAACAGAGAGAAGAATCAACAATACTAGATGACCCATATCAATTGTGCTTACCTATTTATCTTTTGTTAAAATTTTGTCTGATCTATGTTTAATTGGTGGGTGAGGAAACGTTTCTGCTACTCCCCAATATTACCTCACTTTGTACTAAAAATTTTTGTATTGCTTTTACCGTTGTTACATTATATAGATTATCCAAACAGTTTTTCTTTACATTCTACCAAGTACTGAACAATCTATGCTCGAACAGCATGCTATGCTTTTTCTTTATTTCAGGTTTGCAAGACTAATTTTTTTTGTTATTGCAGGTTTGCTATTCTGATTTTTTTTGTTGCAGGTATTATTACTAAGTCCTTACAACCGCGTACATATATGTTGGTCTGCTTTCTACAACCCCCAAATCTCCGATTGAGCCCGGTCATTTCTTTGATTTTCTTTGGGGTTACGCACGACTACGAGCCAACGTAGCATAAATTTGGCGCCCAACGGGGCTGCCTCGAATTAACGTAACACCTTCATAGGAAGAGAATTTGCCAACAAAGTTTAGATCGCCTTAACTCCAATAAAACCGATTTCGTCCGACGATTTGTGACGTCAGATGAAACTTGGGTTCACTATTATACCCCTGAAACCAAGCAACAATCTAAACAATGGAGACATAGGGGTTCTCCACCACCAAAAAAAGCAATGTCCGTGAAGTTGGCTGGAAAAGTTATGGCATCAGTTTTTTTAGATGCTAAAGGTGTCCTACTAATTGACTATCTTCCCAAGGACCAAACAATAAACGGTGAATATTACGCTAAACTTCTAGGCCAATTGGATAAAAATATTTGTGAAAAAATTATGGGTTTGGAACATCCCTGGATGAAGTGTATTCAACTTGAGGGAGATTATGTTGAAAAATAAACTATATTTTAAAAACAAATTTTTTCATTTTCCCATTCGTTTTGCGAACTTTTCAAACCACCCTCGTAGAAACAAGCTTTAACTAGAGCCTTTTTTGAACAATGCCAAAGTAAGTTTCAAATTCGTAATTCTTATGCCAAAAAACAAAACTATAAATTTTGGCTTGATCCTCTCAAAATTTTCAAAAGTATTTAAAAATTTCAAAATAAATGTTTAGTTTTGAACACCCTGCTTCTCTTAAATCAGTGACATCAGTATATTGCATGTTGAACTAAATCGCAATATTTTGGTGTCTAGTATTTCAATGCCAAATTCGATTAGTCTCCATTTCTGGTTTTTAAGAATATTCAATAAAGTATCTTTATATTGAAAACAAATAAGGTTTAGCTTCAAAAAACATAAATATTATTTTATCTTTTCTATATGAAATGCACAAATATACTTACGGGTTTACTACTGACTGCTCGATGAGGTCTATCTTATTTTGTACTATAACCGTTGGAATCTCTCCGCACTCATTTTCAACCTGAAAAAAAATAATTTTTAGTAAACCCTGGCCAATTGCACCAAGACTAACTTTACGTAAGAAATTTAAGATATCTGTTTGTAATACTAATAAAAATACGCAGCGTTTAAAAATATAAATTAAAAAAAATGCGTGTGCCGCTAATGAAAGTGTCCAGCAAACTAGGACCATCTCTGTAGGGGTTGGGAATCGCTTTAAATTTTGTTTAGTACCATAAAATTAACTCGATCTAGATTGTTCTGTATAATGTTGGATGGGCAATAGTTGCTTAAACAATTAAAATATATTTAAAATGCCATGTAGTTTTTGTAGTATTGCCAAATTTAAAAATTAGTTTTGTTGCTTTTCTTAAAAACAATCATTTCTTCTACAAGGATTGCATGGACTAAAGTAAATTTTTATACTGCTACATAATTTGTAAAGAAATTATACAGATGTAAATATTTATCTGAAAACTTGGACAAAAGGATTAAGGAAAATAGAGTTTAATTTCTCTTGAGTTTGATTGTTATTCATGGTAGCCGGATTATCCAAGTTGATGACACAAATATTTAAAAAAAGGAGGACATAGCAAATGGTATTTTTAATTAGGATAATTTCCAATTTTAATTAATTATACAAGCACTAAAGTAGTGATGCCGTTCGAGATCGAGAGTACACGTTTCGTACAAACGAGAAAACTAAAATCCATTTCCAGACAAGAACGAGAAACACTTAACTCAAGTCTCGATCTCGCATGGAGAATTCTCGAGTATTCTGGAGTTCCTGAAATATCCACCACACAAAAACAAATTTCAGTAAATAAAGTAAACGCCGTGTCATTAAAATTTCGGCATTCTTGTTTTAAATAAAGTTCCTATCATAGTAAGGAGATATTGTCAATGTGACAAAATGTTTAAAAAACTTTTATTTTAGTCGATATTAAAAGAAAAGTTTGCTTCTTCAAACTGTCTGGTATATAGAACCCAAAAAAAATTGTCAATGATACTGTTACTAAGGGGTGGGCCACCAAGTGGTTTCCTTTTCAATCATAGGTTATTTTGACACTGACAGCTTTTTCTCGCTCGAAATATTAACAGAAAGTCAGTATCATACCTCCGCGGTATGAAATGAGTCGCTTTACGCTTGAACAACGTTGGCAAATATTGCAAACTTATTTCCAAAGTGAGTGTTGTGTAGCCCAAATAGTGCGTTTGTTGAAAAGAGGTTTTGGCCGAAATGAATGACCCACCGCACCTGCTGTACGCAAAAAGTTCGTAAGACTGGCATGCTAGTGGACAACACTCATTGTTCTCATTCCCTACAGTGCGCACAGACGAGAACGTGGCTGCTCTAGTCGAGAGTGTGAGACTCAATCTACGAACATCAACTCGCCGTCGATATCAACAGCTCAACATTTCACGCACTAGCCTGAGGAGAATTCTGCACAAGGATCTCGGATTATTCGCTTACAAGGTCCAATTGACTCAGCAATTGAAAGCGCACGACCATCCGCTTCGTTATCGCTTCGCAGTTTAGGCCTTAGGGCAGCTTGAATTAGACAACGATTTTGGGCAAAAAATCATCTTGTCTGACGAGACACATTTTCATCTTGGCGGCTACGTTAACAAGTAAAATTGCCTCATCTGGGGCTCGGAAAACCCGCACGGTATTGTTAAGAAGCCAATGCATCCACAGAGAGTGATAGTTTGGTGCGGTTTGTGTAGTGGTGGGATCATTGGACCATTTTTCTTCGAAAATAAGGCTGGGAACAACCTTTCAGTCAACGGTGAGCGTTACAGAGCCATGTTCTCACACTTTTTTTTTACTGGAATTGAAGACATGGATTTGGACGGTCTTTGGTTCATGCAGGATGACGCGCCATGCCACGCAGCTCATGCCACAATCAATCTCTTGCACACCAAATTACCAAATCGTGTTATCAGCCGTCTTGACGTTGTCAATTGGCCGCCTCGGAGCTGCGATTTCACTCCTTTGGATTTTTTGTGGGGAACCATAAAGAACCGATGTTATGCCAACAATCCAGAAATGATTCAAGCACTTCAGACCAATATCAGCTGAGCAATCGGTGAGCTACAGCCCTGAACCATCAACAAGGTCTTGGAAAATTGGAGTGATAGAATGCGCTACTGCGAAGCCTGCCGAGGCAGTCACTTGAAACAAGTTGTGTTTCATAATTAATGGGGATGTTTGCTCTTACTAATAAAGCCATAATACATGGAAAAAATTATATTTTGTTCATTTTATTGCATTTTTAAAAAGAAACTTGTATGTGGTCCACCCTTTATAATTGTTAACATTTACAATTGCAGTTACAAAAGTGCCAAATTGTACAAAAAACAAAATTAATAACCGTCTTTACTATGTCGACTCCTGAAACTTTGTATTCATACGTAATTGTATTACTTTTGACTCCTGTTAGTTGAAAAACTATGCTATGAATACAAATTTTACTCTTTACAGTTTCAACTTGTATTTTAAGGTACAAGTGTTTGTTATAATTAGCAGAATATTTTAAAATACTTTTGTAATCTGTGAATGAAAATATAGCACTTTAGAAGTTATTTTTAACAAGGAAGCAGCGTTAAATGGAACAAACAATTGTAAATCATCAATTTTGCCCCGGTTATAGGCTGTTGTTGTATATTTCAAAGACTAAATGGTGGAAAGCTGTGAGAACTGTACTAATTTAACCTATTTTCTTTACTATGGAATTTCCAGAAAATAATTAATCTATTGATCTTAAGACAAAGCTTAAACGATGTAGACATGGAGGTTATGTTTGAAATATTGCGCCATCTCTGTAGATATTGTTAATCGTTTGTTGGCGTAGTTGTCGAAGAATGTGTTTTGGCGAGAGGACTTTGATTTTATGAAGGCTAACAATTATCATTTAGGTGGTAGTAGTCGTTCGTTATTGTTTTCGATATTTTTGCTTTTTTTTGCACTAGATGCTAAATCTTCTTTCTGTATATTTGACTATGTTGATGACCGTGATTTAGTTATGTAAGGGGAAGTCATATCAAAATTGTCGTAATGATCATTCTCATCTAAATTGATAATGTTCGCACTTGAAGTAGACAGAAGAGGAGTATACGTTCGATCTGAAACGCTGTCATCGCCGGTATATAGTTCATGCTTATCGACTTCTTCATTTTCATTTTGCTGCTTAAATGCAAATGGTACACTCGATCTCTTCATCTTTCACTTTAAAATTTTAACAAGTTATAACTAAAAATTAATACTGAAAATAAATAAACCTAGAGGAGAGTTTATATATATGCAACAAAATACAAAACGATAGTTTTGAAGTATTGTAGTTAAAGGTTTTAATTTTTGGTATATTTAGTTTGTACTTCTAGGATGACTGGTATTTATTGTAGCATAAATTATTATTCTCTACACATATATTCAAATGTCAAACCTTTTTAAATGAATCTTAATTCCTATACCCGGACGTTGCAGTTACAATGCATTTTAGAAAAGTAATATGTGTAAGTCCCCTATCTAGGTAACTTATAAAATGTAATATTCAAAACAAAAAGGCTTTTATGCTTTTCATACCATTCAACTAGAAAGGTATACAGTTAACATGATGGTTTCTCAAACAAATACAATGCTAAACAAAGCATACCTAACATAGAGGTATTGCAAAATAAATATAAATCACAAATTAGAAAATCTAAAGAATACTGAGCATGGTTTGTATAAAGTGATGTTAATCCCTGAAAGAAATAATATAGTAGAGATTACTACTAATTAAGCTTCTTATGTTAAGGTTGTGCTCGCTTCGATGTTATTTTGGAACTAGGCGCATGGTTTGTTAGTTGATTCGGTTAAAATACGATATAATACAAGAAATGAAAACAGAAATAATCACTTACCCGCAGTTAGTCCGCGTTGATGCTGAAAATAAAGCAATATGAAGGAAGGAAAGGAGGAAGTATAGCTTGTATTAACCACTTTTTTTTTCTTTTTTCTACTGAATATAAGCGATAGACTCTAACAACTTTACTATTAGCGTTGAATTAGTAAAGTCACGAAAGATAGTCGTCATACTAGCAGGCGGTTAACGATGCAAAACAAATAATCACGAATTTATAAGAAAGGCTTAAAAGACGCGAACATACCGCCCGTTTAAAATTAACAAAATTTTAAGCTAAAAACTAAAGACTACTAGAACTGGACCTTCTACTTGGAAATAAGGATACCCAGTACGAAAACGGACAATGTAGTTGGAAAACAAAAGGTACCACGAAAGAAACAACTCTTTAAAACACTAAATGAAATACAATATAAAACGCGAAACGCGAAGGTCTAAAATTAAATATATACTAATTAATTTTAGAATTATTAAGATTGAATAAATAAAAGTTGAAAAAAAATTACTCTTCTTTCAGAAGAAAAGTAAGTTTATTTATAGGACGCGTGAGTAGGCCACCCAGTGTCTTTACAAAGGCCAATCTGGTAACAAAATCGGAACCAGGGAATAACTCTATGAAGCGACCATTAAGCCAAGTCAATGGTGAAGTTTCCCTTAACATATACTAAGTTCTCCACTTTGGGATCCCCAACGCAACGGTGCGATTTACTTCGTTGTACCAAAGTGTTCACATATTCTTTAGACCATTTTCGCCAAAACAACTGAGTCACCTGACAAAGACGCTTCCAGCGAGATTTAAGATACTGGTTTTCAGAATAGGAGAGGCTAAGAATAGGACCGCCTATAAAAAAGTGCCCAGCAGTGAGATAGTCAGTGCCGTCGTTAGGATCGAAGGATGGCAAACAAAGGGATCAGCTCTTTAACCCCGCCTCGATGTGCTTGAAAACAGTTGAAAGACCAAACTTCGCCAAAATTCGGGGCGTAAGGAGAATTGAACAACCATCTAATCTCACGAGAAACCATAGCACAAAATATTTCTTATTGTATTTGCTTTAAAAAGTCACTAGCTTCATAAACAGCGCGAGAAGCACCTATAAAAATTTTCCCACAGTCCGAATATACAGACTCGGGTGAACCGTGCCTGGAAGTAAATCGCCAAAAAAAGCTACAGTCGACAATTCAGAACCTAGTTCTAAATGTACGCCCTTGGTGCATAGACAGACAAATATATATATATATATATATATATATATACATATATATATATATATAAATAGGACTTATGAATTAAGACATTTCGGAGTTTGCAATGTTCCAATCAGAAACGTACCTGCGAGATTGACGCTCACACTAATAAAAACCGCTCTAATTTGGACACGTGGTGTAGGCAAATCAGCCATAACACTTGTAAATTCGTTGCCGAACTAAGGATCGTAATCCGACGACCCAAAACTTGCGCTGACTCAAAGATTGAATTGTCGAAGGCCCAGAATGCAAGGAAACGTGGAAAAACGAGTCGAACAAATACTAGGAGAAGATTAATCTGGGTTTAGGCGTAACAGGAGAACACAGGAGGCTATTTTAGCTCTGAGAGTGGTAATGGAGAAACCAATAGAAAAGGAGTGTATATAGGGTTTATAGATCTGGAAAAAGTATTCGACAATGTAAAATGAAAAATAATGTTCGAAATACTCTAAAAGATTGGAATCAGTTCCAGGGATAGACGGATAGTACATAGCTTATACAAAAAGCAAACAGCGGTAATAGAACTACAGCAAGAAATTAGAGAAGTAAATATTAGGAAAGGGATGAGACAAGGATGTGCCTTATCCCCATTAATTTTTAACTTGTACTGAATACTGTCAAATGCAGGAAGACATTTGGAATTATTATGCTAAACAAACTCCTGCCCAAAAATCCAAATTCACCTGAATTCAACCATAACCCAAAAATTCTCACCCACACCTTAATCCAATCTATCCAACGTGCCGCAACTATGACAATCCCCAAAAGAACATCACGTGACTCGCACTTCGCTCTGGTGGAATCTATTATTACAAGAAGAACAACAACAGATTAACAACCTGCAGCATAAGATACAAAGACTAAGAAGGCGTTACAACGTTAATCAACAATACTTAGCAACATCTGCTCAGTTCAAACATGCTAAAACAATATTTAAAAAGAACCTCTAAGAAGCCACGAAAAAGCATCTCCAGGACATTACCAACGAACCCGAAGCTGACTCATGGAATACGTACTGCAAGTTAGTTAAATCCCCTTCAGCAAATATCCTAGTTATACCCTCTTTATACAGAACCTTACCATTCAAGACACTTTATTCCTACTCCTAAACACAGTAATTCCCTTCATAACATTTAACGTCCGAACCTATCACCAACAGCTAATAATCGACAATAGTACCCCCCCCCCCTCCCAACTACTCTTACCAATGATTTCCTTGATACTAATCTCCTCGATACTATAATCTCAAACTTAAACGCCCGAAAGTCATCCGGCCCTGACCAAGTTTCTAACATAATCATCCAAAATCATGGTCTCTTATTCGACCCACTATACACACCCCATTCTATAATTGTCTAACCTCTGGAACTTTCCAAACATCCTAAAACAAGCAACTATCACCCTAATTCTGAATCCTAAGAAATCTCCTTAAAATCTTTCCTCCTATAGACCAATAACCCTTCTCCCGACTATTGGAAAACTCCTTAAAAAGCTCATACTCCATAAAATCATCACCCACCTTTAAACTCACTCTATCATTTTCTTAAACCAACACGGATTCCTTGATTTTCGCTCCGCTTTCTTCTTTGGTGATCTAATATCCTTAACCACCTTAAAATTTTATAATTCCCTGCCAGCATCTTCCAAATCATCAAAAAAAATCTTTTATTAATGCAATATTGAAAAGAAATATGAAAAGTTATAAATGTCCTGTAAAAATTCTACTTTTTTAATTACTTACACAATTTTTATAATAATCTTATAATACGTCAACAACTGCGGAAGAGTTCTATTTTGCGAACTAGGAAGAAAACGTCTAGAAAGTAGAAACTTCCCGACTAGTCTGCTTTTAAGATAAAAATAACAATAATCTAATATTATACACATTTGGCAGTGATCGTACAATATCCATATTGTACTTAAATATTAATAGCTCTTCTAAAATAATCGAAAGCTCGTCGGTGGTTGGCAAGTTGAAGCAAAATTTACTTCTGAATGAGACTGAGTGATGGTTCTAGTTTTTGGCAAACGACATTGTCCTGTGGTTTGTTATCCAACATCGACAACGCACGCAGGTGTCGAAAACTAATTCACTTTTGCTATTTGTCAAAAGTAAAACGTTGAGGTGGATTACAAAATAATAACAACAACGGAATTAATAACAATAAATTTGAATAAAAATATCTACTCCAGAAACATTTACGGTATTTTTCAAATTAAACAAACGTCCTAAATACTCAATAGTCACATTTTGTTTGAAAATAAAATATAACTAACGTTCCATGATCTCAAAGTGAGAGCAACAATCGCGATGAAAGGTTCAATGCTATCTTCTATTTTAATATTATTCTGAAGCATTGTAGAGTACTA
The DNA here is from genome assembly GCA_036346225.1 of Platerodrilus igneus. Classification (NCBI taxonomy): domain Eukaryota; kingdom Metazoa; phylum Arthropoda; class Insecta; order Coleoptera; family Lycidae; genus Platerodrilus; species Platerodrilus igneus. Next base: position 3,286,049 of record JARFIW010001125.1, read on the forward strand.
ACGAAATTATAAATCTTTAAGCAAAAGGATCTGTTTATTTTAGCGTTTGCGTTCAACAATTTCATAAAACATGGATATTTATCATTCTTAATATTAAACGAAAGATTAATTTAGCCCACATAAGAGTACACGCGTGTGGGAAATTTAGAGAGGACATCATATTTCTCAAAGTAAAAAAATCCAAGGACGGTTAAAATAGTAAAAGACACGACATGTAAATCAACAATGATGTCCAAACCTTGAAATTAGTTAACAGATTTAGTATAGTTGAATTAGACTAAACTCCTAAAGTACCAAAAAAAAAGAAAGTTGAAGCTTCGGAACATGATTGGAAGGGTTAACTGTCCCTTTACCCGTTTTGCTCTCATTTTGGATAAAGTCGCCAAATACTAATTGTTACGTTTCTACACTTGAGTATTTATTAACAATTTCGACAGTCTTCTCAATGCTAAACGATTTTATTAAAACATTTAGTTGTCATTTAAAAATGCTCCATCCTATTTTATTTTGACATAGTGTTTAAATGTGGTATTCCATTTTCAGGCACATTTGTTTTCGGAAATATTACCATGAAGTTGAAACGGTTGGTTTTGTATTTTCTACATTTCCCATTATTCATAATAATTTAGTATTATTTCCGTGCTCAGATCTTCATGGTCTGTAATACTTTTTATATTGGTTAAATTGATAAGTTCAATTTGGATGTTGTTGATAAGAAACTGTTGATGAAGCCATTGTTCTTCTTTCAACGAACGCCGCTTTTGACAAGCAGTCTTTTGATGCATTCATTTTAATCTCGCCTGAATTAAATAATATATTTGTGGAATAGATTTTGGTATTTCATTGGTTTATACGTTTATTTTCTACTCACAATACCGCCTTGCAGATATTTCATGCTTTTACTTATATTAAGTGAGTCACTTTTTTTTATTTTGTGTTTTCTGATATTAATTATTTATCTTTAAGAATCTTGCATTATACGAATATCAAAGTTGCTCTTTGTTAGCTATTAATTCATTGAAACCCACTTCTATGGTAAAGTATAACTTCCAGAAATTTCAGCAGTAATACTATTTATTTCAGGGTTTAATTTTGGTATTAAGCATGCCCTTAGTCCTGGTTTTAATCTTGTACTATTCGGTCTGATTTTTAGATTCAGTTTCAGGTATTAATGATCCAGAAACAGATCCTTATACCAGCTCTTGGGTGATCCTTGTGAGCACACTTCAATTCTGTGCTAATCATCCGTTTGGACTCCTGTTTAAATTTAATATTGAATATTACTTCATTCAGTGGTTTAGGTACTAAAAAATCGTTGGAAGCGGAAAGCATTGATTTATGATCCACACTCCAAATTGAATACTTAAAAGTTAGTTATATTGTTGTATTCGCTGTGTGTTGCGTTAAGCAAGTATTGACGTAATTATTGTTTATTCTCGATTGAATCTGTTAATTAGTAGTATGCTGGTTATATTTTTGTGTTGTTATTGGTAAACTATATCAAACTCTTGGTATCCTGCCACCAGCTGTTCGTGTGTTTACTCATGTTACAGGTTAGCACTTGAGCACAGCGATCCACTAGCTAGTGCTTGCATCGTCCAGTTATGCTTAATTTATGCCGCTTTCTACATTAATTAATATTTATTACTAACCTGTAGGTGAAAACCCACTTGTGTGTATTATTGTAAGGCCTTTCTCTTCCGTGTTCTTGGAATTTATTTACTAGCAAGAAACATTTTGCGGCTAGTTTATTGTCAATTTGTACTCGCCAACAGGCGAAAGATACTTTAAATTCATTGCTTTTAGTGGGATATCGGTTTGTATTATCCTTTATGCGTATTATTAAAATACGTCTATATTTGCATTATCACTGTGGTGTGTATTTTACTCCAGATAATTTGCTTGTGTTTGTAATTTAGTTATTTTGAAATATAGTTATACGATTGTAATAGCTACCGTTGTTATACTTATTTTGCTCTTTAGGTGTGATATTATCCAAAACCATTGAGACTTGGGGCTTCGTAATTCTTTCGGCATTTTAATCAAGTCTCCGGCGCCTTTTATACTGTATTTACTTGTAAGTCTGTTCGGGTTTTTAACGACCCACTTGCAGAAATCAAGATCCATCCCTGCAGAAGAGTCTTTATTAGCCAAGGTGTAACAAGTCACCGTATCTACCCTAAAGAACTCACCTTTGTAAGCTTTCATCATTACTGTAACAAAGCATGTACGTTTTTTTCTACAAGGTTGTTTACGAACACAACCTTCGATCCATTAAATTTACGCTACGTTTATCTTTACACGGCATTATTAATCGATATGTTAAACTTCTATAATTATATGCGAAAACTTAAGCAATTTCCCTACGCGACGTTCATAAGTCTATGAGTTTGATGTATTTTCGTGTTGTTTGAAAATGCTACGGTCGGTTGCTGTACTATACGTTTTGTTTATTTTACGTTTAGAATTTGCAGTACAAAAATATTTAATTTCTTTGATAAAAAATAATTTAAGACCAAATTAAGTAAAAATATGTTACCTACATCTGGTTTTAACGTGTGAGAAGTTTTGCATAATCAAGTTCTAATTATAAACTGTAGTTCAGGTAAAATGTGTTTATGTGATTGTTATCAAGTCACATAAATATAAACAAATTGTTTGGTTTAAGATTGAGAATCCATTCTGAATAGACCTGCACCTTTAAGAAGTTCTAGGTTACTAGAACGGCTGAAACGGTTTGAGAAATCCAGTGATCTAAAAAGCCGAACTATAGGTCCAACTAAATTAGTTTGGTCTTTAGCGAGGAACCAGACTAAGACAGGTTCGCGAAAGAGGACAGCAGCTTTTTCGATACTTAGAGTGACAGAGACCATAAAGGTCGATACGGCATTCTAAGACAAACTACTGCGATGTGAAAGGCAACGGGAAACTACCACATTACCTCCCAAGTGCACAGCGTACTCATTGTTATTAAAGATGATTGCATCCTGTAGCGTAAAAAATTCCTGAGTTAATGTAGTTCCCCATTCGGATCTCCGAGAAGGGACTACTTCGAAACATGTGATAAGAAAAGTCAGAAAAAGACTCGGGAACATTTTGCGAATCGTAGCGTGGAATGTCAGAAGTATGAAGCAAGTAGGTAAGCTACAGAACTTGAAATGGATAGATTAGCACTAGACATAATAGGGATTAGCGAAGTTCGGTGGCCAGAAGCAGGGGATTTTTACAGCGGAGACTTTAGGGTAGTTCACACTGGATCAAAGGCAAGAAATCCAGGTGTGGTTATAGTTATGAGAAAAAAGATAAGACACTGTATAGAAAACTACCTACACAAGTACGAAAGAGTACTCATGGTTAGATTAGAATTTAAACCCGTAAATACAGTACTAATACAAGTATACATACCCACCTCTAGCTACAGCGAGGAATAGGTAGAAACAATCTACAAAAATATCGAGGACATTCTAAGATATGTAAAGGGACATAAAAATTTAATAATTACGGGAGATTTTAATACAGCGGTAGTCGAGGGTAGGGAAGGAGCGGTAGCAGGTTTATTTGGTTTAGGCACGGGAAACAACAGGGGAAATAGGTTGGCAGAATTTTGCGACAAAAACAACTTAACAGTCACAAATACATTATTTTAACATCATGCTAGAAGACAATACACGTGAAGATGCCAGGAGATATAGGAAGATATCAAATAGATTACATACTTGTTAGATAATGGTTTAGGAATCAAGTAAAAGACTTTGGAAGCTACCCAGAAGTAGATATAGACACTGACCACAACATCGTAATTATCAAGGCCGCCCTTAAATTTAAAAATTTGAGAAAAAGGCACAGAAAAACACAGGTAGACTTTGAAAAACTAAAAGATAAGATATCCATGAAAGATATGAAAAAAGGTCAAGTGAATTGCTGAAAGATATTGAGAAAATTTTTGATACTAAGGAACGTAGAGAAGTAAACATTAGGAAAGAGGTGAGACAGGGATGTGCCCTATCCCAATTAATTTTTAACTTGTACATAGAAGAGGCAATGAATACTGTCAAATGCAGGAAGACATTTGGAATTACTATGCAGGGACAAAAAATTGATATGCTTAGATTTGCAGATGATATAGCGGTATTAGCGTCTAGCAAGGAAGAGTTAGAAGCTGCTCTTAATGAAATGGAAATGGTTTTAACAGAGAGATACGGTATGAAAATTAACAAAACTAAAACTAAAGTTCTGGTATGCAAAGGTGGGGAAAATAAATCAAAAACAAACATACAAATATGTAACACGAACTTACAAAAGGTTTAGGATTTCTGCTACCTAGGAAGCCAAATAACGCAAGATGGGAAAAGCACAAAAGATATAAAACAAAGATTAGCACAAAGTCGTGCTACATTTAACAAGAAAAAGCAACTACTGTGATCAAAGACCACAAACATAGAAACAAGAAAAAGATTGCTTAAAACATATGTGTGGAGCACAGCACTGTACGGCTGTGAAGCCTGGACAGTAGGAGAAGCGGACAAGAAAAAGGTAAAAGCCTTTGAAATGTGGTGCTACAGACGTATGATGAAGATATCATGGACAGACAAAGTTAAGAACGAAGAGGTACTAAAAATGGTAGGGGAAAAAGAATATGTGGAAAACGGTAAAAAGTAGGAGATATAGATTGATAAGCCACATACTACGGCATGAGGGAATAGTGCAGAATATATTAGAAGCAGAAATAGGAAAAAAGAGAAGAAGAGGCAGACCTAGGTTAGACTACTGCACACAGATAGTAAAAGATGAAGGCTGTAGGGGTTTCAGGCTGATGTGTAGGCTAGCCCAGAATAGAAATCAATGGAGGTACGTATCCAACCAATCCCAAGATGGATAAACTAATGACGAAAAAATAACTGTGCTTAAACATGATGATTATTATAAGTAACCACAAGAATTGGTTGGGAAATATTCTCGAATAATGCGTGTGAAAGGATTTATTGGAAAATCATTATTTCGGCAAATGTCTAAGTGTTGGGGGATCTAGGTAGCCACAGGTTGCTTAACCCCCTTCACTGAATCTCGGTGAAATAGGACATAAAATTAGAAAACAATAGAAGGGGAACGAGCTGTATGCACATGCTGTGTGAGAATTTCAGGGAACTATGTAGGCTAGCTCAGAATATAAATAAGTGCAGGTACGTGTCCAACCAGTTTCGAGACGGAAAACCTAATGACGAAAAAATAAGCGCAGATAAATCTGACAATTAGTATAAACAACTAGTTGTTGGTTGCGAAATATCTGCAACTAATGTTGGCTGTGCGAAAAGATATATTGGAAAATATATTAAATCGGTAAACGGTTAAGTATTGGGGGAACTTGGCAGCCACAGGCTGCTTACTTCTCTTCACAACCACTGAAAGCCGGAAAAATAGGGTATATAATTGTTAAACAATAGAAGGTGACCGAACGGCATCTAACAAGAAAGAACAGCGACTATGAGGAAAGACAACAAACATAGAACAAGAAGAAAATTGTTGAAAGCGTATGTGTGGAGCACAGCACAGTATGCCTATGAAATACGGGCAGTCCGAAACACAGACAGAAAAACGGTAACAGCCTTTTGAAATGCTGTGCTTCAGATGTATGAGGACGATAGCATGAACAGACAACGATAATAACAAATAGGTTGTAGAAATAGTAGGGGAACAAGGATATCTGGGGAAAAAGATAAGAGAAATAGAAGGGCAGAATACGTTCTAAGAAATTTTTGGAGAATAGTATGGGATATATTACAAGCAGAGATAGGAAAAAGAGGTAGATGTTGACCTAGATCAGATAGTGATAGATGCAGACTGTGCAAATTTCATGGAAATCTGTAGGTTAGTTCAAAATAGGAAACAATTATGGTACGCATCTAACCAGTTCCAGGACTGAAGACCTAATGATGACGAAGGAAATAGAAACAAAATGGAATAACACTAAATCCCGCTTAGACTTGGTGGCTAGAGATACGCTGGAGTATACACAAAAGGAAAATTAGAAACCATAGATTGTAACCTTTCTAATTATTTACCTTTCTAAAATATTAATGAGGTTAAAACGTTCTTGCTAGAATATAAATAGACTGTACTCTTATCTTAGGGACTGCAGTGGGTTTTTTGAATTGTTATTTCTTCTAATAAAACCATACACTTGATTTATTCCAAGTTCAATAAACAGTAACACATTGCCACTGTTTTAGCGAGTAAAAAATATATTATTAATAATCCTTTAACCAATGATATGTACAACCAAATTTATACAAAAATAACTTTTTGCAATATTTACAGAATGGAAATGTTGCCACTTGAACAATAAAAATAAAATAAAAAAATTGTTGCAATGCAAACTGCATATACAAATTGTTAAATACTTTAATATTGAATGAAGTCGTCAAGTATTTTAAATTAAGCTCGCTTTAATTGTTTCAGACTTGAACAAAATCGAAGTCCCTAGATTAGTAACTAATTCAAGCAAAAAATTTAGGTTAATAAAATGTATGTGCTGCTTTAAAAAAAATTTACAGTACAGTTTTAACTACTCATAGAATTAAAATTTTGCTATTATAAAAGGAATAAAAATTTGTAATACTTGTTTGAGTGTTTGGTATGTAGATATTTGTTGTTACCTGATTTAAGACGTTGAGATCGATGTTACCTAGGGGCCTCAACCAGAAGTTCTTATTATTGACCGACCAAGAACAACACCTGTGATTACAACAGCTTCAGAAACATAATTGAACAGCGTGCACGATTACAAGTTTTCCATATTCTACGATTACATCACCAAAACTCATTTTTGTAGATTCCTTGCAAAATAAATTATTAAACTGTAGATTGGTTATACTAACAATTGCTAAAAATACTTTTCAGAAATGATGGCGGCATTGCAGGGTGCGTTCAGAGTGGCAACGAATGATGTTTTGAGATGTCCCAAACTTAGTGGTTAGAATTTACCATATGCAAATTCTATTAAAATAAAACGTATTTTGGATACCATAGTAGTTACGCCAGGATCGAAATTATTTCTACGTGCTTCCGGGAATAATTTATTATTGCGTGCTTTTCGCGAATCCGTAACTAAATGTCACTTTCGTGAATTCGTAACTAAATGCTGAAGTGAAAAACCTTTATTAGATTTAACAATTTCAAAGTAATAAAAGCGAAGTAAACTTACCCACTTTCGGCTTTGCACATTATTACAAGGTGAACCAACTAACTTGTGAGCACCTAAGTACTTGATGTTTTTTAGGCTAAGCTCAAACCCACAATCAAAAAGACCCATTTTCGTGAAGTGCTTAAATCAAAAAGGAAGACAAAATTCGCGTATCTAACAAGGTAGATAATATCCCCCCTAAGCACAGATGGTTTCTAAAATGTTGTTTTCAACCAAACATGTTCCTACTAGGATTGTATGTGTGATTGCCTATCTATCAGAATAAGTAGAATACATTACCTAACCAACAAAATTGGTAACAGAAAATTTTAAACTGTTACAAGATAATAATGGATATTCTGAATTTAATAAAAGAAAGACGAAAATACATAAACAGCTCGGACGAAGCTGGAAAACAGAGGTACAAAGTCATAAAATAGAAAATTATTCGTAAATACAGGAAAGCTAGAGAGCAGTGAATTGATGAAAAGTGCAAAAAGGTACAAACTAAGATGGAAATAGGAAAGAGAGACGAATCATACAAAATAATTAAAATAAATTTTAGTGATATAAAACCGTATAGCAAAAATATAAGGGACACAGGAGGAAAGTTCATTATAGAAAACGTAGAGAAAGTGGGTAGATGGCAAAAATATATAGGGAATTTATATGCAGGAGAGGAACTACCTGCATTAGAACAGGAATCAGACATTGAAAATGATGACCTATACTTAGAGATGAGTTTGAATTAGTATTAAAGAGTCTGAAAAATGGCAAGGCGCCGGGTACAGATAAGGTGCAAGCAGAAAATCTAAAAGCCGTTGGACAAGCAGTAACAGAACGTCTTTTCCAACTTGTAAGCTATATGTATGAGACAGGCGAGATACCCAAAGATTTCAAACGTAGCATCATAGTAACTATACCAAAAAAGAAAGGTGCGGATAGATGTGAAAATTTTCGAACAATAAGTTTGACCTCACACGTGTCAAAATATTAACTAGAATTGTGCAAAAACGAATGGAAAAACGGGCGGAAGAAATACTAGGAGAATACCAATTTGGGTTTAGGCGAAACAGGGGAACACGGGAGGCTATTTTAGCTCTGAGAGTGATAATGGAGAAAACAATAGAAAATGAGGAAAGCGTGTATATAGGGTTTGTAGATCTGGAAAAAGCATTCGACAATGTAAATTGGAAAAAAATGTTTGAAATACTCAAAAAAATTGGAATGAGTTATAGGGATAGACGAATAGTACATTGCTTATACAAAGAGCAAACAGCAGTAATAGAATTAGAGCAAGAAAGGAGACATCATAATAAAAAATGTAGAGAAAGTGGTTAGATGGCTAGAATATATACAGAATTTATATGTTGAGGAGGGGGGACTAGCAAAACTGGGACAGGAATCAGACATTAAAAACGATGACTTGAGGTATCATATACTTAGCATTAGTATTAAAAGGTCTGAAAAATGGTTAGGCACCGGGTATAGATAAGATGCAAGCAGAAACTCTAAAAGACGCTAGACAAACAGTAACAGATGGTCTGTTCCAACTTGTAAGCTATATGTGCGAGACAGACGAGGTACCCCAAGATTTCAAATCATAGTCACTATACCAAAAAAAAAGAGACACAGGTAGATGTGAAAATTTCCGAACAATAGGCTTGACAGTACACGTGTCAAAAATATTAACTAGAATTGTACAAAGATGGATGAAAAATGGATCGAAGAAGTACTAGGAAAAGATCAATTTGGGTTGAGGCGAAACAGGGGAACACGGAAAGATATTTTAGCTATGAGAATGATGATGGAGAAAACAATAGAAAAAGGAAGAAGCGTGTATACAGAGTTTGTAGATCTGGAAAAAGCACTCGAAAATGTAATATGGAAAAATGTTCGAAATACTCAAAAAGATTGGAATGAGTAATAGGGATAAACGAATAGTACATAGCTTATACAAAGAGCAAACAGCAGTAATAGAATTAGAACAGGAACATACAGAAGTAAACATTAGGAAAGGTGTGAGACAGGGATGTGCCCTATCACCATTAATTTTTAACTTGTACATTGAAGAGGCAATGAATACCGTCAAATGCAGGAAGGCATTTGGAATTGCTATGCAGTGATAAAAAATTGATATGCTTAGATTTGCAGATGATATAGCAGTATTAACATCTACCAAGGAAGAGTTAGAAGCAGCTCTTAATGAAATGGAAACAGTTCTAACAGAGAGATACGGTATGAACATTAACAAAATTAAATTAAAGTACTAGTATGCAAAGGAAGGGAAAATAAATCAAAAACTAGAATACGAATAGGGAACGAGAAAATATTAACTAGAATTGTGCAAAAACGAATGGAAAAACGGGCGGAAGAAGTAATAGGAAAAGACCAATTTGGGTTTAGGCAAAACAGGGGAACACGGGAGGCTATTTTAGCTCAGAGTGATAATGGAGAAAACAATAGAAAAAGGGGAAAGCGTGTATATAGGGTTTGTAGATCTGGAAAAAGCATTCGACAATGTAAAATGGAAAAAAATGTTTGAAATAATCAAAAAGATTGGAATGAGTTATAGGGATAGACGAATAGTACATAGCTTATACAAAGAGCAAACAGCAGTAATAGAATTAGAGCAGGAACGTAGAGAAGTAAACATTAGGAAAGGGGTGAGACAGGGATGTGCTCTATCCCCATTGATTTTTAACTTGTACATAGAAGAGGCAATGAATACTATCAAATGCAGAAAGACATTTGGAATTACTATGCAGGGACAAAAAAATGGTATGCTTAGATTTGCAGATGATATAGCGGTATTAGCGTCTAACAAGGAAGAGTTAGAAGCTGCTCTTAATGAAATGGAAACGGTTCTAACAGAGAGATACGATATGAAAATTAACAAAACTAAAACCAAAGTTCTAGTAGGCAAAAGTGGGGAAAATAAATCAAAAACAAGAATACAAGTATGTATCACGAACTTACAAGAGGTTAAGGATTTTTGCTATCTAGGAAGCCAAACAACGCAAGATGGGAAAAGCGCAAAAGATATAAAACAAAGATTAGTACAAGGTCGGGCTACATTTAACAAGCAAAAACCACTACTGTGTTCAAAGACAACAAACATAGAAACAAGGAAAAGATTGCTTAAAACAAATGTGTGGAGCACAGCACTGTACGGCTGTTTAGCCTGGACAGTAGGAGAATCGGTCAAGTTTGACCTATTATAGTAGTCCACGTGTCTGAACTATCAGTTTTTAATTTCAGAAACATCATAAATTCATGCTGACACAAAATCTGAGTTGGTTTATCTTGCCAATTATAAAACTATTACCATACCATATCTTAGCGGCGTTTGCTGAAAATTCTAACAGAATTTGTTTTGTTTAAAGCACAGTTTAATCATATTTGAAGGAGCTTGAATTCATTTTCAAGCATGTTTAAAGTACGTTTTGTTTTGTACCTATTAATACCCAACTCTACCCAACTCACGTGTTTGTCAAGACTCGAAGCAAAGGTTGATACAAAGGTCAACTTTATCATAGCTTTTACAAAAAAGAACTGTCAATGTTATACTTACTTTAAGCTTCCAAGAATGAGCTGCCTCGAATGAATCCCGATCGGTTGTCGAAAACGCTAGTACACATGCTTGTGCACCTCTATAATAAGCTTTGGTAATAGCATCGAATTCTTCTTGCCCCGCAGTGTCCCACAACATTAATCTAACTTCTTCACCGTCGACTCTAAAACAAAAAATAAATGAAGTTCTAGAAAACAATACATACAATTTCAAGATTATAATAACAAATGATATTAAAAATTGTAATAATAAAGCATTCAAACTAGATGTACAAGCACACCAATAAAAACGCATAGACTGCATTTTTAACATTAAATTTAGCGCGGTATAATTTAGAGTTGTTTGTAGACGATGGAAAAAAATTTCACCATGTGTTTCAAAGGGTGTGGTTTATCTTTCGATCACTAAGCAAAAACAAGAGACCGAAAGACACTGTTGTAACGTATGTATTTCATTTAGTTACATATTCTCTATAAATTTAATATTATGCCTTAATAAAATAACAACATAATTTGTAATTGTCTGGTGACAAAAGATAGCTTATTATGTGTATAATGTATAATGGGCTCATTTCCCTCAGATAACTAAGTTACTAAGCTACTTACTTATCTGTCATTTAGCGAACACTTTTCGACTAGAGCTTGAATGAGAAGGCAGCTCGACTGGTTTTAAGAAGAGTCAAGATGGTGCTAAGCGAATATGCTTGGTGACGTGTTCGTAAAAAAAGGTTGTTTAACGATTACAATCATCGTGTCATAGTCTGATTCCTGATAGCTTTTAGTGTAGATTGATTTGTATTCCACTATTGGTTAAGTCAGTTTGACTGCTGCAGATGCGATGAACATTTTTAGTGATCCATTATTAATGCATGCAATACTAGAGAGGTAAAAGCTTTAGATAAATTTTGGAATAATGAAAACTGTTACACACATCAAGTAAAGATTTTATTTTATTTGATAATATTTTATTAAGAAGATTTTTGTGGGTTCCAACATAAATTCAACGTTATAATATGATCATCTTTTTGTGTGGATTGCAGATGTATGTAGATTGGTTGCATATGCTATTGCTTTGTTCTGGTAAGAACGTTCAAGTTTTTTTTTGGTTCCAACTGTACTTCATGCACGTGAGTGATCTTAACCTTAAAGTACATTGAATTTATTTAAATATCCCATGTTAGATGTAAGATTGATATTTTATTTTAATGTTGTTATATTGAAGTGGGTTTTGTATAAACACCCTATTTTTGTGTTAGTAACTTTACAAAAAAAGTTTTAAAGATAGCAGTATGGTAGCTTTGAATATTTATTCCATAAGGAACAATTTTTAGCTTCACTAAAAAGTGTTATAGAAGCCGCATGTCAAAATACCTACAATTTTTAGATACTATCACCACGTAGTATTTTAAATTACATTAAAAATATTTTTGCTTATTATTGAGGTCATGTAATTTAACCTTAAGAAACGATAAATTCTTGAAGGACAAAATGTTAAAGTTTATTCTTTGTCTGAATGGTACAATCTAGTAACATTTAAAAGAAATATGTTTGATACTTAATTGTAAAGTCTATCGTAGTACTACTCAAGACTATTTTTAATTTCAAAATGTAAAATTATTAAGATAACGAATACCTTAGACTTATGACATGTTGTGATATTGAAAGTCTAATGAAGTTTATATTATTCAAGAAACAACACTATTAGTTTCCTTTTAAGTAAATTTTTATTATGATTGTAAATATTTCCATTGAAACAAGATAGACAAGTTTAAGTGAATAGAATCTCTTTAATTTTGCTTAATTCTTTTATTATTAAAAATTTAAAGAAAATTTCTTAGTTCTTATTAAGCAAAGGATTAATTCTGTCTAATGTTGACAAGTACACTGGGTATATATTATTTTTGGAACTTAAAAACAAATATGTTATTTATTGGTGAATATTTTTTAAGGACACAAACGGTGTCTCTGTTGTGCATTTGTTTGTTTACAAGATAGGTCGAGACAACTGTAATCCATCTGGTAAATAATATTTTGGTAAGTATTTTGCAAGGTCGATATTAAGGTTTTGTGGCTACATAAGCAATATAGACTTCAGGTTTCCGCATTCCCCTAATACAATTACACGTATTTTCATATGTTGTTGTATTGAAAAATACGGCGGCGCTCTTTATCTATATTTTCGGTCGTTTGTCAACTCATGACCCAAGCTCATGATCCATCCAGAGCTAACACTTTATTAGCCGTTTATCTTTAATGAGTTTTTCTTTTCCTCAAGCCGTTTTCCATCCAACTTTACCTTGGGCTTCTCTCTTTAACAAGAAATTTTCGACCCTGTGATATCAGGTAAGGTAGGCGTTTATGTTATATGGAGGTCCAATTTGCACACGAGGGAATTTTGATTACACTGTTTTAGTATTTTACATACAAAACTACGTTAAAACCATGTGCATTTGCAGGTAGGGAATGATTTGAACCTAATATTCTTAATGAGTCACATCGGTTGTGCACTCAAATAAAATAAAGAAGCGTTTTGCGTTTTTATTATTGTGTACGATAAACTATACCTTTCTTTTTGCTTAATTAAATCAATTCGTTTTGTACATTTAATGAAAAATAAAACATTTGGCTTTTATTCTGGCTGTCAATATGTCTATAGATCGTTTTATAACAATAACTAATTAACTCAACTGTATTAGAAAATTTACCACAATCTAGTTAGCCAATTATTTCAGGTGTTACTCTAAGTATTAGAAACGGCTTGAAGTCCCTTCGGGACTACTTAGGCGCAGAGTACCCCTTTCGCATAATACCCTTTTGACACTTTTACCGGAAACACTTGACAGAGTAGGCCGCGCCAAGATTACTTTGCCCTAGTAGACTTCGTTAAAAAGACTTCGAAGAATCGATCGAATCAAGATCACTTCACACTACTTGACTTCGTTGAAACAATTTTGGGGAGTTGATCAGATCAAGATCATTTCACCCTAATAGACTTTGTCGAAACGACTTCGGGAAGATGTTGGGATCAAACCTACTTCGCCCTAATATTCTTCATCAAAACAACTTCGGGGAGTTGATGGGATCAAGATCACTTCACCCAAGTAAACTTCTTTAAAACGGTTTCGAGAAATTGATAGGATCAAGACCACTTCGACCTTGTAGACTTCGTCGAAACAATTTTGGAGAGTTATCAGATTACGACCGCTTTGCCCTACTAGACTTCGCCGAAACAACTTCGAGGAGTAGATAGCATCAAGGCCACTCCGCCCTAGTAGACTTTGTCGAAACAACTTCGGGGAGTTGATCGGATCAAGATCACTTTGCCCAAGTAAACTTGGTTAAAACGATTTCAAGGAGAAGATCGGATCAAGATCACTTCGTCCTAGTAGACTTTGTTAAAACGATTTCGAGGAGTTAAGCGGTTTAAGATCACTTCGCCATAGTAGACTTCGTTAAAACGACTTCAAAGACTTGATCTGATCAAGATTACTTGGCCCTAGTAGATTTTGTTGAAAAGACTTCTGGGAGTAGATCGCTTGAAGGTCATTTCGCCCTAGTAAGCTTCGTCGAAATAACTTCGGGGAATTGATCGTATCAAGACCATTTTGCCCTATTAGTCATCGCCGAAACAGGGAGTTGTTCAATCGAAAAATTCGAGAAAATTCGAAAAAATCGTGAAAATTGGAGAACATTCAACCACAATCGAGAACAATCGACAACAATCGACAACAATCGAGAACAATCGAAAACAATCGAAAACAAGCGAGAGCAATCGAGAACAACCAAGAACAATTGAGAACAATCTTGGCCAAACGTAAAGAACCGAGAATAACCGAAAACATTCAAGAATCGAAAACAATAATTGCAAACAATCCCAAACAATCGTGAACAATCGCAAACAGTCGCGTACAATTCTGAACAATCGAGAACAACCGAACACAATCGAGAACAATGGAGTATATTCGAGAACAATGACGTACAATCGTTTACAATGGAGCACAATTGAAAACAGTGGAGTACAAACGAGAACAATTAAAAACAATCGAGAACAATCCAGACCAATCAAGAACAATCGAAAACAATCGAGAACAGTGGATAATAGCCTAAAAATTGAGAAAACCCGTAAACAATCTAGAAAACCCGAAAACAATCGATAAAACCCAAAATCCTGAAAACCAGAAATCCAAAATACCGTAAATCAATTGAGTGAACCCGAAATCATTTGACAGAACCCAAAAACAATCTAGAAAACCCGAAAACAATTGAGAAAACCCGAAAACAATCGAGAAAACCGAAAGCAATCAAAAGAATCCGAAAACAATGTATAGAACTCAAAAACAATCTAAAAAACCCGAAAACATCGAGAAAACCCGAAAATAATCGAGAAAACCCGAAAGCAATCAAGAAAACCCGAAAACGATCGAGAAGAGCTTAAAACAATCGAGAAAACCTGAAAACAATCGAGAGATCCTGAAAACAATCGAGAAAATCCAAGAAAACGACCGTAAAAGTGGCCGAGAGAACGACCGAGAGAACGAGCGAGAGAACGGTGGAGAGAACGGTCTAGACAACGGTCGAAAGAACGGTCAAAAGAGCGGTCGAGAGAACGGCCGAGAGAATGGCGTAAGGAATGGCGCAGAAAATGACGTAGAGAAAGGCGTAGAGAATTGCGTAGAGAATGGCGTAGAGAATGGGGTAGAGAATGGCGTAGATAATGGCGTAGAGAATGACGCAGAGAATGGCCGAAAGAATGGTCGAAAAAATGGCTGAGAGAATGACCGAGTGAGTGACCGAGAGAATGGCCGAGAGAATGGTCGAGAGAATAGCATAGAGAGAAAACTAGAGAAAAGGCTAGAGAAAAGACTACAGAAACTGAGACAGCCGAAAGGTACCGAGAAAAGTCAACAGGAATCGAGAAAAGCCGAAAGAAACCGAGAAAGACCGAAAGGAACCGAGAACAACCGAAAGGAATTGAGAACAGTCAAAAGAAACTGAGAAGACCAAGAAGCAAAAGTCGAAAAACCTAAAACGATTGCGAAAATCCGAGAGCTACTCCTAATCCCAACAATGTGGAACAATTTAGAATAATGTAGAACAAAAATTAATTATGTAGAAATAGTAATAAAGCCATGTTTTAGAATAGCCGCATGCGTTATTTAATATCGGCAAAAATAAAAGCTGTTTGCAATGTAAATAATGGAAATGAAGTTTCTAAATATTATACAAACATACCATGTGAAGGGAACAATATCAGTTACATATTTTTATTTGCAGCAATTGCTGAATAAGTATTGTAGATATTATAGCGCAACAGATATTATTTCCATTAAATAAACGACTGCAATAAGCAGTAATTGCAGAATGCTTGACCAACGGTGTATAACAACTCAAGCCACGTTTCTGAACCCATCCTGGGCCGTCAAAGTTATAGAAAGAAATAGAAACAATTGGATGCTTTTGTTTAATGCATGTGCAACGAATGTACTTGGAAACATACCAAGATACTTGTGTATTATAATTTCTGTAGTAGTTGTTAAAAATTAAAAAGAAATGCAATTGTTTTTGTTAGAGGTAATAGTTGAAATGCAAATAACACCGTTAATGGTATGTTACCTTGACATCCGGAAATGGCTGAACGATTCGTGATCTTCTTAGCAATACTAGTGATGGTGGGTAGGTGCCGCCTCGTTTGGGTATAGATAATTTCAAAGTACCGCATCATCATCATTTTATTTTCGATCTTACTTAAGGTCGGTTTGACGCAGCTCTAACTTCTTTTCTATTCTGTGCTAATCCAAAAAGCTCTATATACCCTTCACAACCCAAATTTCTAATAATTTGACTAATATAACTTGGTCTAGGTCCTCCTATACTCTTCTATCTTTTTCCTATCTACCTGGCTCTACATAGATATTAGCAACCTGATGGTTGTTAAAGAACACCAACATGTTTATATGATTCCCATTTATAAGGAAATGAAATATTACCTGGTTATCCCCCTCCAAAAAAGGAAAAGTGTTAATTTATATGTTATAGTAAGGCTTAAGCAACGAATCGCTGCCAACATGCCAGACCGCTAACTAATTGTGAGTTATGTCATGGTGACATTTAGTTAACTGATTTTTATTTATTTTTTTTATCGGTTTGACGCAGCTCTAAATTCTATTCTATTCTAAGCTAGTCTAAAAAGGTTTACATACCCTTCACAACCTAAATCTCTAACAATTTGACTAATATAGCTTTGTCTAGGTTTTCCTACTCTATTTTTATTTGGTAGTCTATAATCTAAGACCTTACTAAATAGTCCCATCTCTCCTGACCTTTAATTGTTTCGGTTTCTCACCTATCCTTCTATAAACTTCCGCATTTGTTACTCTATCTGTCCAACTAATCTTTAACCTTCTCCTATAACACCAAGTTTCAAAAGTTTTTATAATTTTCTTATTTACCTCTTTAATTGTTCAACTCTCATTACCGTATAATAGAACGCTCCGTTTAAGCACAGTTATTTTTTCGTCATTAGTTTATCCCTACTGAGATTTACACATCCCCATGAAACCCCTACAACCTACATCTTTTACTATCTGTGTGCAGTAGTCTAATCTAGGTCTGCCTCTTCTTCTTTTTTTCCTATCTCTGCTTCTAATATATTCCGCACTATTCCCTCATACCGTAGTATATGGCCTATCATCCTATCTCTCCTATTTTTTATCTTTTTCCACATATTACTTTCTTCCCCTACCATTTTTAGTACCTCTTCCTTCTTAACTTTGTCTGTTCATGATATCTTCATCATACGTCTGTAGCACCACATTTCAAAGGCTTCTGCCTTTTTCTTGTACGCTTCTCCTACTGACCAGTCTTCACAGCCGCACAGTGCTGTGTTCCACACATATGTTTCAAGCAATATTTTCCTTGTTTCCATGTTTGTGGTCTTTGAGCACAGTAGTTGCTTTTTCTTGTTAAATGTAGCACGACCTTGTGCTAATCTTTGTTTTATATTTTTTGTGCTTTTCCCATCTTGCGTTATTTGGCTTCCTAGGTAGCAGAAATCCTTAACATCTTGTAAGTTCGTGTTACATACTTGTATTCTTGCTTTTGACGTATTTTCCCCACCTTTCCATACTAGAACTTTAGTTTTAGCTTTGTTAATTTTCATACCGTAACGCTCTGTTAGAGCCGTTTCGATTTCATTAAGAACAGCTTCTAACTCTTCCTTGCTAGACGCTAATAGCATTATATCATCTGCAAATATAGCATATCAATTTTTTGTCCCTGCATAGTAATTCCAAATGTCTTCCTGCATTTGACAGTATTCATTGCCTCTTCTATACACAAGTTAAAAATCAATGGGGATAGGACACATCCCTCTCTCACCCTTTTCCTAGTGTTTACTTCTCTACGTTCCTGCTCTAATTCTATTACTGCTGTTTGCTCTTTGTATAAGCTATGTACTATTTGTCTATCCCTATAACTCCATCCAATCTTTTTGAGTCTTTCAAACATTTTTTTCCATTTTACATTGTCGAATGTTTTTTCCAGATCTACAAACCCCATATACACGCTTTCCCTTTTTTCTATTGCTTTCTCCATTATCACTCTCAGAGCTAAAATAGCCTCCCGTGTTCCCTTGTTTCGCCTAAACCGTAATTGGTCTTCTCTTAGTATTTCTTCCGTCCGTTTTTCCATTCGTCTCTGCACAATTCTAGTTAATATGTTTGACACGTGTGCTGTCAAACTTATTGTTCGAAAATTTTCACATCTATCCGCGCCTTTCGTTTTTGGTATAGATACTATGATGCTACGTTTGAAATCTTTGGGTATCTCGCCTGTCTCATACATATAGCTTACAAGTTGGAAGAGACGTTCTGTAAAATCTATATAAATTAACGTCACAACCGTAATACGTCATGTTCGTCGCAAGGTTAGCAAAATACGTTTTCTAAAGTGTTCATACTCGTAATGAAAACTATGTATAAATCCTGAAGGTAGCAAGCACATAATTAAGTTTTTAAAATCGCAATGTAGATATTTGCATATGCATACGATGCTTACCACTCGAATGGTACTTAGTATAATTATTAGTAGTCTGAGCAGCTCAAAAATGCCGTTTATATGTTTATTTAACTAAAATGTCATAAGCATTAAAGACAGACAGGTACGTGACTAAACTTAACATTGATAAAAGAATGTTCTTAAAACGCCAATCCACATTCTATTTGATTAAAATATCGCAACCTTTACACTCTTGAAACAATTACAATCATTCACATACAACAGTAAACGAATTGGAAAATAAAAATAGTTTATCACAGTCGGAAGAAAATAAAGACCAAAATTACCGAACGAAGTAAAACCGAAGAAGACCTTGTAACTGTCATTGATTTCAATAATTCAAAAAGATGGGCAGTCAATAAAAAATTCCATTAAAATGCACATCGAACACAGTCTAATTTATGGTGATGATGTCGAAGTCTATCCATTAACAAGTAACTGGTGGTTCAAAAAAACGTTCGACGTTACGACTAGACGATCGCACGACCTTGCATCAATGTAAGGCATTTAAAGGAAAGACCAACAGTGTACGTTTATTTAAATCTTTGTCTTAATTTTTTTGCTTTAGTTGTGGTCGTCATAGGAAAAATTGTATACAGTACTTGTGTCGAAAGTGCAATTTCACACTTGTGGGATTGTCGCATTCGGCTAACACTTCGTGTGACTACTCTCCCACTCGTGTGAAATTGTTTTGGAATGATAGACACGGTGTTTGGATCACTGATTTTAACGATTATATTCATCATTACTCCGCCACGAAAATTCAACACCAAATAGATCAAATTATATGATGAAAACACAGGGATTTGTAAAAAAATAAAAGAATTATTTTACAGATAATCTATTAAACTGATACAAAAAGAAAAGAAAAAGTCGAAAGAATTTGGAAGTTATAGTCGATGCTATTTTACACTGTTTAAAAAATAATGATGTCCTCCTCCTTTCTTCCTTCCTTTCTCCTTCCCTTCCTCCCCAAAAATTAAAATGTGTATAAGCTTGTATTCACTTAAAAATTTCAAGGTGCGAATTGATCGCTCATCGCGTATCGTTCGTTGCATAGACCGGTTTCCGTGGCGAAAAAGCGGCTAATACTGGAGAAATAAAGTCTTTCTGGGAATTGTCAAATTGGTAGCAACAACTCAGCTTACGTGTTAAAAAAGTAACAATCGTTTAAAATTTTCCGAACACAGGATCCAAACACGTCGTGCAACAAAGCCAAGAACGTGTCCAGTAGCATTGGTGCAAGAGAGAAGGGCGATCGAATTGGTTTCCAAAATTCGTACCCGGTTCCTAAAAAATACCAAATATATACAAAAAGACACTGTTGTTATCCTACAACCCCACTTATAGTTTTTTTGAAATTTTTGATTGAAATTTGTGTAATTTATTCGAGAAATGTTAAAAGCCGGTTACGAGGACCGGCGTAGACGAATGAGAAAGTACCATCAAAATCTCTGGGGGGCACAATTATTTTCCAAATTTTCAAAATTAAAGTTTCTAAAATGACAAATATATTTTCAACGAACTTCGTTCGTTTATGAAATCTATTTGTCTGTGTGTCTGTCTGTCTGTGTGTCCGAGGCCTTTTTAATGGTCGGACATCAATGTGTGATACATCAATCGATTCAGCTCGGTGTCCAGAGCTTAAGTTTTGATGTCAGTTAAAATCGGGCCACGGGGACGCCGAGCCCCCGGGAAAATCCATAGGGATAATTTAAATTTTAAATAAGTTTAAAATCAATATGCGACACATATTTGAACAATTTATGGCATTTCATGCCAATTATTCCAATATCATAGACATTGTTTAAACTTAAATTTTGATTACCGAAAATAATTAGATTCATATAAAAAAAAAAAATTTCTTATCTTATTGATGAGAACTAATATATAGCTTTTAAAATATTTATTCAATAAAATAAAATATATTAAAATGTCTCTTTTGTTGTTTATAAATTTTTGTATTTTATCTAAATACTTATAATTATTACAACATAATAATTTTAATTTCTTTAATTTGTTTTAAAGTAAGTCTACATTTGGAAGTTCGTTGCGACAATGCCTTGCATTTTCAACTTGTTTATTATTACAAATCTATTAGATATCTAGAAAGGTATTGTTTTTTAATATACGCGGTCTATTTTTATAGAAAACATTAAAAAATTAATTTTGACGTCGAGCAATTACAATCCAATGCGAATTATTCAGAAAAAGCTACATTTCTTATGTGGCGTCTTCAAATCCTAGTATAGAACAAACGACATTTCGATAAAAGTCAGCTGGGTATCGCAGCATTAAGAACCACGCCTACCATTCGCACCGGTCAGGTTTTGATGCCCGGTAAAGTTTTTTTATTTCATATTGCTTTCTTAAACAACCAAGAGCATCTGCTACACGCAACAACTACCCAAACAAAATTTATAGACGCTTTATGTGGTTTAAAATATGTTAATTATTCGTTATTTTCATTGGAAAGGCATTTACAACGTTTACAACATTTACAAAATATCGAGCTTTTCTCAAGCTTTTAAATTTAATTTGTTTTATTTCATTTGTGCTAACGTACACGGTTCGAGAGAGATTGCATAGTGTCGAATTGTAAAAGTAAGACGGGCAAGGTAAAACCAAGTGGTTAGCTAAATTTGCTGTAACTTTTTATAAAATACCTAATATATGCCTGAAACCCCAACGATAACTCTAATACCTAACTTCAATACCGTTTGCGCACAGGTATTGGAGTCGTTTTACAAATTTTAATTGAGTCTCTATATTTATTTTGAGAATTGTCAGAAGCCAGTACCGCAGGTTAACGCAAGCACACAAATTGGCACCATTACAATCTACTCTAGCCCAATTACAATACATACAAATCAAACCCAAAACAATTCCTAAGACATATAACTTTTCTCCTTTCTGAATTGACCTGCACCTTGCCGAAGTTCTAGATTACTAGAACAGTTGAAATGGTTTGCGTGTTCCAACGAGCTAAAGAGCCATACTATAGGTTCAACTAAAATAGTAGGGTCGTTAGTGACGAACCAGGCTAAGACAGGTCCCCGAAAGAGGGCAGCGGCTCGTACGGTGTGTAGATTGGCAGAGACCATTGGGGTCGGTATGGCATTCTGAGACACACTACCGCGATGTGGAAGGCAATGGGAAACCACCACATCACCTCCCAAGTACACAGCCTACTTAAATTGCAATAAACATGATGGCATTCGCTGGGGTAAAAGATTCTGGAGTTAAAATAGTCCCCCATTCGGATCTCCGTGAGGAGACTACTCCAGAGCATGCGATCGGAAAGTTCAGAATAAGAGTCGGGAACATTTTGCGAGTCGGAGCATGGAATGTTAGAAGTATGAAGCAAGTACGTAAACTAGAGATCTTGAAAATTGAAATGGATAGATTAGCACTAGACATAGTAGGGATCGGCGAAGTTCGGTGGCTAGAGGCGGGGAACTTTTGGACTGGAGACTTCGGGGTAATTCAAACAGGAGCAGAGAAAGGAAATTCGGGTGTGGGGATAACTATGTAAAAAAAAGATAGGCCACTGTGTACAAAATTACTTACAAAAGAACGAAAGAGTACCCATGGTTAGATTAGAATCTAAACCGATAAATACAGTAATAATACAAGTATACATACTCACCTCTAACTACAGTGAGCGATCTACAAAGATATCGAAAACATACTAAGATACGTAAAAGGACATTAAAATTTAATAATTACGAACGATTTTAATGCAGTGGTAGGTGAGGCTATGGAAGAAGCGGTAGTAGGTTTATTTGGCCTAGACACGAGAAACGACAGGGGAAATAGGCTAGTAAAATTTTGCGACAAGAACAATTTAATCATCACAAACACATTATTTCAACATTTGGCTAGACGACGATATACGATATATGATATCAAATAGATTACGTACTTGTTAGACAACGGTTTAGGAATCAAGACTGTAGAAGCTACTTATACAAGCAGATATAGACAATGACAACAACATCGTATTTATGGAGGCCGCTATTAAATTTAAAAATTTGAAAAAAAAGAAACGGAAAAAGACACTTTAACTGTGAGAAACTAAAAGATAAAGATATCCACGAAAGATTCGAGAATAAGTCAAATGAATTGCTGAAAGATATAGGGAAATTTTCTGATACTAAGGAGGTAGAAACAGAATGGTGGCCAGAGACATTATGGAGTATACAAAAAAAAACCATGGATAACAAAGAATATACCAAATTTAATAGAAGAAAAACGAAAATACAAAAACAGATTAGATGAAACAGGAAAACAGAGATACCAATCCATAAAATTGTAAATTATTCACAAATGCAGGAAAGCTATAGAACTATGGATTGATGAAAAGTGGAAATAGGAAAGACCGACCGAAGTATAAAAACTAATTAGAATGAATTTTAAGGATATAGAGCCATATAACAAAAATATAGGAGACGCAGGAGGAAACGTCATTATAGAAAATGTAGAGAAAGTGGGTAGATAGCTAGAATATACACGGAATTTATATGCAGAAAATGAATTAGCAGCATTAAAACAAGAATCAGACATTGAAACAGATTACTTGAAATATCCTATACTTAGAGATGAGTTTAAATTAGCATTAAAGCGTCTAAAAAACGATAAGACGCCGGGTACAGATATGGTGCAAGTAGAAACTTTAAAAACCGTTGGACAAGCAGTAACAAAACGTCTCTTCCAACTTGTAAGCTATATGCATGAGACAGGTGAGATACCCAAAGATTTCAAACGCAACATCATAGTAACTATACCAAAATAGAGAGGCGCTGATATATGTGAAAATTTTCGAACAATAAGTTTGACAGCACACGTGTCAAAAGTATTAAGTAGAATTGTACAAAGACGATTGGGAAAACGAGCTGAAGAAATACTAGGAGATCAATTTGGGTTTAGGAGAAACAGGGTACAAGGGAGGCTATTTTAGTTCTGAGGGCGATAACGGAGAAAACAATAGAAAAAGGAAAAGGGGAAAGCATGTATATAGGGTTTGTAAATCTAGAAAAAGAATTCGATAATGTGAAATGGGAAAAATGTTCTAAATACTCAAAAAGATTGGAATGAGTTATAGGGATAGACGAATAGTACATAGCTTATACAAAGAGCAAACAGAGGTAGTAGAATTAGAGCAAGAACGTAGAGAAGTAAATATTAGGAAAGAGATGAGACAGGAATGTGCCCTATCCTCGTTAATTTTTAAATTGTACATTGAATAGGCAATGAATACTGTGAAATGCAGGAATGAAATAGAAAACAGTTCTTATACGGTATGAAAATTAACAAAATAAAACTAAAGTTGTAGTATGCAGAGGAGGGGAAAATTAATCAAAAATAAGAATACAAATAGGTAACGAGAACTTACAAGATGTTAAGGACCTCTGCTACTTAGGAAGCCAAATAGCGCAGGATGGAAAAAACACAATAGATATAAAACAAAGATTACCACAAGGTCGTGCTACATTTAATATGAAAAAGTAATTACTGTGTTTAAAGACAACAAACCTAGAAACAAGGAAAAGGTTGCTTAAAACATATGTGTGGAGCAAAGCACTGTACGGCTGTGAAGTCTGGACAGTAAGGAAAGCGGACAAAAAAGAGGTAGAAGCGTTTGAAATGTAATGTTACAGTCGTGTGATGAAAATATGATGGACAGACAAAGTTAAGAACAAAGAGATACTAGAAATGGTAGAGGAAGAAAGAAATATATGGAAAACAGTAAAAAATAGAGGAGATAGGATGATAGACCACATACTAAGACTTGAGGGAATAGTATGGAATATATTAGAAGCAGCAATAGGAAAAAGAGAGATAGAGGTAGATTTAGGTTAGACTATTGCACACAGTTCAAATTCAAGTGCTGGGGAACTTGGCTTCCACAGGTTGTTACCCCACTTCACCACCACTGAATATCGGAAAAATAGGGTATATAATTGGAAAACAATAGAAGATGACTGAACTGCACCTAACAAGAAAGAAGAGCGGTTATGATCAAAGACAACAAACATAGAAACAAGAAGAAAATTGTTGTAAGCATATGTGTGGAGCAAAGTACAGTACGTCTTTGAAATAGGGGCAGTAGAAAAAGCAGATAGAAAGAGATGGAAAACTTCTGGAATGTTGTGCTTCAGATGTATAAGGATGGTAGCATGGATAGACAAAGTTAATAACAAATAGGCTATAGAAATAGTAGAGGAATAAAGATATCTGTGGAAAAAAATAGGTGAAATAGAAGGGTAAGAATACGTTCTAAGGCATTTTTGGGGAATAGTATGGGATATATTACAAGCAGAGATAGAAATAAGGAAGTAGATGTAGACCTAGATCAGATATTAAAATATGCAGACTGTGCAAATTTCAGGGAAATGTGAAGGTTTTTTCGAAATAGAAAACAATCAGGGTTCGCGTCTAACCAGTTCCAGGACTGAAGACCTAATGATTATGATAACTTTTCTGCTATATTAATTTTACTTCTAAAAAGTTATTGCTTTTTAATGTTTACGGTCTATTTTTAATAACAAAAGTTTAAAAGGAATTTTATAGAGAACATTAAAAAGTTACTTTGGCAAAAGCAAACGGAAACAAAAGTTATTCTATACATCAGTCTAAATAGCCATGCCATAACGATTGCGACTACCGTACTATAAGTACAACGTACGCTGCTCTTATAAATCTATTTTTTTTGTTAAATTTTGGAAACAATATCCGAGACCCTCTATTTTGTATTGATACTTCCTTTAATTTTTTTTTTATACGCTATTATAAATAAATGGAGATATACGAAACTTTATTTATTGTCCATCGTAAATATTACAAATGCATTTGAGAAGTTTGGCGTTTTTATAAATCTTTCATTCAATTTTTGTTGTTGGGATTTGTTCGTAATTGCAGCCACTTTAAAAAACCTTACATATCGGGAATATAAGATACATTCAAAATAACAGACGCGTTTTTATTCATTTCACACACATAAAATTGTTTTCATTTCGGTACTTGATTTTTAATGTTTATATTGAGGAAGCTTTAAACTTAGCTAGAGAGAGAAAAGAGATAGGTATTAGCCTACAGGGACAGAAAATAGATATGTTATGTTTTGCAGATTGTAACAATTACGATTTTCTGTTATTCAAATATACAATTTTGTTCAATACACCTAATCAATAAATATTAAATTTCTATTGAAACCTTTTATTATGAATTCATACATAGTACGCCATCTACATTAGAATAGCTCAAGTAAACTTTAAGTGAATATTTGCTTGTATCTTGATTCAATATCCCCCTTCCCGGCGCATGCTTGGATAGCTAATATTGCCTCGTGGAAAAAGCCATTTTGATATCAGATGTAGTCCGAATACCAGTATGATCCAGGGCCTGCAGGTTTTTAATTATACATGCCGCCCCAACGAATAGTCAAGTGGAGTCAACGTATAACATGAGTTTAGTTTTGGTGGCAGCATCGACCTAAGATGGTTGTAAATATATTTTTTACGGTAAGAAAATATTTCGCAAGCTTACCTCAAAATTCTATTCTCTCGTTTGATTTCAGCGCAAGTTTTTTTATTAGTTTAGAGTTTTAAGGATTAAAATACCAATTATTGAATATGGAGACAATTTTAATTCCAAGTTTTAAAATATTCAATTCAAGTTACACGTAATAAACCAATGGAAATTAAGTATTATAAAAAAAAACAATCGTTAACCATAAGGCAAGCACAAGACTGGAAAGCAGCTTCAATTGTTGCTAGACAGGAAAGTGGAAACCCCCACATGGGATTGGTTTGTATGAAGGTCAAATCTGGACCCCTGCGTCAGCCACGTTCAACTATAAGAGTAGGGACACAGGTGTTTAAAAAAAAATTAAAAGAAGGAAAACCGGCCGCCAAACAGATAGCCAGCGGTGAGTCATCCTCCATTTTTATACCTATACTCTTTTCAAGGAACTTTCATTTAAACTACACAAATAATTTTCGAAGAAGCTATACATAAGTTTGTTTAAAATTAATTCTCGTAATTTTGCAAAGGTTCATAGATCAATTAATTTGTTTCACGTAAAATTTAGTTTGAAAATTTAGTATTTGGATAAGGCATAATTGACCTTAATATTTTCAAGGTATTTTTGTAAGATTATGTTTGAAGTAACAAAGTTGTATTAAAAGGCTAGCTTTACTAAACATGTGATATGATAAGAATAGTTTGCCGAATTATTGTGTACAACACATTGTGATAGTACACCTGAAGTATAGCTCAATATCGACAATAAGTATTTTTTTGACCTTTGATTTTATTAAAGATAGCTATTAAAACTATAGAACCATAACCTGCGAAATTTTTTTTGAATATGTAATTTGTTTCTTGTACACTAAACAGGATCCTATTCAAGTAGCATAAAGTCACTGTAACATAAAATGAAAGTCATATATTTCTTGTGGAGAATTGAAGTAATTTATGCAATTAAAAAAAAATATTGCACGA
Organism: Platerodrilus igneus; assembly: GCA_036346225.1. NCBI lineage: Eukaryota > Metazoa > Arthropoda > Insecta > Coleoptera > Lycidae > Platerodrilus > Platerodrilus igneus. The sequence goes on from JARFIW010001125.1 coordinate 3,313,362, forward strand.
ATGCTTAGAGATTTATATTAAACCGTAATAACGGAACTGTTTCGAAAGTTTATATAAACGATGTATATATACATATTTTTAAAAAAAAAATCAATAGAAAAAATATTAAGTTGTCCTAAAATTTTCTTTCTTTGAAATCAGCAGTATTTGTCCTACAGAAGCAAACAGTTTACAAATATGAAATTGTAGTATTGAAGAAAGGTATTATTGGTGTTAAAGTTAAAAGTTTTTTTTGAAAGTATAATTTTGACTAGTGGATTTATTTATATTTTTTTTGTGATAAAGTGACTAGGCTCTAACGAAGCCCTAGTTTGAACATGTTTAGGGGTGGTTAAATTTTCAGATAGCACAAGATCGTCGTTCCCACTCCAGATTGCAGAGACCAAAGTAAGTATTTTTGTTCATGTTGCTCGTCTTAAATTTTTTTCTTTCGAAGATTTCCGTATCTGATCTTCGGATAGTTTCTTATCAAACACTCATTAAGATATGGTGGCGTCCAATAAAATTTCTTTTGTTTTATCGTATACCATCCTACGACCCTAGCTCATAGCTCTGCCCTAAGTTGAAGAAGCTTAGCTGGCTGGAAGATTTTTTTAGAGGGACCCTTTTTTTTTCAAAGCCATTCAACATCCTTTTTACCCTAGGCTTAACCGACAAACAGGAACCCCTCGTAATCTATCGAGAGTCTGCCGCCTGTATGGTAGAGCAGACATATTATTTTCCTTTTGAAGAACTTAATATGTTACAAGATGATATAGCCATTATAGCAGAGTCTAGAAAAGAGTTAGTAGAGTTTCTAAATATTTTAGATAAGATACTACAGAGTAACTATAGTATGGGAATTAACTCGGGAAAGACAAAAATAATGATAAGTGAGTTACAGCTTAGTCCTAAACCAAAATCAAAAATAGGTAATATCGAGTTAGAGGAGGTAGATGGGATATAGTAGCTGAAATAGCTCAAGCTAAAAAAATGTTTTTAAAAAAGAAAGACTTACTAATAGCTAATAGTAATAGTTTAGATAATAGAAAAAGTTTTTTAAAGACATATTAGAAAATATATTAAATCGGTAAATGGTTAAGTGTTGCGGAAACTTCGCAGCCACAGGCTGCTTACCTGCCTTCACAACCGTTCATTTACATTACCAATGCTCCACCCGAAGGTACTACATTGGCCAGGTGGCGAGTTTTTTGTTGCCTGGAAATTTAGAATTTTGCCGTACCCGTGCCGTTCCAGGCAAGGTAGGGATCTTTAACGTGCGTGACAACACTCACACACGGGACATCCATTTAACCTCTCATTCGAACGAGGGCGTAATTTTTTGTGAAAAATGCTCACCTGCCATTTTTCAAGCAGTCGGCCGTGTCGGGATTTGAACCCGGAACCTTGGGAACCGTAGTCTTACGCTTACTACATTGATCCACGGCGACGTCTATCCCTTCACAACCGTGCATTTATATCTCCAATGCTCCACCAGAAGGTACTACATTGGCCAGGTGGCGAGTTTTTTGTTGCCTGGAAATTTAGAATTTTGCCGAACCCTTGCCGTTCCAGGCAAGGTAGGAATCTTTAACGTGCGTGACAACACTCACACACGGGACCTCCATTTAACCTCTCATCCGAACGGGGCGTAATTTTGTGAAAATGCTCACCTGTCATTTTCAAGCAGTCGGCCGTGTCGGGATTTGAACCCAGGACCTTGGGATCCGTAGTCTTACGCTTACTACATTGATCCACGGCGACGCCTATCCCTTCACAACCGTTCATTTACATTCCCAATGCTCCACCTGAAGGTACTACATTGGCCAGGAGGCGAGTTTTTTGTTGCCTGGAAATTTAGAATTTTGCCGAACCCTTGCCGTTCCAGGCAAGGTAGGGATCTTTAACGTGCGTGACAACACTCACACACGGGACCTCCATTTAACCTCTCATCCGAACGGGGGCGTAATTTTTGTGAAAAATTCTCACCTGTCATTTTTCAAGCAGTCGGCCGTGTCGGGATTTGAACCCAGGACCTTGGGATCCGTAGTCTTACGCTTACTACATTGATACACGGCGACGCCTATCCCTTCACAACCGTGCATTTATATCTCCAATGCTCCACCAGAAGGTACTACATTGGCCAGGAGGCGAGTTTTTTGTTGCCTGGAAATTTAGAATTTTGCCGAACCCTTGTCGTTCCATGCAAGGAAGGGATCTTTATCGTGCGTGACAACACTCACACACGGGACCTCCATTTAACCTCTCATCCGAACGAGGGCGTAATTTTTTGTGAAAAATGCTCACCTGCCATTTTTCAAGCAGTCGGCCGTGTCGGGATTTGAACCCGGGACCTTGGGATCTGTAGTCTTACGCTTACTACATTGATCCACGGCGACGCCTATCCCTTCACAACCACTGGAGGTCTGAGAAATAGGGTATATAATTGTAAAACAATAAAAGGTGAGCGAACTGCATCTAACAAAAAAGAACAGCGCCTATGAGGAAAGACAACAAACATAGAACAAGAAGAAAATTGTTGAAAGCATATGTGTGAAGCACAGCACAGTATGCCTATGAAATACGGGCAGTCTGAAACGCAGACAGAAAAACGGTAGCAGCCTTTTGAAATGCTCTGCTTCAGATGTATGAGGACGATAGCATGGACAGACAAAGATAATAACAAATAGGTTATAGAAATAGTGGGGAACGAGGATATCTGAGGGGAAAAAAATATGAGAAATAGAAGGGCAGAATACGTTCTAAGGCATTTTTGTGGAATAGTATGGGATATATTACAAGCAGAGATAGGAAAAAAGAGGTAGATGTAGACCTAGATCAGATAGTTATAGATGCAGACTGTGCAAATTTCAGGGAAATGTGTAGGTTAGTTCAGAATAGGAAACAATGATGTTACGCGTCTAACCAGTTCCAGGACTGAAGACCTAATGATGATGATTATACTATTTAAAGGTCGCCTATATTTCGTTGATGGACGACTAGAAGAGACATTATCCCGGAAAGAAGTTAGAAACTATGATGGGAGGTAATACAATTTAGGCAGAGATCATTCAGTTGCGGCAAATAACCTGCAAACTAAGAAAGTTTATACAAAGGAAAAAGTAAGGGTATGAGAGCCACTGCGTCCATAAAAACGAGATTATTGTTTTAGAGATATTTTGAGAGAAAACGCAAATTCATCAACAATTAATAGTTTAATTTAGTCACCAGCAAAGCTATATAGCATTAATATAACAATGAAAACTATATTTGACAACGTTAATTAACAAATATTGAGTTCACTGTGGATTTCATGGAACTTGTTACAGATGGGACCTTGTTTGTTTGATTAGAAAATACATGAACTATACCTGATAAGTGGCTCAGAGAGAAAGAAAACTCCTATATAGGTAAACGGCTAACTTTGAACATTACGTCATTGCTCTGGCAGGAGACGGGGTTGTGGGCCGCTTTTGTTTCGTCACTCAAAAGACTAAAGGAGGGACACCACAGCGTTTACGTTGTTACAACACAAAAGCAAAGATACTGGGGAGAACATAGAAACCCCTCGACTTTTAAAGGAATCTCAACAATAAAAAAGACTGTTTTACTAACCCTTTATATTCTATCCCTGATAAAAAAATAAATAATTAATTAAATCAACACCACCGTTCGTGGTTCTGCCCCTAGACACAAATAAATACAAAATAACACTTTACTGGAGTGTAAATGATCCACTAATACTCTAATTTTGTAGTATTAACTTTAGGTTCATAGACCACTCTGAAATAAGCAACTTTTTTAAATACATATTTAACTCTATTGGTAAATTTCAATAATTATCGTATTTACAAAAAAAGATAAGTGTGTAATAAAAAGGATCATAATCAGTTTTGCAACACAAAGCAAATTCAGACAAATATCCTTCGTGAAGCTATTTGAAAATTAACAATATATAAATATAAAGTTCGTGCTCTTCATACATGTCTTCTTTATAAATTATCAAACTGAGTTAACACTCGGACAGTATTCATTAAATCTAATATTACAAAATTGTTTTATTCCATTCTGATCTGATTGGCTTCTGTTAATTTGCGGTAATTTCGATAACTACTGATGGTAGAGAAAAGTGGACACGTATACGAAATACCATTGAAATAAACAAACAACAAATTACTTCAAACACTTACCTTGTGTATGCAAGCGTAGCGAAGCACATTTATATTCATGCGGCCGTTCAACAGATAACGAAAAAAACAAACTGGAGAATGCATCCGTCTTCTACGAAATACAAAAGTCGACTCTTCTAATGGTGAAGCGTAGAACATGTAGTAATGCGGCCTTCTACAACGAAAATCGATACTGCTATGCTTCGTGTGATTTCCAAGGTGATAAGAATGTTCTTGCATAGGCAAAAAGCAGAGTTTATCAATATCGCGGCATTTTATACAGGCAAGATGCTTGAAGTAATACACGGTATTTTTCAATAACAATTAGTATACCGGGCGGACGCAAATAATCAACAAATTTCAGGAAAAAATAAATTTGTCAGTAAATTATGTAGAAATTAAACGGAACATAACCTTAAGCGGTAAATTATATACAATATAAACGGAACATACCGCCCACCAAAATGCAAGGCATTTTAATTAAAAAATAATTAAAAGGTGGGGGGGACAGAATGATTTACAAAAAACAAAAGGAAAAAAAGAATTCTTTTTCTACATTGAGGGCATAAAGCAGAGCTTTGACACAGGACGCCTCAGCTCGACATAAACGGTTTTAAATGTGACCACCCTAACAACACCATCTGTCCCAGGATGCACAGCCACAACACGGCCGAGGGACCAACGCAGGGGAGTAACATTAGCGATTAATCAGCACTTAGGTGCCAAACTCAACTTGAGGAGTTGGTGTGTGCCACTTGGAGCGCTGTTGTAGAAAGTGCAAGTACTCCTTGAACCAACGAGACTAAAAATCTTGTTGAATTCGCTGGAGCAATTGCCAGCAAAAAGACGGTTGAGCGGAAAGTGAGAAAGTGCGTGCTCGAAGATGACGGTTAAATGGGTCAAAGTTAAAAATGACTCAAAATACGACGAACAGATTGCCTTCCAGAAATAATCCAGAAGTGCTGACTGACTAGAAAATGGACAATTTAAGTACCCGCGTGGAAGTATTTTAAATGAACGTAGGTAACATAAGGATCAGTAAATCGACTTTTGCTAGGTAACAAAGCGGGAAATTTACGGTCAGAGGACAAAGGCGCGTGAGCCAGGCGACCTCCGACCCGCAAGATTCCATCACAAATAAAAGGGGACAACTTGCGAAAACTCTTTTTTAAAGTAGATCCGGACTGAATGGCCTCGAGCTCAATAGCAAAATAAGATTGTTGAGTATACCTAAGCAACGAGATCAATGCATTGTGCAACTCAGAAGATGACAAAGGTCCGGAATACCTTTCGAGAGGGTGTGATAGATTATGACGAAAACGGAGGATCCAAGCAACAATGCGAGTAATAAAGGGAAATGAAGAGTGATTTTCTAGAATCGATTGAATCCAAGAGGATGTTACGACAGCGGGTAAAACAATAGAGCGTTGTTCAGTGAGAACTTAAGGAGTATCTGAAGACGGAATATGCGGACTGTACTTTTCGAAAGACCGATACAAGGTTGGTGAAGCCGCCCACCACAAAGAACATTGGCACAAGTCGGTAGGGAGTAAACCACGTGATCCGACATCGGCAGGATTCTCGGTGGAGGGAATGTGATGCCAAAGCGCGAGACGTGTTTTCCTGAATGTAAGCAACACGATTGACTACGAAAGTCTTTCAACGCTGCGACTGGGAACAAATTCACGAAAGTACTACCATGGAATCACACCAACAGTAAATTTTATGAAAAGTAAGGTTCGAATCAAAGGTTTTGAGAACAAAGATTAATAATTTGGAAGCCAATGCGGCGGCCAACAATTCGAGTCAAGGCAAAGAGATTGTACAAAGAGGTGCGACCTTAGACTTAGCGCACACTAAGCGAACCTCGACGACGGAAGGGGTAACAAAGCGAAAAAAACAACAGCACAGTAGCCACGTTTGAAAGCGTCAGCAAAGCAGTGAACTTCGCACGTAATAAACTGTGGCGGTATTGGCAAGCAGGGTAAAGCGAAATCCAAAAGAAGCAGTAATTCATGCAAGTATCTTTCCCACAAATGGTGAAAGTCGGGGGTGGCTGAGCATCCCATTCTAATCTTAACGACCATAAACGTTGAATTAAGTGTTATACCAGAAAAGTAAGGGGGGATAAAAGTCCCATGGGGTCAAAAATACGGGCTAAGTTGGAAAGTAGGTTGCGTTTGGTACAAGAGGTACTTAGTGCCTGAACTAGAAAACAACAATTATCTGAGGTGACCTATAACTTTTAGGGGTTGAGTATCAGGATCCTCAAAGAAGCGGGGTTGCGCGAATTGCTGCGTAGCGGAAAGATCTTTTAATAACTCGGGATGGTTACTTGACCATTTATGAAGTTTGAAACCATCAAGTTTTAACAATAGCAGTTACGTAGATCGAGAGTTGATTGATTCGATAGAATCTCCAACAGTAACGATGTCATCAATTTAGATATTGTGGCGAAGAGCAAAAGCGGCTTACGGATAAGAATTCCCTTCGTCTACGGCCAAATGCTGAAGCGTGCGTATGGCAAGAAAGTGAGCACAGTTGATTCTATACGTAACGGTATTTAATTTAAAATCCTGAATGGGCTGCTCAGGGGAGAAGCGCAAAACAATTCGTTGTTAGTCAGACTGAGCGGGATTAACAAGAATTTGTCTGTACATCTGACTAATATCGATAGTGACAACATAAGGATGTAAACGAAATTGTAACAAAATTGCGGTGATATTTGGTTGCAGCTTCGACCCAACAAACAAGTGATCGTTTAAGGACGATTGAGACAGAGTTTTAGTGGAAGCGATGATAACAACTCGTAATTTCGTTCTTATGTTTTAGGGTTCCACAACTCCATGATACGGTATGTAATAAGAAAGTCTGAATGAGACCCAATAACAACAGATTGAATATGTTGAGCATCCAGATGTTCACGCATGAACGAAAAATTTTGTTCGTAAACACGAGGTTGCTTAAGTAGACGATTTTCTAAAGAAACAAATCGTTGTAAGGCAAGATCAGGACTACTTGGAAAAAATGGTTTTTGATCTCTAAACGGCAGTGAGACGACATACCGACCTTGTTCATTGCGGCGAAACGTATCGACAAAATGTTTTTCCACAAGAGTTTCTTCAGGCGTGAAAGGTTGAGCGACGGGGACAGTTTCGACTTTCCAGAATTTAGCGACAATATCTTCCAATGGGGAAGTAGAATCTGTAATACAAAACAAGCTGGTTATTACTTTAGAAGCGGGCGAGGAAGGTATGCTTACCATCAAAACATATCCAAAAATAGTATTAATAGCAACAGGTTGATCGCTAGCACCCTGGATGCGACCGTATAATAACACTTGAGGGAAAATATCCGTGCCAAGTAAGAAAACAATGGGTCCAGATTGAGCAAAGAGCAGATCAGCGAGCTTGAGGTTAGCCAGATGATTGAAATTTTGTAAAGAAATATCAGAAGTAGGTAAATTTTTACAAATTTTGGGAAGTACTACAGCTTGAAAATTAATAATCGGTGAAGAAACACCTATTGATTTGAGCGAGACGGCGACAGCACCATGCAGAGCTGCAGAGCGCTTGGGAAACCTAAAGTTTCACAGTACTTTGCGACATAAAAGAAGTCATGCTACCCGAATCGAGCAAGCCGCGAAATTTTTGGAACGTACCGGAGCAATCGGCAATTTCCACTTGAACGGTGGATAGTAAAACAACTGAAGTTTTAGCTAAAAAATTAAATAAAACGACATTCGAAGTTGACGGACGATGATTTCTTAGAGGCCAGAGGAGCGAAAGGCTTGTGGCGGTCTTGAATTGCGAGAGTACTACAAGTTGATACCTTAGAGGCGGCGGTGTTCGGGCTCAAGCAAGCCTGGTTACTAGCAGCGAAAGCGGGTTTAAACGAAACGCGATCGAAATGCAATAAGGAATAATGACGTTGATTGCATTGGCGGCATAAAAAGGTAGACTTGCATTTATTTAAAATGTGAGAATTGCTAAGGCAATTAATGCAAAGATGTTGGTGTTTTGCAAAATTGTAGCGATCTTGCGACGAAAGTTTGACGAAATCCTTACAGCGATAAAGATTGTGATCTTGTTTGCAAAGCGGACATTTATTAATATTAGGTTTGTCGCTACTAAACTGGAAACGGCAGAGCGAGACCTAGACGGGTTGCTGGAATGAATAACTTTGTTTAAATCAGTTTTGTGATTTACCGACAGATTTGATAAAGATTTACACGTTTTTTCCAGGTAAGCAATTAACTCTTTATAAAATGGGATAGCGGTCGGATTTTGACGCAATTCAAAACTACGGGCACTGTGTACATCAAGGCGATTTAAGATCATTTGTACAAGAATAAAATCTCATTGGTCTATGAGCAAATCAAATTTCTCAAGCGCTTGTAAATTATCGACAAAAGTATCAACTAATTTTTGCAAACCAGCGGGATTATCCCAATTCAATTTGGGAAATTTATCAATATTGATTCATAGAGCTGAGATAATGTGGCGAATATTACGATATTTTTCGCAAAGTTTATTATAAGCAAGAGGGTAATTGGCTTCTGTAAGATCAAAGTTCTTAATGGTTAAGAGTGCGGAACCTTTTAGTGCTGATTGCAGACTCGAAAATTTATCCACGTTCGACAGATCGTTATAAAGATGAACTAAGCTATCAAAGCGGTCAATAAAGCTTTCAAACAAACAACCTACCCCATCAAACGTAGGGAAGGTTATCGGGGGAAGCGAGGTTTTCGATTTTAAAGTATCTAGCGGCGCGGACACATTAGCCCGAAGCGACGAAAAAAACAAACTGAAGAATGCGTCCGTCTTCTACGAAATACAAAGGTCGACTCATCTAATGGTGAAGCGTAGAACATGTCGTAATGCGGCCTTCTACAACGAAAATCAATACTACTATGCTTCGTGTGTTTTCCAAGGTGATAAGAATGTTCTTGCACAGGCGAAGAGCAGAGTTTATCAATATTGCGGCACTTTGTATAGGCAAGATGCTTGAAATAATACACGGTATTTTTCAATAATAATTAGTATACCGGGCGGATGCAAATAATCAATAAATTTCAATGGAAAATAAATTTAGCGGTAAATTATGTACAAAATAAACGGAACATAACCTTAAACGGTAAATTATATACAATATAAAAGAAATAGCTTCACATTTACTATATTAACCCTTCAAATATTGTATACTTTTAGCAATACTAATAACGATGTGAGGTCATAAGATCCTACATTAAAATATTTAAAAATAACATAATAATTTGAATGTTTGATTACTAACTTTTCCGTTCTTTGATTCCGGGTTAAAATTTTCTAAGACACATGATTAAATTAAGTTATAAGGCATCATTAGATAATTGCAACAATTCCACTCTTGTATAAAACGCTCATATGAGAATAGTCAAAAATGACGTTTGCTATCGGATAAATAGGAAGGAAGAGAAATTAATAAGTGGCTAAAAATTTCGGATATATTTTTATTTACCTTCACCATGGCAACGCCATATAAGTAGCTGTCTATAGACGCTATTTTGACGTCACTAAAATTAATTTAAGTTGTCATCCCTTATGTTAAACAATATATTGATATGGAAAGGTTTGGAAGTAGTTCTAATGAAGATATAATTTTGGAAGTAAAAAATTCAGTGCCTCAAGACACTACAAAATGTAGAAATTCTATTTGGAATCAATTTAGCGTTTTTAGCAAGCAACGATGTTTGCATTTAAGTGAAGCCCAATAATTGAAAAATGTGGCGGATATACTCATGAACTGGGCATTCAACATGAAAAGGTTAATGGGGATGATTATAAAGAATACGTTGTGAAGACGATGTGGAACAGTACAGCTAAAATGATGCAGAATTTGTATTTTGAAAAATTTAATATCAGTTTCAATCTTTTCTCGGACTTAATTTTTAAAAGAGCTCGTGATGCCAGAGATGCTAAAAGTAAGTTGCTATAATCTGGTATAGACAAAAAGAGAGAAAGTTCAGTTGCTTTAACCAAATCAGAAATTTATCGAATGGCAAATTTATGGAATGAGGATACGTCAATTGAACTTTTGAAGAAATTTTTTATATAGCTGCTTTTAAACTAGCATGGCGAGGAAGAGAAGCCTCAAATTGCAAAATATACTATTTTAAGGAAGAGAAAGCGAACGATGGAACCTTACCAGGTCGCATTGAGTACAATCCTATATTTTCGAAAACTTACCAAGGAGGTAATAGAAAATGTTGAGATAGTAAATGGTCAATTAAAAACGAAGAAAGTAAAGCTTTATGCCTAGTCAGATTGTTTAAAAAATACAAATGCATAGAACAACGCACATTACAATAGACAGATTATTCCTAACGCCCCATCCATTTTGGATGCATAATAATTCCAAAGGTTGGTACAAAAATACACCTATAGGCATTAATGAAATACAAAAATGGACAAAAATATCAGCAGGCAGGATATGGTTAAACGTCAAGGAGAAGAAAATTTCAAATCATTCTCATCGTTCAAGTGAGGTAACTAGTTTAGCTAAAGCGTGAGTATGTGAGCAAGAACTGATTAAAATAACGGGCCATACTACCTCCACTTCAGTTAAGCCATATTTACAACTTGACAAGGACCACCATTCAAATATGATGGCAAACTTGAGACAGCAAACAAAACATCAAATTACAACGCAATCGGTATCAAAAGAGGTATAAGTTCAGTTTACTTCGAAGATTCGGATTTGAATGCCCTTTGCCAGGATGTTCCTCTAGTGTGTATAAGTCGATATTAAAAGGAATTAGAAACAGGTCGATGTCCAAACTGCCATGGCGGGTGCCCAAATCCGCCAAAGACATATTTATGTTTTTAATAAAAAATGATCAAATTTTCAACATTTTAGCGCCAAAGTGATGGTTACCGTAGATTTTGCGAGTCAGATGAGTTCCCGCCATGCATCCAGCCCGGCGGGTACCAAACCCCGTCAAAATAAAATTTTACAAAAAAAAATTAAAAATTAATTTTCTCCGTTCGGAAGCTTGAAAACATGCATTTTTTAAAAATAAGAATTGTGGCGCTGTGAGATTTCCTTATATTATACTTAATTGGTGATTTTTCCTTTTCGAAGTTGTAAAAGCGTTTGTAGCTGTCAAACCAAACAGTAGTTTGTTATCTTCTCACAATTTACATTTTAGCTCTTCTTTCGAAGCGAACTTAGGGGTAAGCGGAAAGTTCAACATACGTACTACGTGTTAGCGAGATTCGTTTCTTATAAGGGCCGTGAAGCGGCCAGGTTAGACGTAATTTGATCATTTTTTATTAAAAACATAAATATGTCTTTGGCGGGTTTGGGCACCCGCCATGGCAGTTTGGACATCGACCTTTCTCTAATTTCTTTTTAAATCAGCTTCGGAGTAAACTGAACTTGTTCCTCAAAAGAGATAATAACAACTGTAGAAACAGCAAAGCCCTAGCAGAAGATTTTCAATAACTGTCCATTTTGAATATTGTTTATTTGTTTTTTGTTTTAAGTTCATATTGCGGTGAGCAATACATGCTTAAATAATAAAATTCACTAAATTTTACTAATTGCATCGAACTTTTGTCGTGGAATTTTCTCAAAAAATACCACTCAAGCTACGATTTTTAGCAGGATATTTTTTTAGTTTGTAAACTCATACTTGGTTTTATTAGGCATTTTGATTCAAAGATTTGCTTCGACAAAATCACGAGAGCGAAGCAAATATTTTCATCAAATTTCCGTAGAAACCAAGTGTTCGTACAAACTATAAATATATCCTGCTAAATCGAAGCTTTTGTGGTATTATCTTCGAAAGTTTTGTCATTCTAATCACAAACTCTGTGAATATTTCATTAATCTCAATACCAATATCTGTAAACCTTATTTCATACAAACCTTGCATCATTTTGAACTTATTCTTTTCATTTGTGTAACGTCCAACATACTTAAGATGGTAAAAAGTCAAGAGAGTAATAAACACAATTAAATGTTGTCATGTGTTTTCTGAATGGGTAAAAATAAATGAGCAGGTAAGATTTAAAAATAACCAAACGAAACCATTCGTTTAAGTAAAAATATTGGTCTAAAATTATTCGAAGATAAATCAGTTTCCAACAACTACATCTTACCCAAGCGAAGATCGCTAGCCAGTGCCAAAATTAGACGCTTGGAATTGTGTATTATGTATTAATTATTATTTTTGATGCGTTCTAGGGAAACGATTTAATTTTAGGTTTTACACTGACGCACATTGGATATAATTACGGATGCATTAACAGTTATCATTCAACAAGGCTGTCTCAGAACTAATCTTTTCACAAGCTAGATTATTTCTTTTAAAAATAATAACGCTCACAATATCAAAGAGAGCATATTATAAATATCAAAGAAATTTACGTAGGTATTCTCAAAACCTAAAATAGTTTGTATCTGTTATAAACTACTTTGATCGCCCACTGCTTAAAATTCAACGAACCGATATGAACTAGCACAGTGCAATAGACATGAAATTTATTAAGCAACTGCAGCTCCATCAATACGAACCTCTACTGATTGATGAGTAACTAATCTACTGTGTAAACAATATACAGAGTGTAGCACTACTGTGACAAACTGACAACTTGTGAAAATCAACATTTTGAAAAAACGTCATGCGAGTTTAGCTATTGTAAAATATTCTACAAAGATGAATGGAAAAACGAGTTGAAGAAGTACTAGGAGAAGATCAATTTGGGTTCAGATAAAACAGGGGAACACGGAAGGCTATTTTAGCTCTGAGGGTCATAATGAAGAAAACAATAGAAAAAGAGAAAAGCATGTATATAGGGTCTGTAGATCTGGAAAAAGCGTTCGTCAAACTAAAATGGAAAAAAATGTTCGAAATACTCAAAAAGGTTGGAATTAGTTATAGAGAATTAGAGATAGACGAATAGTGCATTGCTTATACAAACAACAAACAGCGGTAAAAGAATTAAGGCAGGAACGACAGGATCTCATCGCTTGATCAGCAGTTTAGTACTACATGGCACAACATCGACTTTAAGAACACTAGCTAAGATTAAGCACTACACCTCGAGAATAATCCGACAAGCCATTGAAATAGTCTTCTTGACACAAGGGATGATTCACAAAGACTGTCGCAGGCATGGTAACCAGCAATTACTAGTCTACGCATCGTTAAACAATCCAAAATTAGCATTTTGTTAAATCAGCCGTGCAGAACTAAATAACACGCACCAGGACAAATGACACGGAGCCACACCAAAAATCAAGCAAGTGCAACGGAGCATGTATTCTAAATAGTATATATAGCAGGAGAACGGATCATTTCTTCATTCAGGGCTCAACCTACAGAGCATGAAGATGGCAGATGTGATTCTATCGAAACATCGCCAAATTGACAGCGGTTCACTTTTGAACCTGCCAGCTCTGCAGAATAATTCCTAGAAAATTTACGAAGCAGACAACGTCCGCAGAAACCTCAAAATTAACTATATATATATATATATATATATATATATATATATATATATATATTATTACTCATATTTAGAGCAGGGTAGAAAATTAAATAATCAAATCAAATAATTTTAATTACCGTGTATAAGGAATTTCATTAAATAATACGCTTTATTAAAACCTTGAAGCATAAATAAACTCGGTCGTTTCAGTAAAAATAAGAAATTTAAATTATCTATAAGACGCTTTACATCAAAAGAAGCAGTATTGAAAAGCGCAGTGGATAATTTAATTATTCCTAAACAAATGGAAATTACGTGCAAAATTTATATTAATGAACTCTATTTTAAATAACTGGTATTAAACAAAACGTACGGATAATAATTTGTATTCGCTAAAAATGAAAGGATGGAAATCAATTTTAATTGGAGTTAATTGAACCATTATTAATAATAAGCATAAAACTTGAAAACCCAATAATAGTCAAATCGTAGGAAGGTTATTTAAAATGTTACGTTTGAACACCCTGCGTGTTTTAAAAGGCAATTTCAAGTTAATTTGTTTGGATAAACATGTTGATTCTAAGGATATTGGAAACGATCAGATGCTTTAGCAGGAAATACAGAACACCTGCGTATTTTTAAAAAAGCTCATTCTGCGTAAATTTGGCAAATAATTAATGTTTCAAAGAATCTTGGAGAAACCGGGACTTAGTATTTACGAGAATGTGCGATACGGGTTTATTAAACCCAGATAACAGTCCGCGTGGACTAAAATATAATCGATAATAAAGAATATAAATTTGCACCAATACGAACAGGTTAGAAAAGGAAAAAGAAAATGCGTCAAGCAAAGACACATATTGTAAAAGGGCGGGATTTAAGCAACGTCAAGGGGCTGCGATTGGTTAAAATAGGATGCATATATCAGAGGTAGAACAACAATTTCTGTATAAAAGTAATTAGTTTTTCTCGGACAACTTTGCGGGCCGTGTTGAAATTTTCTGAGATCTCAATGGGGTGAGGACTAAATTCATAAAAATCGACGTGCAGGCTACAGACTGGGAACGTAGAATGAGGAATTCATTGGAATTACCCGTTTTAGGGAACAAAGCGACGTGTCGGCTATTCGCTATATATACAGGCGGGAATATGTGTTTCTCTCTTAGACTCTTAGACTTTCGACGATTCGATGCGTTAAAAGCTCGTGCATCCGCGACTTGATATTAAACAGTGCATTTTAGTTTGATTAAATAATTTAAAGTGTGCTAGTATATTTTAGTGACTCAAAATAATTGGTTATTTTACGTGCTAACATGAATGTACTTCAGTGCACTTAGATACAAGGTAATAAAAGTTTATTATCACGGTACCAATTAGTAAAATTTACAACGACAAATGTATACCCAAAAGTAGGCAGTTTTGGCGTATATTGGTAATATTGGTAAAAGGAAGTATGAATTTCTTTGCTATTTTGCGGGGTGTTAATGACTAAATGGTTCGTAAATGTGTCTGCATCCACTGAACCAGAGGCAGATATACACAGATGAGTTCCGGAAAAGCCTAGAAACAACTTTAAATTAATGGTGATGGAGAACATTTTTAAAGCGTTGACAACTTGAAGCTGTAAATAGAATCCGGTTGGAATGGTGTGATTTACAAAGGGACGATTACACTGAAGCTACGAGGACAATAACCTTCAGGTAAATTGTACTATTTTGTTTGACATTTTTGTGTGTATTGAATGACTTTATAATTGATTTACTTTAAATAGACATTAGTGGAATTTTTCTAACCATAAAATTTAATTTTAAGATGAAATTTGCTTGTTTAAGTAAAAGGGGTATTTTGTTTTGATGTTCGGGAATAGGATGAAACTTTGGGTAGGTCTTTGAGCTCAATTAGACAAACCTGGTTAATTAACGTAAAGGGGTGGTAGATGCTCCTTTATACTCAGACTCGGTCTGCTTATATTGTTATATTAATTAGTAGGCATCCAACAAGGACTTTAATTTTGGATGCACAGTAAAATGATAATAAAATTAATCCGGAAATTCTTTTTAAAACTGAATTTTATGTTCAAATTTAATTTGAAAATTTAATGTATTCTGAATATTGATGTAAATAGAGTTAACGTTGATGTTTGTGGTAGGAATGTGTTGTTTAATTTTTATGATTGAGAATGGAAGTTATCTAGAAGAGCAGCCGAGGCGATTAACAGAAGGAATCAACGGACCAGGTGATTTATAAGGTTTCACAGCATTCTTGACGCCCAAACTGTGGGGCTCGAATGTTTTTTTTTAAAGGGCCAGTACCTAGAGATATGAGAAGATTCACAGCAATATATATATATATATATATTATATATATATGTATATATATATATATGTATATATATATATATGTGTGTGTGTGTGTTGTTGTGATACGGTAGCAATAACCCGGTGCGCCCTTTTGTGAATTAAAAAGCTTCAAATTTTTATTCTGTCAATTTTTGATTTTTAATATATAAATTTAATTACCTCGACTAGCTCAGTTTTTAATTACGCACGGAGCTTGCGACAATACGACAAACAAAGACTTTAAATTTACCTTCTACCTCTACTTCCTGTTTCTTTAAACCAAAACACCATTAAGCACAATTTATTATAGTATTCTTAAAAATATTTACAATGTATGAAATGTTTAAGAATTCTCTAAATAAAACTTTCTTTTAATAATTGAACAAAATTTAATAATTATCATTCCCAAAGTTAATCAAAAATCCAGCAAAAATCACCCTTATTATTATTATTATTATCTGAAGCCCCATGAACGTTTATTCAACTTCTTTAAAAATTTACGTAATTTATAACGTGTATTAAAAAAACAATCTTTGTTGACCCTCACATCAAATTTTCATGAAAGCAATTTTTAAATTATTCAAATTATAAATATTCGACGAAATATTAATGTTTAAATTATTCAGATTAGAAATATACAATGAAATATTTACAAATAAAGACAATAAAACATGCAGATTGGCTAACTTGTCGTTCCAACTGCTCCCTTATTCAGTTTAGTAATTTTATGTAGTCCCACCGTTGAATTGAGATTTGCTTTATATATGGTTTGCATTTTTCTTGGCATCTGTTTAAATTATTTTAGCGTCCTTTATTAAACTTCCCAGTGATTAATAATTGAATTAAATGCTTGTTGCATTTCCTCATTAGATCCAGTAATTATTCAGAGTCGTTTTTAAAGGGTTAAAACGACAACCTACTTTAATTTTTCACAATTACTATCGTGCTATTTATTACTTCACAATAAATCACTTCGTGTAAATATTTTCTTTTAAATGATGTGTACTAAGCCTTAATTCATGTTGAACTGATTTGTCTACAAATTCGGTCGTATTTAAATGAAACGCCTATCTATTGACAAGCGCAGAGTTCGCTATTATTCGTGATTCTTACATACCAGGTTTTTAGGTATTCCTATCGTACGTTATTGTATATTAAAGTTGACACGTTGATTTCGGCACGTAGCATTTCGAGTTAATTGCATTTTCATATTTCTAGATCACGTAGACCATTGTTTGTCCAAATAAATTTAGTGAACTTTGATTATATCACTATGCCGTGTTTGTTTCCAATATATCAAGTGCTGATTTTTGCTTGAAGTCACGTAGACTTAATATAATTTATGTATTAAATTATATGCGTTTGCTATCTTACGCATTTTTAAACCTGCTTGTTTTAATTAGAATTCTTGGCGTAATAATGATGCTTTATCCATGCGTGTCACGTTTCGGCTTTCGTTTATGTTGTTTTACACCTTGCAATTTTGTTTATTCAAATAAATCTTTTTAAACATTTTTCATATCTAAATTAATTATGATTATGGTTTACATACAGTGCGGTGTCATTTACTTTACAGCCTAATCATGGTATTTTTGTTTTCAACTGTCTCGTTTTCTGAGCTCTCGTGTAATTTATATCAAGTGCGTTATACTATTGGTCCTAACTACCCCTAAATGACCTTATTAACACAGCACCCTGGGATAAGAGGTTGTTTAGGGGTGTATTGAGTAATAAGAGTAATGTAGTAACAATAAATAGCAATAGGAATCAGAAAACTTCATTTATTTAGCAGAAAAATAAGTAATTCATTCGTTATGTAAATAGCAAGCATTTGACACCCTGTATATAGACCGTAATTAACTTTAAACCATGCAAGTAAGCATATCTTACACCAATAGAACGCGTATTCAGCAGAGAAATAATCGTACATGTAATTAAACATACGTTAAGAAGTGTCTAATTAGTTATAAAACAAATACGCAGTAGAGTAGATAAAACCTAACAAAGCTTTATGCAAATACGTTGGAACGATGAGCACTTTGATAAGAAAACACAGTTTCGAAGATGCATAAATAAATGAACAAAAACAGCATTAGAGTTACATCATTTATTTTGTACAATTATCCAAAAGGCGATATCTACACAAAACAACGCATGACAAAGATAAGAAATAATAATGTATCAATAGCAAATAAACACCATTACACGAAAATCCGAATTAATTACATCAGAAACCACTTCAAAGTACAGGGAATATTAAAGACAAAACCTGGTTGGTCGAGATAATCTGCAGAACTGCTTGAAAACTCAGCCCAGAGGTAGTGGAAAAAGGCTATTTAACACACAGCGGTGATAACACGAGTCAGTTCACACTGATGCACGTTGAAGCTGCGACACTGTTAACCAGAAAACTACGCGTAAAATAAATAAAGTATAATAGAATATCAAGTTTATGTTACAGTGAAAATAGTGCAACAATTTACGAAGAGTTTTTGTCGTTTTTTATAGAAAACGTAAGTAGAATTTGTGCAATTGATTTAAATTAAATATTTATAACGACAGGACTTCAAGTCTGGGTTGACAATAATATTTCAAGTCGGTGTCGACAATAATACTGGACATTTCAAGTCTGTGCGGACCATAATACTGGAAATTTTAAATCTGTGTCGACAATAATATTTCTGGATTCTAAGGGGACAATTTTAATTAAATTTTGTTACAATTCTGGTACAATTCTAATTTGCGTTGAAAGTATTTGAGGGAAGAGATTCAATGCTTATAAAATAAAAAAGCACGAAGTGATTTTTGGAAAACAAGGGGTAACTGTACTCAAATATTAATTCAACTAAGCAGAGCATTGCTATACGAATGAAGAGGGGGAGTTGATCCATAACACGAACAACACATCACAGGTCAGATCTATTTAATTTTAAGATATTTTTCAATTTAAATTTTAATACTGAATTTATTCAATTTATCCAAACTTGTAATGAAGTCAACAAGAAACATTTGCATACGTCAAACATACGTAATAAATCATAAAGAGGTCTAGAACGTTCCAGGTTTTTGTAAGGGTGTAGTTTTTGGTGATTTTAGATTGAATTAAAAGTATATAAATTTTGGGATAAATGATACATATGATATTAATTGATTGAAGGGTGTATTTAAAGAATTTCAAAAATTGTAAATAATATTTCTTTTCATTATATGAAATTATTTGACTTTGTTTTATCAATTTAAATAAGTAATCATAAAGGGGTGAAAAGAGAAAATTGATCATCGTAACGTTGTGCACTCTGTGTAGATTAAAAAGGGCAAGCCGTGGCATAATAATAAAATTAGTAAGATTGAAGTGAGAACACAGAGAGGTGGCGTTAAGTAAAACGTTCATAACACCGACTAGGCAATAAAAAATTTGTGTACAACAAAATAAAGCATAAGATATATCTGTAAATAAACTCTTATGAAAATTATAAAAGTTTGTTTACCTATACAAGTCGAGCTAATAGTTGTATAGCCATTATCAAAAACAATAACTTTATTATTCCACAAGGATAGGAAACATCCACTGACTGCTTTCAGCTTCCTTAAACTTCGTCAGAGCGAATTAGTTTTCAACAACCCAATTGGAAACAAATTCGCTCTGACGAAGCTTAAGAAAGCTAAAACCGGTCAGTGGATGTTTCTTCCCTTTGTGAAATAATAAAACTATGGTTTTTGTTAGTGGCTATACAACTACATATTAGCTTGATTTGTATAGGTGAACAAGCTGATTTGAATATATTAAATGATATTAGCAGGTTGTAGGTCAGCTAGTTATTCAAGCGTACTCTTTATTATATTCTAAGCTTTCGGTTTATTTCAAACCTTTTTCAAAGAAACTACAAAAACGTTATTATGGGCATCAAGCAATATACAATAGGTACTTACTAAATTGAGGTCGAATGCACATCAATATCATTGATATATATATATATATATATATTATATATTGATATATATATATATATATATATATATATATATATATATATAATGTCATGGATGGTTTATTAGACGAAGTCATCCTTAAACTAAACTTTAAAATGTCATTTATAAAAAAAATTGCAGATGACATCATAACATCAGTACCCATAAAAGAAATTGACAAAACTGTTCGAATTTTTAATAGTTATGACGATAATATTAAATATATATAATATATATAATATATATATATATATATATATATATATATATATATATATAAACACAAGTTATTTGCAGTTTGCAAATAACTTGTCATTTTATTATTATGAATTGCCATGGGGCAAGAAATGGGTGTCGCCAAGAAAAGGTTTGTCATTTTTGCAAATAAATTTTGCTATAACATTCCGTAAATTTCAAAGGCCAAACATACTTGTATAGCCATCTATAGAACTACGATGTAGTTTTGGATCAATTTTTATACTTCCACGCTTAGTAGTGTTGGTGTTTTACCACCTGATGGCGATACTATTTACTTTTGCCATAGTACAAGGATTCCTTCGAAATTATATCAGTATAATAGTTTTGATTACTTCATAGGGTTGTTGGAAACTAATCCGCTTTGACGAAGCTTAAGGAAACTAAAATCGGTAGGTGAACGTTTCCTCCCTTTGTGGGGTAATAAAGCTATTGTTTTGTTAATGGCTATACAACTATTAGTTCGATTTTAGGTGAATAAGCTCTTATTATTTTCATAGGAGTTTATTTACAGATGTATCTTATTTTTTGTATTATATTATATATTTATATTATATTATATATATATATATATATATATATATAATATACAGTATATACGATGTATAGATAAACACCCACATTACGTAAAATCAAAAAAGGGTTTTTAACTATACAAAGCAAGCTAGTAATTTGCATAGCCATAAATGAAACAATTTGTTTGTTTCATAAAGGGAATAAACATTCATCGACTAGTTTCGATCTCACTGGATCTCATCAGGAAGAAGTGGTTTATAACCCTTATAAAACAACCAACAACAATAGGCAAAAATAACTTCAAAAGAACTTCTGTAAGATGACAAGAGTAAAACAAGAACGCCATCGGTTAAGAAACCTCTAGTATTAAACTAGTCAAGTACAGAAGTAAATTCGAAATTAAGTTGTGTTACGTGCCAAGGGTCACTTAAACATGTATTAGGTTAAGTTTTGATGTACGGAAGTTTCGCGCCATAATTTCAAAAGACGCGGTGCGCGGGAATTTTGAATAGACTAGGCGTGTGCTTCCGATACGTCATAGTAGTGCATTTGCGCAAATCGTGGAATGCTAGAGGGTTGGACGAATAACTTCGCGGACGTGAAAAAAGACAAAAGAGAGTGGGGGAGTTTCCGGCTCTCTCTATAACGTGGCTTTTTTGCCTGGTGCTTCGAGTGAAGTGGACGTTTCTTTTGGTAACGTATCGTTAGGTTTACCTATGTAGTTCCTTGCTTGATTATCTTTGTTGTCTACCCTTACCTAGTTTTCCTGCCCATTCCCTACATAGGTGACAATCTGAGAGCCACCTAGGCGTACCGATCTCCACGACTCTGGATGAAGACCTCATGACTGCCGTAGCTGGCCGGAGCTGATCCGAACGCTTTGTAGAGCGTCGGCGTATCATCTCTAATCCCTCCGGGAGGAGCCCTGATGGACTTGGTTAGAGGCCTACCCTAGCGCAACTTCGCGGGAATCTGGACCTATTATGTGAGTACTTCATAGTTTATATTGTTCGCTTTTATCTTTGTTTTAAAATTAATATGTAAAATTCCGAAGTATTGCGTAATATTGGGGACGTCATTGGTAGATGACCGCGCCCAAATCTGTATAAGATTAGCGCTGTCAACCACCGATGGTGTCTAGTAAACCTCGCTTCCGGTGTTGTATTTATCGAACTTTTTAAATCTAACTACCGTTTAAAATGTAAGAGTTGCTAATTCATAGATGGCCCTAACAAACACGTTTCACCATTTGGACTTTCGAAGTTATTTTTGCCTATTGTTTTTGGTTGTTCCATAAGGGTTATAAACCACTTCATCCTGATGAGATCCAGTGAGATCGAAAGTAGTCGATGAATGTTTATTCCCTTTATGAAACAAACAAATTTTTTCATTTATGGCTATGCAAATTACTAGCTTGCTTTGTATAGTTAAAAACCCTTTTTCGATTTTTCGTAATGTGGGTGTTTATCTATACATTGTATATACTGTTTTATTTATTAAATTTGCTATAAGCAATTATTTTTATATAATTGGCTATATATATATTATATATATATATATATATATATATATATATATATATATATACATATTGCTATGATATCGAAAAGCCCCTACAAGCCCTAAGATTGGGCGTACCTTTTTTATTTCCTATGCTATGAAATAGCCTTTTTGGATTTTAAGTCCCTACGACGTGTGTCATTAATTATTGATATGATATAGCCTATTAAGCCCCACAATTGAACGTTATTTCTAATTGCTGTGATATCCCTTATTATACGACGATAAAGATTGTTTAACCCTTACTTTTTCTACTGTTTAAATAAATTTAAATGAATTTAAATAAAGCAATCCAAAGATTACACAATATAATGATTGATAATAATATGTACAATTTTATTAAATTCAAAATTTAGCCCCTGAATAGAACATTAACATTTACCAAATTTATGATTTCCTGATATCCAGCAAAAATATCTTTTTAATAACTTTTAAGTACCTTCGAACGTTCTAAGATGCTTTCCCTGTTTTCAAATTCTTAAATAACCTTTTTGTTGACTCTTACAGACATACAATGTATAGCAAATATTAAAATTGAAACAGTCTTTAACTAATAAAATATTTAAGATCGCTAACCTGCGTTTTCTTTCCTTGTCACGGGAATTGCCTCAGAGTATCTGTGTTCAGCATACCTTGCTACACTCGTTCTACTTATTGCTTGTAGTTTCCCTCGGATTGCATGAGTGTCCTTACATTTGTTTAATTGGTCGTATTTTCAGACGTATTTTTATATTTTCCTTTTAGAGGTAATTTTAGAAATATGTTCAGATATTTAATTTAGATGTGGGACGATATTGACTTAAATCAGTATCAAGATATTAACTTAGATCTGTATCAGGATATTGATTTAGAGCCCTGAATTGTAAAACATTAAAATAAATTTTATTTAATAGTTTAACTTACGTCTATGTGTAGATCGGCTATTATTCGTTGCACAAATTTGGTGCTTTCAAATTTTTACTTATACTAAATTATAAATTTTTCACCTATTAATACTGTCACGTAAATTTCTACTGCATAGTGACGTGATTCGTGCCTTGTTATAGATGAACTCAATGTTTATTCATTCCCTTTTGTATTTATAAGCCCCCCTATCAATGCTTTAATTGGTGCGCGTCGCGAGTTTATTGATAATCTCCGCCTATCTCTGTAGTACCTTGGTAATTCTCAAATTCCCTGGCTTTAATTGCTATTCCTACCATCCATCCCACACGTAGACATTCAATATATCATAACATCTTCTTAGAATTTTCAAATATTGCTTTTATTCTGTCACGTATTTTATATTTGTGGTTTAAAAGTCCAAAACCTATCGTACAATTAACCGTCTGCTGTTTATTTGTTATTAAAATATGTCGGTTTTCTACACAAATATACTATTTCTAGTCACGTATTTAATGACGTATCAGAATGCGTTATCTTATACATGCGTTGATATTTTCGACAAAATTATTAAATATCCAGAATGTCAGTTTCTATCTTTCTCGATAATGTATTTGTATTGATGCAATTAGTTGCCTTTAAAATTTTATCCTAAAACATGTTACACGACGTACACATTATTATTTTAGCTAAATGGTATCGGATTATTGCAAAATAAACTTCTTTCTTATGCATTAAATCAAATATACTATATATACAGTGTGCTCGCAATTGACTTTTCTAAAATAGTCAATTTATTCCTATAATAGATAGAATTACTTGGTTTTCTTAAAGTTAAAATTATTTATATCTATCGTACGACCTCTATGACTTAAACTACCCTCTTATCATAGCAATATATACAGGGTGAGTTTTTAGTGTGGCAACGGTCGATAACTCCGTTATTATAAAAGCTACGTAAACCAAATTTGGAGGAATATTAGGCATGCCTAAAGTGCACATTTTAAAAATATTTGGAAGCATACAGGGTGTTTCATAATTCCAGGGCATATTAAACTTATATTTTTTTTAATGGAACACCCTATATATTATTACATTTTTGAAAAGCCCATAAAAAGAGCTTTAATTTGATATCAAATTATATCTGTCTATTTCTTTTAGTTTTTGAGATATTCAACTGTTTTTAGAAAAAATGACCCCAATTGGATACATTGCCACTGCACTAATACACAACTTATGTTAATTTTCAAGATGCAGAAAATTTTACCATATACCATAGTATATTTGTAAATATCACTTTTTTGAAATTTCTTCCCAGTATACAGGGTGTGTCAGGTTTCGCAAAATGCAATTTTTAAAATTTTTTTTAAATGGCACCCTACCAATTTTATTGCTACAATGGATAGTTCATTAAGTGTCCTTTCATTTTTGTTAAGCATTCCCTATACCTAAATCCATTACTTTCCGAGATATTTTTGATTTTCTTCAAATTTTATGAATGTTTTTAATTTACATAACTAAAAATAACTTACTATTGGAGAATATTATAAAACAATCAATACATTTTGATTACCAATCAACTACACTTATCCAATAACAATTTTCACTAAAGATATAACAACCCACAATAATACGCTATCAACAGAATTCTGCCAGATCAACAATATGCATTTTATAGAAAATGTTCAAACAGGAAATCAGGCAGGCTTTGAAAAAAATAACCTGAATAGAACCCCTGAATAGAACATTAACATTTACCAAATTTATGATTTCCTGATATCCAGCAAAAATATCTTTTTAATAACTTTTAAGTACCTTCGAACGTTCTAAGATGCTTTCCCTGTTTTCAAATTCTTAAATAACCTTTTTGTTGACTCTTACAGACATACAATGTATAGCAAATATTAAAATTGAAACAGTCTTTAACTAATAAAATATTTAAGATCGCTAACCTGCGTTTTCTTTCCTTGTCACGGGAATTGCCTCAGAGTATCTGTGTTCAGCATACCTTGCTACACTCGTTCTACTTATTGCTTGTAGTTTCCCTCGGATTCCATGAGTGTCCTTACATTTGTTTAATTGGTCGCATTTTCAGACGTATTTTTATATTTTCCTTTTAGAGGTAATTTTAGAAATATGTTCAGATATTTAATTTAGATGTGGGACGATATTGACTTATATCTTATATCAGTATCAAGATATTAACTTAGATCTGTATCAGGATATTGATTTAGAGCCCTGAATTGTAAAACATTACAATAAATTTTATTTAATAGTTTAACTTACGTCTATGTGTAGATCGGCTATTATTCGTTGCACAAATTTGGCACTTTCAAATTTTTACTTATACTAAATTATAAATTTTTCACCTATTAATACTGTCACGTAAATTTCTACTGCATAGTGACGTGATTCGTGCCTTGTTATAGATGAACTCAATGTTTATTCATTCCCTTTTGTATTTATAAGCCCCCCTATCAATGCTTTAATTGGTGCGCGTCGCGAGTTTATTGATAATCTCCGCCTATCTCTGTAGTACCTTGGTAATTCTCAAATTCCCTGGCTTTAATTGCTATTCCTACCATCCATCCCACACGTAGACATTCAATATATCATAACATCTTCTTAGAATTTTCAAATATTGCTTTTATTCTGTCACGTATTTTATATTTGTGGTTTAAAAGTCCAAAACCTATCGTACAATTAACCGTCTGCTGTTTATTTGTTATTAAAATATGTCGGTTTTCTACACAAATATACTATTTCTAGTCACGTATTTAATGACGTATCAGAATGCGTTATCTTATACATGCGTTGATATTTTCGACAAAATTATTAAATATCCAGAATGTCAGTTTCTATCTTTCTCGATAATGTATTTGTATTGATGCAATTAGTTGCCTTTAAAATTTTATCCTAAAACATGTTACACGACGTACACATTATTATTTTAGCTAAATGGTATCGGATTATTGCAAAATGAACTTCTTTCTTATGCATTAAATCAAATATACTATATATACAGTGTGCTCGCAATTGACTTTTTCTAAAATAGTCAATTTATTCCTATAATAGATAGAATTACTTGGTTTTCTTAAAGTTAAAATTATTTATATCTATCGTACGACCTCTATGACTTAAACTACCCTCTTATCATAGCAATATATACAGGGTGAGTTTTAGTGTGGCAACGGTCGATAACTCCGTTATTATAAAAGCTACGTAAACCAAATTTGGAGGAATATTAGGCATGCCTAAAGTGCACATTTTAAAAATATTTGGAAGCATACAGGGTGTTTCATAATTCCAGGGCATATTGAACTTATATTTTTTTTAATGGAACACCCTATATATTATTACATTTTTGAAAAGCCCATAAAAAGAGCTTTAATTTGATATCAAATTATATCTGTCTATTTCTTTTAGTTTTTGAGATATTCAACTGTTTTAGAAAAATGACCCCAATTGGATACATTGCCACTGCACTAATACACAACTTATGTTAATTTTCAAGATGCAGAAAATTTTACCATATACCATAGTATATTTGCAAATATCACTTTTTTGAAATTTCTTCCCAGTATACAAGGTGTGTCAGGTTTCGCAAATGCAATTTTAAAATTTTTTAAATGGCACCCTACCAATTTTATTGCTACAATGGATAGTTCATTAAGTGTCCTTTCATTTTTGTTAAGCATTCCCTATACCTAAATCCATTACTTTCCGAGATATTTTTGATTTTCTTCAAATTTTATGAATGTTTTTAATTTACATAACTAAAAATAACTTACTATTGGAGAATATTATAAAACAATCAATACATTTTGATTACCAATCAACTACACTTATCCAATAACAATTTTCACTAAAGATATAACAACCCACAATAATACGCTATCAACAGAATTCTGCCAGATCAACAATATGCATTTTATAGAAAATGTTCAAACAGGAAATCAGGCAGGCTTTGAAAAAAATAACCTGAATAGAACCCCTGAATAGAACATTAACATTTACCAAATTTATGATTTCCTGATATCCAGCAAAAATATCTTTTTAATAACTTTTAAGTACCTTCGAACGTTCTAAGATGCTTTCCCTGTTTTCAAATTCTTAAATAACCTTTTTGTTGACTCTTACAGACATACAATGTATAGCAAATATTAAAATTGAAACAGTCTTTAACTAATAAAATATTTAAGATCGCTAACCTGCGTTTTCTTTCCTTGTCACGGGAATTGCCTCAGAGTATCTGTGTTCAGCATACCTTGCTACACTCGTTCTACTTATTGCTTGTAGTTTCCCTCGGATTCCATTAGTGTCCTTACATTTGTTTAATTGGTCGCATTTTCAGACGTATTTTATATTTTCCTTTTAGAGGTAATTTTAGAAATATGTTCAGATATTTAATTTAGATGTGGGACGATATTGACTTATATCTTATATCAGTATCAAGATATTAACTTAGATCTGTATCAGGATATTGATTTAGAGCCCTGAATTGTAAAACATTACAATAAATTTTATTTAATAGTTTAACTTACGTCTATGTGTAGATCGGCTATTATTCGTTGCACAAATTTGGCACTTTCAAATTTTTACTTATATTAAATTATAAATTTTTCACCTATTAATACTGTCACGTAAATTTCTACTGCATACTGACGTGATTCGTGCCTTGTTATAGATGAACTCAATGTTTATTCATTCCCTTTTGTATTTATAAGCCCCCTATCAATGCTTTAATTGGTGCGCGTCGCGAGTTTATTGATAATCTCCGCCTATCTCTGTAGTACCTTAGTAATTCTCAAATTCCCTGGCTTTAATTGCTATTCCTACCATCCATCCCACACGTAGACATTCAATATATCATAACATCTTCTTAGAATTTTCAAATATTGCTTTTATTCTGTCACGTATTTTATATTTGTGGTTTAAAAGTCCAAAACCTATCGTACAATTAACCGTCTGGTGTTTATCTGTTATTAAAATCAAATATACTATATATATATATATATATATATATACAGTGTGCTCGCAATTGACTTTTTCTAAAATAGTCAATTAATTCCTATAATAGATAGAATTACTTGGTTTTCTTAAAGTTAAAATTATTTATATCTATCGTACGACCTCTATGACTTAAACTACCCTCTTATCATAGCAATATATATATATATATATATTGCTGTAATACCCCTTTATTGGGTCGACCTATTATTTCTGTAATATCACGTGTCCTTACGTTGAGCGACCTATTTATTTTAATTGCTATAATACTAAATTAAATTATTGAACCACCATTTTAATCTTTCCTACAGCTTGTGATTATTTCCTCCTCCAGCTGTTTCTTAACGTTGCTATCAACTGGAGTTTATCATAAACAACTTTATCGACCAATGACAAAATTCAACAAGTTACCGCCTTTGCGGGTTATCTCTGCCCTACTTAATTTGTGGCTCCTCCTCTGTACTATTTCAATCTTAAGACCTCGGCTAGCATATATTTGTAATTATAAAATTCAGTAAGTTTGGATCCCATTTAATGAAACTAATGCTTTATGTACAGCTTTTACGTTATTTACAATACATTTTCAAATTAATTCACCTTTATAAATTTCATTTATCAACAACCATTTAATTTGTACAAAAAACCAAAGTCACCAAAGAAAACTCATTACCTTTACCAACAAATGTAGAATATTCTAAATCCGTTTTCTTATTATTATTTCAATACGTATTCAACCCTTTGTTGACTTGTTTACAAGCATATAATATTTAGCCAA
Source organism: Platerodrilus igneus (assembly GCA_036346225.1). Taxonomy (NCBI): domain Eukaryota; kingdom Metazoa; phylum Arthropoda; class Insecta; order Coleoptera; family Lycidae; genus Platerodrilus; species Platerodrilus igneus. The sequence continues at coordinate 3,342,292 of JARFIW010001125.1, forward strand.
TTTGATATTAAAAATAAAATAAAATTCTTGTAGAAAACAGATGCCTTATAACTAACAATCTGACCTGGTTTTATCTTTTTACGACGACGCTTCCATTAAAATTAATCTTCTCCAATTTTCGATCCCATTTAACTTATCACCATTATGGACCAACACCATTAAATTATAATTTTATGCTTTAATCATTCTTGCCATAGACTTCAAATTTGTAATTCGTTCACCCCTATACTTCAAGATTATGTTCTTCCTTTCGCCTCGACATTTAAATTGTTTTATTGTAATCTTTCTTAACATCAAGCATTCTGGCCTATTTTCCTCAGACCTCGAAGCCCTATTATTTTTATGTCTTAGTTTACGATTAATTCATAAAATAATCCTACTTACGTTTTAAACGGTAATTTTCATATACACACTCATTTATTTCACTTTGTACTACTTGTTACGTATTATTCAGTATTACTGGCAATGCACTTGGGCCTTCATTGAGTTCAAAACTGACTTTCTTATCGCGGTGCTTGCTAATATAATTTCGAATCCCCACTGCATCCGTGGTGTGGTCTAGAACCTGTCGTTTGCTTCGGACCAATCAAATAATTTCATTTCGAATATTTTCTGATGTAATGCTCTGCGTTCGTTCATAATGCCCACCTGCCTGCAGGTGTCTTCACTTATCAACATGCTGTATTTTGATAGAATAGTCGCCTTTCCATAAACAACTGATGCAATTTTACTTTAAACTTTCATTGTTTACATGCGATTCACGCAATTTTTGATCATTTCTCTTATCAAAATGGTTAGATCTTTATACGCATTATATTAGCTACATGAAACTCTATTTTCACATCCGTATTACTTAATCGTCTGAGACTCTTTTCTTAATGCGTGTCTAATTATACTTTATCATTTGTACGCGTGCTTCCACTGAAAAATATTCTTATTCGCTTTACTTATGTCAACTGAACACTATCTACAGGGTATTTAATTTTTACCATCCGTTTAATACTTGTATTTCTCATTCCTACGCCAACTATGCGTCTTCCTATGTCTTTCCTGCGTCGCCCAAAACTATTTCTACTTTGTACACAGGGTGTTGCCTACTTACTATTTACTTCTATTTCTTACTTATTTCCTAAAATAACTACAATTTTCTGCTGCCTATTCTAATTACTCATTCTCTAGTGACCTTCACTATGTCGTGCACCCTTAAACAACCCCTTATCACAGCAATATATATATATATATATATATATATATATATATATATATATACTGTGTTTATCTTTACTTTAGATTACAGAGGAATAATTAAGCTTTGTTTAAAATTAAATTAGTTATTACTTAAAATATTTATCTATCTCGGTTTATTTCTTTATTAAAGACAAGAATTGAGGTGATGGTTTACTGTTAAAAATCTGCCAAAATCCTAGTCAAAGGTAGTGCGCCAACTCTTACTAATGGGCTCTTGCATTTGTAAAAATGGTCACCGTTATCAATATCGGCATGATCTTATATTCCGGCTTCAGGATTCCAGTCTTGTTTTGGAAAAAATATGCTTAAGATTTGTAGTAAACCATGTCCATGCATAGAAGAAACAGTAGATGTATGTAAAGATTATTATTATAGATAATAAGATTACCATAAATAATAAAAGTTAATTTAGTTTATAACAACATTAAAAAATGTATTAATTATTTATAGTGTTGTCATATTTAACAATAGAATTCTGTTTGAAATTTTTGTTAGATCATAAAGCAATTTAAAAAGTCACATTATTTAATTATGTAAAATCGTTAATTAAAAAATGAAGTAAATATATTACTTACTCTATTTGACGCTCAAGAAAGTCAACTCCAATAGTCTTCTTATAATCCTTTGTAAAAGTGCCTTTACAATATCTTTGGATCATACTAGATTTTCCTACACCGCCGTTGCCCACAATAACCACCTGTAAAAAATATCATATATATATCAAAACAAAAGCAGACATAGGTATTATAATATATGTATATGTGTTTCTAATCTCAAATAATTTTGGCATAAACGCAATAAAAGTAATTATATGTAGATGTGACGATAAATAGAAAAGTCAAAACAACAACGCTGTATAGAATTTTCGCCTTACACATAAATGTATGGTTATTTAAAATTAAATTTATCAAATACTAAATTTTTGCATTCAGGAGACACCGTATATATTATTTATTTTTGGTATATTGTATCTCACAAATGTAATATCATATAAAGTAAAAATTTCTATTCGTATCATTTTGATATAAATTATAAATCATTATATAAATGGATGTTATATTGCCGTCAGAAATGTAAATGGGTTTTTAGGAATTTATTACTTTCGAAAAAAGGAGAATGCCTTACTATTTTTTAGAAATCAGTGCATTTGCCTTAAACACACTGGCAGGTAATATAAGCATTTTAATCTTTCCTACATATAATATGCAAGCGCACGAGAAGTCGCGTCGTTTTTATAGTACAATTAACAAAACATAAATTTCTGGGTCCAAACTATCTATGTAGTAGCAACAGCGGTTGACAAGGGGTTTATTTATACATTATTGTCGATTACTGTATTAGTCATTATTAATACAGTTTATAAAACTAAAACAGAACTTTAACAAATAGCTTATTACAATGTCTTTTTTAAGTTGAATAGGATGGCTAAATTAAACTAACTATTGAGGAACTCTGCGTCTTCATACAAAATGTTTCTAACGTGACGTGACAATCATTATGTTGATGGGCGTAGTATCGCTCATACCCCCTATTTTGCACCTATGCTTCAACCTTAATAATCTGCAGTTTGGTTGCCGGGACTGAATAATCCCTGCTTGTCTTATAATCCACCAACAGTGATTCTAGTTGACGCAAACGCAAAGTCACCCCTGTGGCATAGCAGAGAAACTGATAGAAAAGGAAAAAAACTTGAAGATCTGATATATGAGCTCAAATTACAAGTAATAAACGAGCCAGGCAATCCATCAACATATAACCACGCCGGCGCAGAAACCAACATTGACGTTACTATAACAAATATGTTGGCGTAGGTACAAGTCACGGTGTAGAAGGTGCACGATCATTTGACACTCAGTGATCACAGTCCTATAACTTCCGGGCTAACACAAGCAGAAATGAACGTATTTCAACGTACACAAGTTGGTGTACGGTAGAAATAAATGTTTTAAATGTGTTAAATGTATTTTGAAAATCGAAGCATGTGGAATAGTAAGTAGAAATTACTTTCTTATTTTGGTGGCTAGTGGTTGTTGAGCACTCAAATGGAATTGTGGATGTAATTGGATTGTTAGCTGATGTATGGAGGATTTGGATTTACAGTAGTGTAATAATTTTTTTTGACGACTGCAATCACTAAAAATTTATTAGTTAAACACATCTTTTTGTCTGTTCCATTAAATAAGTAAACATCGTCATTTAAATAAATATCCGTTTTGGGATCATGTAGCCCAACCACAATACAGAGATGCTAGTTTGGTTGCTAACAACAGGCGTTAATTATTTTAATACACTTCAATGCCAAACAACTTTGATATATTGTGTGCAACGTGTCAACGACTCATTCTGGCTGGGGGCATCTCACACGAAGACATCATGGAGAACCTTAGAGTTCTAGCCAGTAATTTACGTGTGGCTTTACGCCTATGTGAAAGCTCAAGTGTAATAAGCACTTGAAGTAGTGTTTTTTAATAATGCGTTCTTATCTTGTCTTGTCTTCATTTCTCTTGTTTAGTTTTATCTTATTTTATCCGGCCTAATTTTGTCTTGTATGATCATATGGATCTTTTCTTTTTGTTTACGCTCATCAAGTTTACCATTTAATGTGAGCATTTATCAATTTTATTGTAATATTCTAAATTTAACAAGAACGTATTTCAATGTGGCGATAATAATTTTTGGTCTAATATGAACGTCCTTCAACTTTACCGTAATACTTGGATTTAATAAAATGTTCTGCAATGAAGCCGTAATATTTAAGATTTAACCGGAATGTTCTTCAATTTAATAGCAATTCTTTTGTTTCAATCTAAACGTTCCATAATTAACATTTACGATAATCTTTTAATTGCTATGATGAATTAACAAGTAATAATGTGGATAATTACGCTCAAGATAATTGTTTGGGTATCAAACTAAGTGCAGTAATAGATCGAAGCTTTGCACTTTTGATAACTGTTTGAATGGATTTTGGTTTGTTCCGTTGTTGCGTAGAGGAAATACGCTTTAAGCTCGTATAATTGGGTCCAAGAAGCACGCAGTTGGTTGGCTTCGGTACAACATGCGAACGGCGACGTCATTTGTTTGTCCAGGAACAGTATGTAGACACATCCGGTTTAATACAATGTAACGCTATCACACAAACAAGAACCTGTTGAAACAAGGTAAGCACTCTTTATTATTTTTACATGCCGTCCGCATATGGTCAACATTGATACAAGGCAACACCTGAAAAATTACATGGTGATGACCTATAGTAAATAGTATTTTGCTTAACAAACTATAAATAACTTTTAAAGTTTTTTATTGTCAATATTAAATCCAGCGTAATAACCGTTTTATGTGTAATAACCATTTATGTGTAATTATAGTTAAAGCTTTTGAACGTTGGATTATTAGATTTTTGATATTTTCATATAAACTTGTAAGCTTAATAACAGATCTGATATTTTGGATATTGATTTGAGTTAATTTTGTAGTATAAAGAAATGCTTAACGTATTTGATATTTTATTCAAATTTATAATTCTACATCCGTGTAGAAGAAATTATAGTAACATTTTTGATATGTAAATTTTGTACATACAACTTATTATCATGAAGCAACATTTAATTAAAGAATCACCATTTAATTCATTTAAGTAATTGTTTTATTTTGAACAAGTGAGTTCAAAAATAGAGTAATTAGATCAAAGAACAAAAGGCATAAATACCTTCGAATTTGATGCCTAATATTTGTGTCTATAAAAGTGTGTGCATAATCAATCTTAACAGCTTTTTTTATTATGAGGTAGCAAGAGTATACCTCTTGTGTCCTCACTTTGTTAATTTAATTCAATTTTCTTTACAGCTCCTGCGTAAGCAGTTAATACGATATGCCTCTCTAAGGACTCCCAAGTCCCCCTTAGGGAAACTCTGTGTTTAAAATTTAATGACTTAGTGATGCCCTCCCTAAAACTTTATTTTGGTATAAATTAAGCCATAGTAAGTAAATAATGTTTTGTAAAAAGAACCACGACCAATCCTCATAAGCTCTACCCGAGGAATAGACCCCTAGCATAGCCGGAAGATAGTTGCGTCCCAACATTTTAAGGAAATCCTTCCTTAAAGTTCACTGGTTACACCAGAGAATATTAAAGAACCCACGGGTTACTTTAATTATTTAATCAATCAATTAACCAGTACGACAAATTTAGTAAGAGTAGATTGGAAGAAGAAAATTTTGGATAGATGATTGCTGTCCCAAATGGTGTGAGTCAACTTGAGGTGATTTCGGTACGTGCAGTCGTGGGGAGGAACTACGTCTGCGATGGTGTAATAGCAGATACCTGTTTGGGCTACATTCCAGGTAACTGTTTTGTTTTTTGCAAAAACATTTATTTTGTGATTATTTGGTGTTATGACATTTTATGCTTTTGGGGTGTATTTTAGTGAATTCTATGGATAAAGAAATTGAGTATTTCATATTTTCATGAAGTATTTAAAATATGTTAGGGTCAAAATTTTGTATTATGCAATAATTGTGTATTAACTGCGTATGTAAAACGTAAATGGATTTTAGGTGATTTTCAGCGCAAAATAAAGTTTAGCACAAGTACCAAAAGGTTTACTACGAGCTCTTATTAGACCAGGGATTTAAAGTAAGGTGTGGGGTTAATCCCAGTTACTTTCAATAATTTATTTTGTCAGAGGAGTAAAAGTATAGATAGAAATATTTAATAAAAATGAATTAGTAATCGATGGGGGATATATGTAATCAATGAATGTATGCTATAATAATTGGAAAAGTTTGCTGTGAGATTTTCTATGTAAATAAATTGTGACGGATTTTTTTTGTAGTCGAGTTTCTTTTATAGAAAAGTAGGGCAGGATTTTATAGGTAACCGTAGAGCAGCCGGGGCGAACTTCACTGATGAAGTTAAGTTTCTTCTATTATAGAAAAAAGCTGGGAGTATTTTGGCGTCCAAAAGGAAGAGCTTCTTCAGAGAATAAAATAGGTATTGAAGAGAAGCAATTAAGAGGAGTTGTTGTATTCCAGCTAGACTTTACAATAATTATGATGCCCAATTTGTGAGGCCCGAATAAATTTCAGGCTTCAATCGAGAGTGAGCTCACAACATTAAAACGGCCCAACAGTGGGGCTTTCCAGGTAGACTACACAGTATTTATGGCGCCCAACGTGGCCTTGAATTATTTTTAGGCTTCAATCGAGAGTGAGCTACCCAACATTAAACGGCTCAACGGTGGTACTCGAGTTTTTCAAAGATAAACTCACAGTATATATATATATATATATATTTCTATGGATTTATAGGTTAGAACTGATGGTAGATAGGTCAGATAAATTTGTATAGCAGGGTACACCATGTATACAGAAGGCAGTAATAATTTAAAACAATTTTTCAAAGCTATAGCATAGGGATTTATAATTTTGATTAAGGTATAAGGTTAATTTTGCTTCATTTTAGAGTTAGGGTAAAATTAATTACAATTATTAAATATAGGAGGTGTAAGTCTATGCATTTAAATGTATAAGTACCATGCAAAGGTATTAGATAGAAAGCTTTTCATTTCGTGGCATGAAAATCAATAGTTTAAGAGGGTGAATTCTTTAATAGTATCAAGTAACTGATATTCAAAATGTAATTATTCTATTTGTGTAAAAACTTAGTGTAGGGTAATATGAAGCTGGAACATTTATAATTTTCAAAGGTTATAATAGCATAAGATATAAAAATGTAGTCAAGAAACAAGTTAACGATTATGAGTTTCTAAGAAAGATCGTGTAGCTAACAAAACATTTCCAGTAAAGTTTAGCATTGTAAATACATTCGGCGTATTAATTTAAAAACATATAAACAAGTATCAAGGTTTCTAGGTAAAGGATCGTTAAAAATGAACAGCAGGTCTATGTTAGATAGGGTGTTGAAGGTTACATACAAAAATGGATTGATAAAATAAAAAGAAGGATTGTGTTTTGTATGCGGTAGCAAGTAATGAAAGATATCATATGGTTAGTTGTCATTGACTTTGAAACGTCTGTAAGACAAGGAAATTTTAAATATAAACAAGCAAGACTGAGATGCAGCGTATTTTCATAAGACATTGGTTTGAAAGGGAAATGAGAAGTACGGTAGTAGAGTAGTACTGTTAGACTGTGCATATAAGAATGAGAAAGACGATAGTGTAGATTGGTAGGATAGAATAGAACTTGTAAACGGCGGGGATAATCGGGTGAACGCCCATATTTTTATAAATAGTGTTAGTTATTTAGTTTTTAATTTATTTGATGAGCAGACTAAGCTGAATAATGTGAAAGCTTTATTGAAGGATAATGTTGAAGCCTGGTACAACTTAGTAAGTCAGGATATTGAATCATATAATGATTTCGAAGAAAAATTCTTGAAGCACTATTAGAGTGATCATAAGCAAGATCAGGTACGAGACGACTTAATTACCGGGAAATATAAAGGTTAATTTGCTGGATCCACGGAACAGTATGCGATTCGCAAATATAGTGTAGCCAAACAGATGAGTCCACCTTTAACGGACCGGCAAATAATTAAATATTTTTGGAGGCATTTTGAAGTTGAGGTTAGGCAACATGTGGCGTTGCAGAACATTATTGAGAGAGAGGCATTTTAGAATACCTTCAAAGGTACGAAGATGTTAGTACAAGATGACCTAGGGATAATAGGAAGAGAAATATTAACCCAGTTAGATTCGAGAATAGAAGGGAGAGATTTCAAAGACGTGGGATGAATTTCAATAGAAATTTTAGAAACAACTGGGAGCTTAAAAGGACGTTTTATATGAGTAGTAGTGGTACCAGAGGACCAACGCAGAGACCGGGAGTGCAAAGACAGAATAGTTCACCGGAGATGACCAGGATACAGGCAACTACAGGTTTTAGGGACAATGAGAGGAGAGAAAACCCGGAAACTACACGAGGAACATATGCTGAGGTAGTTGAGAGACAACCAGGGCCCAGCAGCAAAAATAGAGGTATACCAGATTTTTAGATAGACAAACCACTAGAAATTAAAGTGTGTAAATTTGAACATTCGCGGGAATTTTTAAAAGTTGAAGAAGAGGTATAACCAGAAACAGAGAAAAAAGTTTGTTTGCCAGTGGTAGAAATCAAAATTTTTAATTATAGTGTAAGATCGTTGCTTGATTCAGGAGCAGAGGCGAGTTTAGTATCGGAGAAATTCGTCAGTAAAATTAAAGAAAAGATTTGTGATAGGATTATGCCAATCAGGAAGCGTCATTTGGTAGCTCCAAATAAAAAGAGGTTTGCGGTAGTGAATAGCGTTGTGGTGTTGAGTGTAGAAATAGGGTCATTAAGCTATGTGCAGGAGTTTATTATCGTTCCTGGACTGAAATTTAAGAGTATTTTAGGTGTTGATTGTATGATGAAGTTTGGGTTACTAATTGATATGGAAAGGAGAATAGTTAAGATTAGGGACACGGTGTTGCACTGGAAATGATGTCACAGAAGATGACCCGGGTTTGAATATAAATATTATGGAGTTGGATAAAGGAGAGGTTAGAGGAATCGACACAATTGCATGCCCAGATGAAAAGTTAGAAGAGGTTCAATCTTTGTTAAATAAACATTCTGAATTAGTAGGTGTAGAGGCAAGCACAGCTTTAGGTTACGAGTATGTTTTGGAAGTAGATAATTCTGAACCGTTTAATGCAAAAATTTATTCAATACCTGCAGCATATAGGGAGCAAGTAAATCAAGAATTAACGAAAATGTGAAGCGATGGCATACTTTCAACGAGGTTAAGTGGCACATTTATCAATAGTAAATTAGACTTAAGGAATTCTTTCTGGTTGGTTCCGCTACATAAAGATTCTAGAAAGAGCTCGGAGTATTTATTTATAGCGCCTACGTTGGGCGCCATAATTGCTCTGTAATTCACCAGGAATAAATAGGTTAAATCGTTCTCCACACTTTGGGCGTCATTATTCTCTGAAATTCCTTTATTCAAAGCACCACGCTTGGAAAGCCACAAATGCTCTGAAACTTCTAGAAATGAGCCCTACTGTTGGGTCGTCATAAATGCTGCGAGCCTCTTCTCGGTTAGTCCTACAAAAATACCTAAAATAAATTCCAGTCCCACAATTGGATTGTCATAAATGCTCTGAATTTCCTTTGGGACGAAGCCCTACAACCTAAACTTGCATTTAGTATCACTTACAGTTACTACCGTCTGAAGATGCTCATCGTGTAAGACGCCAAACCTTCAGTCTTTTGCTCTGCTTCCTCAGAGATATTCGCCACGACTTCTCAGCTCCTCTCTGAAAATATTACCCTAATATTCAAAGGAAGAAAATTCGACTACCAAAATAACATCACACTTTATTGTAACATCAAATTACTACCCAAAAATCTTTGTCTTAATATTCTTAATTCACACCTCGGCAACCATCTTCAATTTTAAATCAAATCATTTTAAAAATGCAATAATTTCAAAATTTGTCTATTTACATCTATCATTAATAAAAAGTACTAGACTTATCCCTAATGTTATTTTAAACCCCAGGTCTAATAGTAAAAACCTTTCTGTACCTAAGTGCTAATTATTGCACTGAAAAATTACCAAAAACCCGTTTATTTTGTCCAAAAGCCAATATCACACTCATTTTATAATACATAATTTTACATAAATATATTTTCAAATAATTCCTTATCAAAGGTAAATAATCAATTATTATGTCCATAGAATGTAACAAAATCCACCCAATAGGTACAAAATGTCATAATCACAACAGTCAAAAAGTGTTATAAAATTCAGTTACCTGGAATGTAGCTCAACCAGATCACTGCCCTGAAACCATCTCTGACTAGTCCTCCTTAATGACTGCACGTACAGGAATCACCCCTAAGTTGACTCCCACCATCAGGAACAGCAATACTCTACCCAGATCACTCTACATCCAATGTACGGTACTTCCAAATTATCGTACATCCGCTACTAGTCCATCAACGTCCACTACTCCATGTCAATGCACAACGAGCACCTCCAACCAAAAATAGGAAGAAGTCTACTTACGTTCATCAAGCTTCGCCTTTCAAAATGTATTTGATACAAATCACGACTGTTATATTATACTTGCACCAACTTGTGCATATTTAATTTATTGTATTTAAAATCTCAAACTCACTAGTCGCGTAACCTCTTTTCTCTTTCGATCTTCAACCAAGCTTCGAACTACAATAGCAAATTAGTTACGTGACTAATGAGTTTGAGATTTTAAATACAATAAATTAAATATGCACAAGTTGGTGCAAGGTTAAAATAGCAGTCGTGAATTGTTTCAAATACATTTTAAAAAGGGAAGCTTGATGAACGTAAGTAGACTACTTCTTATTTTTAGTTGGAGGTGTTTGTTGTGCACTGACATGGAGTAATGGAGGTTGATAGACCAGTAGCGGATGTATGATAGTTTGGAAGTACCGTACATTAGATGCAGTGAGATCTGGGTAGAAGATTGCTGTTCCTGATGGTGGGAGTCAACTTAGGGGTGATTCCTGTACGTGCAGTTATTAAGGAGGACTACGTCAGAGATGGTTTCAGAGCAATGATCTGGTTGAGATACATTCCAGGTAACTGAATTATATAAAACCTTTTGGCTGTTGTGATTGTTTGGTAATTATGACATTTTGTGCCATTTGGGTGAATTTTGTTGAATTTTATGGACATAATAATTGATTATTTACATTTGATAAGAAATTATTTGAAAATATATTTATCTAAAATTATGTATTATAAAATGAGTGTGTAATATTGGCTTATAGACAAAGTAAACGGGTTTTTGATAATTTTTCAGTGCAATAATTAACACTTAGGTACAGAAAGGTTTTTACTATGACTCGTATTAGACCTGGGGTTTTAAAATAACATTTAGGAATAAGCCAAGTTACTTTTAATAATTATATATGTAAATAGACAAATTTTTTAATTAGCGCATTTTTAAAATGACTTTATTTAAAATTGAAGATGGTTGTTACAATAAAGTGTGATGTTATTTTGGTAGTCGAATTTTCTTCCTTTGAATAGCAGGGTAATATTTTCAGAGAGGAGCTGGGAAGCCGTGGCGAATATCCCTGAGGAAGCTGAGCAAAAGGCTGGAGGTTTGGCGTCTTACACGAGGAGCATCTTTAGAGGGTAGTAACTGTAAGTGATACTAAATGCAAGTTCAGGTTGTAACGCTTCGTCCCAAAGGAAATTCAGAGCATTTATGACGATCCAATTGTGGTGCTTGAATTTATTTTAGGTATTTTTGTAGAACAAACCGAGAAGAAGCTCGCAGTATTTATGACGACCCAACAGTAGGGATCGTTTCCAGAAGTTTCAGAGCATTTATGGCTTCCCAAGCATGATGCTTCGAATAAAGGGATTTCAGAGAATAATACAATGGGCACATATACTATGTTCCAGGTACATTACAGCAATTATATATATATATATATATATATATATATATATATATATATATAACTTTATGGGCTTTAGGTCAGCAGAATTGAAGAATTCTCTTTTTATAAACTCAAGCTTTCGGAAATTTATTTTTCCATTATCAAGAGTACTACAAATAAATACATTGAGTTAGTTATGTGAACAAGATTTGACTAATAGCTAAAAATTATATAAATAGTACTTAATACTTACTAAAGTGAGATAATAGTCAATTGGATGATTAATAATAGTAAATAATTAAATATGATGGTGTTGGAATGTAGTATAATTAAATATAAAGATAAAAAATTTTTAAAAATGTATAAAATGTGTTTTAGAATTCTAAACAGTAATATTTTTTTGATGTTAATGTATACTGTCTTGGTTTTTTAATTTTTGTAAAGCAGTTGTTTGTGTGTTGATTTTTGTTGGTATATTAAAAATGATTTTGTGTATATAGTTTTAAGTAATTAAGATAATATATTAGTATGTAGATATGTTATATATTATTTTGATTATTGTTGAATTTGTAAGTATGTATGCATATGTTCTGTTTAATTTATTTAGTTGTGTTATTAGTTTGTTTGTATGTATGTATGATTGTGAGAAGATGTTATGTGTAATTTAGTTATTTACTATTATTAATCATCCAATTGACTATTATCTCACTTTAGTAAGTATTAAGTACTATTTATATAATTTTTAGCTATTAGTCAAATCTTGTTCACATAACTAACTCAATGTATTTATTTGTAGTACTCTTGATAATGGAAAAATAAATTTCCGAAAGCTTGAGTTTATAAAAAAGAATTCTTCAATTCTGCTGACCTAAAACCCATAAAGTTATATACTATTAAAGAAGCAAGGTCGTTACCAATTCTACTATATATATATATATATATATATATATATATATATATAAATACATACATACATACATACATACATACATACATATATGCTTGCTCTTCTGACCATATTATTAATATTATATGTAGATTTTGGTCAACATGAAACAAAAAGAAACATATTAGAAATGATACAAATTCAAAGAGATCATAATACTGTAAATTCAAAGACTGATAATGATGGCTTTGTTAATATATACTGTAACATAATTAATAATTAAATCAAAAGTTTACATTTTAGTAAAATATCAGAATCATTATCACAACAACAAAACAAGTATGATGTTCTGTTATCTACACTCACAAAACTTTCGCCTACACTTTGTTTCAAACATTCCAACAGTTAACACATATATTTTAACAATCGACACAATATCCATTAATGTTTTCATGTTTTTAATATGTAAATTTTGCTATTTAAAATTTGAATAGGTATAAACTATAATTTTATTATTTTAAACAGTATTTATACCAAATAACGTTTTATATATTGTAATTAATTTTATGCATTTTAGATATATTTTGATAATGGTTGCAATAAACCGAAACGCGTCAAAAGATATACAAAAATATTTGAATATTATTGATGACCAATACCCAGAAAATCTACATATAATATATATATATATATATATATATATACATATATATATATATATATATATATATTGCTGTGATCCTCCCATTTTTACGGGAACTACGGTTATCGAATCGAGCCCCAGCGTTGGGCCGTCAAGATTATGCTGTGAAACCTACAAAAAGCCTCACCAGAGTAAACAAAAAATTCGAGCCTCTCGAATTGGGCACCAAGATTTGCTGTGATTCTCGGCCATTTGAATCTCTTCTGATAATCGCCTCTTTTTACTCTTTCCGCCTCGGCTGCTCACCTAGTTAAAACTTTCATCCTTATTTATAAAAAAAACAAACACATTCCTACCACAAACATCAACGTTAACTCTATTTACATCAATATTCATAATACATTAAAATTTCAAAATTAAATTGCAGCATAAATTTCAATATCATAAAATTTCAAGTTTAAATTTGTCATCATTTTTAATTTGCATCCAGAATTAAAGTCCTGGTAGAATGCATACTAATTAAGTTACAATATGTGCAGACCTAAGTATGAATAAAAGGGAGCATCTCCCACCCCTTGACGTTAATTAAACAGATTAGTCTAATTGAGCTCAAAGGCAGACCCCAATTTTCATCATAATCAAAACATAAACCGCTAAATGCTCCTTTCTACTTAAACAAGAAAATTTTACCTTAAAATTAAAAATTTGTTGTTTATACAAATTCACTACTGTTCATTTTTTTTTATCAAACAAATTACAAAGATATTCAACGCACACCAAAACATCAAAGCTCGAACAAAATTGTATAATTTACCTGAAGGTTACTGCACTCGTGGCTTCAAAGTACATCGTCCTTGCTAATTTCACCATTCCAACTGGGTTATGTTTACGTCCTCAGATTCTGACCGCTTTTAAAATTTTTCTACACCACCATTCATCTAAAATAGTTTCAGGGCTTTTCAGGAACTCATCTATGTATATCTAAATCTTGTTTTGTGGATCCAATCACGTTTACGAATAACACTAGATTACTCGCCCCGAAAAATATCAAAGAAATTCATAATTCGTTCACGCTATACAAAGCTGCATACTTAAATGTATTTATTTATCGCTACTTATCTATCTTTTCTAAGTGCACCAATGCATACTAACTAGTATCGTAGCACGTATTCTGCTTGCAGTATCGTATAACATCAAAAAATAAAGAGCAAACTGTTTTAAAGTATTGAATAAAAATCGAAAATCTAAGAGAACCAAACTCCTATAAACACGGGTTTATTTAATAGCGCACTTGCACGTCGGATTTGTCCCGCAACGGACAGTTTTCAGAATTTCGCATTCTATGTTCTCTTTTCGACAATCCGGCACAGCGATTCTAAAAATTTGCACACGCGCCAGTTGAAAATCTAAGAACTTTTCACACGACACGCAACGCGTATGCGAACAACTAATTAATTTTATACAGAAATCGTTACGTTTACACCTCTCATATCTGCATCTTATTTGCACCAATCGTAAGCCTCGTGACGTTGCTCAAATCCGGCCTTTTATTATCTGTGTCTCTGTTTTACCTGTTTTATCCGTCTCTTCCTACTTTGTTCTGAGCGGTACAAATCGATATTCTTTAGTATCTGTGATTTAAATCCACGTGGATTCGTAAGTAAAATAACCCCTCAACTAGTCTTTCCCGCTAAAACATCCGACCGTTTCCAATATACCTAGAATCTGCATGTTTATCAGCTCGAATTTATTAGAATTTGACGTTTAAAAGTTTGCAGGTGTGTGCTCCTAATGAATGTTTTAAATATAATTCTCGGAGCTTTGTTTTCATGGTATTTTAACCTTGGATTTTCATAGGCTTTTATGCTTATTATATATTACTAATGGTTCAATTAACTCCAATTAAAATAATAATGAATGGCCTTGACTTCTACCCTTTAATTTTTAGCGAATACTAATTAAATATTAATTATTATCTGTACAGTTTGTTTAATACCCGTTACTTAAAAATTGAATTAATTAATATAAATTTCGCACGTAGTTTCTATTTGTTTCTTTGAACAATTAAATTAAATACACGTTGAGCATTTTAATTCTGCTTCTTTTTATAGAAAGCGTCTAGTGAATAATTTAAATCCCTTATTTTTAATGAAACGAATACATTTTTATGCTCCACGGTTTTAATAACGCGTATTATCTAATAAAATTCTATACAAGGTGATTAAAATTATTTGATGTCGTTAATTAATTTTCTACCCTGGTCTAAATTTGAGTAATATATATATATATATATATATATATATATATATATACAGGATGCCCTATTTCTTACACGTTGTATGGGTAACTCTGTTATTTGTGACATTAAAGAAAAGGTTAAATAAGGAAACTAGTGCAGTTTTGAATGCCGAGTTCAGCCATGAAGAGATAATTAACATACAGGGTGTAGCAAAAGCGTTATACCAAAATAACGAAATTTTGATCTTTTTTGTTTTCCTTCGTGGTTCATTTATTGTGATAGATACAGTAAAACGTTGTAGATATTTTTTACATTATTTTAAAAGGAGAATAAGATAAACTTATTTGTTTTTACATGGCTTTGATCATGTTCGAGTAAATAAGTGAGGTTATGTTTTTTTAAATGGAAACCATAATTGGAGGTAGTTCTGATAGAAAGGCATTTTTTTTCTCTTTTCAGTGATGTACTACAGTGTACATGTTCAACATAAAATTTTTTAAAAAAATGTTGTTTTTATGAAATACGAAACTTTGTATTAAATAATATGTGAATATTTGAACTGATTTTAAGAATAGCCATATGACACATAACAATAGATTTTACTTGTTTGAATAACAGAAATTAGATAGTACTTGTTACGTCATCATTGAACAATTTAATAGTAGTGGCAATAAATACCATTAGTGCGGGTACCCTACAGTTTGAGTGAAACCTTATTCCGTAGTGCGAGTGCGTGAAGTAACATGATTCGTACTCGAATGGTAACAGAAGACAGTTGAACGAGAGGCCTGAAAGCGACACCACACCAAGCGCGCGTGGTCTTGGGTAGTTTGTCGTATTTGCTCTGTTTATTACATAACCGCTACACTGCCATCGGTATTGCTACATAATAGCAATTGGTCCTTCCTTATCATTAACACTTCTAGATTCATCTTAACAATCTTATCAACCAGTACTATTATTTTGTGTTTATACGTACATTATTTTCTTCTAATAGCTAGAATGTCCTATACAAATGAAGAAAAAAAGACATGCTCTTTTGCTACTATTTTTCGAATCGTAACTCACGTGCAGCAACCACACTGTCAGATATTTAGTATACTTGAAAATAATCTTAAGGCATATGGTGCATTTATCAAACCTAAATTCTTACGAAAATATGAAGAAACTGTTGAAACGAATGTGTTGGCGTTTGTTAACTATAAACCAGAATCTTCTACTGCCGAAATTGCAAACCACTGTGCAACTTCTAAGGAAACTGTGAGGTGTATTCTGAAAAGTCGGAAATATCATCCCTATCACTATTCTACTTCGAATACATTGTATCCAGTGGATAATCAAAGACGGATAACATTTTGTCGTTGGTACCTTAATAAATGTGAAGAGGATTCATATTTTTGGAGAACCATTATGTTTACTGACGAGACTAAATTTACAAATAACGGAATATTTAATCGGCATAACAAAGTATTTTATTCTAAAGAAAATCCTAAACTTGTGCGTGAATCCAGAGATCACATCAATTTGGTATTAATTGTTGCTGTGGAATATTTTGTGGAAAAATTATTGGACCTTTTTTTTATACCGACAATTTGACAGCTGCAAATTACTTAAATTTCCTAAAACACCAACTGGAAGAGTATTTGGATGAATTACCTCTTAACATCCATTGCAGACTAAAGTATTTCCAACACGATGGTGCCCCTGCACACAGTGGCACATCAGTGAAGCAATATTTAACTGATCGTTTTGAGCACGTGATTGGTAACAAAATGGAAATTGATTGGCCTGCTCGTTCACCACAACTTACGCCATTAGATTTTTATTTGTGGGGTGACTTAAAAAATAAAGTGTATTCTACTACTTCTCAAACGCTTGAGAATTTAATAGCTAGAATTCAAACAGCAATTGCAAGCATTGATGCACGCACAATAGAAAAAGCACTTCGTAATGTTAAAAAACGATGTGAGCTGTGCCTTCAACAAAATGGTGGGCACTTTGAACACCTTATGAAGTGATATTATATTTAAAATTTTTAACATAATTTGTTTTTGATATTTTTGTTACGTTATGCATAAGTATTTTTTTATTTAATACCAAGTTTCGTATTTCATAAAAACAAAATTTTTTCAAAAATTTTTATGTTGAACATGTGCATTGTGGTACAGCACTAAAAAGAGAAAAAAAATGCCTTTCTATCAGAACTACCGCCAATTATGGTTTCCATTTAAAAAAACATAACCTCACTTATTTACTCGAACATGACCAAAGCCATGTAAAAACAAATAAGTTTATCTTATTCTCCTTTCAAAATAGTGTAAAAAACATCTACAATGTTTTACTCTATCTATCACAATAAATTAACCACGAAGCAAAACAAAAAAGATCGAAATTTCGTTATTTTGGTATAACGCTTTTGCTACACCCTGTATGTTAATTATCTTTTCATGGCTGAACTCGGCATTAAAAACTGCACTAGTTTCCCTATTTAACCTTTTCTCTAATGTCACATATAACAGAGTTACCCATACAACGTGTAAGAAATAGGGCACCCTGTATATTGCTCTGTTTTCCCTGTATTCGAATCGAGCCTCACGAATTGGGCGTCAAGAATGCTGTGTTTCCACCAAAATCCGGGAACTACGGTTTTCGAATCGAGCCTCACGAATTGGGTCTCAAGAATGCTGTGAAACCTAAAAAAAGCTATTAACTTAACTGGTCCGTTAATTTTCTTCTGTTCATCGCCTCGGCTGCTCCCCTAGATAAACCTTCATCCTCATTCATAAAAAAAAAACAAACACATTCCTACCACAAACATCAACGTTAACTCTATTTACATCAATATTCACAATACATTAAAATTTCAAAATTAAATATTCAGCATAAATTTCAGTATCAGAAATTTCAAAATTTAAGTTTGTTATCATTTTAATGTGCATCCAAAATTAAAGTCCTTGCAGGATGCCTACTAATTAATATAACAATATATGCAGACCTGAGTCTGAGTACAAAGGGAGCATCTACCACCCCTTTACGTTAATTAACCAGGTTCGTCTAATTGAGCTCAAAGACATACCCAAATTTTCATCATAATCCAGAACATAAATACTAAATACCCCTTTCTACTTAAACAAGCAAATTTCACCTTAAAATTAAAACTCTGTTGTTAGTACAATTTCACTACTGTCCATTTTAAGTAAATCAATTATAAAGTTATTCAACACACACACAAAATATCAAAGTTCGAACAAAATAGTATAATTTACCTGAAGGTTACTGCACTCGTAGCTTCAATGTACATCGTCCCTTTTGTTAATCACACCATTCCAACTGGGTTATATTTACGGCTTCTGATTCTCAACGCTTTTAAAATTTTCTCCACCACCATTCATCTAAAGTTGTTTCAGGGCTTTTCCGGAACTCATCTGTGTATATCTGACCCTTGTTTTGTGGATCCAGACACGTTTATGAACCATTTAATTATTAACACCCCCGAAAAATAGCAAAGAAATTCATGCTTCTTTCACCAATATACGCCAAAACTGCCTACTTTTGTGTATTCATTTGTCGTTGCAAATTTTGACTAATTAGTACAGTGATACTAACTTTATTACCTTGTATCTTCTTTTCTAAGTGCACTAAAGTACATTCATTGTAGCTCGTAAAAAACAAACTGTTTTAAATCACCAAAATATACGAGCAAACTGTTTAAATTATTCTATCAAACTCGGAAAACTAAAAAGCACTGTTTAACGCATTGAATCAAGTTGAATATCTAAGAGAGCTTGTTCATATTAACCTGGGTATATATAGCGGTTAGCCTGTCTGTCGGTCTGGTCCCCAAAACGGACAATTCTTCAGAATTTCGCATGCTAGGTTCCCATTCCGCAGCCCGGCATGCGATTTTTACGAAATTTGCACTCGCATCAGTTAAATCTCAGAAATTTCGACACGGCTCGCAACGTCTGGAAATAACTAATTAAATTTTATACAGAAATGTTATTTTTACCTCTCAAGTTTGCCTTTTACTTTCAACCAATCGCAACCCCGTGACGTTGCTCCACTCACGCCTTTTACTATATGTGTCTCGGTCTTGCGCATATTATCTGTCTCTATCTACCCTGTTCTTATTGGTGCAAATTGATATTCTTTATTATCGATTATTTCAGTCCATGTGGACTGTGAAATAACCCACCTTTAGCATTTCTCGTAACTATTAAGCTACGGTTTCTCCAAGATTCTCTGTAACCATTTGTTATCTGCCAAATTTACGCAGAATGAGCCTTTTAAAAATACGCAGGTGTTCAAACATAATACTTCTCAATAACACTTCTACGATTTGCATTTTATTGGGTTTTTACAAGTTTTTATAGATATTATATGTTACTAATGGTTCAATTAACTCAATTAAAATAATACCCTTTAATTTTAGTGACTCCTAATCAAATATTAATTATTATCTGTACATTTTGTTTAATACCGGTTACTTAAAATTGAGTTAATTAATATAAATTTTGCACGTAATTTCCATTTGTTTCTTTACTAGGAATAATTAAATTACACGCAGAGCTTTTAATACTGCTTCCTTTTTTATAGCAAGCGTCTTGTACATAATTTAACTCCTTATTTTTAATGAAACGAATGCATTTTATGCTTCACGGTTTTTTAATAACGCGTACCTTTTCCCAAAGCTTCTACACGGTGATTAAAATTATTTGATGTGATTATTTAATTTTCTATCCTGGTCTAAATATGAGTAATATATATATATATATATATATATATATATATATATATATATAATAAAGAATAAGTAAATTTAATGAGTCTTAAAATAATATCAAAGAATAAAATATAATTGCAAGTGACTCAATATTAGCCACAAGGGCATCCTGTCGACGCGTTTCGCCCTAATTGGGGCTCATCATCGTGTAATTAAAAGGGGCAATAAAATACATAAGTTAACTCATAGGGTTAAGAGCGATTAGGTACAGTAAAATAAATTTATTGAGTTAAAAGAATTTCAACAATTATTTTCTAGCTTAATTAATGGATAATAGGGGAATATCGATTTAGTTTAACCCGTGATTAATGTAGCAATAATTTATCTTAATTAGATTTAGTTAAGGATCATGTATTAATACATATGTAAAAGAGAAAAAAAATTAATTTAAGGTTAAATTATAGCATAATGAAGTTACTATGGAACAGTTTTAAAAGCTTTGAGCAGGTTAAAAATAACGATTTCTAGGTTTCAGTTGTATAAACCAACACGTTCCAAATTACAGGGGAAAGATGTATTTCTTAGTAGAGTTGCTGCAAACAAATTTAATAGCTTAGTGGAACCAACAACTGTTGGGATTAAAGGACGTAAACAAAACCACACAGAATTGATGTAAAAGCAGTATACGTTAGTTAAAGTATTGATTTTTATCTTAGATATAGAATTGGAAAGAGCAATGAAAAGACCGAGATTGAATAAAAGTCGATAAGTATAAGAGAGAAACGTAAAGTATATCCAGAGGAAGGGAATTAAAAATCGATAATGTCAGGGATAGTTGTAAACAAGCACGCGTCGCTCAGAAAGGTGGGAAATGGAGCCAAACGAGATTATTGGTGAAGATTAAATAAGAAGGGCTAGAAAGACAGGTGGTAGAGGCAGGTGTGTGTGATAAAATGATATGTACAAGGAAGATAGAAAGTTAAAGACGTGCACCAAACGTGGAGTAGAGGCTAATACGAAGAATTTGAAACGACAGTTGACGCTTTTAAGTGCATTACCACGTACTGTTGTGTTATGTTATGAAAAATTACACGAAATCGACGGTCGTTGGTAATTTTCGAGGAAAATAAGACAACGGTTAAACAGATATACGTGCTATTTCTTAAGCAGGGGGGGGGCAGGTTGCATTATATAATCAGTAACAGAGAGGGGTCTTGCTCTCTTTGCTCTTTTGCTCTTTGATTCCATCGGTGATACAGTGAGCTTACTTCCAAGTGAATCAGTGCAGTCTAATTAAATAAAATTTATGTAAGAGCTGATAAAGCGTTATTAGTAAATAGTAAAGTTGAGATGTAAGTACAAAGATTTTTGTTTGGATGCACGAGAAGTACTAGAATTTGAAAATTGTTTGGATGTGAATCAAAGCGAAGTTTGGGATAGTAGAATTTATTTGCAATAAAAGGAACGAAATTTGGAGATCAGATATTTTGATTGAAATTTATAAAAGAAGAGTTCTTGGAGTAGAGGCATGTATGGTACACATGGGGATTCGATCATGGAATTAATGGATAGACGGAGGACCTACCAGACGGCAACATCTACAAGGGGCTAAGCAGTGGACCGCAGTACGAAGACAACTACAAGGTAGGAGATGAATATTTTCATAGTATGTAGTGTTTTGATGTGTTTTATGATTATTTGCTTTGATTTTTATTTGAACAGACATTTATAGGACTGTTAAAACGAGATTGATTTTGAGCATTATTCATTAATTTGCAGATAACCAAAAGTTGTAAAAAGGTATAGAGAGTTTTTGATATTGGTCGTGCAGAGAATTTATATGCACATCTATAAAGTTTTAGGGTGAGCTCATGTTAGAACGAAGGGTAACGTAAGGTATGAAGAATGCCCTCTTACTTTAATAAAAAGTTATGTGTTAAAAGGGTTATCAATATGCAAAATGATTGTTATAAAATTTAGTGAACACATGAATGTATATAAAGCGATGGTATTTTAAATTTTAAAAAAATGTAATTTGGATTTCAGATAAATAGAGTGTGATATTTTGATTAATTGAGTTATTTTCAAATGCATGATCGATTTGGATTTCTATTTAGGTTTCTATGGTAATAATGGGAGGAAGTTTGTTTGATGTAACAGGTAGTTGTATGTAATATATAGGAAGTATCGGATTAAGAGGACGATTCAGGAGCAGCCGAGGCAAAATTTGAGCTAAACTTTACAGTAAATTATGACAGCCCAACGCTGGGCACGAGATTCTAGGAAAATACACGGTAATATGTATATATATTACTCATATTTAGACCAGGGTAGAAAATTAATTAATTACATCAAATAATTTTAATCACCGTGTATAAGGAATTTTATTAGATAATACGCTTTATTAAAAAACCGTGGAGAATAAAAATTCATTCGTTTCATTAAAAATAAGAGATTTAAATTATTTACAAGACGCTTTCTATAAAAAGAAGCAGTATTAAAATGCTCAACGTGTATTTAATTTAATTGTTCAAAGAATCAAAGAGAAATTACGTGCAATTTATATTAATTAACTCAATTTTAAGTAACCGGTATTAAACAAAAGGTACAAATAATAATTAATATTTAATTAGGATTCACTAAAAATTAAAGGGTATTATTTTAATTGGAGTTAATTGAACCATTAGTAACATATAATATGTATAAAAGCTTGAAAAACCCAATAATATTCAAATCGTAGAAGTGTTATTTAGAAGTATTATGTTTGAACACCTGCGTATTTTTAAATGTTTTATGTTCTGCGTAAATTTTGCAGATAACAAATGGTTACAGAGAATGTTGGAGAAACCGTCGCTTAATATTTACGGGAAATGCTAATAAGGTGGGTTATTTCACAGTCCACATGGATTGAAAATAACCGATACTAAAGAATATCGATTAGTTCCACTCAGAACAGGGTAGATAGAGACGGATAATATGCGCAAGACAGAGACACATATAGTAAAAGGCGTGAGTTGAGCAACGTCACTGGGTTGCGATTGGTTGAAAATAAGAGGCAAACATGAGAGGTAAAATAACATTTCTGTATAAAAATTAATTAGTTATTCCCAGACGTTGCAAGCCGTGTCGAAATTTCTGAGATTTAACTGGTGCGAGTGCAAATTTAATAAGAACCGACGCACGGGCGGTCGAGATGGGAACATAGTATGCAAAATTCTAGAAACTGGCCGTTTTGGGGACAAAACCGACAGACAGGCTAACCATTATATATACCCGGGTTAATATGAGTTTCTCTCTCTTAGATTTTCGATTTGATTCAATGCGTTAAACAGTGCTCCTTAGTTTTTCGATTTTGATTCAATAATTTAAACAGTTTGCTCGTATATTTTGGTGATTATTTAATACTTTAAAACAGTTTGCGCTTTACGTGCTACAATGAAAGTAATTTAGTGCACTTAGAAAAGAAGATGCAAGGTAATAAAGTCTAGTTATAATTGCGAGTACTGTACCAATTATTAAAATTTGCAACGACAAGTGAATACACAAAAGTAGGCAGTTTTGGCGTACAGCGTGAAAGAAGTATGAATTTCTTTGCTATTTTCGGGGGTGTTAATAATTAAATGATTCGTAAACGTGACTGGATCCACAAAACAAGATACAGATATACACAGATGAGTTCCGGAAAAGCCCTGAAACAACTTTAGATGAATGGTGGTGTTGAAAATTTTTAAAGGCGACCAGTAATCCGAGGACCTAAACATAACCCAGTTGGAATGGTGAAATTAACAAGGACGATGTACATTGAAGCTACGAGTGCAGTAACCTTCAGGTAAATTATACTATTTTGTTCGAACTTTGATGTTTTGGTGTGTGTTGAATAACTTTATAATTTATTTACTTAAAATGGACAGTAGTGAATTTGTACTAACAACCAATTTTTAATTTTAAGGTGAAATTTTCTTGTTTAAGTAGAAAGGAGTATTTAGTATTTATGTTCTTGATTATGATGAAAATTTGGGTATGTCTTTGAGCTCAATTAGACGAACCTGGTTAATTAACGTAAAGGGGTGGGAGATGCTCCCTTTGTACTCAGACTCAGGTCTGCATATATTGTTATATTAATTAATAGGCATCCTACAAGGACTTTAATTCTGGATGCAAATTAAAATGATGACAAATTTAATCTTGAAATTTTATGATACTGAAATTTATGCTACAATTGAATTTTGAAATTTTTAAAGTATTATGAATATTGATGTAAATAGAGTTAACGTTGATGTTTGTGGTAGGAATGTGTTTGTTTTTTTTATGAATGAGGATGAAAGTTTTAACTAGGTGAGCAGCCGAGGCGGAAAGAGTAAAGAGTCTTCCTATCAGAAGAAAGTCAACGGACCAGTTAATTTTGAAGGTTTCACAGCATTATATATATATATATATATATATATATATATATATATATATATATATAGTAATATATATACTACCTTTGGCTTATATTTAGTCAATTTTGAAATGATGGTATTATAAAAACGACAGTAAAGAAGATTTCTGCGTTTCGGCAGCGTGGTAAATCAATTTTCTATTATTGTCAAATTTTTTAATATATATGTTTCAGAAATTAAGGAATCGGCAACTTAACTAGTTAATTTCTGAATTAACCCTTAATTTTTGTTCACACGTCCACGAACTATTTTATTTTAAAATTGTAGGTAACACAATCCTTTACAAGAATATAATAATAACGCATCTAAATAATTCATTACAAACATTTACAAAGCGACATAATTTGCAACTATGACAAAACTAAAATGCGGTTAACTTCCCACAATTTAATGCTAAATATTTTACGCGTGTCGTTGAAATATTTCTGGACTTAATAGTTTAAAATATATTTGTATACGTACGTGTCTACACGAAACACTAACTTTCTTTATTAATATGCATCGAATTCTATAATTAATTTTAGGATGCAACAGATGGCATCGGGGCCCAGTTTTATATTTAGAATTTGGGACAAACTATGATGTTACGGCATATTTCCATCCTTTCTCTTATATACACATAAATCATACGCTATTAATATTTAAATTTAGTTTGAATGTTTAAACTTCTTTCTTTCAGCAATTCGCATGCTGCTATTCTAGAAGATGATCGAGTCAATGTTCGTTTAATTTGTAAAATAAGAAAGTATTTTGAATAAGTTGCAGTTAGTACATAAAATATTATGGGAACTCTTTTGTATATCTCTGCAACAATGTTTATACCAATTAGAAAGGTTTTGTTTAAATAAAAGTAAGTACGTACAATTTAAAATTAGAGGTTTCCAAGCATGGTTGGCTTGATTTAAATCACGATTTAAATCATGTGACTTTTAAAAAAATCTTCGATTTAAATAGTTTTTATTTTTATACTTATTCATTTTATTTTTTAAATTAGTCTAAATTGAGTTCGCGTTTTCTACCTTTGAAATACATTTTCAATTAAAATAAATATCGAACACTTCGACCACAATAAAATTTCTACAAGAAGTAGATTATAAAATGTATTTTTTTTCTCTTAATTTTTATTTAAATTTTAAAGTATAGATTAAGACCATAGAAATAAAATAGTAAATATAAATAATAGATGAATTAAAACAAATATAAATTCTGATTATTTTTGTTAAGACACGTAAAAGTAGAAAAATTCTAAGAATGAACAATACTAGAACACATTTTGTAAGAAACTAAATTTTGATTATAATCCTTGAACAGAAATACTAGCTTTATCTACACCTTGTTTATTTCTTAGTTTTGAATGTACAAGCCCGAACGACGAAAATGTTCGTTCTGCAGATGCGGAAGAAGGTATTAAACACATAAATTGTTTTGCAAAATGTACATTCTATGACATATCAGGTATCTCTTTCTGCGATAACCACCACTGCAGAGTATATGGTCAATACTTCATCAATGAAAATTAGTCTTTTAAAAGATTGAGCCTGATGTTTTAAAATTAATGATAGTCTACCAGTATCTCTATACATATTTCTTAGTTCCGTTAATCCTTGGTCTCTTTAATCGGCATATAATTTATAAATTGTTTTTGTGGAATCTAACAAATCTGAGATTAAGTGATATGGTGTTAAATCTTGATTATAAAGTTTTCTGAAAACGCTTATTTGCTGTACTAACAAATCCAATTCCATTTTAAGACGTATCCAAATCTCAACTATATCAGATAAAAGCATCTAGCGCTACTGATATTGGTTTTAAAATGTTCAAAAAATCTTCAGCGAATCGTTTCAAGCCAGTGTTAGATACTTTTTGAAATACTACCGAATCCATTTCTTTTCAATGTACTATAATAATCTAAAATGATTTAAAAGATAGTTGTTAGTACTGAGGGTAAACACATTAATTTACCACGCCTGTCGATGTTTTCTAAAATTTAAAACACTACAATAAACTAAGGATTGATAAATAATTACTTGTTAAACTAGGATAAAATTCTATTTACTCGTGGTGAAGCGTTTGAGATTTGAAAGAAGCATTTTGGTTAACTGTACTTCAATAAAACGTTTATCTAATGTAATTCCAACTGAATGTGTTTCAGTTTGTTAAATATATCATGTTTGTAACTGTTTGATGGATACTGTATGTCATTAATTAATTAATGAACCATAATACCTGAAAAAGGATTTAATTTAGCATGTTTAGTTATCATAAAGTAATGGTAAGATTTGTGAAATGTCAACCAATGATCAATTAGTGTAAGTGACACAATGATCTGTTCCAAAATAGGAATTAGGGATAAATAATAAAGGATAAATGAATGTACTTCTTAAACATTGGTATATAGTAGGGAAGAAAATTTTTTAGAGACTATCCCCTAGGTAATTTTTTTTAGAAAATAGGTTGTTGATTTTGAATTTGTGTGAGGAATAGATGTTTTTGCTCATGAAGCTTGTAAAAAAAATATGTAATAGAAAATTAATATATCTACTAGAAGTTTATCTTTTTTATTTAATCGATGTGTAACTGTAGCAATAGTACAAAGAAGTTAATGTTTGTAAAAGAAAGGCAATATTATAAAGAAGTTAATGTTTGTGGAAAAATAAGCGTGTATCGTATAATAAATAAAAGGATTTACAACCAAGTGCAGTAAAGAAGAGTGATTCCAGTTATAGCGAACCCAGGGTCATCTTTAGTGGTGGTGAAAATAACATCAGAAAGTTTTGCATAAGTTACAGTGGTTTCCCAGTCTAACAGGACTACGTTTTATCATATGTGGTGGAGTATTGCAGGAATACATATGCATCTCGCGGATTCTAAGTATAATGTTGCTGAGTTATTATTTTATTAGCTATAGAACCTAAAATCCATTTCGAATGGACCTGCACCTTGCCGAAGTTCTAAATTACTAGAACAGGTGAAATGGCTTGCGTGTTCTAATGAGCTAAAGAGCCAAACTACAGGTCCAACCAAAGTAGTAGGGTCGTTAGTGAGGAACCAGACTAAGACAGGTCCCCG
This sequence comes from Platerodrilus igneus, assembly GCA_036346225.1. Taxonomy (NCBI): domain Eukaryota; kingdom Metazoa; phylum Arthropoda; class Insecta; order Coleoptera; family Lycidae; genus Platerodrilus; species Platerodrilus igneus. The sequence goes on from JARFIW010001125.1 coordinate 3,369,970, forward strand.
AAAGAGGGCAGCGGCTCTTTCGGTACTTAGATTGGCAGAGACCATAGGGGTCGGTATGGCAGTCTAAGACACACTACCGCGATGTGGAAGGCAACGGAAACCACCACATTATCTCCCAAGTACACAGCGTACCTAAATTATAATAAAATGATGGCATTCTCTGGGGTAAAAGATTCCGGCGTTAAAATAGTCCCCATTCGGATCTCCGGGAGGACTACTTCGGAGGATGCGATCGGAAAGTTAAAAATAAGAGTCGGGAACATTCTGCGAGTCGGAGCGTGGAATGTTAGAAGTATGAACAAGTAGGTAAGCTAGAGAACCTAAAATCGAAATGAATAGGTTATCACTAGACATAGTAGGGATCAGCGAAGTTCGGTGGCCAGAGGCGGGGATTTTGGAGTGGAGACTTCAGGGTAATTCATACAGGAGCAGAGGACGGAAATTTGGGTGTGGGGATAGTTATGCGGAAAAGATAGGACACTGTGTGGAAAATTACTTACAAAAGAACGAAAGAGTACTCATGGTTAGATTAGAATCTAAACCGGTAAACACAGTAATAATACAAGTATACATGCCCACCTCTAGCTACAGTGACGAAGAGGTAGAAGCCATCTACAAAGATATCGAAGACATATTAAGATACGTAAAGGACATGAAAATTTAATAATTACGGGGATTTTAATGCTGTGGTAGGTGAGGGTAGGAAGGAGCGGTAGTAGGTTTATTTGGTTTAGGCACGAGAAACGACAGGGGAAATAGGCTGGTAGAATTTTGCGACAAGAAAAATTTAATCATCACAAACACATTATTTCAACATCATGTTAGAAGACGATATACGTGGAAGATGCCAGGAGATATAGGACGATATCAAATAGATTACATTCTTGTTAGACAACGGTTTAGGAATCAAGTAAAAGACTGTAGAAGCTACCCAGAAGCAGATATAGATACTGACCACAACATCGTAATTATGAAGGCCGCACTTAAATTTAAAAATCTGAAAAGAGGAACGGAAAAAGGCACTTGGACTTAGAGAAACTAAAAGACAAAGATATTCAAGTAAGATTCGAAAAAAAGTCAAATGAATTGCTGAATGATATCGCGAAAATATCTGAAACTAAGGAAGTAGAAACAGAATGGAATAACATTAAATCCAGCCTAGACATGCCGGCCAGAGATATTTTGGGGTATACACAAAAAGAAAATAAGAAACCATGGATAACAAAGGATATCGTGAATTTAATAGAAGAAAGACGAAAATACAAAAATAAATCAGACGAAACAGGAAAACAGAGATACAAAGCCATAAAATGGGAAATTATTCGAAAATGCAGGAAAACTAAAGAACAATGGATTGATGAAAAGTGCAAAGAAGTACAAACTAAGATGGAAATAGGAAAGACAGACGAAGCATACAAATTAATTAGAATGAATTTTAGGGATATAAAACCGTATAGCAAAAATATAAGGGACGCACAAGGAAACGTCATTATAGAAAACGTAGAGAAAGTGAGTAGATGGCAAGAATATATAGAGAATTTATATGCAGGAGAGGAACTAACTGCATTAGAACAGGAATCAGACATTGAAAATGATGACTTAGAATATCCTATACTGCGAGACAAGTTTGAATTAGCATTAAAGGGTTTGAAAAATGATAAAGCGCCGGGTACAAATAAGGTGCAAGCAGAAACTCTAAAAGCCGCTGGACAAGCAGTAAGAGAACGTCTTTTACAACTTGTAAGCTATATGTACGAGACAGGTGAGATACCTAAAGATTTCAAACGTAACATCATAGTCACTATACCAAAAAAGAGAGGCGCGGATAGGTGTGAAAATTTTCGAACAATAAGTTTGACAGCACACGTGTCAAAGACATTAACTAGAACTGTATAAAAACGATTGGAAAAACGAGCTGAAGAAATACTAAGAGAAGATCAATTTGGGTTTAGGCAAAACAGGGGAACACGGGAGGCTATTTTAGTTCTGAGGGTGATAATGGAGAAGACAATAGAAAAGGGAAAGCATGTATATAGGGTTTGTAGATCTGGAAAAGCATTCGACAATGTAAATTGAAAAAATGTTTGAAATACTCAAAAGATTGGAATGAGTTATAGGGATAGACGAATAGTACATAGCTTATACAAAGAGCAAACAGCAGTAATAGAATTAGAGCAGGAACGTAGAGAAGTAAACATTAGGAAAGGGGTGAGACAGGGATGTGCCCTATCCCCATTGATGTTTAACTTGTACATAGAAGAGGCAATGAATACTGTCAAATGCAGAAAGACATTTAGAATTACTATGCAGGGACAAAAAATTGATATGCTTAGATTTGCAGATGATATAGCGGTATTAGCATCTAGCAAGGAAGAGTTAGAAGCGGCTCTTAATGAAATGGAAACAGTTCTAACAGAGATACGGTCTGAAAATTAACAAAACTAAAACTAAAGTTCTAGTATGCAAAGGTGGGGAAAATAAATCAAAAACAAGAATACAAGTATTTAACACGAACTTACAAGAGGTTAAGGATTTCTGCTACCTAGGAAGCCAAATAACGCACGATGGGAAAAGCACAAAAGATATAAAACAAAGATTAGCACAAGGTCGTGCTACATTTAACAAGAAAAAGCAACTACTGTGCTCAAAGACCACAAACATAGAAACAAGGAAAAGATTGCTTAAAACATATGTGTGGAGCACAGCACTGTACGGCTGTGAAGCCTGGACAGTAGGAGAAGCGGACAAAAAAAAGGTAGAAGCCTTTGAAATGTGGTGTTACAGGCGTATGATGAAGATATCATGGACAGACAAAGTTAAGAACGAAGAGGTACTAAAAATGGTAGAGGAAGAAAGAAATATGTGGAAAACGGTAAAAAATAGGAGAGATAGGATGATAGGCCACATACTACGGCATGAGGGAATAGTGCGGAATATTTTAGAAGCAGAGATAGGAAAAGAGAAGAAGAGGCAGACCTAGATTAGACTACTGCACACAGATTGTAAAAGATGTAGGCTGTAGAGGTTTCAGGGAGATGTGTAGGCTAGCCCAGAATAGAAATCAATGGAGGTACGCATCCAACCAATCCCAAGATGGATAAACTAATGACGAAAAGATAACTGTGCGTAAACATGATGATTATTATAAGTAACTACAAGAATTGGTTGGGCAATATTCTCGAATAATGTTAAGTGTGTGAAAGGATTTACTAGAAAACCATTATTTCGGCAAATGTCTAAGTGTTGGGGGATCTTAGTAGCCACAGGTTGCTTAACCTCCTTCACTGAATCTCGGTAAAATAGGGTATAAAATTAGAAAACAATAGAAAGGGAACGAGCTGAATACACATACTCCCTGAAAAGAAGAAAAGAAGAAAAAGAAGAAAACCACCAAAAACGCAAAATCAAAGAAGCTGCCTATATAACCCTACATAAAAATAACTGCGTTGCAAACGAATCCGTGACTTTCAGTAAACAATGGATTCCATTACTAAAAGAAATAACAAAACAAATAACAAATGAAAATCAAATGCCCACAATATCTAGGTAGCATTGCAAGTTTTTCCTGGGTTTTCCTTGCAATATTAACATGAAATACAGCCTACATACATGATTTCTATTTATACATAAAATAACTAATTACATAAAAATAAGCATATTAACAATCCTTGTAAAACAGCATTGGTATCTGACAAGTATAAATCCACAATAAGGTTACCTCAAAACCATATACAATCTCCGTTGAACAGTATTGGTATCTGACAAGTGTAAACCCGCCATAGGGTCGCCTCAGATCCATATACAATCTTCATAGAACAACATTGGTATCTGACAAGTGTAAACCCGCCATAGGGTCGCTTCAGATCCATATACAATCTTCATAGAACAACATTGGTATCTGACAAGTGTAAACCCGCCATAGAGTCGCCTCAGAACCATGTTAAAATCTACCAAAGAGGTAACTTAAATCATAATGAATTTTCCCCCTCAAAATAAATATAAAAAAGACTACTTAAGCCTTTCAATAATGCAATCGCACACTTCTTTAATAACCATCCTCTCAATTGTATAAATAGAAACATGTTAAAAATGTTGGCTGAAATGCAGACACAAAAACGGTAGCAGTCTTTTGAAATGCTCCAGATGTATGAGGACGATAGCATGGACAGACAAAGATAATAACAAATAAGTTACAGAAATAGTATGGGAACAAGGATATCTGGGGAAAAGAGAAATAGTAGGGCGGAATACGTTCTAAGGCATTTTGGGGAATAGTATGTGATATATTACAAGCAGAGATAGGAAAAAGAGGTAGATGTAGACCTAGATCAGACAGTTATAGATGCAAACTGTGCATATTTCAGGGAAATCTGTAGGTTAGTCAGAATAGGGAACAATGATGGTACGCGTCTAACCAGTTCTAGGACTGAAGACCTAATGATGATGATGAGAACCTAAAATAGAGTGAGTGTAATAAGAACATAAAGCTAAAACCTACTTTCAACAGGTATTAACTGCAGGCGTTCGCAAGACAATTTGTTATCCTGTAACAAGGCCCGTGTGAAACTCAAGCACCTTCGGAGGATGTTACAGGTATTTGAAGTTACCCTTATATATATATATATATATATATATATATATATATATATACATCATATAAAGTTATTTGTTAGTAATTTGAATCTCAAACGTTTATCTAAATTATACATTTGTGATTATATTTATCAATCTTTGAAAATAACGCCTCATCAGCACTGCGAGAGGTTAAGTGGTTTTAACTAGACGACGCTTTATGTGAAAGTGGTTAATGTACCTGTAAGACGACAAGAGCCCGTTTTCTTACAGAGTAAAATATCTAGATACAGTAATCCCTGAGTGAGTTTCAAAAGCCGTGGCATAAATAAACAAAAATTTCCTTATTTAATTTTACAGAAATAAAACGTTAGTAGAGTATTTTGCAGCGTGGTTAAATATAAGCATGCAATTAAGGTTGCGGTACTACCAGGAAAGATTTGCCGCCGTTTCTAAATATTTAAAAGGCCGACACAACTTTTATCTGTGAAATCATTTATTCTTTTAACACTTTGATTTAATTACATTTTTATCTGATTCTTCAGTCATAATAGTACATTACATATTTTCAAAAGCTTGTCCCATTGACTAACGTAAATCTCGATACAGTCTGAGAAAGTATTCCACCTGACTTCATGAGGAAGGACAGATGCCTTTTCACAAGCTTGTTTGCATTTAGCAGAACAATATGTTCTGTAATATCTTTCATTTCAAATATGTGCCGTGCAGCTATATGTTATTACATTCGAATCAATAAAATCTTAAACATTTCGTATATTTCCACGCATTCAGGTCATGTTTGCAGCATTATCCGTTGCGAAACATAAGACGGTACAATCATGTTTTGTTTTACGTTAAGAAAGAAATAAAATCTTGTGTTACGGAAGTCAAAAAGTTATCCGCAAAAGTCAATCGTGTCATAGAGAATGAATGACCCTCTTCAAATGTTACTTGTTACACATGTAATATGTGCATTGTGAATATTAAACCGCCCATCAATTGACATATTAACATCCTGCCCTCTTAAATTTCTAAAACATTTTTTGTGCTCTTCTACATAAATCTTATTTAATATTATCACCATTAAGTCTCCAGTCCTGGAACTGATTAGGCGCGCGTAACTACCTTGTCTCCTATTCTGAACCAACCTACACAATTCCCTAAAATTCACACAGTCTGCATCATTCATTCTCTGGGTGCAATAGTCTGATCTGGTCTACATCTACCTCTTTTTTCCTACCTCTGCTTGTAATATATCCCACACTATTTCCCAAAAATGCCTTATAATGTATTCTGCTCTTCTATTTCTCCTATTTATGCCACGGACATTGTTATTTCCCTACTATTTCTAGAGCTTCTTTATTATTAAGTTTGTTTACCCATGCTATCATCATCATACATCTGAAGCATAACATTTCAAAAGGTTTCTTCATTTTCCTGTCTGCTTCTCCTACTGCCTCTACTTCATAGATGTACAAGTATGTTAAATTGCTAATACTACTATATCATCTGTAAATCTAAGTATGTGAATCTTTGTCCCTGCATAGTAATGCCAAATGTCTTCTTGCATTTGACAGTATGCATTGGTTCTTTGATGTACCAGTTAAAAATTAACGGGAATAGGACATATCACTGTCTCACCTCTTGTCTAATATAGTTCTCTACTTTCGTAATGTAATTCTTTTACCGCTGTTTGCTTTTTTTTTATAAGCTATGCACTATTCGTCTATCCCTAAAACTCATATTAATCTTTTTGAGTATTTCGAACATTTTTTTTTTAGATTGTCGAATGCTTTTTACAGATCTACCAACCCTATATACACGCTTTCTCCTTTTTCTAATGTCTTCTCCATTATCACCCTCAGAGCTAAAATAGCCTCATGTGTTCCCCTGTTTTGCCTCAACCATAATTGATCTTCACTTAGTACTTCTTTAACCCGCTTTCCCATCTGTCTTTGTACAATTCTAGTAAATATTTTTGACAAGTGTGCTGTCACACTTATTGTTCGAAAATTTTCACATCTATCCGCGCCTTTCTTTTTGGTATAGTTACTATGATGTTACGTTTGAAATATTTGGGTATCTCGCCTGTTTCATGCATATAGCTTACAAGTTGAAAGTTGCGTTCTGTTGCTACTTGTACAGCGGCTGTTATAGTTCCTATTGTAGTTCTGTACCCGATGCCTTTCTATTTTTCAGGTCTTTTAATGCTAAACAAGCTGCTCTAGTGCTGTTGGTTTATTTGCCGCATATAAATTCTTTATATATTCTAACAACCTTCTCTACATTTTCTATAATAATGTCTCCTTTCGCGCTCCTTCTATTTTTGCTATACGGTTTTATATCCCTAAAATTTATTCTAATTAGTTTGTATGCTTCGTTTATTTTTTTTAATTCTATTTTAGGTTGTACCTCTTTGCACTTTTCATCAATCCATTGCTCTTTAGCTTTCCTGCATTTGCGAATAATTTCCCATAAGATGGCATTGTATTTCTGTTTTCCAGCTTCGTCTAGTCTGTTTTTGTATTTTCGTCTTTCTTCTATTAAATTCAGAATATCCTTTGTTATCCATGTTTCCTTTTTCAAAGGATACGTACCTTTGCGTTCGTCTAGAGCTAAGACGCGAATAATAAAATAATTAAGTTAAAAAATGGCCATAGTTTATGATAATGAGTGTCAGCATCAATGTCACGCATGCACAACGTTAACCTAAGAAAGATTCCCCGCGTTAGGAATTGTTATCATCTCCGAAATCTTCTTCAAGAACAAGCCTACATAAAACGCAAAAACGTTCTCGAAATCTGCAGTCGCTCGCAAATCATCGTTAGGCCATAACGAAATAAAAAGCGGAGGAGGTGTGAAAATTGCGACATCATATTAAAAAGAAGAAACCCGTTCTTAGTCGTGAGATTCAAGTTTGCAACGCTCGACGCTCCGCCGGCCAGTGGTCCGAGTGCCGAAAGACCTGCAAATATCGGAATCAAGAGCAGTAAACCACCTCTCTTAAGCAGTGGTATTATGCGTGGTACTTTAATTTTCGAATGACCTCCCATCTTGTTGACTATAACTTTTGCTGCATTCATCGCACTTCTTTAAATATTTTACTTATAAGAACACCTCTGAAGGAGCATTTTTTACCGGCGTTGCCGTTATTGCCTTTGGATTTTCCCGAGCATCGACGTACTCGACGACGTCCTCGTCGTTTTTGACGTTGTCGTCGCTGTCGACAAGCCAGTTTCACAACCATTTTCTTGTTAATTCCCAATCCTAGTTTGCGTCTAGCTTATATTGCAGCGGTTACGCCCAACGGTTTCTCGGACCACTTAGAATCTTTGACCTTGACTCGCCGCCAAGCCGCTGCTTGCAAAACCTTATCGACCTCGTGCCTGCGCTCCACGTTTTTGTGATGCGAATACGAGATATCGTGCTGCTTGCACGCTTTATCTAGAGGAGTAATACCTTTATCTTCGCGGTTTAAACGCTCGTGCAGCCTGGATTCGGGGCCGCAGAATTTATGACCAGGAAGGTGCAGTTCGAAGGGAATTTATTAAGAGGTTGTTGAACAACTTTTCACCCCCATATACCAACATTGACTAAAATCTCTCCTGCAATAACGTATCAATTTAAATATATATAAAAAATAACTGCATACAAAGTAAATTTTATTTACAAAAAGGATGAGATGCTATCTTTAAAATTTTTAATTTATATATCGAAAAAGTAATGAATACTGCCAAATGCAGAAAAATATTTCGAATTACTAGGCAACAACAAACGACTGATATGCTTAGATTTACAGATACATAAAGCGGTATTAGCATCTAGCAAGGAAGAGTTAGAAGCTGCTCTTAATGAAATGGAAACGGTTCTAACTGAGAGGTACGGTATGAAAATTAACAAAACTAAAACTAAAGCACTAGTATGCAAAAGAGGGAAAATAAGTCAAAAGCAGAGTACAAATAGGAGACGAGAACTTATATGAGGTTAAGGATTTCTGCTACCTAGGAAGTCAAAAACGCCTGATGGGAAAAGTGCAAAAAATACAAAATGAAGATTAGCACAAAGCCCTGTTGCATTTCAAAAGAAAAAGCAACTATTATGTTCAAAGACAACAAACAGAAACCACTAAAATATCGGTGAAAGCATATGCGTGGTGCACAGCACTGTGCGAATGTGAAATGTGGACAGTCGGAGAAGCAGACAGGAAAAAGATAAAAGGTTTGGAAATGTGGTGCTACAGACAGCCTATCTGTGACCAGAATATTACATCGGAATGTAAACAAAAGAGTGGTATACAAAAGATAATTGGTGTGCACCCTGTGGCGTGACGTCTTCAAAAAAGATAATTGACAAGTCCTGTGGTGCAAAGATTACTTGATTAACAGCTAAAGGCCTTCACATTTAAAGATTATTTAGATTACAGCAAAAAACTCGAGAAGATTATTAGCATAATTTCTGGAATGTTCACAAAATAATTAGTACAATTAAATGTGTATAAATTTGCGGTCATATATGTTGCAATTCAGTTCAAATCTAATTGCAGCTTTGATTATAATCATAGTTCTGATCGACTTTGATCACGATGTTAGTTCGGAAGTTAAGTTACGCTTAAAACTTTGAAAGTCGTGACGATATAAATTGGTGTTACAAATAAAATTTTTTGTAGATATCGATATAAATTTACTATGGTGGTAATATAAATTAATATAAATTAAATACACTACATAGAGTTACTTAAGAGAATGGAATCGTAGTTTAAGAAGATCATACCTGTGTGAGCTTTTAGAAGTTTTATTGTAGCTACGAGTTGTTGAAAAGGTTTGTGTAATTAGTTTTAAAATAAAGAACTGATGTTATTGCAAATAGAGTTCTCGTTACAATATCATGAACAGACAAAGTTAAGAACAAAGAAGTTCTAAAAATGATAGGGCAAGAAAGAAATATGTGGGAAACAGTCAAAAATAGTAGAGATGTGATGATCGGACATGTTCTACGGCATGAGGGAATACTGCTAAGTATATTGAAAGCAGATATAGGAAAAAAGAGAGGTAGAGGTAAACCTATTATTAGATTAGACTATTTCGCACAGATAGTGAAAGATGTAGGTTGTGGGAATTTCAGGGAATTGTGTAGGTTAGCTCAGGAAACAATGAAGGTACGCGACTAACCAGTTCCAGGACTGAAAACCTAACGGTAGTGATGAACGAATGTTAGAGCACAAAAAGTATTTTTTATTGTTATATATTATAGTCATCATCATTAGGTGTTCAGACCTGGAACTGATTAACCGCGCACCCTCATTAATTCCTATTCTGTGCTAACCTACACATTTCCCTGAAATTTTCACATTCTGCATCTTTCACTACCTGTGTAAATCTGATCTAGATCTACCTCTACTTCTCTTTTCCTATCTGTTGAAATATATCCCGCACTATTCCTAAAAATGCCTTGTAACGTATCCTGCCCTTCTATTTCACCTATTTTTTTTTGTTTTCCACAGACATCTTTATTCCCATACTATTTCTATAACATCTTTGTCATTAACTTTGCCTGTCCATGTTATCATCCTCGTGCATCTGAAGCACAACATTCCAAAAGGCTTCTACCGTTTTTCTGTCTGCTTCTCCTACTGTCCCTATATCATAGGTGTACTGTGCAGTGCTCCACACATATGCTTTCAACAATTTTCTCCTTCTTTCTATGTTTGTTGTCTTCGAATATAGCCTCTGCTCTTCCTTTTTAGATGCAATTCAGTTCCCCTTCTATTGGTTATAAATATATATCCTATTTCCCCGATATTCAGTAGTATGTGAGGGGGTTAAGCAGCCTGCGGCGATCAAAATCGCCTCAACACTTGAACATTTGCCGAATTAATAAATTTCCAATATATCCTTTAACACAATCAATATTATTTGAAAATATATCAAAACCAACGCTTGTAGTTGTTTATAATAATCGTCAGATTTAAGTGTAATAATTTTTTCATCATTAGATTGAAACTGATTGAACGCGTATCTAAGCTTATTTATATTTTGAGCTAGCCTACACCGTTCCCTGGAATTCCTACATCCTAGATACAGCTTGGTTCCCTTTCTGTTGTTTCGTAATTATTAGGTTGTCATAAAAGTTCTCAGCGTTTTAATTGGTGAACTTTAAACGGTCATAACTTTTGTAATATTAACCGACTTTAGTCGAAATAAGCACCATTCGAATCAGCGCACTTTTGCCAACGCGATTCTAGTCGACTTATGAGATCAGTAAAAACAGTTGGTGCTCGGGATTCGATGAAGTCCACGAAGGCCGTTTTTGCCAGATCCTGATTGGCGAAGGTTCTACCGGTGAGAAAGTTATCGAAGTGCTTGAAAATGTGGTAGTCGGTTGGCACAAAGTCTGGAGAGTATAATGAATGAAGCAGAAATTCAAAGCTCAACTCGTTCAATTTTTGGACGGTGATTTGTGAAAGGTCTGGGCGGGCATTGTCATGCAGCAGGATTCAACCTCTTCTGTTGATCAGGGCCGGCTGCTGCTGACGCAATTTTTTGGTACATTTCGTCAATTTTCTCACAGTACGACATCGCTGTGATGGTTTGGCCTAGTTCCAAAAAGTTATAGTGGATGACACCGGCCGCCGACCATCATACTGTAACCATACTCTTTTTTGGTGGGTTTTCGCATTTGGGAAGTGCCGGGGTGGCTCGTCGGTGTCCAACCACTGTCTCGAACATCTCCCGTTATTATACAAAATTCACTTTTTGTCACACATGACAATTCGATCCAAAAACGGATCGTTTTGGTTGCGCAAAAGCAAAGATGAGCAAACCTCAAAACGTGACAATTTCTACCGATCGTTCAAATCATGGGGCACACACTTTTCAAGCTTTTTAACCTTTCCAATGCGTTTTAAACCATCTTCAACAGCATTGTGACTGATACCTAGTTCTTTCGCAATCCCACGAACCATCATCCTGGATTACTGTAGGTCGACCGCTACGGGGTGCATCTTCAAGATTGAAATCTCCCATACGAAATTTCTGGAACCATTGTGGCACAGTGCTTTCTCCAACACTATTAGGCCCCCACACTTGGTTAATTTATCGAGTTGTCTCGGCTACGTATTGCCCCAATTTAAAGTAAAAATAAAATATCCTTCGAAATTGCTCCTTTGGCATGCTGAAATATACAACTACTAACGACAGGTAAAAAAACAACACATGCCATCATATACAGCGAAAAATTCTCTACAAGATGCGACATTAATAAGCAAAGTACGTTGTATATTTATTCAGTAATAAACGCACGAAAAACAGTATCACAAAACGCTAAGAACCTTCATAACAACCTAATATATACCCTATTTCAGCAAGATTCAGTGGTATGTAAATGAGGTTAAGCAGCCTGTGGCTGCTAAGGATCCCCCAACACTTAGACATTTACTGAATTAATAGTTTTCCAGTAAATCCTTACGAACAATTAACATTAGTTTAGAGTATTGCAAAACCAACAACTGCAGTTGCTATAACAATCATCAGGTTTAAGTACAGTTATTTTATTCGTCATTAAGTATTCCATCTTTGAATTGGTTGTACGCGTTCCTCCATTGATTTCTATTCTGAACTAGCCTGCTCATTTCCTTGAAATTCCCACAGCCTACGTCTTTCACAATGTGTGTGCAGTAGTCTAATCTAGGTCTATCTCTACCTTTCTTTTCTCCTATCTCTGCTTCTAATATATTCCGAAGTATTCCCTCATGGTTTAGTATGTGGCATATCATGCAAGTTAAAAATTAATGGGGATAGGGAATATCCCTCTCTCACCCCCTTTCCTAATATTTACTTTTCTATGTTTCTGTTCTAATTATATTACCGCTGTTATGTACTTTACATGTAATTTTCCAATACTCCACCCGAAGGTACTACATTGGCCAGGAAGCGAGTTTTTTTTACCGGGAAAATTTGAAATTTTGCCGAACCCTTGCTGTTCCAAGCAAGGTAGGGAGTTTTAACGTGGGTGACAACACTCACACACGGAACCTCCATTTTACCTCTCATCCGAACGAGGGTGTATTTTTGTGAAAAATGTTCGCCTAACATTTTTCACGCGGACCGTGTCGGGATTCGAACCCGGGACCTTGTGCGTAGTAGTTACTGTTATGTACTATCCGTCTATCACTAGAACTTATTTCAATCTTTTTGAGTATTTCGAACATTTTTTTCCATTTTACATTGTCGAATGCTTTTTCCAGATCTAGAAACCCTATATACACGCTTTGCCCTTTTTCTATTGTTTTCTCCATTATTACCCTAAGAGCTGAAATAGCCTCACTGTTCCCCAATTTCGTCTGAACCAAAATTGATATTCTCTTAGTATTTCTTAAGCTCCTTTTTCATTTGTCTTTGTACAATTCTAGTTAATATTTTTGACACGTGTGCTGTTCAAAAATTTTCACATCTATCCGCGCCTCTCTTTCTTGGTATAGTTACTGTGATGTTACGTTTGAAATCTTTGGGTATCTCGCCTGTGTCTCTTACTGCTTGTTCAGCGGCTTTTATAGTTTTTGCTTGCGTCTTATCTGTACCCTGCGCCTTACCATTTTTTAGACCCTTTAATACTAATTCAAACTCATCTCTAGGTATAAGATATCCCAAGTCATCCTTTTCAATGTCTGATTCTTGTTCTAATTCTGTTACTTCTTCTCCTGCATATAATTTTCCTGTACATTCTTACCATCTCTCCATTTTCTCTACATTTTCTATAATGACGCTTTCTCCCGTGTCCCTTATATTTTTGCTATATGGTTTTATATCCCTAAAATTCATTCTAATTAGTTTGTATGCTTTGCCTGCCTTTCCTATTTCCATCTTAGTATGTACCTCTTTGCATTTTTCATCAATCCATTGTTCTTTAGCTTTCTTGCATTTGCGAATAATTTCCCATTTTATGGCTTTGTATCTCTGTTTTCCCGTTTCGTCTGATCTATTTTTGTATTTTCGTCCTTCTTCTATTAGATTCAGGATATCCTTTGTTATTTTTGGTTTCTTTTTTTTTGTTTATACACCAGAATATCTCTGGCCGCCGTGTCTAAGCTGGATATAATGTTATTCCATTCTGTTTCTACTTCCTTAGTACAAGAAAACTTTCCGATATCTTTCAGCAATTCATTTGACTTTGTTTTAAATCTTTCGTGGATATCTTCATTTTTTAGTTTCTCAAAGTGAAAGTGCCTTTTTCCGTTTGGTTTTTTCAAATTTTTTAATTTAAGAGCGGCCTTCATAATTACGATGTTATGATTAGTGCCTATATCTGCTTCTGGGCAGTTTCTACAGTCTTCCACTTGATTCCTAAACTGTTGTCTAACAAGTATGTAATCTATTTGATATCGTCCTATATCTTCTGGAATCTTCCGCGTGTATCGTCTTCTAGCATGAAATTGAAATAATATGTGTAATGGTTAAATTGTTCTTGTCGTAAAATCCTACCAGCCTATTTCCCCTAGCATTTCTCGTGCCTAAACCACCTACTGCCGCTCCTTCCCTGCCCTCATTTACCTCTGCATTAAAATCCCCCGTAATTATTACATTTTTAGGGTCTTTTACGTATCTCTTAGTATGTCTTCAATATCTTTGTAGATCGCTTCTACCTCTTCTTTACTGTAGCTAGAGGTGGGCATGTATACTTGCGTTATTACTGTATTTATAATATAATATAATATAATAATATCTTTATTATTTATAAGCAAATCTCGATACATATGAGAAAGAAAAGATACTCCTAGCGAGGTTTAAGCTATAAAGCCCACTCTTACACCTAAGTAGGACATATCTTGTACAATAAAATATTTATTTAGTACAAACAATAACTATGCGCCTTACCTGTTTAGATTCTAACCATGAGTACTCTTTCGTTCTTTTGTAAGTAGTTTGCTAGACGTTGTCTTATCGTTTTTCGTAAAACAATCCCCACACCCGAATTTCCTTCCTCTTGTCTTGTATGTATTACCGTAAAATCTCCGCTCCAAAAACCCCTGCCCTGGCCGCCGAACTTCGCTGATCCCCACTATGTCTATTGCTAACCTATCCATTTCAATTTTTAAGTTCTCTAGCTTACCTACTTGCTTCATGCTTCTGACATTTCACGCTCCGACTCGCAGAATGTCCACGACTCTTTTTTTATACTTTCCGATCACATCCCGGAAGTAGTCCCCTCTCGGAGATCCGAATAGGAAACTATTTTAACTCCGAAATTTTTCACCTCAGAGAATGCCATCATCTTAAAACAATGTACGCTGTGTACTTGGAAGATAATGTGGTGGTTTCCCGTTTTCTTCGACATCGCAGTAGTGTCACTTAGAATGCCATACCAACCCCTTATGGTCTCTGCCACTTTAAACACCAAAAGAGCCGCTGTCCCCCGATGGACCTGTCTTAGTCTGGCTCCTCACTAAAGATCCTACTGCTTTGGTTGAACCTGTAGTTTGGCGCTTTAGATCATTGGAACGCGGAAGCCACCCGTTCTAATAATCTAGAACGTCTTCAAGGTGCAGGTCCATTCGGAATGGATATATTATGTTATGAGGTACAAATGGTGTCCTCTGCGTTTAGGAATTAGTTATCATTTACGTTAGCTTCCATTGTGGTTTTAAGCAATGCTGCTGGACAAAGTTTCGCAAAACGTTGATAATTTTAATATACGCAGATAACCGAGGGCTTCGACACTTTTCCAGGACTTTCAGTTTTCGCAAATCCTCTAAAGCTAGCCTTCTTAAACTATGGGTCGCGATCTCAAATGGGGTCGCGTAGTAAAATTCTGGGGTCGCGAGAGATTTTAATGTCAAATATTTAAATACACGTTTTTATAACATATAGATGTGTATTTGTGCAGAGTCCCACTCACACACCTGCACACAAACAAAGGTTGGAATGCGCACGCACACGTGCAGCGAGACAATGATTTAATAACACTGACTGTAATGTGAACTAGTGTAGTATTGACGTTCTAGTGTAGTCAATTGTCAGTGTTTCACCGTAACGAGATTTTAGTTTTTTTTATTTATTCGGTAATTAATTAATCAATTATTATAGGCAATATGTTATTTTTATATATTTATTGGATTTTAGGATCATAATAATTTTTGGCCATGAATAAATAGCTGAACTTAAATAAGAATGGTAATGACGCAGATGATAATGCTACAAACTCTCCTCATGCAGAACAAAGTATTGAAAAACAGGCATCTAATGCCTGAAAAAGAAAATGTGATGAGTCTTTTCTTCAATTTGGCTTTACATTTCAAAATTGTAAGGGTAATGAACAACCTCTTTGTTTGATCTGCAATGAATTATTGGCTCCGGAAGGTATGAAACCATCAAAATTAAAAAGACATCTTGAATCAAAGCACGTTTCGTATGTCAATAAACCAAAAGAATATTTTGAAAAATTGTATAAATCTTTAAATAAAGAAAAAAAATCCTTTGAAAAATTTATGACCGTTAACGAAAAATATTTACCTGGAAAGCGCCAGGTGATAGGGCTAGATACCAAATAGATTATATTTTAGTTAAACAAAGATTTAGAAACCAACTTAAAAACTGTCTTAGTTATCCAGGGGCTAACATACATAGCGATCATAACTTAGTTAAAATGAAGTGTAAACTAAAATTCAAAAAATTGAGAAAGGTTAAAAGAGAGGGATGGGATCTAGGTGAGCTTAATGATAGTAAGGTAAAAGAGAAATATAAACAAGTATTAGATAATAAGAGCAAAGAGATAGCTGTAGGAAGGAACGTAGAAAATAGATGGAAAGAAATAAAACTGACTGTACATGATACAGCAACACAGACTATAGGTAAGAAAAAAATTGAAGCGAGGAAACCCTAGGTAACAAAGGAGATATTAGATTTAATAAAGAATAGAAGAAAGCTTAAACCTTTCAGAGAAGTGGATAGTGAAAGTAAGCAAAAATATAATACAGTTAGAAATAAGATAGTACATGAGTGTAGAAAAGCTAGAAATAAATGGATGGAGGAGAATTGTAAAGGAATACAAGATGATTTGAGAGTAGGTAAGACAGACAGGGCTTACAGGGCAGTTAAAAAGTTTTTTGGGAAAGATAGGAAAAAATATAATGGTATTAGAGACGAGAATAATGAGCTTCTAATAAATAAAGTTGAGGTAGCAGATAGATGGAAAAGATATTTAGAAGATTTATATAAGGGAGACGATATGGATGAGTTAGAGAACGACCAGGAAGAGGATGTAGAAATAGGGTTCTCAATATTAGGAGAGGAATTTGATAGAGATGTTCGAAATCTTAAACTAAATAAAGCGCCAGGGATAGACGATATTCCAGCAGAATTAATAAAATATGCAAGTCAGAAAACTTTAAACAGATTATATGAACTAGTAAAAGTAATATATGACACAGGTGAGGTTCCAATAGATTTAGAAAAAAATATTATTATCCCAATCCCAAAAAAGTCAGGAGCTGATAGGTGTGAGAATTTTAGAACGGTTAGTTTAACTTCTCATGCTTCCAAAATACTAACAATAATAATTAAAAATAGAGTAGAAGCTTTGACTGAGAATTATTTAGGCGAAGACCAATATGGTTTTCGTAAAGACAGAGGGACTAGAGAACCGGTACTAATGATTAGGGTAATTATCGAAAAAAGGTTACAAGAAAATAAAAAGACTCATTTCGCGTTTGTAGATTTAGAAAAAGCATTTGATAGGGTTAATTGGATTGTTATGTTCAGGGTTTTGCAAAAAATAGGAATCTCTCATAGGGATAGAAAAATTATTTACAGTCTATATAAAAACCAAAGCGTAGTAATTAGATTTGATGAAATAGAAAAGGAAGCTAAGATTAGAAATGGTGTTAGACAGGGTTGTATACTGTCTCCCTTGATTTTTAATGTTTATATTGAGGAAGCTTTAAACTTAGCTAGAGAGAGAAAAGAGATAGGTATTAGTGTACAGGGACAGAAAATAGACAAGTTACATTTTGCAGATGATGTAGCCATTATAGCAGAGTCTAGAAAAGAGTTAGGAAAGTTTTTAAATATTTTAGAGGAGATACTACAGAGTAACTATAGTATGAGAATTAACTCAGGAAAGACAAAGATAATGACAAGTGAGTTACAGCCTAGTTCTAAACCAAAATTAAAAATAGGTAATACCAAGTTAGAGGAGGTAGATAAATTTTGCTATTTAGGTAGTATAATTACAAAGGATGGACGTAGCAGAAGGGATATAGTAGCTAGAATAGCTCAAGCTAGCAAAATGTTTTTAAAAAAGAAAAACTTACTAATAGCTAATAGTATTAGTATAGATAATACAAAAAGTTTCTTAAAGTCGTACGTATGGAGCGTTCTACTATACGGTAGTGAGACTTGGACAATTAAAGAAGTAGATAAGAAAAAGATAGAAGCTTTTGAAACTTGGTGTTATAGGAGAATGTTAAAGATTAGTTGGACAGAGAGAGTAACAAACGAGGAAGTTTATAGAAGGATAGGTGAGGAACCCTGTATGTGGAAACAATTGAAGGTCAGGAGAGATAAAATGATAGGGCACTAGTTAAGACATGAGGGACTATTTAGTAAAGTCTTAGATTATAGACTACCAAATAAAAATAGAGTAGGAAGGCCTAGACAAAGCTATATTAGTCAAATTATTAGAGATTTAGGTTGTGAAGGGTATGCAGACCTTTTTAGACTAGCTCAGAATAGACAAGAATTTAGAGCTGCGTCAAATCGACTTTAAGTAAGTTCGAAAACAAAACAAAACAAAAAAAAATAAAAATCAGTTAACTAAATGTCACCATGACATAACTCACAATTAGTTAGCGGTCTGGCATGTTGGTAGCGTTTTGTTGCTTAAGCCTTACCATAACATATAATTTAACACTTTTCCTTTTTTGAAGCGGATAACCAGGTTATATTTCATTTCCTTATAAATGGTAATCATGTAAACATGTTAGAGTTCTTTAACAACCATCAGGTTGCTAATATCTATGTAGAGCCAGGTGGATAGGAAAAAGATAGAAGGATATAGGAAGACCTAGACAAAGATATATTAGTCAAATTATTAGAAATTTAGGTTGTGAAGGGTATGTAGAGCTTTTTAGATTAGCACAGAATAGAAAAGAAGTTAGAGCTGCGTCAAACCGACCTTAAGTAAAGAAAACAAAATGATGATGATTTACTAGCGTCATATGAAGTTTCATATTGTATTGCTAAAAGTAAAAAGCCGTTCACCATTGGAGACGATCTTGTATTACCTGCTGCTATTAAAATGGTAGAAATACAGTATTGCCCGAAATAAACAGTACTGAAACTAAGTTGGCGGTGTTTTTATGCGTGCGCTGTCACACTCAAGTTAGCTAGTATAGACCTGTCAAGTAAACCTCAAACAAGTAATTAGTAGGGCCTAATTGTTAAAAATGGTGTTAAGTACAGAGGAGAAAGTGTTTCTGGTAGAGCATTATTTTCGTTCATACGGAATCGGCCGACGTAATGGTGCAAGTTTGCTATACGTGTCTGATCAATTCACACAAAGGTTTAATAAACGTTCTCCAAGTAATGCTGTAATTTTGAAGGTTATTGAAAAGTTTAGAAATACAGGTAGTGTATTGTGCCAACGAAAAGGAAACTCAGGGCGTCCCAGGACAGTTAACAACAACAATAACCATGAACGTGTTTTGAGCAAATCTTAGAAAATCCGAAAGTCAGCCAGGCAAGGACGGCGTTACAACTTGATTTAAAAAGAACTTCCTTTCAAAGAATCCTGAAGGAGCTGGGTACATTTTCGTATGTGATTCAGGTACATCAACAACTACATCCTCGGATTATCGCAGTAGAGTGGAATATTGCGCCAGAATTCTCGCGTTACAGTATGAAAATCCTGAATTTTTGAAAAATGTTTGGTTTTCAGACGAAGCACATTTTCACTTGTCAGGCTATGTGAATCGTCGCACAAATCGATTTCTGGGCTTTGCCAGACCCGATGAGGTTCAAGAGGTTCCTTTACATAGTGAAAAAGTGAGTGTCTGGTGTGCTGTTTCCGGACACGGAATCATTGGTCCGTACTTTATCGAAGAGAATGGTAGGCAAGTCACACTTAATCAACAGAGGTACAGACAAATTTTAACACGATTTATCCCTGATCTACGTCAATTCTGTCGTGCACGTAACTTGGCATTTCGAAACCAATTTTTCAGCAGGACGGGGCAACTTGCCATACTGCTGCCGCAATTCGTCAATTTCTTCAAGAACATTTTCCAAGCAAATTCATATCACGATTTACTGACTTCCCTTATCCTTCACATTCTCCAGACCTCACACCTCCGGACGCATACATTTGGGGCATGGCTAAAAATGCCGTTTTCAAACGGGCACCACAAACCATCGATGAATTAAAGGATGCCGTTAGAGTCTTCTTCGCAGCCCTGAGACAACCCTTATTCAATAACATGACCAGAAACTTAGAACATCGTTATGAAGTCTGTCTCGAACGAGAAGGTGCACATTTAGAACATATAATAAAGTGTCAATAAGATGTATTTTTTAAATATACAAAACAATTACAATTTCAGTACTGTTTATTTCGGGCAATACTGTACTATATGAAAGTAAATATGACTATGATATTCGAAAAATTCCTTTGTCGAATGACACTGTCTCGAATAGAATTTCTGATATTAACGAAGACCAATTAGTGCAACTTATTACAAGAATTAAAGAAAGCCAAAAATTTTCAATTCAGTTAGACGAAACAACTGATATTACTAAATTGGCTCAGTTGTTAGTATTTGTCAGGTACGTTTATAAAGAAAGCGCGGAGGAAGAATTATTTTGTCGTCCTATGAACGACCATACTACAGGGAAAGACATATATTGTAAAGTTGACGAATTTTTAAAAACTGATGGTGCTGTGGACTATGCACATATGGTGCAAGAGCAATGACGAGCAAAACTATTGGTTTTAAATCATTGTTCAAGCTGCTCATTATGATCATATAACTTTTACTCACTGCCTCATTCACCGAGAGGCCCTTGCAGCAAAAAAGTTAGCACCAGAATTGAACGATGTGGTTCAGGATGCTGTTACGATTATAAATTTTATTAAAACCCATGCCCTTAACAGCCGCTTATTTTCAAATATCTGTAAAGATACGAATTCCAACTACAAAACTTTATTATTACATGCAGAAGTAAGATGGTTGTCAAGAGGTCAAAATTTAAGAAGATTATTGTTATTAAAGGACGAAATCGAAATATTTTTAACCGAACGAGAATGTGAATTTGCAGCTTTTTTTCAAAATGACTTATGGCTATCCAAGCTGTGTTATTTGTCAGATATCTTTGTGAAATTAAACGATCTCAACTTCTCTCTATAAGGAAAAAATTGCGATATATTTACTTCGAATGATAAAATTGAAAATTTTATTAAAAAGATCAACATTTGGAAAAGTAGAGTAGAAAAAAATTAATTCGAAATGTTTTCCAATGTCGACAACTTTATAATCGAGAAAAATCATTGTAAAACTTTTATTGCAAATATTATTGTAGATCACTTAAAAGCGCTAGAAACACAGTTTCGTACATATTTTATATTAAATATTGATTTCAAATAGGTAGCTTGGATTCAAAAGCCGTTTTGGATTGGCTTAAGTGAGATTGATCACCTGCCACTTAAAGCTCAAGAGGAATTTGCTGAGCTTTCGAGTGACTCAAACTTAAAACTACAATTTCCAAAAAGCCATTGACTGAATTCTGGATCGGAACTAGAACTGAATTTCCCACAATCGCTGATATGGCGTTAAATGTTCTTCTGCCATTCAACACCACATATTTATGTGAAGTTACTTTCTCAGCTTTAACACTTATTAAATCCCAATATCGTTCATCGCTAAAAAATGTTGAAGAGGTCTTACGTCCAGCAGTGCCAAACATTCCACCAAGATTTAATTTGTTATACAATAAAAAACAGGCACATCCATCTCATTAAATTTTTTCCTTTAATTTTAATTCAATACTTACCACTCAACGACTGCGTTCGAATATATTCGACCGAACTAAGACGGTCAGAATTACCTTTTATGTTATTGCAAAAAAAGCAATTTTGATAAAAATGGAGCATATAATTTTTGTAACTATAATAAATACAATTTTACAACTTTTGTGCAATTTTTTATTTTAGATTTTTGTATGTTTCTAAACGAATTCTAAAACTATATATTTTCGTATGTATATGTAAATTGTTACCTAATAAATAAATCATCAAAAAATATTTATTTATGTTTTCTTTATATTTATATGGGGTCGCCAAGAAACTCGCAATCATAAATGGGGTCGTGAATGAAAAAAGTTTAAGAAACCCTGCTCTAAAGTATAGTGGTGCTCTGTTTATCGTTAGATCAAGCAAACTTGTCCATAACCTAATTCATAAACCTGCACATGAAATAGAATTGAGAACTAAGCCAATGTAACGTAATATTTAAACGTTTCACTGCCTTGTGTGAAGAATATCCTCAGAAACGTCCCTAAACAACTTTTTCAACAGTTTCTTTGGTATTGTACTGGTGAAGGACACACCTAGTGGTTGAAATTCGCATACAGTCTTCAAAATAATTTGTAATAAATCGTTTTTTATTACATTTAATTTGAATAGTGGCACAGACATCTCTATTTATCAATTGTAACGGTTGTTCCATACTTATACTTATCGGATATTTTTAGAAGTATTAAATTTTAACATGAAAACAACATCAATTTGTTCAACCTTCTAATTAAATTCAGAGGTATTTATGTAAATTTCGTAAGAGCGACGATAAATTAGCAGGACAAACTGTGTTGGAACATGGATGCGCTTTAGAAATAAAACCGGTAAACCAGCAAAATATAATAAATACATTTTTTGTAAGAGAAAACATGAAATCTTGGCTCCACTTTCTATTGCAAAATTAAATTATTGTTATTGCTAAAAGCGTTTCGCTGTCGTACCGAATAAGTTTATAACTTTGTCACGCCTTCTGACAACTACTAACTGCAAACAAACAACTTTTCAACGGGTAATATATTTCGATAGTGTATCGCATCCGTCACGCAACCAATACGAATGTATTCTCAACAGTTATCTATCAACTCACTGTTATGTTTGTGTTAAAAAAATAATTAGCTAGGATTCTTTTCCTAGGCTGCAGTAATAAATAAAACAGTTGTCAATGATCATATAAATCGGAACACGATAAACAAGTGATATTACAAGTTGTTTAATAGATCTTTCCGCTAATTCCGGAAATCCTTATTAACTAATTAAGGTTTACATATCAACAATTAAAGATTTCGATATTGTCCAACCTGAAGCATGGGAATTCTATGCAGAGAAAGATTAGAATTCATTCATAGAGGCTTAAATAGATCCAAAAACCGCCAACGCAACTTCAGCTTCACAGCCAACAACAAATATCAAGATACCGCCCAATTACATGGAAAAGTTTCCAAACTTCCTCAACTACGTCAAAAGCAACAACAACCTTCTCAAGAAGAAGATAAACATGCGGGTTTCGGCACAAGCAGCACGCGTTTACGCAGTAGACGTCCCTGAATTCCAGTTTCTACAGGACTATGTTAAAGAGAATAACATTGATTTTCATACCTATACCATAAAGGCAGAGCGTGAGATTAAAGTACTCGTTCAAGAATTTGCCAGCAACATTTCGTTTGACGACGTCAAGAACTATCTCGCCGACAGAGGTTACCTACGTCACCAAACTTCAAAATAAAGACCGCAACTATTGCAACACATTCTTGGTATTCCTGAAGAACGAGCCCATCTACACGGAAATAAACAAGAACACCAACCTACTGTACTGTAACCGCGTCCAGGTTGCGCTGGACAGCACCACGCAGCGAAGTGCAAGAAGGGCATAGAAGACGCACCCATATATGTAAACTGCAAAGACTCCACTTCCCGTCAACTATAAGAATTGTCCTGCGTACCAGCGCCAGCTACAGGTAAAGAACAAAACGCTTCCAACACAACTGCGACTACAATTAGCTACAGATGATACTGACACCGAGGACGAGGAACGATAGACCAAAGTAAAATGTGAATGACCTAATTCTACCAAGCCCAAACAATCGAGCCACCCCCGCTTATCAACCTCTACCCACCCGAGGAACAAGCAACAGCCTGCCAAAACATAGCTGCATTTAGCATCAAGCGATACCAACTCGAATGCATACTTCTAGCAAATATCCAAGACAACCAATCGTAGACACCGACGACGTCCTCAACGGAAGATCACCAAACTAACAAAACACAAACAGAAAGTACCAACAACCTTCGCCAGCAGCACCACTCCAAACACCGTAGTTCCACATATTTTGCCAAAAGAGAGAACTCCACTTTAAAAAAACCTGCACAAGCTAATGAATACTATTCAAAAGGGCATCAGCGTCTACATGGTTGACAAAGCCGTGGCTTCCTCTTTCTGGACTGTCATAACTGACATTATCTCGTTCGTCAGTGAATAATATGATCCGAATCAAGAATTTGACTGTCCTCTACTGGAACAAAAAGCTAGAACTAAAGCATTTTCTGCAGCAATACGACGTGCACTTGCACCTAATTCGCGAAACCAAACGCACGATGCCGAAAACACCTAAGAGTGAACACTACAAGATCTACAGAAAGGACAGAACGCTCCAATTGAAACAATATGCTCATAATGGTGTAGCCACCCTGATGCACCAAACGCATACTGTAACTCCCAATAAATCTGCTTCAGACGCTGATGGATTCCGTTGCGTTCTGGGCAGTCTTCAAAGAATTTTCGGAAAGGGTCGCGAGATTAGACGGTGATAATCGCGCTTAAATCAGAGGGGGTAAAGGAGGATTGAAAATTTTTGATTTTGACTTGGCATCAGAAACGGACATGAGCATGATATAACCAAAACCTGTATAAAATTTAAAAAAATATATATAAAAGAAAATAAAAAAACATGAAAAGCAAAAATCAATAACCAAAATCTAATATGCATGACAAACCCCACACCACTAAAACAATCACTGTCCCATCTTATACGCGCGGAAAAATCGGAATCGGGAATAAACTAAAACAAATAAATAACAACAAAATAAATCAGTAAATCCTAATTAACTTAAATCAGCAAATAAATAAAGAAAATAAATAGAGTGAAACCGCGCATACCCCCAGGACTTAAAAGTGATAGTGATTGTGATCTCCCCCTAGAACGTTTACTGCATACCCACCAGAACTTTAACAGTGCATCATCTCCCCTTAGCAGTAATATACTAATAGACGTAAGAAGACAACCAGATCTTCGGATGCTTGAGAAATTTATATACGAAGTAGGATTAAAATTGTGGCGGCTGTACTCGCATAAGCATTGACTTGTATTAATAAGAAGATTTTGAAATAATCTAACGAGCATGTTTCGTGCGTAATGGCGCTAGCCATCATAATGCTTATGCGAGTGCAATTGATAATTTGGGCGATGCTTTTGCTAATTTATGCACTGTTGCAAGCTTTTGCTTATTTAGATATTTATTAATTTATTTGTATATTTATTTTATGTTTATTTATATACTTACATTATATTTATACTTATTTTATATTTATATTTTTGCCTGTATTTTTGTTCTGTGGCTTGATTTTACTTGCTAGACGTTTTGCAGCCAATTTTTGGTGGCAGTATATATAGGAAAGAAGATTGAAGACCGCCGAAGACGTCTAGACCTCTTCAAACTGTAAATATTTTCTAACTATCACTGCTGAAGTTTTTACTGGACCTTACAAATAAATTCTGAAGCCTTACGAAAAGTTCCGAAGACTACCGAAGACTTTTACATCCCGTTAAACGGCATATACATTTATTCAATAAGTGTTTAAGTTTATTTTGGTTTAACAAGCAATCACGAAGCCTTCCGAAGAGTTTCGAAGATTACCGAAGATTGCTTCAAACTGTTAAAATCGCTCAATTTTAACTACTTCATTTTTATTTTCATGTATTTATGAAACTAACAATTATTTTTGCTTATACTTATTAAACAAATAATCAAGCCATGCCTACATGCTTTCAGACCTGTAGCACATCACCACAGGCACCTCCGAAGCAGAAAAACCTACAATCTCTGACACCCTTCTGAAGGATCCCGCAGAATTCCATCAACAAATGGAAGTGATGGACGCGGATGTACATACAACGACCGCTCAATTTCGAGGCCAAGCGGCTACATGGTGTGCAGCATACACGATGTTGTAGCCCACCTATAACGAATTCAAAAGGTTCTTTCTGGACAAGTACGACAGTCCTACCATCAGAGTCAAAATAACTTCCGACCACTATGGACAGAAGCAGATGACGTCTCAATCAGTAGCCGCCTTCCTCGGCACTAAGGCGAAGCAAGCCCACCGCCTAAAGCTAAACATCACCCGGGATGTGGAGCTGTTCACGGATCTCCTTATACCTACTCTAAGGAATTCAATTCAGTGTCACATGCCAACAACAGTATGGGAAATGGTCTCCCGCCTCACAAAAATTGAAAAAAACCTGAAAGGGGCAACAATAACGACGACCAATCCCACACTAGCACTCAGAAGTTCACCCACAGCAGAACAACTGCCAAGGTGCCGCTTCTGCCCTCAAGGACACTGGCACCGAGACTGTCCAAGAAAGAACTCGGAAAACGACACTCCGGCCGAGCCGCGTCAATACACCCCCCGGCCTGGCGTAACGAACTAATGCGACTAAAACATCCCCCACGATGACCCACTACCAAGGATCCTCGTCACCATACCAAAGATAACCTTCGACGCACTACTAGATACAGGAGCATCGACGTGCATGATTAGGGAAGATCAAATACCCGCAGGTTCACGGGTAGAAACCTATCATACCTCCGCCTATTTAGCCGAAACAGGGACAGAAATGGCAATCAAAGGCAAGTTCCACACGCCATTCACCCTTGGAAAAGTGACGGGCCACGAAACTTTCTTGGTAGTAGCAACCCTCGCTGAGGATATCACTCTGGGTGAATCTTGGCTTTAACGCCAGAAAGTGGCGATAGATGACGAACAAGGCTCCATACATTTCAAAGCACATAACCGTAAGACGCTCCATTGGAAAAAAACAGTGACGCCCGTTACCGTCAACAGGCCACACACGCTAACTATCACTCACCAGTTTACAGATGAATTCTTGCTCAGCAACCTTCGGGAAGAACTCCAACCAGTAGTCAATAAGCCAATACAACCAACTACCACAGCCAACACCAGTTTATTACCACTGGACACCGAAACATGCAGACCACGAGCTAACCACGCAACCCTCGTCGATCTGCCCAATTATGTGCAAGGTGCACAACCAGAAACGCATACCTATAAACGAATGTCCCAGAAAGAGGTACCCTTTCAATCACAACAATCCCACTAAGCAGCAGACGACTATGGAAAGGTCCGACGCCGCCACACAACGGTGACGCCCGCCGCCGCCAACAGACCACCCACGTCAACTGCAACTAACCAGTTTGCAGACGAATTCTTGCGCAGCAGCCTTCGAGAAGAAGTCCAACCAGTGATCGATAGGTCAGCCCAACCAACTACCACAGCCAACACTAGCCTTTTATCACTGGACACCGAAACATGCAAACCACGAGCTAACCACGCATCCCGTGTCGTTCTGCCCAATTATGTGCAAGACGCACAACCAGAAACGCATATCTGTGGATGGATGTCCCAAGAACAGGTACCCTTTCGACGACAATCATTGCACCCAGCAGCAGGCGATCATAGAGAAGCTCGACGCTGCCGCACAAAACGTAAACGCAAACGCCACCACAGACTCAAATATTTTGACAAGGACCCCGCCGCTTCTTCACAAGAACCTAGCTACGCTACACTCTTCAGCGGGGGGATGTCGACTATATCACCATGTCCGAGCTGAGCACAGAACAAAAAGAATTGCAGTTGACTATATCAAAGTACACAAGCTGAAAACAGAACAAACCAAAGAAAAGCGAGAAATTCTAACTCATTTTTACGGTATCCAAAAATCAGCACGCTCATTGGTCAAACAAAATTTGGAGACTTCTACACTCGAAAACTAAAACACACAATTTCATTGGTTAAAGACATCATTACCGTTTTCAACACAGGAAGCATAGGAAATAGAAGTGTATAAATATAATTGAAAATTCTTCGAAAGGCATTCGTTAGTGCTCACCATAGCCTAAGGAATAGCCTGCAAAACTTTCAGGGAGCAGCGCTCTCTATAGCTTGCTTTAGTTCAGCATGCAGTGCTCTCTATGGCCTGCGTATTCTCCAACGGTGACGCTGAAACGAACTGGCGCGACTAAACATTACCCACGATGACCCACTACCAAGGATCCCCGTCAATATACGGAAGATAACCTTCGACGCACTACTAGATACAGGAGCATCGACGTGCATGATTAGGGAAGATCGAATACCCACAGGTTCACGGGTAGAATACCTCCGCCTATCTAGCCGAAGCAAGGACAGAAATGGCAATCAAAAGCAAGTTCCACACGCCATTCACCCTTGAAAAAGTGACGGACCACTCAACTTTTTTGGTAGTAGCAAACCTCGCTGAGGATATCATTCTGGAT
The DNA here is from genome assembly GCA_036346225.1 of Platerodrilus igneus. NCBI lineage: Eukaryota > Metazoa > Arthropoda > Insecta > Coleoptera > Lycidae > Platerodrilus > Platerodrilus igneus. The sequence continues at coordinate 3,398,194 of JARFIW010001125.1, forward strand.
GAATCTTGGCTTCAACGCCAGAAAGTGGTGATGGATGACGAACAAGGCTCCATACATTTCGAAGCACATAACCGTAAGATGCTCTACTGGAAGGAAACGGTGACGCCCGTTGCCGCCAACAGGCCACACACGCTAACTACCACTCACCAGTTTACAGATGAATTCTTGCTCAGCAACCTTCGGGAAGAACTCCAACCAGTAGTCAATAAGCCAATACAACCAACTACCACAGCCAACACCAGTTTATTACCACTGGACACCGAAACATGCAGACCACGAGCTAACCACGCAACCCTCGTCGATCTGCCCAATTATGTGCAAGGTGCACAACCAGAAAGGCATACCTATAAACGAATGTCCCAGGAAGAGGTACCCTTTCAATCACAACAATCCCACTAAGCAGCAGACGACTATGGAAAGGTCCGACGCCGCCACACAACGGTGACGCCCGCCGCCACCAACAGACCACCCACATCAACTGCAACTAACCAGTTCGCAGACAAATTCTTGCCCAGCAGCCTTCGAGAAGAAGTCCAACCAGTGATCGATAGATCAGCCCAACCAACTACCACAGCCAACACTAGCCTTTTATCACTGGACACCGAAACATGCAAACCACGAGCTAACCACGCATCCCGTGTCGTTCTGCCCAATTATGTGAAAGGCGCACAACCAGAAACGCATATCTGTGGATGGATGTCCCAAGAACAGGTACCCTTTCGACGACAATCATTGCACCCAGCAGCAGGCGATCATAGAGAAGCTCGACGCTGCCGCACAAAACGTAAACGCAAACGCCACCACAGACTCAAATATTTTGACAAGGACCCCGCCGCTTCCTCACAAGAACCTAGCTACGCTACACTCTTCAGCGGGGAGATGTCGACTATATCACCATGTCCGAGCTGAGCACAGAACAAAAAGAATTGCAGTTGACTATATCAAAGTACACAAGCTGAAAACAAACCAAAGAATAGCGAGAAATTCTAACTCATTTTTGCGGTATCCAAAAATCAGCACGCTCATTGGTCAAACAAAATTTGGAGACTTCTACACTCGAAAACTAAAACACACAATTTCATTGGTTAAAGACATCATTATCGTTTTCAACACAGGAAGCATAGGAAATAGAAGTGTATAAATATAATTGCAAATTCTTCGAAAGGCATTCGTTAGTGCTCACTATAACCTAAGGAATAGCCTGCAAAACTTTCAGGGAGCAACGCTCTTCACAGCTTGCTATACTTCAGCACGCAGTGCTCTCCATGGCCTGCGTATTTTCTGACGGTGACGCTGTCCGCTGCCGCACCTAGGGCACGTCACTAGAATTCATCAATCAACAGTTACCAACTACGTATGGACGTTAAGCTCCGTTCTATCTATCATCGACAAGTCGTTATTGTGTTACGTCTGTCAATTCTACCTCCGAAACGACACCCAAGTAGAATTCAACGGCGACGCACTCGACGAGGCTTGAAGCACCACTACCACGAAGCAGTCTGAAGGGTTCCAAAGACAACCGAAAACTTCTGAACCCCTCTATGCTTGTATATATAGTCAATTAGTAGTTTTAATTTCATATCCTAATTTTTTGTAACTTCACGTTGTCCCATCAATAAAACACGAAGCCTTCCGAAGAGTTCCGAAGACCCCCGAAGACCTCTGGACCTCTTTAAACTGTAAATATTTTCTAACTATCACTGTTCAAGTTCTTACTAGGCCTCACAAGCAAATTCAGAAGCCTTCCGAAAAGTTTCGAAGACTACGGAAGACTTTTACACCACGTTAAACTGTATATACATTCATTCAAAAGTGTTTAAGTTTATTTTGGTTCCACAAGCAGCCACGACACCTTCTAAAGAATTCCGAAGATTACCGAACTGCTTTAAACTGTTAAAATCATTCAATTTCAACTATTTCATTTTTATTTTTATGTATTTATGAAACTTATAATTATTTTTGCTTATACTTATTAAACAAATAATCAAGCCAAGCCTACATGCTTTCAGATGCCGCCCACTCGAACGATAACAGTACATCAAATCAAATTCAGAAGTCGTTCTACCTTAAAAGGAAATGGAGCTACGAAGAACTCCCTTACGAACCCGCCCACATGATGATTCGGATATTAAATGTTGTTAACTATATCAGCATGCTCGTGCTGAACACAGAACAAACTAAGAATCGTGAGAATTTCAACTCATTGTTTGAAGTACCCAAAAATCAGCACGCTCATTGATCAAACAAAATTTGGAGATTCTTTTACACTCGAAAATTGAAACACACAATTCCATTGGTTAAAGACATCATTAACGTTTTTCAACACGGAAAGCATAGGAAATGGAAGTGCCGGCAGTTTCTAATAAGTAGACCATTTAGTGACGAACCAGCACCACATTTCCTCCAGAATCCCACATTTCCTCACACATCTGGACCAAAAAGTTTTCTTCGACTAACCATTTTCATCTTTCGAGATAAATATCTTAAATTTTTATCTTTCGAGATAAATATCTCTTAAATTTTCCTCCCACGAGATAAACCTATTTTAAGATTTTTACCGCTAACATTCTGGACCAAATAGTTTTCTTCGACTAACCATTTTCATCTTTCGAGATAAACCTACCTTGTTTGGTATCAATTAACATTAGAATTTTCTCAGCTACCCGAATTTCTAGGAATTTTTCAGATTGCACCATCCCCAAGGAGCTACCCCAATTTTAAGATTTCTTACCTGTAGCGACTTTTGAGCGTTCTTATAAATTTTTTAGTCATGCGATACATCTTGTTAGCTTAGAATTTTATGTAGAATCCGAATCTGCAAACAGATTTGAAATCGGACCACGCCCTGCAAAGTTATACTTTAAGCTCTCAAACCTCTAAATTTCGCCTTTGCTCGTATATATTTAACTCCATTTTTTAAAACCTTTTTCGCTACCCAAGGTATATGCTTTAACCAAACAGTTAGAGGTAGTAACACAAAAGTTTAATAATTTATTTATCCAATTTACAGTTTAATAAACTATTACAATTTTTACAAAGTATAGCATTATTTCCTGTGTGTAGCCGAAAGTTTAACCTGTAACAAAAAAAAAAAAAAAGATTAATGGGTTGTTTAAAATAGACGTGTAACAAAAAGAGATTAATGTAAAAAAGAGGAGACGTGTTTTCAGTCAATAAGACATATTGTTGTTAACAATATGTTTTACCGTCCAGCGACACCACGTGGAGGTAAACACATGCCGCCGGGGACAAAGGAAATTTAATTAAAAGCAGAAAGTTTTGTTCAAAACGCTACTGTAAAATATATAGAGCAAATAAATTATTCCCTGAATGTGTTTTCAATTGCAATAACTGAGTATACAATCACAATTTAAATTACACTTTATTTAACTAAGTTACTTTAAACAAGAAATTACCGCATCCAAAAATTCCAATGCATGCTTAACAATAATGTAGAAATGGCAAGGTCGACTTTTGATGTCCAATGTAATGTGTTTTAAATATCTAAAAAGAAAGCGCATTTTGCTGGTATGAAATCTATGGAATTTCTCCTGTAATGAAAGAAGAATGCATTCGTAATTGAAAATGCATGCTACAACTTTCGCTAGATTACCAGTCATGTATGTTAATTAGAAATTTTGTGTATGACATCATTAACTACCTAAATTCCAGAATTAACAAAATGTAATAAACCAGATTAAGTACTGAAAGTAACTCGTAATCCAACAAATATTCTAGATTTCTTAACGAACATTTGAATACTGTTTTATAATTTCTTTTCTTGGACTTTCTATTAATTATGTTGAGAATATGTTTCAATGACGCGCATTTCAAATCGAGATATAATTGTTTGTAGATTACCAATACCACGAGGTGCTGAAAAGTGCGTATTTACAGAAAATACAAACCTCATTTAGTAGTATAATTAACGGATTCAAAACGTATATAACGCGGTGTCATTAGAAAAATTCTATTAGTTTCGCACGCTTTTGTGTAAAGCCCTCGAAATTTTAAACCGTCGTTTCGCGTAGTTCTTTTGTGGAAAGTTTTGAAGGAAGATTTAAGGTAAGTTTACATTTTTTATTAAAGTAGAACTGAATTTATTTGCAAACACCAATTATTATGTATTCGGTTATTGGTTCTTTGTATTTTAAAACATTAATTTTCCAAAGTAATGCGCTGTATTACAGATATATTTTTCCAAATTTTAAAGGTATGCTTTTGCTAGAATAAAAACAATTCTCACAAAATATTTTATTAAAATTTTAATACATTAACAAAATGCTTCAATACCAATACGTTTTCTTTAGAACAGCTTAAATTATTCAAACAATGGTTTAAACAGTGATTGTACCTATTACCGAATCTTCTTAATTCTTTGAGCCTTGGAAGTAAGAAAACACTCTCCATGTTTAAAATGTTGTTTGATAAATATTTTGACAGTAACTGTCTTTTCTGTTCTCCTTTAACATAGATAGTAGCATCGGGTGGTATGACTTCTTTCAGCAAATCGCCTACATTTGTATATCCACTTGTGGACTGTCCATCCCAGCTAAGCCCATGGATTCTTTGTTTTAACCACCGAACTTGCTTTTGAAATCATCGCTTAGGGTGTTATACTCCACAGCCATGTCCAGTATCTCATGCCATATTACATTATTCGCTACATCCAAAATGGCAATCTCCTTGCAATAGAAATCACTAGTTTTGTATTGATATCCTTGTAAATCGATTATGAAACACATGCTTCCTGCTTCAAATCACAGATGGGAATGGGGTTCTAAGCAAATCTCCCCGTATATCCCAGTTTAGGGACTTTACTCCCTCCTTTTATGATTTTTCATCCAGGTAATTATCTGGATGATACTAAAGCAAGTCTGTTTTCTTAATCCAACTTTTACCATCCCCAACCACGACACTAATAATTCGCGTCCGTGCTTCCGTTTCCGTAAAACTTTTTCCACTAAGTACGTGTCGGGTGCTGCTGTGAGCTGAATTTCATCGCCGTAAAAGCACCTAGAATTGGCCGACCTTCCAAATCTTGTAGCAGATAGGTTGTCGGTCTCGTTTTTGTACTTTAACAATTTTGAATAGTTCTGTACTCCAGTTTGGGTGAAATCCTCGATCGAATACTGCTTTATATTTTGATATACGCACAATGTCTCCAACCTTATACTTGTAACTTTTAGAAACGCTGTTAGCGGTGTAAAGTTTTATTCTTTCCGGATGTTCTTCTGCTTCCATAGGTGTCATGTTAATAGCCCGATGCGGTGTATTATTGTATTCTTCCATAACCTTAGGCAAAATATTCACCCATTTATGACTGCCTTGCAAGTAAAATCTTCTGTACAATTTGTTTTGATTGTTCTAATCAACCGCTCGACCATACTAGCTTTGATTGCGGAATACGTAGAGTAATGGTTTATCTTATATTTTTGCATAAGATTTTTAAACCAGCGGTTGTAGTACTCTTTCCCAAAATCCGTTTGTAGATTGATTTTAAGTTATTTTCTCCTTGCAGCATTTTGTCCAATATTTTTTTCATAGCATTTGTAACTTCTGATCCAGTTTTATTTTTTAAAGGTTCAGCTAAAGCATATTTTGTGAAACAGTCCACTGCTATTATAATATATCTGTACCCATTGTTCACACGCGAGTAAGGCTGCATTTCGCACAAGTCCGATTGGATAAGATCACGTTTCACATGTTTCAGATTTGTATGACGACGCTGAAAATTTTTCTTGCAGGTTTAAATAATTCCTTAACGATGATTTCTTTACTCATTTTTGCTTAACACTGTTGCTAAACTAATAGGGTTATCTTTATCCAATTGCACCTTTGACATAAACTGAAGCTTTGGTTTGTAGTATTTGTTTTTTATAGCTGCTGGTGACGCCTCGTAAATCGATGCTATTGCAAGACTGAGCTCCTTCTCATTTGTCTCGAAGTTGCAGTCAAATTAATAAAAACTGTATAAACGTTTTAAAGTCAGATACAAGCTTATCCAATTTTTCATTTACATATTGTTTATTAACTGCATCAGATGGCTCAACTGGTTGAGCAAGCATTGCGATACGCTGGTTTCTTGCATTGAAGGCTTTATCTTTACGTTGTATATCATCAGAACTTTTAGACAGTATGAAAAGGCTTGATTCACGAGCTTGATTACAGATTTCTTATTAACACAATCACTATCTTCTTTAGGATCCATTACATCCACTAGCCTTCTTTTACGAAAACTAATTGTTTCTTCTCCAGACTTGAATACTATAGTGCTTCTCTGATTAACACAATCACTATCTTCTTTCGGGTCTGATGAATTCACTAACCTTCTTTGCTGCATATCGTACCCATCACCATCCAACGTTAGCACAAATCCTCGACCTGGAGGACCGCGCCGAATATCAGCATCTTTACGCTCTGAACGTCCGAAGCGGTCGATAGGCATTTTAAAACTGTGTAATTATTTGCTGAGCTCACTGTATTATACCTTCTTCTCTCAACTCTTCTATTATGGACACCATCTCGTTAATGTTTTCCTCGCTTGTATTTCCAGCTCGGTTGGATGCGTTCAACAATCTCAGTCGATCCACAAGTTCATGTACATTATTCCAGTAGACATATTGCACCGGCTTTGAATTTAAACTTTTGTAAAACCGATTAGAAAAGCCTAAACCCGATCCCTTAGACTGTTTTCTTCTCTTTGGCTGTTTTCTTTCGGGATTCCTCCGAAATTCGGTGAGATATTTTTGCACATATTTGTTAAACTTTTTGTTATTTGTTGGGAATCCGCTTAAATCGTGCACCGCAAATGGGTTAAACTTTCTTCTCAAAATCGACGCAGATTTGATCATTTCAAGTAATTCGGCAAATCTTCATGCAAATTGAAATCACCATCTTCGGGGCTGATGTCTTTGTAAACCAGCAGGTTGTATAAACCCTTCGTACCTGGATATATCACATTATTTAATGTTATATCGCTAGTTTCCGGGTTAATTACCAATACACTTTTCCACAAACTCCATGTATCGGTTTCCGCATTATACTTTACTCCATAAATTGATTTGTCAATATTTTCGTCCTCGTCTCTAGCTAACACATCCGCATAGTAAAGATGGAACGGTTCTTCTGGAACGAGTTGCTTAATTTTCTTTATAGGTACGTCCATGTCTTCGACTTTAACCTTTGTTGTAGGTGTGGGAATTTTTCGGTGATCGATTGCAACTGGGAAGCGGTTATTTCAAGGATCAATCAATTGTTTGTGCATCTCTTTGAATTTTTGCTGAGATGTAGCGTCTCCCTTTTGTACGCTACAAACTTTTTCGTACAGCATCCTGCATAAGATGAAGACTGCGTTTATTCGCAATAAAATTGTTAACGTCCGTCATCATGAAACTTTGGATGAGAACTAGCGGTTTTTGAATAATGTCAAATATTTATATACTCGTCGAAATTCCTCCGATACCGCCCTTATCCAAATCAAAATCTTTCACAACAGTTATAAAATTATGTTTTGAGTCACCCCAACACTGTAAACACATTTCTTTAAATTTCGGATATGTCATGTCACCACTTATATGATCCGAAAAGATATGGCGAAGGTTTGTATCATCCTGTTTCCATAATGCGATTACATTGGCGTTATCTCTGAGTCTATGTTTTAAGGCACTAGCGTAAGTTTGACATAGATAGAACGAATCTATTGCTTTATGTCGGCCGAACGAGAAAAATTGAGTGATTTTACTTTGCTCGTTTACAGGTATATCATCGAAAACCATAATTGAATCTTCTTTGGTATCTCTGGCTTCAATCAAATCATCGTAATTTTCAAACTCATGGTACCCAATTTCTTCTTTTAATGGTGTAAAACGTTTCTTAATAATTCGTATTTCGGTTGATATAAACTTTAGAAAACACATAAACGTTTTGGAATCTAAGACCGTTCTCGTGCAAGATCAGAGATATTAGAGCATTAGTTTTTCCACAACTCGATGGTCCAGCGAATATAGCTCGTATGTTAGACGGGAACAATGAACCATGTTTACCATCCTCTCTTGCACTAGCAATAGCAAAGTTATCATAATTCTGTATAGGTATTTTAACTTCTTGTTTCGCAGTCTCCATATTGCTTCGAGCGTACGCTTGCTTTTGCTGCTGCTTGCGGTGATAGCTTAACGTCTCTTTCGGTATATTATATTTTTTACTGATGGAGTAAATACTTGATTTACCCAGCCGAACTTCTTCTATAGCTTTTTCTAATGCTTCGTTACTGTATCCACTACTTCGTTTTCTTATGTAATTGCGAACCATGCTAACCAATACTGTCGGAGACACTTTCACCCTATGGGGCAATTTCACTCTATGGGGTAATTTCACCCTATGGGGCAATTTCACTCTATAGGGCAATTTCACCCTATTCTGATGGAGGTAAATTCGCTCTAAAATAACTAGAACTTATGTACAGAGTGAGATGCTCACCATTCGACAAATAAAAGTAGACTAATTGAAACAAATAATTCCTTGCTTTTATACAATTTTATTAAAAATATATACAAAATATTTAATTGTGAATAAATCTATTAACAATTTCCGTAAACGGATTATATTCAAACATAGAGTCATGTATAATTAAAGCATAAGCCTTCATCGACGGTTCAAAATTTCTTGAAGCTTCTAATTCCATTCTTACATCAACCGTTGCATCCTTGATGCTTTCAAATTGATGACGACAGTCGATTACAAAGACAGGTGAATTCCTTAAACCTGTTGTAGTCCATTAAACATTTATTTGACGATTTGTTCGGGTAGTATTTTCCATAAAAGATGCATAAGACAGGTACGCTGGCAAGTAGTCATTCTGCTCGAAATCCAAATTTAATCGACCTTGAGGGAACATCTGAGAGTTTAAAACACTTTGACATTGGTTATATTGGCATTCGTAAAGCTTGTAGCATTTTCTTCTTTCCTGTCGTACTTCCCATTTTGCAGCGCCAGTAATATCCACCGAGCCTTCTCTGTTTCGTTCGATACTTTAATTCTCCATACTTGCGACTTTGATTGTGTTAGAGACGGTAATTCATGTAGTTCCCATTTTCTGAATGCAACCATTATAGATGATTGATTTTGCATTTCCGAAAGCAGCGACGCCTTGGCGAAGTCACTTAATGTTATATGCGGGACCTCCCATGAAATACGTTGTATTTTGAACGTTACTGTATTTCCAATCGACTTGTAGCAATTTACGTCCGACTTGGATCTGATTAAAATCAGCTCTTGAGGCATGTTGACGATAGTTTTCTTGTAATCTTCAAAAAACCCAAAAATGGCTTTTAGCGGTATAGCACAACTAAACCGTCCATCTTGGAATATGGCATCGGGCTTCCACCCGGTATGTGTAATAGATTTTGTTTCTGATTCTTCCATGGATACTAAACCTTTAATAGTTCTTGTAATTCCAGGGATTCGGCAGACATCTATTATTTGATTATTACCCAATTTGTATTGAATTTCCTCAAACAGAAAATATGGTGCATTTCTAGTAAATTCGTAAGCTTTAGGGTCTGGTTCTACTGCTCTAATCGGGTCTACAGTTGTTGACGCTTCCCTTAATGTCTCCGTAGGCTTATAAGTACCCTTTATAAATATAAAACTTTCATGAGGGTATGTGATGTTATCACTGATCTGGATTTCAATTGAAATTCGATCATTGTTTTCTGCATTCAATGTAAAGGGAAGATATGTATAATAATCTTCTTTATTATGGTTTCGTCTAATTTATAACCTCCAAACACATCCAATTTGGGCACGTCCTCATATTTAAGCCTTCCAAGTTTAACGTTTTCATCACCGTGGAGATCTAAGCTGCGTTTACTTCTGCCTCCCATCATTTATAACTTTTAATCCCAAAGATTTTAAGAAACGTATTTCTTCTGCTGTAAGTCTCTCGACAACTTGACGCTTTGACGTCGTATTTACTTTTAATCGTCTGGGGGTGTTGTAGCGTGCTTTATATACAAAATCGATAGGCATTTTCAGCTACTTTTTATTTCCAGTCTCACACAGGTGTATGTTTCCGGGGAAAAGTTTACCAATTCACCCAAATGATCGACTAGTCTGATTGTAATATTATCAATTTCTGTCACGCTCAGTGGATAATATATGACGTGGTTAGGTTCCTTTTCCAGATTATACCCGGGTGGTACAGATAGACTGAATTCGAATATGCTGTGCGTAAGAAAATTGTTTCTGAATGATCCGCTGGTGATATTGGTTTCCACAAAATGTTTGAGACCGATATTATGTTCACTTGCTGATTAGCGATATGTACGGTATCTGCAGCCAATTTGCGGTTGGTAAACCCCAAGATGCTTCCAATATTGTTTTTACGGTTTGTCCCAAAATCAATCGGTATACTGCTTCGTATAGAACACTTTAATGTATTATTGTTGGCACTCAGTTTAAAATATTTTTCAATGTTCTCGTTGATGTCCGGCTTCTGACTGAACCATTTTTTGAAGACGTCCTGTATATATGCATTTATTTCTTCTAATTCGTATGATCCAGGTTCAATGGTTATTCTGCGATGCTCTGGATCGTTAAAGTATAAGTTATTGTTTCCTGGATGTATGTTTTGCACAGTGTTACAAGTGTACAGTCCCACTAGACCTAAAGCATATTCACCGTCTTGTTTCAATTTAATTGGTGGGTAAATGGATCCTGTCGATATGACATTACCATACCCGAACACGCTCACTGTTTTAGCCATTGTCACTAAGAAACTTTAACACTAAATGTCCACAATTGTATGTGTTGTAAGTCTGCTCCGGTACACTGTTGTAGTAAATTTTACAACCTCGAAAATATCTCTTCACTTCTTCCGGTGGTCTCAAGTCTCCAAACGAATCGTAGTAATACACACTATTTCCTACGTTTTCGGTACCCCACCCAATGTGTACCCGAACCTTTGGTGGTATCCAAATTAATCACACCGATTCGTTGACATGCGGTCTAATCTTCTGTAACTGATCTCTAGAAAAGACACCGCGAAAATGAGGAATGTTAGATGCGTGTTTCCTTATATCTACATCGGTGAGAGCTCTTCGAGGTAACTTGCTTAGTTTTTGATACCTTTTTACAAATGCTGCGCCCCTGTTTGTACGGTTTCAAGAATAATGCTGTGCCTTTTTGTATGGTTTTAGAAACATCCATTTCCTTTTTCCCAACGGTAATGGCTTCCATAGATCTGTTGTGTCGTTCGCTCTCCTTAAGCTGTTCGTTGGCCGTCTGACATCATTTACTGCTTTAGCTATCCCTGCAGCACCACCTGTTAGTGCCCCTAGGGCACTTAGTCCCGCGAATATCGGAATCAATGGTAAAAACCTCCTTTCTGTGGAACGGGTATAATACGTGGGACTCTAATTTTGTTTCTCCCACCGGCTCCTTTTATGATTTTTACCAATTAGAATACCAACATCTAACAGCTTTTTCAAGTTGTCGGAACCAACTCGGTCTATTGCGGATCGTATTTTCTTCAAGAATCCACCTTTAAAACTTATTTTCTTCTTTAAACCCATACCCATTTTCTCTTCGCTTTCATAGCGTTTGTCACAAACCAAGCTGCGGCTTTTTCCCCAAACTTTGCGTTTTAGACTTAACTCTCCCCAGGCTTCTTCTTCTAAAATTTTATCTGCTCGGTGTCTGGCTGGAAGATCGTCGGGGTACTTGGCGTATGCAATGTCGTGGTCTTTACACAATTTATCTAATTCGTTTATTCCAGGATCACCTCTTGCTAAGCGCTCATCCAACTTTGTACCAGGACCGCAGTACTGATAACCTGGAATATGCAGCTCAAACGGTAACCTGTTTATAGCGCTGTTGATTAAACCCTCTCCAGAACAGATAATCATGTGTTTACTCAAAAATCTCAAACTATACTAAATAAATAAACAACAACGAGTCTATTTATACTTTTTCAAAAATTTACAATATATTTACAATAACAATACATTTACATCCACGTCTCTTGGACTGTCTTTTATACTCTTTCTAGTTATCACCATAACCAGAATCTTCAGATTCTGACAAATTTAAACGTCTAAACATTTCCACTAATGTTCTTGTACGCATCACATCTTGCACAAATATATCCGGAAAACATATAACCAGCTCCAATGCATTTAGTGCGCTCTGATTCAATTCGTTGTAGAATAAAATATTGCCAATTCGAACTTCGCCTTCAATCAAGATTTTAATTCGTTTCTCTCCTTCAGTCATAGTATTAAACCCATCGCAATCATTTAAATTAGAATTAGCAACAAACCCTACTAATTCGCTGTATAATGCTGGGAAGTTCGACTTTCCAACTGTTTAAGTTGATACTCAAACAGCTCTCGCATATGGAATATTTTACGGCACTCCAATTCATTTATAACTATCGAGCTATCACCCATTATTATTTTTAACTGGAACGTTTCGTCCTCGGTTGATCCAGATACTGGTGACAGAGTGATAAAAACGGACCTCCTAGTTGTATGTGTAGATCTTCCATTTCGGTGCACCATTTAATCGAGTGTTTAGTACGTCACGAGAAAATACGTTGATTTGAAATTCCACTTGAAAATTTGTAAATGCTAACCAATTTTCGTATGTCAATTCCAGAACATGGTTGCCACAATATTTCTTGCTACACACCAATCGTAATACGGGTTTTATTCTCTGGTTTATAACAAACCCAATTTCCACATTATGAGGGTGTTCACCCAATTCACTTAAACTATACGTAAACTTATTAATCAGATTTTCGGTATACGAAACTTGTGCATTATTAACATCTACAGACTCCATTGCTTTGCACTGATTTCACTGAGATGACTGAGAAGGAATCCTATGCAGATCATCCTTTTAAATGTTTCAGGGTTGTTGTTGCGCATGCTCCTCATTATCATTTGCAGTATTTTACAGACAGGCATGAACTAGTTTGTAATCCGATTCAAGGTTAGTTAAGAATATTAGGTTTTACTGGTGTGATTAGACTAGTTTGGAATGCATGAATAAGCAGAGAGCTAACTGGTTTTCACCAAGGTAAATAGACTAGTTTGGAATGTTACTCAAGGTTAAACGACGCTGGGTTTTTAAAAGTAAACTACCAACAGGGTATAAAAGCACCATGCAATGCGATATAAATTCAGTTTTTGTTTAGTCTTCGGCTAGTTACAACTGTTAAAAGTCTTTGACCAGTTTTAATTTCTTTATAGAAAAATGGCATCATTCGTGTGCAACGTCTGCGGGGCTGTCTTCTCGAGGGGTGATAATTTAAAACGACATCTGTTCCAGCAGCATGACGTGGGATCGAAATCCACCGGTCTTTTTGTTTGCGATGCATGCCCTGCATCCTTCTCGCGGAAGGATAGCCTAAAACGGCACAAGGACGCCAAGCATGGTGTGGCTGCCCCCGTTGCCGGACCATCTGGGATCAAACGACCGACCGCACCAACCGTTGAGGGACCTGCCCCCAAGAAGTCGCGGAGATGTGCGGAATGCAATGTGGACGTTGTCAACTTGGTAGCCCACCAGCGATCTAACGCGCACAAGACCGCTGCTAGCCGTGTCCTGGATGGAGGTGTAGAAGTAGTAGCAACCGCGTTCAAAACTCGAATCGCTACATACAGAATTAAAAATGCTAATACTAGTGGTATGTATTTTTTATAAGTATTTTGTGTTTGCTTAGTTCGTATTTTTAGGTCTATTGGATTTTCTATGCGAGCAGAAGGAGAGGTTCATAACCTTAGTCGGGGAACAGCTGGCTATACACACCTCCCTCAAGGTTAATTGCGAGTTGTTTGGTGGCTACACCAAGATGACTGCGGCAGAGGGTGTTGAAGATGTTAAATCTTTCAACACCCGAAATGTTGTGGTCACCTCCTCCAGTGACCTGGGAGCGGTCTACAACACCTTTGTGGAGAGGATGTCGGCTAAGTCGGACGAGTTCCAAGAACGTGATTCTGGTTAGTTTCTACAATTATTAATTTTTCTAATTTTTAAATTTTAGGATGGACTCTGAAACATGTGTTGTACTTGGAGGTAAATGTTAACAAGTACCAACCAATGCGCGGATCCTCCTACATCGAGCTTCCCAAATGGATTCAGGATAAGGAGCCGTCGTTAACATCCAGAATCAAGACAATGCATGTTTTGCCTGGTGTGTTGTGGCAGCGCTGAATCCTGATGATGCTCGCAATCCGCAAAGGGTCAGTAGCTACCCGCATTACAGCACGGTACTCGACGTAACAGGAGTACTGTTCCCGATGCCCATAAAGGACATTCCCAGGTTTGAGGAGCAGAACGACATCAGCATCAACGTTTTTGGGGTAGAAGGCAAGTTCATCGTTGGACCGCTACATTTCACCACTAATAAAAGGGTTCGGCATGTGAACCTACTGTACATTCAGGATGGATGCAAGTCCCACTACTGTTGGATCAAAGATTTGGGGAAGCTAGTGAGAAAGCAGCTGTCCCGCTATGGACAGAAATTTTGTGCGATGGATGTCTTGTGTTTTTCGCAGCGAGGAGCAACTTGTTAAACACACCGAACAAGACTGCAACCATGTGGTGACAACCATGCCGAACCACTTCAACAACATCCTCGAGTTCACCAACATCCACAAACAAATGCGGGTACCGTTCGTGATTTATGCTGACTTCGAAAGTGTGTTGAAGCCTATTAGCTCTGCAGTTCCGGATCCCACCTCTTCCTTCACCAACAGCACACAACACCACGAACCCTTCAGTTTTGCATACTATATCAAATGTTCATACGATGACTCGTTTAACAAATTTGAGCTGTACAGAGGACCTGAAGCCGCAAAAGTTTTTATGGAAAAGATGAAAGAGGAAGCCCAACGATTGGGAAAAATTTTAAAAACAAACACCCCCATGCTTCCAATGGAACCCTAGATGAGTTGTTGTTTCATATGGTTGAGGATGTGGCATCTGTAAGCAGCCTTTGGGAAATGAGAGGGTGAGGGATCACTACCACCTCTCAGGAGATTTCGCTTTGCCGCACACCCCAATGCAACATTAAATACACGGTTCCAAAGTTTATCCGGTGGTGTTTCATAACCTAAGCGGTTATGATTCACATTTCATTGTGAAAGAGTTGGGATACGACAAAGAACGGGTTACTGTCATCCCGAATAATAAGGAGAGGTTTATATCGTTTACAAAAAACGTTAGATTGTATAAGGAAAACGACGATGAAACTGATGAATCTTTCATCACACTGAGATTTGTAGACTCCTTACGCTTCATGGCATCTAGCTTAAATAAACTAGCATCCAACTTGAATGCTGAACAGTTTGTTGAACTAAAGAGCTGTTTCCCCAATGCCGAAGAGTTTGCTCTATTACATCGGAAGGGTGTGTTCCCGTACGACTACGTGAAAGATATTACCGTATTGGAAGAGAAGGCTCTACCACCACAAAATGCTTTCTACAACGGTCTAACCGCCACAGCGGTGTCGTATACAAGACACGCACAGAATGTATGGAGAACATTCAAAATCCGAACGCTTGGGGAATACAGCGATCTTTATTTGAAAACGGACGTTTTGTTACTAGCAGACATTTTCGAGAACTTCAGAGACGTCTGCACAAAACCTATGATCTAGACCCATGCCAGTACGTGACTGCTCCTAGTTTGAGTTGGGATGCCATGTTAAAGCGCACTGGGGTGAAGCTCGAGTTGTTGACCGATGTCAGTATGCAACATTTTATTAAGAAAGGGATACGTGGTGGGTTAACCCAGTGCAGCAGTCGGTATGCCAAAGCCAACAATAAGTATATGGAAGACTACAACCCTGACGAGTCATCCAAGTACTTAACGTATCTGGATGCTAACAATTTATACGGATGGGCCATGTCCCAACATTTACCCATTAGCGGCTTTCGATGGTTAAACACGGACCAGGTACATCGTATAAAACATGAAATATTAAATATACCAAGCACGCACGAAAAGGGTATATTTTGGAAGTTGACATACAGTACCCCGAACATCTTCACAACGATCACAATGACTTGCCTTTCTGCCCTGAATCGATGGTACCTCCAACACCGTTTTCGAAGACGCCTAAGCTACTCGCCACCCTTCTGAACAAAACAAAATACATTGTTCACTATCGCAACTTGCAGCAGGCTCTGCGTAACGGTCTGCAATTAACTGTTGTGCATCGCGTGTTGGAGTTTGATCAGTCGACGTGGTTAAAACCCTACATTGATCTCAACACGAATCTCCGTACCTCTGCCGCTAACGCGTTTGAAAAGATTTTTCAAACTTATGAACAATGCGGTTTTTGGTAAAACAATGGAGAACGTGGACAAAAGGGTCGATGTCAAAATAGTCACGCGATGGGAACACGACGGGAAAAAGTTGTGCGCGAGTGGACTAATAGCTAAACCTAACTTTAACAGTTGTACCGTGTTGGGGGAAGATCTGGCGATTATACAGATGGATCGTGTTAAAATTAATTATAATAAACCAATCTATGCAGGATTGTCAATTTTAGATTTGTCCAAAACTCTTATGTATGAGTTTCACTACAGTACCATGGTTCCTCTGTATGGTCCCAGATTGTCCCTGCTTTATACGGATACAGACTCTTTAGTTTATAGTGTTGAGACGCCAGACTTATACAGTGACATTAGTGCAAACATTGAGCATTTTGATACAAGTGATTACCCTCCAAACAATAAATACAATATACCACTTATAAACAAAAAGGTGTTGGGTAAGTTTAAGGACGAGTTTTGTGGGGATTTGGTGTTGGAATTTGTAGGTAGTAGGGCTAAGTCCTACTGCATTATTAGTGAGAAAGACATTGTTAAAAGATTAAGGGTGTTAGTCGTAGTGTGGTGGCGGGGATTAGTGTAGATAGTTTTAGGGATGTTGTTATTAATAATAGAGATGCCCTCATGAATACGATGGTATCAATCCGGAGTAAGAAACACCAACTTTATACACAGCTTATTAATAAAATCAGTTTATCGGGCGCAGATGACAAGCGTTACGTCATCCCCGGAAGCATATCAACCTACGCATGGGGGCATAAGGATATAGGTTAAGTTGTTTATATTTTATTGTGTATATATAGTATATAAGTTAGTTATAAGCATATCTACCCTCCCCCATCCTTAAAATTTCCTTTGTTCCCGGCGGCATGTGTTTACCTCCACGTGGTGTCGCTGGACGGTAAAACATATTGTTAACGACAATATGTCTTATTGACTGAAAACACGTCTCCTCTTTTTTTTACATTAATCTCATTTTGTTACAGGTCTATTTAAACAACCTATTAATTTCTTTTTTGTTACAGGTTAAACTTTCGGCTACGCACAGGAAATAATGCTATACTTTGTAAAAATTGTAATAGTTTATTAAACTGTAAATTGGATAAATAAATTATTAAACTTTTGTGTTACTACCTCTAACTGTTTGGTTAAAGCATATACCTTGGGTAGCGAAAAGGTTTTAAAAATGGAGTTAAATATATACGAGCAAAGGCGAAATTTAGAGGTTTGAGAGCTTAAAGTATAACTTTGCAGGGCGTGGTCCGATTTCAAATCTGTTTGCAGATTCGAATTCTGTGTAAAATTTTAAACTAACAAGATGTATTGCATGACTAAGAAAATTTATAAGAACGCTCAAAAGTCGCTACAGGTAAGAAATCTTAAAATGGGGTAGCTCCTTGGGGATGATGCAATCTAAAAATTCTTAAAGATTCGGGTACCTGAGAAAATCTATTGTTAATTGATACCAAACAAGGTAGGTTTATCTCGAAAGATGCAATGGCTAGTCGAAGAAAACTATTTGGTCCAGAATGTTAGCGGTAAAAATCTTAAAATAGGTTTATCTCGTGGGAGGAAAATTTAAGAGATATTTATCTCGAAAGATAAAAATTTAAGATATTTATCTCGAAAGATGAAAAATGGTTAGTCGAAGAAAACTTTTTGGTCCAGATGTGTGAGGAAATGTGGGATTCTGGAGGAAATGTGGTGCTGGTTCGTCACTAAATGGTCTACTCTAATAAACGGACGAACAGGACAAAAGGTGGTCGAATCTAATTGGACATGAGTGAAGCAACGAATCAGAAACCATCAGTGTAGTTGAAGGATTATTTTGCCTAGCGGAAAGAAGTGCTATGTTTGCGTTCTGTTGCTAGGCAGCAGTAACAAATAACACAGTTGTCAATGATCATATAAATTGGAACATAATAAATAAGTGATATAACAAGTTGTTTAATATATATTACCGCTAATTCTGGAATTCTTTATTGACTAGTTTAGGCATATGTATCACTTACCTTGAGGGCCACCTCGAGTTCTTCTTCGCGCATGTTGTTAGGCACGTGGCCTATAAGAACCCCTGGAAAAGGGGCTCATAGCTCGATTTCTACTTTCTTCATTACTCTGGAAAAAGAAGAAAAAATAATTAGAAGCGTTCGTATTAATTTTAAGTACAAGGTTTGAAAAAAATTGTAGAAACTAACATTTATGGAAGGAATTCTTATCGATTCTACAGAAAATTTTTGTATTATTTACTATTTTTTCGGTGATTTGACGAAAAAGAAGCTTTTCTGTAAAAATATCTTAGTTTTACAGTAAAAATGTATTTTATTTTTTAACATAATCATCTTGTAACCTTACATACTTCATCTACTTTTCAATTTTTTTACCCGTATAAAAGTAATCTTTTGAAAACTCTTCAATTTGACTTGAATCTCTTTTCATCGAGCCATTTTTTATATTTCGGAAATACGAAAAAATCGTTTATAACTTCTATAAATATAGCGTGTTCAACGATAAAGGTAACACAAAATATCTCGAATGTCCGAATTTGTATTTCATTCGGGTTTTCTACTACATAAATGACTTAACATTACACTTGTTTTTGACAATTTTAAATTTAGTTTTCCGCGCATGCGCAGCACAATTTTTTTTTAAATTGAAACCCCCTTTTTGACTTCAAATTTGAATTAGATTAATTTTTTAAACAACTTTGACTTATAAAGTTTTGTTCTATCTTGAAAATTGTATAATTGAGAATTGAGTTAGTTTCGATTTTTAAAATTTGCATTTATGGTATTTTTCAGCTGTAAACCTGTGGTTTTACAATGTTTCATATCATTTCATTTAATTTTTTTTAAAAATTAAGTTGATTCCTCAAAACATATGTGTGGAGCACAGCACTGTATGGCTGTGAAGCCTGGACAGTGGGAGTAGCGGACAAGAAAAAGGTAGAAGCCTTTGAAATGTGGTGCTACAGACGTATGATGAAAATATCGTGGACAGACAAAGTTAAGAACGAAAAGGTACTAAAAATGGTAGGGGAAGATAGAAATATGTGGAAAACGGTAAAAAATAGGAGAAATAGGATGATAGGCCACATACTACGGCATGAGGGAATAGTGCGGAATATACTAGAAGCAGAGATAGGAATAAAGAGAAGAAGAAGGGTTAGACTACTGCACACAGATAGTGAAAGATGTAGGCTGTAGGAGTTTCAGGGAAATGTGTAGGCTAGCTCAGAAGAGGAGGAGGTACGCATCCAACCAGTCCCAAGATGGATAAGTTAATGACGAAGAAAGTAATTGCACTTAAACATGATATTTATTATAAGCAACTACAAGCATTGGAGGGGCAATATTCTCGAATAATGGTAATTGCGTGAAAGCATTTACTGGAAAACTATTATTTCGGCAAATGTCTAAGTGTTGGGGAATCTTGGCAGCCACAGGTTGCTTAACCCCCTTCAATAAATCTCAGTGAAATAGGGCATAATATTAGAAAACAATATAAGGGAACCGAGCTGTATTGCTGTGTGAGAATTTCAGGGAACTATGTAGGTTAGTTTAGAAAAGAAATAAGTGCAGGTACATGTCCAACCAGTTTTGAGACGGGAAACCCAATGACGAAAAAATAAGCGCAGACAAATCTGATTATTATTATAAACAACTAGTTGTTTCTTGTGAAATATCTGCAACTAATGTTGACTATGCGAAAAGATATATTGGAAAAAATATTAAATCAGTAAATGTTCAAGTGTTGGGGGAACTTGGCAGCCACAGGCTGCTTACCCCCCTTCGCAACCACTGAATGTCGGAGAAATAGGGTATATAATTGTCAAACAATAGAAGGTGACCGAACTGCATCTAACAAGAAAGAACGGCGCCTATGATGAAAGACAACAAACATAGAACAAAAGTTGTTGAAAGCGTATGTGGAGCACAGCACAGACAGTATGCCTACGAAATACGAGCAGTCTGAAAAGCAGACAGAAGAACAGTAGCGGCCTTTGAAATGCCGTGCTTCAGATGTTTGAGGATGGACAGACAAAGGTAATAACAAATAGGTTATAGAAACAGTAAGGGAACAAGGATATCTTTGGGAAAAAATATGAGAAATAGTAGGGCAGAATACGTTCTAAGGCATTTTTGGGGAATAGTATGGGATATATGACAAGCAGAGATAGGAAAAAAGAGGTGGATGTAGACCTAGATCAGATAGTGATAGATGCAGACTGCAAATTTCAGGGAAATCTGTAGGTTAGTTCAGAATAGGAAACAATGATGGTACGCGTCTAACCAGTTTCAGGACTGAAGACCCAATGATCATGATGATGAAAAATTAAGTGTGCTGTCATAAGTACAAAATATTTTCTTTATTTTAACAGAGTTATTAACTCAAATTTCTCGTACATAATATAATTTTGGTAAATTAACTAAACAAATCTAAACACATTTGCACGTATCCTATCATTTTAATTCATTTTTAATTAAGGTTACACTAAATTTACTTACGATTGTGATCAAAATAGGTATACTTCAAATTGCTATTACATATGTTTGTCCTCATTTGTTTTCTACAAATATCCATGTCTTATTTACGATGCCGAGCTTTAGTGAAAAAAACAAATATGCTATTAATTTATAGTGAATGCCATAGAAACTCGCGTAAAGCAGTAAGAGAGTATGTCAAACGGTACCCGGATCGATATCATCCACTTCACAACTTTTTTGTGCGAATTTAGATGAGTTTAAGTGAATATGGACAATTTACTGGAAGAGCTGGTGATAACCGCCGTAGACAACAAGTACGTGAAAACAATGATGATGAAGAATTGCAGGCATTAGCATACATTAATTTAAATTCTTGTTGTTCTGTACAACATTTGGCTAAAAAACTTAATTTTTCTGTGGGAAAAGTGCACTTAATTATTAAAAAAAATAAGCTACATCCATATCGGCCAAATTTAGTAGTGCCACTGCCAGACCTTCAATACTAAAAGAATTAGATAGAATTCAGAGTGAGGGCTTAAGACTGTGCTTGGGAGCATTCAGTACAAGCAAAATTACATCTTTAAACTTCGATTGTGCAATACCTACACTAACACACAGAAGATCGAAACTGGCTTACTCTTACGCCACCAAGATCTGGGCACAACCCGAGCACCCAATCAGGAAAATTCTCTTCGAATACTCTGCTGAAGACGAAACTCGCTATAGAGATAGGCCTACGATTTCACGCCCTTTTACAATTCGGCTTAAAGATATACTGAAAGAATACAAGATATACTTCCCTATAACACTTCCCCTATCATTCGGAAAAGTGGCTTCATGGAACCTAGTCACTCCAACCTGTCGACTTGACTGTACATCACACAGCAAAAAGAATACCAACAAAGAAGCGATCGTTGCTGGATTTAACGCTATCTTAGCTGAATACCCAAACAGCTTAGAAATTCACGCGGACGGATCAAAGACCACGAAAGGAGTGGGCAGTGCTATTTTTGTCAACTCCCAAGCGCATGCCTGGAGTCTGCCGCCGGCAGCTTCGGTTCTTACGAGTGAGCTGTATGCCGAATGGCAGGCCCTTAGATATGCAGAACAAACACCACACGCCGTGATTCTCATCTGCTCTGACTCACTGCGCTCCATCCAGATGTTGGGCAACCAATTCAGTACCGATCCAATGTTGCAGAGACTTCTGGCTACCGTATCCTGGCTGACTGAAATGGGAAAAAAGATTGTTTTCATATGGACACCTAGTCACATGAGAATTACTGGCAACGAAGCGGCGGATAAAGCAGCAAATGTAGCCGCAGAATCTGCAACACCCGAAGATATTCCCATAAATCCACCTGACGCAATAAAATATGCCAAGCATTTGATCACCCAGAAGTGGTACGATGTAGGGAATCCAGAATGCAAAAGAAACTATCAATAACAACTGTAAAAGAAATTGTTTGATAAAGTCGATATTAACCAGGCACGAACAAGTAGTTCATAGCCGTCTAATTATAGGTCATACTAAACTAACACACGCATATCTTCTCGAAGGCAAAAAAGCCCCTAGATGTAGTACATGCGACACACAGCTAACCGTTAAACACATTTTGATCGAATGCCCTCAATTTGAAGAAGCAAGAGAACAATACAGAATACCAAATTCCATTCGAAGTCTTTTTGCGAATGATATGAATAGCATTAGAAACTTATTAGGTTACATTAGAGAAATAAGCATATTTGATAATATATAGTAGTCCGGAAATGCCTAATTATAGCGACAGGTAACTCTGTCAAATGCCTTGAAAGACGGCAAATGACCTCAGAAGTCGACGCCGAGACACAAAAAAATAATAATAAGAATAAGAATAATAATAATAATAATAATAATTCTTTATTGTCCTTATATTACATGAGGAAAAAAATAAACAGTATTCAGAGTATAAATGGACAATCTTAAGGAGCAGTATCAAATATTATTTGTTCTACCTACTACTCCTTAAACTTAAACAATCCCAACGCTAATACATTCGCATATGCAAATGACCTAACGTTCCTTATTCATGGAAACTCCCTATCTTCCCTAGAAAGCACTTACAGAAAAAGTTGAATCCTGGTCCACACTGAACAACAACTCATTTGGCTTCAAAGAAAACAAAACTTTTGCTCCTAAGGGTGTGAGTGTACCTTGTAGCTTATCGTACAAATACTCGTGTCTGATTAGCCACAGACTACGGATACTACTATGCTAAAGCTGACAACAATAAATTGATTCCCTATAATAGGAAAAAACAATTTAATTCAATACTCAGCAACGGCAGAAATACAACCGTCATTAACCAGTCTAAGAGCGGCAACTATAAAACTCCATTATAGTCTGCCATTCAAGTGCTTGTACTTAATGAGGTCCAAATAGGATATCACTGCTAGTTTGCTAAGAATGTGTTGTGTGATCGGGTCTGCAAAATAGATAGTGACAACACTTGTTTCCTGTATAACCAGGAACAGCATCACATTCCAATATCCAGCCAGAGGAGAAACAAAACTCACCAGTAAGACAAACATATAACATCCTTCAGACAGAATAAACACAGTATATTTGATCTTGCTGTGTCGTGAGAGTAAAAAGAAAAAAATCAAATCTATATTCATAAGATCGTTATTGTTAAGATCTAAAATAAACATGCAAGGGTGCTTGGTGAAAAATACTCAATAGCAGAATAGCGAGAATGTGATCGGAAAATTTAGAAAAAGAATCGGGAAAATTCTGCAAGTCGGAGCGTGGAATGTCAGAAGTATGAAACAAGTAGGTAAGCTAGAGAACCTGAAACTCGAAATGAATAGGTTTACACTAGACAAAGTAGGAATCAGCGAAGTCCGCTGGCCAGAGGCGGAGGATTTTTTCAGTAATAACTTTAAGGTAATTCATACAAAATAAGAAAAAGGAAATTAGAGTGTGGCGATACTTATGCTAAAAAGATGGGACACTATGTAGAAAACTACTTACAAAAGAACAAAAGAGTACTCATGGATAGATTAGAATCTAAAGCGGTAAATAATGTAATAATACATTTATGCACGCTCACCTCTAGGCACAGTGAGGAAAAGATAGAAGCGATCTACAAAGATATAGAAGACCTGCTAGGATATGTAAAAGGACATGAAAATTTAATAATTACGAGGGATTTTAATGCAGTTGTAAGTGCGGATATGGAAGAATAGGTAGTAGGTTCAATTGGTTTAGGCACGAGAAATGACAGGGGAAATAAGCTGGTTGAATTTTGCGACACGAACAATTTAACCATCACAAACACATTATTTCAACATCATGCTAAAAGACGATACACGTAAAAGATGCCAGGAGATATAGAAAGATATCAAACAGATTACATTCTTGTTAGAGGACTGTTTAGAAATCAAGTAAAAAACTATAGAAGCTACCCAGAAGCAGATATAGGCACTGACCACAACATCGTAATTCTGAAGGCCGCTCTTAAATTTAAAAAAAGTAACGAAAAAAGGCCCTTTGACTTTGAGAAACTAAACGATAAAGATATCCACGAAAAGTTTGAAAAAAATCAAACGAATTGCTAAAAATATAGGGAAAATTTATGATACTAAGGAAGTAGAAACAGAATGGAATAACATTATCTCCACCTTAGACATGGCGGCCATAGATATTCTGGGGTATACACAAAAAGAAAATAAAAAATCATGGATAACAAAAGGTATCCTGAATTTAATAGAAGAAAGACGAAAATGCAAAAATAGCTCAGACGAAACTGGAAAACAGAGATACACAGCCATAAAATAAGAAATTATTTGCAAATGCAGGAAAGCTAAATAGGAAAGAAAAACGAAGCACACAAACTAATTAGAATTAATTTTAGGGATATAAACCCAATAGCAAAAATATAAGGGACGCGAGAGGAACTGTCATTATAGAAAATGTAGAGAAAGTGGTTAGATCGCAGGAATGTATAGGGAATTTATATGCAGAAGAAGAACTAACAGCATTAGAACAGGAATTAGACCTTGAAAAGGATACTTAGAGATGCGTTTGAATTAGCATTAAAGGGTATGAAAAATGGTAAGGCACCTGGTGCAGAAAAGGTGCAAGCAGAAACTCTAAAAGCCGCAGGAGAAGCAGTAACAGAACGTCTCTTCCAAATTCTAAGTTATATGTATGAGACAGGCGAGATACCCAAAGATTTCAAACGTGTCAAAAATATTAACTAAGATTGTACCAAGACGAGCTGCAGAAACATAAGGAGAAGATTAATTTGAATTTAGACGAAATAGAAGAACACGGAAGGCTATTTTAGCTCTAAGGATGATAATGGAGAAAACAACAGAAAAAAGATAAAGCGTGTATATAAAATTTGTAGATCTGGAAAAAGCATTCGACAATATAAAATAGAAAAAAATATTCGATATACTTAAAAAGATTGGAATGAGTTTTAGGGATAGACGGATAGATCTTATACAAAGAGCAAATAGCGGTAATAGAATTAGAGCAGGAATGTAGAGAAGTAGATATGAGGAAAGGTGTGAGACAGAGACGTGCCCTATCCCCATTAATTTTTAACTTGTACTTCAAAAAGGAAATGGGTACTGTCAAATGCAGGAAGACATTTTGAATTATTATGCAGGGACAAAAAAATCGATATGCTTTGATTTGCAGATGATATAGCGGTATTAGTATCTAGGAAGGAAGAGTTAGCAGCTGCTCTTAATGGAATGGAAACAGTTGCAACAGAGAGGTACGGTATGAAAATTAACAAAGATAAAACTAAAGTACTTGCATGTAAATAAGGGGAAAATAAATCAAAAACAAGAATACAAATAGGTAACGAGAACTTACAAAGATTAAGGATTTCTGCTACCTAGAAAGCCAAATAACGCGAGATTATGCCATTAGAGCAATTATACTATTAAAGCTGTGGAATTCGCGGAAATATTGCATCGCGTTGGTAACTAAGATTCGGATTAAATCGCGAAAAGTCTAGAAGAATGACAGAGTTAGATAATTTTAATGTAAAAGCCGGAACTTGATTAGAACCATTCATTCAGGGGCATTCATTCAAGAATTAATTCGAGTCACCAAGAAATATGTACGATTTTCAATTTACGAGATCGACGATGTAAAATTCAAGATTTATTTATTCAAGAATATGTAACGTTGAGTAAAGATTTTTTTCGCAGCCAAATAACATGCAGAGGTGCATGCTTTTTGATGAAATATCATTTGCTTGGTAAAATATAATGAAGATTAAACATTCTTCGATACAAAAGCTACTCTGAGGTAATTAATTAAAAACAGAAGATACACTTGGAAAATTAACATTCTAAAGAAAGATTTAAAATAATATGAAAAAACTGGTAAACTGGCACTTAACGTCAATATAAAATGGAGTGAAATGTATTCAATACTGTTAATTATGAATTGGATAAGC
Source organism: Platerodrilus igneus (assembly GCA_036346225.1). Taxonomy (NCBI): domain Eukaryota; kingdom Metazoa; phylum Arthropoda; class Insecta; order Coleoptera; family Lycidae; genus Platerodrilus; species Platerodrilus igneus. Next base: position 3,424,486 of record JARFIW010001125.1, read on the forward strand.
ACTATTTGATTTTGCAAGCATAAATCTTAGATTTCTTTGTTTGTAAAAATATTCAAATAAGCCTGAATCTTATAATATTTTTGTTTCGTAAGCAGATGTTTACCAAAAAGATTTGAGTCAAAGTTCGGAATATTTTGACCTGTAATAGAGTATGTCATGGCCAATCACCCTTACAAGCGTACTAATAAAAGATAAGTAGATTATTCACAAGAGAAGAGATTTGAATTCTGCAAATTTCAAACAAATTAGGTAAGGAATATTTTAATAATTATGTAAATACGTACTTATATGAATAATTTTATTTGAAAATTATGCTGTAAACTGTTCTGTATCCTATTGTATGCAAGAAAATTGTTTTTGAATGTATAAATGTAGTCTTATTTCATTTTGTGAATTCCATAATTTCCGTTGAACTAGCCAGGCAAAGAAAAGAAAAAGAAGGTTATATAGTAATTTCAAATTTACAATTCTTGTACCCGTGTCACAGCACTTTTTTAGCGACACTCCCATTGTTACGCCGTTATTACAGCACCCTTTTAGCGGCACCCAACGCGGGCGTTACCATTACTGTACTTAGAGGTCATAGCAAAGTCATATTATAGTGTATGAAGCGGCTTTTATTTTTATGATTTTAGAAAGTGCAAAAGAAATCATTTGCATATTAAAAACATATTTTTGAAATACACTGTATAAGTATGTATTAGTTACATTTAACGCGTATAACATGGTTCAAAGAGAAAATTTCATTCATATTTAATAATTGAAAGATGGGATTTTAAATATATTCAGTATAAAAAGTATTAGAAGACAACTATTATGTTCTTGAATGAACGCGAGGATACGAGAATGCAAGATGTAAGAAGTGGGGCATAGCATGCGAGAGGACAGTAATTATTTAGACGCCGTGAATCGACATGTTATTGATATAGTTGTGATGCATTACGTAATTTCAAACGTAAAACAGAAAATATTTTACAGCGAAGTTGTTATTTAAAATATATTATTTTAAAATGCACGATCTACAATTTAATACATAATAAAACGATTTGACGACGCATTTGATTCAGGACATCAAAAATTTCAAGAGTAATTTTGCAATTTAAAAATGGAAGGTGTATAGCTTAAACGATTTTAAGGGAAAATGAATCATTGGTATTAATTTATAAAAATTGGATAACCGTTATATTTCGATTTATAAAGTGTGGCTCTAGTAATTTGAAAGCAAATAAGAAAAACACATTTCGGCGGTAAAACGGTCAGATATATAAATTATTTTTTATTATTAAAAGAATTCATAAAAGAATATTTTATTAGGTTAAGAATTCAATTTTCATAGAAGATTTTTGTGTATAAAATCGACTAAAATTAGGGTTGCAAATTCACGTAAAGAATTTGTGAATACATAAAATATAATAAACATACTAAATTCAGCAGGGTTAATACGGTATTGAAGAAGTGTTTTTAAATTAGATGACTTTCTATAAACTGATTATTTAAAACGGGTGTAAATAGAAAATAACTTATGTAAACAGTAATTTTAGTAAAAAATATTTAGAGATTTGTTGGTAAATCATACTCGTGTGTTTAAAATGTGTTATTACAGCAGTGGTGAAAATAATTGTAAATTGTATATTTCAAATGTTATTTTGTAAAGGGTATTTTGTATTCATTATATTTGTATTTATTTTATTGGTGGTATTTGAAGAACTGCTTGAGAGGCGTATATAGAAAGTGAATTTATAACGCAGTAGGCACTGGCGTCCAACAAAAAAGTTATTCTACGTAAGAGTTTAGCAGAACGGAGAGTGACGGAGCACAGTAATATATACCATATAATACACCCCACCTTTTCTACTACTACAATCTCTGCAAACAAACTTTATTCTCAACACCCTCTAAGAAAATGCTTTTCGGCAATTAAACCTGTATGTATGCAACCGAACTTACTTAACCTTCTGTCACACCACTTTTTATGCTCAATGCTTTCTGTGATGGCACTTTGAGTACCACATAAGTTTCACCTTCTTAAAATTGAATTTATATAAACTTTTTGAATAAACCACGAGTTACATATCCCCCAAATTAGATATATATGTAATCAAACAGAATTATTAAAACTTAAGTTAAATTATTACAATGTATAAATTGAAAGACATATTTGAAAGAGGTAAATAACAGTCCACAAGCTAGACATGAAAACGGAAACAGACATTGTATTCCAGACGCAACATTATTCTGCAGATGCAGGTCACAGTAGGATATAAGACAGCAATTAATAAAATTAAGATTACTAAGAAGTAATACACTGTATTGTATACAGAAATAAGCAGACATGAGCTCTGCAGTTCCCATAAGCAATGTGAGGGGCAGAGATAGCATAAATACCTTCGAGGGCCCAAGATGGCCAGTCAGTCTAGAGCTTCACAACTTTAATTGTTGGTAGTCTAGCTACTCACCGTAATTTTAGTTTATTTAATTAGTGAAAGTCAACAGGATTATTTCGTTCTCCACACGTTACTTCATATAACGTACTTGTAAATTAAAAATTAAATTGTAATTTCTGTATAAAATTAATTTGATAGGAGAGTTTTTTAAAAAATCTTTTTTAAAAAGCCGCTCCAAGAGGCCCAAAACCTATCTGGCGCAGCGTTACTATACCGGAAGGGCAATAACAAAATCCAAAATAGAGGAGACTGGTGGTCTTGAATTTCTATTCTTAATCTGGGACAAAGAACCAACTGGGCAAAGTACAAGAATAAACAAAGTCCAGAAGCATAGAGGGCAAGAAAACAATGGAACTGGCAAACAAACTCATGTAGTACCAAAGTTCATTTTCTTAACCATCATCAACTGGATATTGATATTAGCTAGTAAGAAATTTTTTATGTACAATTTTTATTATTGCAATTTATCTGCGCGGCCTAACACAGTTTATTGCCATCACTTGGACAATAAGTTTCTGTTTCGGAGTTCAGTCCCTGTATAGGACTACCTCACCGCTTTATATTATTTTGCGAGTGTAGTAATAAGTGTTTTGTATCCAAGAATCTTCACCGCTCTAACTGGACATCGGGTAAGAATATTGAAGATCGCATACTTCTGCTTTTCTCTCCTGAGTATCTTTTTATGTACTCAACACCGCCTCAGTTTAGATTTCTAATACATATTTACATTTTTAATTAAATTACTTTGATTGGTTACATTTTATAACATCATTAAAACATTCTTTCCTTACAAATATCATTACTAAAATTGCTTTGTCTTATAGGTATAACTATTACATGCTGCAACAATACCTTTAAATACATAAACAACCACTATGGATCCATTCATCTACTGGAAAAGGTATGATTTTAGTCTACAGTAGTCAACATGCCTGAAGATTAATATCTGAACTAAATTGCATCACCTTCCACCGTAATTATGTACATAATTTTCTTAAATGTGTCGTGGGTATGTGACCTCTGACTCCTTTTTAAATGTAGTAAATAAGTTTTTCTCTGGTTAAATATACACTATAATATATACAAATAATGCATATGACCTTCAATAAAGATGTTTTATTTCTTCTTGGGAATCTCGTATGTAATATTACCACTATATAATTAAGTCACATAATTGGGCACCTCATAAATGTCTCGCCTGTTCTTCTTTGCTATGCTTTTTTCGAAATAATATACCTACTTCAGCTTAACTGGTTCAGCAATTATTGGGATTATACGTACTAATAAGTAAGCTGTGAAAATATATTCATTAATAAACCTAATAATTCGTACTGTGTATGTTAATGCCTAATTTACCATTTCATCAGAAGCCTTTTTGTTGAACGTATGGCTATTTACATTGGTAATTTTGTGCTAAAACTTCAACAGATAAATCTGCCTGTAAAGTGTCACGATAGAAGTAAGTAACATGGTTCAAAATGTACTAAAGTAACGGGTTTCTCACTAAGAGCTATACATTTTGTTTTTTTTTTAATAAAACGCCAACTGGAGATATCGAAAAGTACATATATCATACCATTACGAATGGAACTCGACTTTGGTCGTATGTGCGCCACGGCTGCGCTTGCAACGATCGATTTGTTAAAGCCAATTTTCAACCACTCTTCCGCACGTATCAATCGGTATTGCAGCAATCTCACGTTCAATATTGGCATGGAGCTCTTTCATTGTATCCCCAAAGAAAAAGTCGCATTTAACCAGAAATGCACTATGTCGTTGAATATGATTTTGCGATGAAAATCGAGATCGGCATCAAACTTTTCCAGAACACGCGACCTTCTAATGGTCGTGTGACTTCAGTTCTCGCGTTAACTATATCTTATACGAGTGCAGGCCTATATCCTTGTGCAAAATGCGCCATTATGTTGTTTGAACGATTTCTAATCCCTGCAAACGACGTGGAATCGATTGCTTTAGGTCGTTCTGGACAGAAGCATTCCGCACAAAACGTTGTCACTGGCACGGGAGCATTGTGTAACTAAAATGTGGGTTCAAATTTTTGCACTAAACTAACACTCGCGGTACGGGTAGGCCGATTATAACGACCAAAAGTTGGAGTTAATTTTCTTAATGTTGCGGTGACCGATTCCAAATTTTGATAATTTGTTTTAATGATTTGTAAACGTTCCTCGTTCAAATAACGCACCATGATAAAATGGTAAACCTTAAAACAAACTGACAGTGACAGTTTGTTACGTTCAATTGTACCCTGTTACATATTTCCACTTTATTTGGAGTTCTTTTTAAATATCCCCACGCTTCCGTTCCGATATCTTGTGTAACTACCTGTCGCGGGAGACGTCCCTGATCAAGCTTTATAATTAAATAAAATGATTTGTTCCTGTAAAGCTCATCCTAATACCATTAAAACAAGTACTTTAACAGCAGTCTGTAGAATGCTATTAGCGTATTTAGTTTGAGTACAAGTACTTCGATCTATCTTTATTGTTTGAGAAAACACAGCAAGTATACTCGGTTATCTACAATTCTTGTTTTCTGAAAAGAATATATTTGCTTTATTTATAAGTAATGATGCAAGTTTGAATAGCGTAAATTTTCTACAATTGTATTCAAATTTCCCGGTTTTCGTTATCTATTCTTGCACAACCACGACTTTCGAAGTGATCTTTTGACATGTGCTACTCAATTATTTGAATCGCTTATCTTCTCGTTTCCTAATTTCACTTTCACTTTGATCCTACCTTTCGCCGTGATAACAAGTACTCTCTGCTTGATTAACTCTGTTACTTCAAGAGCAATGCATGCTTCCTTGGATAGACTGTATCCCATAACATGCATTGCTTTTCTACATAGGACGTGCTCTTCTACGTGGGCAGTGCTTCTCTAGTATACTCAAGTATCCTTCTACGTAGGCCAAATTATTTCTTGTTAGGTAGCCCCAACTGCTCTTTTGCATCGGCCCGCTGTTACGAGTAGGAGTGGCGGCTCCGTGGCGTAGTGGTATGTGTGTGACTACTACGCCCAAGGTCCCGGGTTCGAATCCCGACACGGTCCGCTTGAAAAAAGTTAGGCGAGCATTTTTCACAAAAATACACCCTCGTTCAGATTAGAGGTAAAATGGAGGTCCCGTGTGTGAGTGTTGTCACGCACGTTAAAGATCTCTACCTTGCTTGGAACAGCAAGGGTTCGGCAAAATTCCAAATTTTTCAGGTAAAAAACTCGCTTTCTGGCCAATGTAGTACCTTCGGGTAGAACATTGGAAAATCACATGTAATGTTGCGAGTAAGAAATATCTAATAAAATGATGACGGCGGCAAAAATCAACTGGGGATTTAGAGGCAAATCTTTGAAGAACAATCGAGCTGGTGATGTTGTACGCAGCATCGGCCTGGGCGGAAGGTTGTAACGTTAGGGAAGGTAGACAATTGGCAAGCGCCAGAGAATCACGGCGGTTAAGGTAGAGATAGCATACAGGACCGCCTCTACGGGGGAGGTACTGGTCATCAGTAGGATTCTTCCGATCGAATTCGTTATAAAAGAAATTAGAGATCACAGAATTATCGATACGAGGAGAGAACAGAATATGATCAAAAGCTTTAGCTTAAGTGATAGGAAATTGAGAAGGAATAATCGTTTCGGAATTAGGGCACCCAGCGGACGTTAAGGGGATTCAGTTTGTAGAATAGGATGAAAATGCAAGCGGGGTTAGGATCTATACGAATGGATGACGGGCAGGTAGGCACGATGTTTATTGTGTACAAGAAGGACAGGGAAGTGTGCCATTTCCAAACAAAACTCGCGGATTGGAGCACCACCTTTCCATGCGAAATAGTGGCTCTAAGGTAAGCTATAGAGGTTGTCATCAACCACTCCGGCGCGAATGGGTACTCTATCATCAGTGATAGTAAATCCGCCTTAGTAGCCCTCTCGAACATGCTTACCTCGACCGATCTTCAGAGCGATGTCTGGAGGATGGTGCGCATAGCGCTAGGTTTTGAAATTTGAAGTTCTTTTGGGTCAGGTCTCACCAGGGAAACTAGGGTAACGATAGGGCCGATGAGTTGGCTAAGGAGGCAGCCACAGTGGAATTTCGTTCATCATATTCGCTAATACCTAGATCGCTAATCAAGAGGAAGCTGCGAGATCGATTAGTCAGTGGGAGGACAAATGGAATAATGCCACCACAGGTAGATTCCAAGCATAAGGGCTAGAGACAGAATCAAGGTTAAATTTGATCACAAAATGGCGGAGCTCATTTCGGGTCATGGGGCGCTGAAGGCATATTTGACGAGGTATGGTCTTGAAAACGAGGACGGTTGCGAGTGCGGCGGAGGATCGGAGTCTGCTTTACATGTGCTCTTCGATTGCCCCATCAAGGCTTCAAATAGAGGATTAGCTGACAGATAGTTGGCTATCAAAGGCCTAAGGTGGCCTAGGAACTTGGAGGAGGTCCGAGAAGTCGTGAACCAGAAGACGTTCTGGGTCGCGCTTAAAGAATTTGCAGATAAGGCTGCTAGGCTCGAGGTAAATAATAGGGCTAGGAAAACAGCAGGACGAATATCAGCTGATGACGAACTTGACACAAAAATTGGCTCGATTTGAATTTGAATGCAGCGGATAGTAATATTAAAAAAAAACAATAACCAAAAGTCTATTATGCACGACGAACCCTCATACTAAAACAATCACTATCTCACACTTAAACACGCGGATTATCAGGAATAAATCGAAACTTAAACTAGGTCAATAAATAATAACAAATAAATCAAAAATCCTAACTAAATTAAATCAATTAAGGTGATAGTGATTGTGAATCCCCAGGACGTTTCGTGCATACCCACAAGGACTTTAACAGTGCATATTCAACTGCCTTAGAAGTAGGATACAAATAGATGTAGGCAGACGACCAGATCTTCGGATGCTGGAGAAATTTATAATCCAGGTACGTGTAAAAATTTTGGCGGCTGTATTCGTATAAGCATTAATTTGTATTAAAAGTACAATCTGCAGCAATCTTTAATGAGCATGTTTTTAGTGTGATGGCGCTAGCCGACATAAAGCTTATGCGAATGCACCTGATAATTTGGGCAATGCTTTTACTACTCTATGCACTGTTACATGTTTATGCTTATTTACATTTTTATTTGTTTCTTTATATATTTATATTTATTTTATATTTATTTATTTTATATTTATATTATATTTATTTTATATTCGTTTTATATTCGTTTTATATTCGTTTTATATTCATTTTATATTCATTTTATATTCATTTTATATTCATTTTATATTCATTTTACATTCATTTTACACATTTTACATTCATTTTATATTCATTTTATATTCATTTTATATTCATTTTATATTCTTTTATATTCATTTTATATTCATTTTATATTCATTTTATATTCATTTTATATTCATTTTATATTATTTTACACATGTTACATTCATTTTACATTCATTTTACATTCATTTTACATTCATTTTATATTTATTTTATATTCATTTTATATTCATTTTATATCTACTTTATATGTACTTTATATCTACTTTATATCTATTTTATATCTATTTTGTATCTATTTCATATCTATTTTATATCTATTTTATATGTATTTTATATGTATTTTATATGTATTTTATATGTATTTTATATGTATTTTATATGTATTTTATATGTATTTTATATGTATTTTATATGTATTTTATATTATTTTATATCTATTTTATATCTATTTTACATCTATTTTACATCTATTTTACATCTATTTTATATCTATTTTGTATATGTTATATATCTATTTTTTATCTATTTTATATTTATAAGTATATTATTATTTTGTGGTTTGATTTGTTTTGTCTGACGTTCTAGCGCCTATTTTTGGTTGCAGTATCTATAGAAAGGAAGATGATTATTATAATATAAATCAGTTAGGGACTGATAGGGAACGTTAGGAACGAATATAGGAGACTTAGAATAAAATACTTAGACCACGGAGCAAGACTTTTTAATTTATAGAGCGGGCAAGATAGCTGGATCCACTATTAAAATATTTGGCGAATGCTTAGAAATTTGAATCCATTTTTTAGATTAGTTGGCTAGATTTGGATAGTATTAAGACGACCCTTCAGGTCGCTCCGGTGAGCAGAGCTGGCAACTGCTATCCGGTATTACGGATGCCTCTCCTTTCATTTTTGCTTGTGTTTTGTTGATTGAACATACTCCAAAATCAACGCTAGGGATACCGTTAGTTAAACCCCAATTTTAGTTTTAGTTTTAGTTTGTTATATTTTTATTTAGGATCGATTAATTTTGAAGTTAGATTTCATTTGAAGCACGCTAATTTTTTCGCGTTCAAACCCAATGTAGTACCTTCGGGTGGAGCATTGGAGACGTGGTCGCAAGCATAGCGGCCCTTATTCACATTATATTGTTGCGAGTATGGTCTGCCGCGGAAGAAATCATTTAAAGACAGCGTACCTTGGTGGATCCGTGAGCTAACCGCCAAGCTGGCAGAAACGCGTAACTTACGGCACCTTTATTAACGCGCCTTGGGGGAAATAAGAAAACAACGGAGCATCCAATATTACCAAAGCAACCACGAATATAAAACATTAATCGAAGTAACGAGAACGAATAAATTCAAAGAATTCTACACGCGTAACTCCTAGAAGGGACTATGGGGAACAGCATAACGCGTAATAAGGGGCAAACAACAAAAAATCGCGCTTGGTAACATAAGAAAAACAAATGACGAATAAACGAAAGGTTTTAAAATCACGGCATAATAGTTGTTAAAAAAAATTTTCGCTTCGGAAAATCTAGATGAGGTTGAAGGGTCGCACAATTTGGTATTTCAGGATATTACAGAGGCGCAAGGGACGGGTGCCGATAAAGCAATCCTAGGGGTCACGAGGTTATAAGGGCTCTTAGGAGGAAGAACCCAAAGAAGGCACCGGAGCATGACCGAATCACTTCAGACGCAGCTCTAGAGGTGTGCCTGTTAGCTCCGTGTGTCTTCGCCGGGTTGTTTAATCATTGTTTAAAAGGGGGCATATTTCCACGTTGTTGGAACGTCCAGAACGTAAAATTTATACCTAAGCCCAAAAAAGTGGATACGTCAGACTCGGGCAACTATCGTTCATTAAGCTTACTACCGGTTTTGGGGAAAGTTTTGAATCGTGTCATGACCACGTGCGTTGGCTTTACGGTAGGTAAGTCGACTATCGTCGCGTTAGAGTTTGTTGTCGGAGAAATTAAGCGGGCGAGAAATGCATAGGGGCACTATGTCGTTATTGCTTTGGACATTTCGCGAGCATTTGATGCTACCTGGTGGCCACTAATAGTTTGCAAGTAGGAACGTAGGGATTGTTTGCAGAACTTGATGTCATTGGTCAAGAATTATTTCTCTTAGCGATTGGCACATGTTGAAATTCCGGGGAAGTTTTGGCGCGAGAAGTGGAAAGGAGATGCCTACAGAGGTCATGCTCTAGTCCCACATGCTGGAAGTTGTTGTACGAGAGCATCTTTAGGGTCAGATTTCCCACAGGATGTTCAATTGTCAGGTTTACGGATGATGCGCTTTTGGTTATCAGATCGCGATTGTTAATGAATATACGTACAAAACTGAACGAGGCGCTTAATTAGTTGCACGAATGGTCGCAGCAGGTAAAGTTAACATTTAACACGTCTAATTCAGAGGCTCTTTACTTCGGAACGAAATCGGTACAGCGTCCCCCTAGGCTAGAGCTAAAAAGGCGGAAACTCCCGTTCAAGAAAGCTATTACATATCTCAGTGTCAAGATAGACGATAAATTAAATTGGAACGCGCACGTGTAGTATGTTAAAAGTAAAGGCAGCGAAATATCGAATAAAATGATAGCGGTAGCGAAAATAAGCTTAAGACAGTTTATGCCGGAGCAATAAGCCGGCGATGCTGTACGCAGCGCTTGTATGATAGGAGGGTTGTAAAACAAGAGAAATTCGGCAATTGATGAGCGTACAAGCATCACCGCGGTCAAAGCAGCGAGGGAGTACATGACCACTTCCACGAAGGCGATCCTATCGAATGTATCGTCAGGGAGATTACAAATAGGAGACTAGTAGATAGAGAGAAAGAGCGCGAAATTATCGAAGGAAAATTGTTGTGTCAGAGTTGGGGCACCCGACCGATGTAAGAGTAATCGAGTTGGTAGAAGGTGATGGGGACGCGGCAGGTATTAGAATTTACACGGACGGTTCACGCATGGACGATGGACAAACAGGTATGGCGTTTGTCGTACATAAGGCGGAAAGGGAAGTGTTTCAATTTCAGACCAATTTCATGTACTGGAGTACAATCTTCCAGTGCGATTTGGTAGCCTTACGAGAAGCTGTCGATTACGTAATAAACCACATGCGCAGAAACGAATACTATACAATCAGCGACAGTAAATCAGCACTGACAACCCTAACAAATATGAACCCTCGACAGACCTCCAAGCGGTCGTCTGGAGAATAGTACATACGGCAACAAAGATTACACATTTAAAATTCTGTTAGATTGTGTCACATGATGATAACAAAAGAAATGATGCGGTGAATCAATTGGCTAAAGAGGCCGCGACAGGTGACTTCCAGATATCACACTCGTCGATACCGAGGTCTCTGAATAAAGAAAAGCTGTTAGAAAGGTCAATCTAACAGTGGATAGAGAGGTGGAACAACTCTGCCACGGGCAGGTTGGTCCACAAATTTATATCGAGTATAGAAGCCAGATATAAGATTGAGGCGAACCTCGACTATAAAATGGAGCAGCTAATAACAGGGCACGGCGCTGTGAAAGCCTACCTGCAAATATTTAGTTTAACCAATAACGACAAGTGCCAATGCGGCGAGAGCGAAGAAAACACAGAGCACATGCTATTTGACTGCCCACTCGAGATTGCAAACCGAGGGTTAGCAGAGAGCAAACTAGGTGTTGAAGGGCTAGCATGGCCAAAGAGCCTAGAATAAGTCGGGGAAGTGACTAACCAGAAGGCGTTCTGGGCGGTTCTTAAAGAACTTGCAAGAAGAGTTGAGAGATTGAATGGCGATCTTAGAGATATCCGTCCTGCGACGACTTCTGCAGTGTTAGGCTGTTCCATGTGTACCCTCGACTATTACTTACCTTGCCTTTTTCATTTCCGAGTGATTTTCTCTAAGTTTTGAGATTGTGTGACACTTTGGTTCTTCAAGCCGGATAAAAATCTTTTACTGTAAAATATATAACTATTTGTTTACTTTTTAAACAATAGATTTTTTACTCTTAATTGTGAATAAAAACTCGATGGCGATGTACTTTTTGTCTATGTGAATCACCCCACTCTCGGCGTTTGTAGTTAGCCCGGTACTTCTACGTTTCTTTTGTTGTTTTTTTAATAGTATTGTCCTGCCTGTTTCTACCTGACCCGTGCGTATTAACCTTACATAGAGTTACCGTTACAATTTATAAATACATCTAAAATTATACCAGTGTGAATGTTTGTACTAAATAAACGCTTGAAATTTATTGCATGAACTGACGAAACGTGCTCATAGTACGCCTGTGTTTAGATTAAGATATTAGTTAAGTAAATTTGCAATATATTTGATTTTTAATATTTGCTTAAATCTGTATTTGTATTTGTAATAAAAACGGAAGTGTGATATATAGTGAGAAACAAGTCATGTATAATAGTGTAAAGACATTTATGTTTGTTTTTTTTATATTAATATAACGGTACAGTTGCAGTTTTGCTGTAATGAATTGTTTGCAATTACCTAATAGCGTGATTGAATATTCAGGTCATTTAACATTTGCTTTTAGAAACCTTCCTTGCAGTTAGAAGTTTTAAAAAGATGTACGTGGTTAAGTTTAAGTTTTATGATATTTTAAACCAAGAAACCTACGTTCTTTCAATCAATATTAACGACATTATGCGTATCAGACCCACCATTTCTCCAGAATCCCACATTTCCTCACCATCTGGCACCATTTGACAGTAATTTCCACTTAGACAGTCTTTTTAAGCAATCTCTCTTGCGACTCACATCCTTAGCTCTCGACTCCTTGCTCGACATCCCCACGTAACACATTTTGATACATCACACCCGCATTCTTTCCACCCTGCGAGATAAACTTTCGTCGCACATTTCCACCACACGAGATAGAACCATATCTTGTTTGTCATTCAAACGTTCAATATTAGAATTTTCCAGCATACCCGAATCATATCTAGCGACATTTTTCAGATTGCTCCAATCCCCAGAGAGCATTACGGCCCAATCATTTAAGATTATTTGCCATGCGTAGCGATTTCTGAAGACCGTCATAAATTTTTATACTATGCGCTATACATCTTGTTAGTCTAGAATTTTATGAGAATCCGAATCTGTAAACAGATTTAAAATGGACCACCCCTTCCAAATTTACACAAACCCTCTAAATTATAAATTTTCCTGCCTCATACCTAAGAAAATCTAAAACTATTCTTAAAACTTTTATTACAAACAATTTTACTAATACAGTTTAAATTTGTAAACCACATTTCTAAATACCCATATTACAATTTTTATTTTCAACCTAGAACTTGTCATATCGGGTCATACTTATTAATATTTATTTCTAAATAGAGCACTTTTCCAAAGACCAACCGGACCCGCATGTTTCAAATTCCTCTGATTTTGTTCATGGTTTCACTAAGACCTCGTACATATTTTCCAGATTACTAGAAGACGTTATAACCACATTTTTTGTTAAAGGATTTCACATCGGTAGCTCTTCCCCATTTTGATGTAAACGCCTAGAGTTCGTCAGACTTTACTGCTGTATGTTGTATTCTTTTTCATTTATTAATCGAATAAATCGCTCTTTCTGCTTCCAAAGAAACCGGCACCCATCGTCGACACTGGCGTTCTTTATGCGATAGCTAGCCATACGGTTGTTAAACGCTGTACTAACCATTTCACACCATCGTCGCTAGTAGCGGTAACTGATGCATTTTATGTCTGTTGCTCCTTAAATGTGCGGCATACGTAGTTTTTCCATTTCGAAATCGCATACTTTACATATTCGTGGTTGTTTCGCAGCCCTTTAACAGCTGGCGGAGCTGAACGTTTACGGCTTAATGACATGCCGTGCTGTTTTTCCTGTGTCGCGTAAGTTGCCCATTCTCGTAAAAGCGATACCGCAAGTCCCACAGTTTAAGTACTTTGCTGCAGACGGATGTAAGCTAACCTTGACGATGTTCACCACAACATTTGTTCTGGTGCCGTTTGAGAGCATCCTCCTGGTAAAGTAGACGTGACACAGCTCGCATTTAAAAACGTTTGCAGATACCATTTTAGTACAAAACAAAATCCGCACTATAGCACTGGTTAACTTGTAAGCGAACCAACTTATAACTAAAGAGTTTACTTTGCGCACCTGCTTTATGTACCCTATAGAATGCAAACCGAAGGTTTCGAAGACACCGAACGAAGTTGAGGATTCAGCGGGAACCAAATGACGTCATAATCGCTTCTGCTCGTCCAATACATTTAGCGCCAATGCATGCACCTGTTCGCATCGTCGATGGTGCGAATGACGTTAGTAGAAACATCGGAAACGTCTTCCATGTTATACGGATCGCGTGCATATTAAAATCCAAGGGTGATACACGCACACAATGGCAAGTCGTGCTGTAGAAGATGCAGTGCTACTATAAACAAAAATTAAAACACTTTAAACCATTCTAAGGAAATACCAACTTGTTGTCTACAGAATACTTAATAAAGCAATTTAATTTTAAATAACTTCACGTCATATTTTAGAAAGTGGGCTTGAATATTTTCAAATGAATCACCGAGCGAAAGTATATAGCAAGTATTAATTACCATATCCATTTACGACCGTGGTTAATTATAGATTAAAATTTAATTTGTGCACGTTCGAGCTTCCGTAACCAACATATTTTAGCACAATGCGCTGTATAATACATGCATACCCTTCGCCGCCTACTGCTATTCTTGTAATTGCTAGAAAAGTCACTCCTTTTACTGTTAGGACCGATGCAAGCACCATTTTTATACTTCTATAGCACATCGCGCACTTTTGATATTAATTCTTCGAGGCTTTTCACTTTCGCATACGTTCGAGCACTAAGATTTAACCGGAAGTCTCGAATCGCCAAGAATTAGATGTCATCTGAACTCATTCCTTAAAGAAAAACTGCAATATCACACTTCGACCGCCTTCGATAATTTAAAACATTTCAAACGACAATGGCGGAATTTTAACCCGAGGATCTTTAAGCTGACAATACACACCAGCACGCTAACCAACATTTTTGCAGCAACGTATACATCAGCTTTCGCGCACTGATTCAGTTGCTACATCACGCCCTATTCATGAACACCATCCATACTTCTATATGTCAATACTTTTTTGGTACAATTTGTTCGCCTACATCGATTATTTAAACATAATATCGATACACTGCATCATCGATACCACATCCGCACCTATTTGACCACGCAGGTTCACGCACACACCGACGACTTTCCTACTATTTGTTAAACAAATACCGATCGCCATGCAATGAACCAAGTTGACTCACCATATACATACCATATGACTATTTTTCAGAATCATTAAACCATACATAATTGTTTTTATGGTTCCATTTCAACCCGCACGGTCTGAGTATGGAAACTTAATTGTATTGGAGATTGTCATCGCGCATGGGAATTTCACCCTATGGGGCATTTCGCTACTTAATCAAACCCGGTTATTAAGCGCATCCGTCGAGACCCTTTAATCTTTTAATCGTATCTTTCTGCCAATACACCCACTAGATACATAACAAACAATTTTATTACCCCGATTCAATACTACTAACGTAACAACGTTTTCAGACAAGCGTTTATACTTTTGAAAGTAACGACTTAAGCATTGATATAGCTGTTGAAATATGGCAACAATAATTGTACAGGATGTAATTGTATGCAAGCTACAATGGACCCGTGATACACACAATTAGACATTTTTAAATCACTAATTTTTGCATTTTATTTAACACCATTTAAACCTTGTTTACCCAAACACTTATTCCCGAGAAAGTAACCGATGTTCGCACAGTGAGATAACACGTTCCTGTCAACCAGATGCAGCGGAAGGATTTGAAGGAAGAACTTAGAATCTAATAATCAAGATATTACCAACAATATAAACAACTATCTTATATTCACAGCGTAGATTGTTGTCATAAGATTTTGTCATCTTCCTCGAAAACCATTATTACCGCGTATGCAATATTCGTTTACTACGCAGCAGCATACCATCCAACAATGATGCTTGACGCACACCGCCTGAGCCCGACACACCACGCAGTCCCCATGCACCCGCAGCCATGCCCACTGCTCAGCCTCTGCCACAGTGAACGTCACAGCTTTATACAAAGTAAAACACTTATATACAAAAGATTATTCTGACATAACATTTAAAATATTTCAACAGTCATTTAAACACTTAACTTCAAACACAGATCCTACTATCATTATTTAAATTTCAAACAATGCATAGGAATTCTTTTCCATTCACCAAAATTTCCTCGCCCCTGTAACCCTTACTCATTAACACCTTTATAGTTTATACTCGCATCGAGTTCACTACCACCATCCGCCAGCCTTAAGCCTTTCCCAGGGCCGCCCTTGCGAATTTAGTCTACTTCACACAAACATTAATTGCATCGATTTTCCCAAATTTTTCGCTTCAACAATCACAATTTCAGAACGTTAATCATTTCCAGTATAAATGCCATGTTTCCAACTTATCCAAGGAAACAAACCTCATCATTGCCCTCTTCAATTAATCTAATACCTCGAGATTTAATCTCATTACACTCCACTACGCTAAAACATTTTCAGAACGAAACACTACTTCCAACTACTTGAAAACTCACCTTGTAGGCTAACCCATCCTATCAAATGACATCGCAGTTTGTCACTTGTCTTCAGCCTTTCACCTGATTCGATCTTATACATTTACAGACCTAAACACCCGCCGTCTTAACCAACTCTGGCCCCCCAATACGTTCCCACATCTTACAAAACTACCGGATCGCCTTGTAGATTGATACAGTATGTAACCATTCTTACAGTCAGTTCTCATCTCAGTCCACATGTTCAACCTAATCAAGTTTTTAGGTTCCACATCAGTCTCCGATCTACTTCGACTTCATCAGCATGAAATTACCCGCGCACAATTTTAGATACTGTTGAGACCCTCGGTTTGACTCAATCGTGAGACCTTAACTTTAATCGTACTCTCGCCACATCATAGACTTATTCAAAAATTCAACTTGCCCCATTAAATAGTCTTTAATTACAACTTTTGTACAAGTTAATTTTATACGTGAGACCTAGTTCATTGACACAATTAATTTGAACCCCAAACGAAAAGATTTTCATAGCCCAGATCGATCGACCGAATTTCATCTTATTTACACATTACTTCTGCACCGACATACTACCAAGCACCAGAATTAAACCGCCCGGTACAATTGACACCACGATACCTGCACAGACCAATGACCACTAGACCATGACAGACCATATACCACATGACCTACAATCCACCAATATACACATACCTTATACCTTACATTGCTTTTTAATGGTTTTCTCATTAAAACCCATTAGCCTAATTGCTTTTTAATGAGATTTTCATTAAAACCATTAGGTATTGGACCAGGTCATAAAGGCAAATATATATAGGTCATGTGGTCTGCTGCATGTGGTCATGTGGGGTAATTTCACCCTAGGGGCAATTTCACCCTAACTTAACATCCTACATATATCCGGATATATGTCGATGCGCATCCCTGTCGGCTTCGGTCGGATAACAACATATTCGACTATCTTCGGCAATATACATCCCCACTCTGAGAATACATAAGAGAACAATTTTTTCGTATTCAATTTAGTATTCGATAGTAGCTGGAACGGTAAACATGAGCGTCTCAAAGGTGATTAACGTTTCTCAACTTCTTGGGAATAAAGTGAAACCGACAAATGAGCGATTTGGATTATGGCTGTTGACAGAAAATATGTGCAACAATAATCTGGTAACAGATATTGGTAATATTTGTTATGTCGAAGGCGAACAGATGCTGACTGGTGGACTACACACACCAATTACAGAACCATTTTGTGACAAGATAATGTTGGTTAAAATTTGCAACCATTCTGACGCCGAGCAAACATCTGCAAGCAAAAGGATGTTTATCCTAAAAAGAAATTTGTGGTGCATTTAACAGCTATCTACGAAGAAAGTTTGACCGATTTGTTTCGCTAGGCATGGTGTTAAAGCTAAGCTCCGTTTTTCTGGAAAGCACTAACAAGATGGGTCAGAGAGTAAAAGAAATTATCCGAAAAGAAGACCTCGAATGCATTAATAAAAAATTCCAAAATCCTATATGTGTTCCATACAAAGTGGAACTAGCAGATGTTAAGTTGGAAACTTTATTGGAGGAACTACCAGATATATTAGACGAACTCGAAAAGATTATTTCTATCTTTTGACATGGATGTAACCCAAGATTTTGCGGGTATATTTAGCAAAATGGAGATGTGTAATTATTTAACTACAAACCATAACTTTTTCTATAAGGGAGAATACGAAGAAAAGTGTAATATTATAGTTGACAACGATAAAACTGCGGGGATTGATTGTTTAACATGGCTAACAACCAATGCAAGAATTAAGATATACAACAAATTTGTGTGTCAGATAACAAGTCCTGGTGTTAATAAACAACTTGGCAATCATATACTAGATTTTTACGTTGTCCAGATGTACGTTTAAGGGAAACATTTGCGTCTACTTTGGCCAAAGAACATGGTATTACGCGATTGGAAGCGACAATATACAACTGTGCAATTGGAACTATGTCAGTGGAACGAGTGTATAACCCTTAAAAGACTGTTTAACCTTATTGGAAGATAGTGTTATACTTCCTAAAGGCGCCAATGTACTGGTACCACTTGCCAAAATGTGGAGTAAGTTATCGGACAAGCTACAAAATAGCTGCTGTTTAGTGTATAATAACCTGCTACAGTACGTGTATTGGGGTAATGGTAATACAAAGAAATTGACGGGCTTGCAAATTGTTGTCCGAAAACCAAAAGAAAGGGAAACATTGATAAAGTATGTGGGCTTTTAGTTTTAACTATTTCCCGTAAATTATTTGGAGATAGTAGAGGAGGAAGACAGCCAAGATAAAATAAAATCTTACACAAGTGCTACATTAAAGCAGGTAGTATATTTTACACAATTCAACACATATTCTACAATTCCAAAAGAAATAATTTCGGAATTGGGATTGATAAATACACAACATTCGCCCAGAGGTTGTACGACAACGCGAAATATTGGTAGTAAACCTATCCGTTTACGCTAAAGGAAATTGCCCATTATGCATGCCATACGCTGTAAGTGGAAGGAAAAGACAACTGGAATTAGAGGAAATGGATGCAAAAAGGCGAAAATTGGACTACATGGAAAACACTGCGACAATACGCGAACAATACAAAGATGTGTTAGACAAAGAACATCTTATTAGAGAAAATGAGGAAGAATTAAAAGATTACTTTTATGTGTCGATGGACTGACTTAGATACATCCGGGTTGTACAAGCTGTATGCATTTGCGGTTAGTAAGAAAGACTCTTTAGTTATGTAGGTGTTCTTGCAGAAAAGGATGGTATAAACTATTTTAAAAGATTATTCTAAAACGTATTTATCAAAATGGCAGATAACAAAGACGAATTAAGGTAATGGGTTTCGTAACCTTGGCGTACACCACACGCAAAGGGGTTCCGCTAAACATTGTATATTTACCTAGTAAAGAACCTTTCGGATCATTTAAAACCGAGGGTCTTACAACCTATAACAACCATATATTCCCAAAAGTGGTGGACATGCAACTACGCAACAGTGTGTGGAGAAAGAGGATTTCCCAATACCGACAAGAAGAAGTCGATCAAGCTTAACAAGATACGTATGCAGGATATAGTGGGAAAGCTGCGATTAAAAGATTGTCACAAGCTGCAAGAATTACACGAAGGAATGGATCTGGTTGTCCGGAATCAAAACTTTAAATATAGAGGAAAACTTCGCACATTTTACAATTCGAAAACCTAGACGGTCTTTATGTATCAAACTATTGGTTAGAAAAGGAGATAGAAGACTTGGGTGTCGATTTAAATTTTAAGCTGCGAATAAAATTAGATAAAATTAAAACCACTGCAAACAAACATAAAGAAAGGACTGTCTTCTGTGTATAACTTTGTATTAAAATTAAGTTTAAATGACTCCATGCTTGGCATTAAATATTTTTAAATTTGTTATTATAATGTCAGAATAAACATTTTATAATAGTATATAACATTGTTCTTTATTTATAAAAGGCTGTGACGTTACCCGAAATAGCACTCGCACAGAGAGGGGTGCGCATGGGCAGCGAGCATGGGCAGGTGCGTACGCGCAGGGGTGCGCATGGGCAGGTGTGCATGCGCAGGGGTGCTCATGGGCTGGGGTGTGTCTGGGCGTACACGAGGGAAGCGGATGTTAACAGTCACCAAGCATCCAATTTTATTTGGATGGTATCGAGTACTTGCCTGCGTATGTACCGGAGTAAAGAATACGATTTGCATACGCAGTTTATTAATAAAATTAGTTTATCGAGGGAAGATGACAAAAGGTACATCATTCCTAATAGTACAACAATCTACGCATGGGGTGTAAAGATATAAGATAGTTGTTTATATTTGTATGGATTTTGTAAATCTATTGTATATATTAGTTTTAAGATTCCATAATTTTAAGTTCTTCCCCACCTTCCAAATCCTTCCGGCTTCTATCCTGGTTGACAGAGTATACGTGTTATCTCCACGTGGTATTCGCGGGACACGGCGGTTTTAGATTTCTCGGGAGATGGTTGGCTAAGGCATATGTCTTGGGTAGCGAAAAAGGTTTTAAAATGGTGTTAAATAAAATGGGCAAAATCAGTGATTTGGGTCTTTAAAACGCATAACTTTGTATGGGTGGTCCTATTTAAAATCTATTTACAGATTTGGGGTCCCTAGAAAATTTAATATTAGTTGATACCTAGCAAAATATATTTATCTTAAAAGAGTGACTACCCGCGTATAATAAATACAATATAACACTTGTCAACAAAAAGTTGTAGGAAAATTAAAGACGTATTTAATGGGGATCCAGTATTAGAATTTGTTGGTAGTAATGTTAAGTCCTACTGTATTGTAGGCGAGAAAGATACGATTAAAAAGATTAAAGGGTCTCACGAAGTATAGTTATAAAACCGAGGGTCTTACAACCTATAACGAGCATATACCTCGAAGAGGGGTAGGCATGCAGTGCGCGGGAGAATAAGAATTCTCTCCAATAATAAATTAAAGTTTCCATGTACGTAGCACCAGTCATTGGGTAACGGTAGAAATGTGGAACCTATAAAGACGATTATTAATTATGGTTTAGAAAAATAGTAGTTTTCGTGGACTAAATAAAATAGCTTAGACTGGTTAATGTATATGGTTACATACTCTCGTTCACATCCACAATGGCGATACCGGTAGTTTTTGTTTAACAAATAGTAGGAAAGATACGTCAGGTGTTAGTGCGTGGAAGCCCATAGGATCGTTGGATTCAAAAAGAACGGTGCGGCGGGGTGTATGGTGGTCTCCGTTAGAATAATCGAAAGTGGTTAATCAATCGTATTAGATGTTTAAATAAGCGAAAGTGTAAAGGCCTACATAAACAAAAATTTAATTATCCGACAAAAAGTGCGCGATGTGCTACACTTATAAAGAAAGTATGGAATGGTGTTTTTTAGCAGCCCTAGCAGTAAAAAGGGCGACTGACTTTTTCAAGCAACTACAAGAATAGCAGTAGCGCAGAGAAGGGGTATGCATGTATTATACAGTTGCTGCAAAATATGTTAGTTTACGCATAGCTCGGATGTGTAATTGAATCACGACTTAAAGATCCTCGGAGGTTTAAAAATTCTCGGCCCATTGTCGTTTGAAAATGTTTGTAAATTATCAGAACAGGAGCGGGTCGAAGTTTGTTAGATGGATGATTGACAGAGTTTTTCTACCTTTACGAGGGAATTGGAAGTTGACAGACATCGAGCATCTAATTCTATTTGGGCGATATCGAGTACTTACCGGTTCTAGAAATCATTACGTGGCCGACCGCTATGCGAAAGTGTAAAAGCCTACAGAAGCAAAATTTAATCATCAGACGAAAAGTGCGCGATGTGCTATAGAAAGTATAAAAAATGGTGCTTTGCATCGGTCCTAACAGTAAAAAGGAGAGTGACTTTTCTAGCAATTACAAGAATAGCAGTAGTGCGGCGAAGGGGTATGCATGTATTATACAGCGCATTGTCGCTATAAAATATGTTAGTTTACGAGAAGCTCGAACGTGCACAAATTAAATTTTAATCTATAATTAACCACGGTCGTAAAAATGGGAAATTAATGGTTAATTTTAATACTGCTACATATACTTTCGCTTGGTGATTCATTTAGAAAATATTCAAGCCCACCATTTCCTAAAATATGACGTAGAAGTTATTTAAAATTAAATTGCTTTATTAGCAAGTATTCTGTAGACAACAAGTTGGTATTTCCTTAGTAATGGTTTAAAGTGTTTTTATTAAGTTTTTGTTTATAGTAGCACTGCATCTTCTACAGCACGACTTGCACACAATTTGTGTGCGTGTGTTATCACCCTTTTGGATTTTTAATATGCACGCGATCCGTATAACATGGAAGACGTTTCCGATGTTTCTACTAACGTCATTCGCACCATCGACGATGCGAATCAGGTGCATGCATTGGCGCTAAATGTATTGGACGAGCAGCAAGGATTATGACGTCATTTAGTTCCCGCTGAATCCTCAACTTCGTTCGGTGTCTTCGGAAACCTTCGGTTTGCATTCTATAGGGTACATAAAGCAGGTGCGCAAGAGTAAACTCTTTAGTTATGTTAGTTCGCTTACAAGTTTAACCAAAGTGCTATAGTGCGGATTTTGTTTTGTACTAAAATGGTATCTGCAAACGTTTTTAAATGCGAGCTGTGTCACGTCTACTTTACCAGGAGGATGCTCTCAAACGGCACCAGAACAAATGTTGTGGTGAAACATCGTCCAAGGTTGCTTTATACATCCGTCTGCAGCAAAGTACTTAAACTGTGGGACTTGCGGTATCGCTTTTACGAGAATGGGCAACTTACAGCGACACAAGGAAAACAGCACGGCATGTCATTAAGCCGTAAACGTTCAGTTCCGCCAGCTGTTAAAGGGCCTTGTACGAAACAACCACGAACTATGTGTAAAGTATGCGATTTCGAAATGGAAAAAACTACGTATGCCGCACATTTAAGGAGCAACAGACATAAAAATGCATCAGTTACCGCTACTAGCGACGATGGTGTAGAAATCGTTAGTACAGCGTTTAACAACCGTATGGCTAGCTATCGCATAAAGAACGCCAGTGTCGACGATGGAGTGCCCGAGTTTCTTTGGAAGCAGAAAGAGCGATTTATTCGATTAATAAATGAAAAAAGAATACAACATACAGCAGTAAAAGTCTACTGCGAACTCTATGGCGTTTACATCAAAATGGGGGAAGAGGCTACCGATGTGAAATCCTTTAACACAAAAAATGTGGTTATAACGTCTTCTAGTAATCTGGAAAATATGTACGAGGTCTTAAGTGAAACCATAAGAACAAAATCAGAGGAATTTGAAACATGCGGGTCCGGTTGGTCTTTGGAAAAAGTGCTCTATTTAGAAATAAATATTAATAAGTATGACCCGATATGACAAGTTCTAGGTTGAAAATAAAAATTGTGAATATGTATTTAGAAATGTGGTTTACAAATTTAAACTGTATTAGTAAAAATTGTTTGTAATAAAAGTTTTAAGAATAGTTTTAGATTTTCTTTTAGGTATGAGCCGCAGGAAATTTATAATTTAGAGGGTGTGTGTAAAATGGTAAGGGTGGTCTATTTTAAATCTGTTTACAGATTTGGATTCTACATAAAATTCTAGACTAACAAGATGTATGCATGTATAAAAATTTATAAGGACGTCAGAAATCGCTACCAGCAAAAATAATCTTAAAATGGGGGTAGCTCTCTGGGGATGGAGGTATCTAAAAATTTAAAGAGATTTGGGTAGCTGAGAAAATTCTAATATTGATTGATACCAAGCAAGGTAGGTTTATCTCGTGGGTGGAAATGTGGAGAAAGATTTATCTCGCAGAAGGTATATGTGTAACTTTGCAGGGCGTGGTCCGATTTCAAATCTGTTTACAGATTCGGGGTGTGCGTAAAATTTTAGACTAAGAAGATGTATCGCATGACTAAAAAAATTTTATAAGAACGCTCAAAAGTCGCTACAGGTAAGAAATCTTAAAATTGGGGTAGCTCCCTTGGGGATGGTGCAATCTAAAAAATTCCTAGAAATTCGGGTAGCTGAAAAAAATTCTAATATTAATTGATACCAAACAAGATAGGTTTATCTCGAAAGATGCAAAGGATAGACGAATAAAACTATTTGTTAGGGATGCTTATAGAGCAAAGAGCAAAATTTAGAAGATCAGGACTTTAAAGGGGTATAACTTTGCAGGGCGTGGTCCGATTTCAAATCTGTTTACAGATTCGAATTCTACATAAAATTCTAGACTAACAAGATGTATTGCATGTATAAAAAATTTATGCGGTCGGTCAGAAATCGCTACCAGCAAAAAAATCTTAAAATGGGGGTAGCTCTCTGGGGGATGGCGCTATCTAAAAAATTCCTAGAGATTCGGGTAGCTGAGAAAATTCTAATATTAATTGATACCAAACAAGATAGGTTTATCTCGTGGGTGGAAATGTGGAGAAAGATTTATCTCGCGGGTGGAAAGAATGCGGGTATGATGTAATCAAAATGGTTGTGGGGGTGTCCGAGCAAGGAGGAGAGCAAGGAGGAGCCAGGAGGAGATTCTTAAAAAATAAGACTTTATAGTGCGAATTTACATGTAAATTTGGTCCAGATGTGTGAGGAAATGTGGGATTCTGGAGGAAATGTGGGTCTGATTACGCCCATAATGTACTACTAATAATTTTTTAGGCACATTTTTAAAACAGAATCACTCTCCTGATCTCAGATTTTGACACTCTCTTGTTATTCTTTTTAGGGCCTTTCCCTAACAATCCTGTGAAATTATGTGGCGTCCAAGATATTTCCCGACCAAGACGTATTTCACCCCCGGTAGCATTCTGGAACTCTCTTCAAACACTTAACCCACCTGTACTACTAAGTTAGTCGGCAACCAATTTTGTTAGTACGAGGTTTTTAGTATTTTACCGGAACAGGATTTTTAGCGGAGTACTTCATCAACAGACGGCTAAGTGGCATAGTTTGTTCGCGTGTGGCTACTAAGCCCAACGTCCTAGATTCAATTCCTGAAAGCGACCGCTTAAAAAATGTTGGGTAAGCATTTTTCACAAAAATACGTCCTCGTTCGGATGAGAGGTAAAATGGAGGTCCCGCGTGTGAGTATTGTCACGCACGTTAAAGATACTTACCTTATTTGAAACAGCAATTATTGACAATACCTCAGCTCAAATTAGACCTATTTCTTTGCAATTTAAAACTGCAGCCAATAAATCTATTTAGTATGAGGCGCCGTTTGTGTCTATAATCAATACTGAAATATATATATTTTTTCTAATATATATGTAAAATATTTTGTAATATATATTTTTTCAAATATATATATTTTAATATATATATATATATATATATATTTAAAAATATATATATATATTTAAATATATATATATATATATATATATATATATTTAAAATATATATATATATATATATATATATTGAATTAAGTAACAATGAATAAATATATATATATATATATATATATATATATATATATATAATTTTGCATTGGACTACCGCCCGATAGAGGCGCTGTTCTTATTCTGAACGCGTGCGTCTATTAGAGATCGCACGTTTTCAGAGTTAAGCACCCTCGCTCTGGTCAGTACGTGGGTGGGTGGACACTGTTTTTTTTAGGAGCGTACATATACATATAGCAGTTGCAGGACCGTGTAGCACATCTCGACATGCACATAAATAATTATTTAACAATCCTGTACACGAGTTCAATGCAAATTTCGGTGCTGCATGTGATTTTCGCTTGACATACATTTTATTTATAATACCTGTTGATGGTTGCAAGACGCCGACACAAAGGAGGGTTACTTACAATCGCAGAAGAGAGTGCTTGCTAAAATGTAATGATTATACGACTAATTGCTCGTCTTTCAGTCTACTTTTCGGCTGTGGTTTATTAAATTTTTGAGTAATTTTAAGTAAACGCGGAGTTTGAATATTTGCTAGATGCATTCTCATAAGCACTTTACATACCCGGAACGCGACATTAAGTATAGACGACGACGATAGCATGTTGAAAAGCACAGCTTCTCGTCTGATTACCGCAGTTAAGCAACGTTGAGCGCGGTCAGTACTTGGGTGGGTGACCGCTTGGGAACACACCGCGTGTGGTTGTCCTTTTTTTTCTTTTTACGCTGGAATATCGTAGTTTTCCCTGACTTTGTAATTTTTATTAAATTACACAACTCCAACTTTATATGGAAATGTCGCGTTCCGAGTATGTAAAGTACTTATGCGAATCCATCTAGCGAATATTCAAACTCCGTGTTTTCTTAAAACACGGTCCTGCAACTGCTATATGTATATGTACGCTCCTAAAAAAAACAGTGTCCACCCACCCAAGTACTGACCAGAGCGAGGGTGCTTAACTCTAAAAACGTGCGATCTCTAATAGACGCACGCGTTCAGAATAAGAACGGCGCCTCTATCGGGCGGTAGTCCAATGCAAAATTATATATTTATATATTATTATTATTATTATTATTATAGTGCCTTTATTTGCATCGTAATTTACAACACAATGTTAAGAAGTACATGAGGCGAAGTCTAGCTAACGCTACTCAAACTTAACCTCAACTAATTACAATTTTTACAAATTTTAAATAATTATTTGCAATAAAGAAATTGTGGATAAGTAAACACAACAAGTGACTTGTAGTTAGTCTACAACAATTACATTATGACTATTCAAGAAATAGTTAACTGTATGGTAAAGCTAGTGACCAAGTTGTGTACGTTTAATTTGTTCTTGCACTAGTTTGGCTTTATAGTGCTTTTAAAATATTTTAGCGTATGTGCTTTTAGATCCGCCGGTATATCATTATATATATTCACAGCATTATACGAAAACATCTTTCAAACACAGCACGACGAAATTTAGGCATCGTTAACGTATGGACATGTCGAATACTTCGTTCGTGCATGTCACCTCTGAGTACTAACTTTTCTTTAAGATAAGCTGGCGAAGAAGTAGACAAAGTTCGAAAGACTAAAGCACTTATGTAGTATTTAAACAAGTTATCTATTTTCAACCAACCAAGCTCATTTATCTTTGCAGACACTCTGTCAAATTTGAAGTCCGTAGATAAATCTACAACAATTGTTCTGCAGTCTTTGTAGACGATTTTTGTGACCTGGAGCAAACATGGATAATATATAATAAGGCCATAGTTTAAAATAGGTAAAACTAATGTTTCACAAAGTATCCTTTTAGTGCAAAGTTGAAAATATGCCTATTTTTATACAGTTGTCTAAGAACAAGGTAAGATTTTTAATCAGTAGCGAGACATGCTCCTCAAAACGGAGTTTGCAATCAAAATCATGCCTAGACTTTTTGAGCACTTCAAATTCTTTAACGGCTGCTTTTGAATTATAATTTCCATGTTGATTGGTGATTCCTTTCTAAAGTTTGGAGAAAATCGATGACGTTGCACTTTCCAATATTTAATTTTAAGTTGTGATCAGAGGAATATGTGACAAGACCCTGAAGGTCATTTTTGATACGATTCGAAGCATTATGAACAAATTCTGACAATATATATATATATATATATATATATATATATTTCATTGTTACTTAATTCAATATATATATATATATATATATATATATATATATATTTTAAATATATATATTTTTCAAATATATATATATTTTTAAATATATATATATATATATATATAT
The DNA here is from genome assembly GCA_036346225.1 of Platerodrilus igneus. Classification (NCBI taxonomy): domain Eukaryota; kingdom Metazoa; phylum Arthropoda; class Insecta; order Coleoptera; family Lycidae; genus Platerodrilus; species Platerodrilus igneus. Next base: position 3,452,166 of record JARFIW010001125.1, read on the forward strand.
ATATTTTAAATACATATATATATTTTTAAATATATATATATATATTTTTAAATATATATATTTTTAAATATGTATATATATATATATATATATATATATATATATATATATATATATTTAAATATATATATTTTAAATATATATATTTTAATATATATATATATATATATATATATTAAATATATATATTTGAAAAATATATATTACAAAATATTTTACACATATATTAGAAAAAATATATATATTTCAGTATTTATTATAGACACAAACGGCGCCTCATAATTTAGTATAATTTTCGGTTTTTAAATAAGCTTGAAATCCTCTTCTAGTGACTACTCATAATATATAATTTCGTTTCATTTTATTTTGAATGTTTAAAATTAACCTCTATCGAACCTACAAATGTAGTTTCGGAACATTTTACGATCATTTTCCAATCTCATAATGACACCTTTACTGCGTATAGTGCAATTCATAAATGTAAACATATTTATAGTCTATGTAAGTTGTTTAAAAAACTTGTCCGAAATTGCAACTTAACACCTACAACAACGCATTGATGCATAACTACTTCAAAAAGAACGTTGTATCACGCTAATGCTTTCTTACTTGCCAAGTGTCCAATTATTAGTAATTTTCAAAGCCAACACTTTTCGTACAATTCCTGTTTTTCTCAAAATTGTGACACTGACTAATTGAGATTGGCTAAAACGCAAAATAATTTCATATATAATTATTAAGTCTGAAAGGTAAACCAGCTAGTATATACTTATTGTTCCGGAACAAATAGCTACTCTTATGAGGATTAACAAAAGTGTGGACTGAGTTATGATTGGTTCATACCTCTGTACAGTATAATGTAAGTAGCGGCCACTACACTAATGACTACGTCCCCAATGCCACATTCGAAGGTACTACATTAGATTTAAACGCAGAAATAAACATGCTTTTAATAAATGTGACTGCATAAACTGTATAAACTAAAACTAAAGTTGGGAGTTAAACAATGGCATCCCTGGCGTTGGGTTTGGAGTGTGTCTGATCAACGATACATAAGCAAAAAATAGAAGGGGAGGGGGGGATCAGTAATACCGGATAGTAGCTGAAGCTCTGCTTACCGGTACGACCTGAAAGGCCGGCTTAAAACTCTCCAAATCTAGCTAACTAGTAATTATCAATGGATTGAAATTTCTAAGCATACGTCAAATTTATTAATACCAAATCCAGCTATATATTCATACTCTATAAATTCAAAAAGTCGTCCTCCCTGGTCTAAGTATTTTGTTCTAAGTTCAGCTATATCTCTGTACAGCGGCACATGCAAAGTGAGATTTGAGATCACGGCAGAGATTCAAGGCCATCGATAGCCATCGATATACTCCCTGGTACAGTACGTAGTAGCGTACTTTGATATGTCCTGAGGACTTGCTCGGGCTTTTAAAAATAAATTTGGTGGTCTAGGTGAACCTAGTCGGCAATAACTAAAGGTTAGAAACACCATATGGCTAAAGGATCGACATCGGGCCATCTACTACTTGATGAATAAACAACAGTCTTATGATAGTACTGATTACCAGGATCTGTGAAAGGCGTTAATGGATCTCAAGCACCAGATGATCAAATTTGGAGACAAGAAGTTGGTCAAACCTAAGATCGGTTGTGGGCTCAATGGGTTCGACTGAAAGGTGGTCCAAAGTATGCTAAAGATACTGTTCCAAAGAAACCGAGGTTCAGATTTTGGTGTGTGGTTACAATTCAACTGGTACGGTGCCTGTAATAAAGAGCATTATTTGTTATTTCTAACAACATGGAAACTGCAGAAAAGATTTCTACTGTCCTTACCGTCACAGGGACTTCTATCATCCCAATAGCAGTGTTTTACGACAGAACAGTTTTAAATTGAGAGGGCGTACCGCCGCTTATAAATATTTATGGTTCCGGGTTGGGACCGTGTCATTTTATAAACTAAGGTCGACGTCTCGCTTACTCTTGTAAGAAGCCTCCTCAGGACAAAAAAAGAAAAGAAAATAAGTAATAAAATAAAAATAATAATAAAGATAATATTAAGTAGACAAGTTAAAGTGTAAAGAGTATGTAGAGTTACTTCTGAACTAGCAGAGTAGTACATTTATGGCGTAATCAGACCCACATTTCCACCAGCATCCACATTTCCACACACATCTGGACCAAATTTACATGTAAATTCCCATAAGGAGCAAATGAGGGAGATGAATCTCCTCCTGCTCTCTCCTTGCTCTACTCCTTGCTCGGACACCCCCACAACCATTTTGATTACATCACACCCGCATTCTTTCCACCCGCGAGATAAATCTTTCTCCACATTTCCACCCACGAGATAAACCTATCTTGTTTGGTATCAATTAATATTAGAATTTTCTCAGCTACCCGAATCTCTAGGAATTTTTAGATTGCGCCATCCCCAAGGAGCTACCCTGATTTTAAGATTTCTTACCTATAGCGACTTTTGAGCGTTCTTATAATTTTTTTTTTAGTCATGCAATACATCTTGTTAGTCTAGAATTTTACGCAGAATTCGAATCTGTAAACAGATTTGAAATCGAACCACGCCCTGCAAAGTTATACCCCTTTAAAGTCCTGATCTTCTAAATTTTGCTTTTTGCTCTATAAGCAAACCTAACAAATAGTTCTTCGTCTAGCCTTGCATCTTTCGAGATAAACCTATCTTGTTTGGTATTAATCAATATTAGAATTTTCTCAGCTACCCGAATCTCTAGGAATTTTCAGATTGCATCACCGCCAAGGGAGCTACCCTGATTTTAAGATTTCTTACCAGTTGCGATTTCCGACCGTCCTTAAACATTTTTTTAGTCATGCGATACATTAAATTAGTTTAGAATGTTATGTAGAATCCGAATCTGTAAACAGATTTAAAATCGGACTACGCCCTGCAAAGTTACATATACCCTCTGCGAGATAAATCTTTCTCCACATTTCCACCCACGAGATAAACCTATCTTGTTTGGTATCAATTAATATTAGAATTTTCTCAGCTACCCGAATCTCTTTAAATTTTTCACATAGCGCCATCCCCCAGAGAGCTACCCCCATTTTAAGATTTTTTTTTTTGCTGGTAGCGACTTTTGAGCGTTCTTATAAATTTTTTATACATGCAATACATTTTGTTAGTCTAGAATTTTATGTAGAATCCGAATCTGTAAACAGATTTAAAATCGGACCACCCTTACCATTTTACACAACCCTCTAAATTATAAATTTCCTGCGGCTCATACCTAAAGAAAATCTAAAACTATTCTGTAAAACTTTATTATTACAGACAATTTTACTAATACAGTTTAAATTTTGTAAACCACATTTCTAAACTACATATTTACAATTTTTATTCTTAACCTTTAGAACTTCTTATATCGGCTTATACTTATTAATATTTATTTCTAAATTAGAGCACCTATTTCCAAAGACCAACCGGACCCGCATGTTTCAAATTCCTCTGATTTTGTTCTTCATGGTTCATACGCTTAAGAAAATCTAAACTATTCTTACAATATTTATTACAGACAATTTACTAGTTTAAGAACGCATTTCTAAATACATATTTACAATTTTTTTATGTCTTAACCAGAGACTTTCCAAAGACATCGGACCCGCATGTCTCTTCCCTGATTTTGTTCTTATGGTGTAAGACGCTCGTAGATATTTTCGCAGATTACTAGAACTTTTATTGCTGTATGTTGTATTCTTTTTCATTTATTAATCGAATAAATCGCTCTTTCTGCTTCCAAAGAAACTCGGAGACTCCATCGTCGACACTGGCGTTCTTTATGCGATAGCTAGCCATACGGTTGTTAAACGCTGTACTAACCATTTCTACACCATCGTCGTTAGTAGCGGTAACTGATGCATTTTTATGTCTGTTGCTCCTTAAGTGTGCGGCATAGGTAGTCTTTTCCATTTCGAAATCGCATACTTTACACATAATTCGTGGTTGTTTCGTACAAGGCCCTTTAACAGCTGGCGGAGCTGAACGTTTACGGCTTAATAACATACCGTGCTGCTTTTCCTTGTGTCGCTGTAAGTTGCCCATTCTCGTAAAGCGATACCGCAAGACCCACAGTTTAAGTACTTTGCTGCGGACGGATGTATAAGCAACCGTAACGATGTTACACCACGACATTTGTTCTGGTGCCGTTTGAGCATTTTCCAAGTATAGGAAGCACCGCAAAGTTGCCAAAACGTTTGCAGATACCATTTTGGTACAAAACAAAATCCGCACTATAAGACTTGACTTGTAAGCGAACAACTTATAACTAAAGAGTTTACTCTTGCGTACCTGCTTTATGTACCTATATAATGCAAACCGAAGGTTTCCGAAGACACCGAACGAAGTTGAGGATTCAGCGGGGACTAAATGACGTCATAATCCTTGCTGCTCGTCCATACATTTAGCGCCAATGCATACACCTGGGTCGCTTCGTCGATGGTGCGAATGCCGTTAGTAGAAACACCGGAAAACGTCTTCCATGTTATACGGATCGCGTGCATATTAAAAATCCAAGGGCGGTAGCACACGCACACAAATTGTGCAAGTCGTGCTGTAGAAGATGCAATGCTACTATAACCAAAACACTTTAAACCATTACTAAGGAAATACCAACTTGTTGTCTACAGGATACTTACTAATAAAGCAATTTAATTTTAAATAACTTCTACGTCATATTTTCGGAAATGGAGGGCTTGAATATTTTCCAAATGAATCACCGAGCGAAAGTATATGCTTAGCGGTATTAAAATTACCCATTAATTTCCATTTTACGACCGTGGTTAATTATAGATTAAAATTTAATTTGTTCGCATTCGAGCTTCTCGTAAACTAACATATTTTATAGCAACAATGCGCTGTATAATACATGCATACCCCTTCGCCGCTACTGCTATTCTTGTAATTGCTAGAAAAAGTCACTCTCCTTTTACTGTTGGGACCGATGCAAAGCACCAATTTTTTTTATACTTTCTATAGCACATCGCGCACTTTATCGTCTGATGATTAAATTTTGCTTCTGTAGGCTTTTACACTTTCGCATAGCGGTCGATCGCACATAATGATTTCTAGAACCGGTAAGTACTTGATATCGTCCAAATAGAGAATTAGATGCTCGATGTCTGTCAACTTCCGATTCCCTCGTAAAAGGTAGAAAAAACTCGGTCAATCATCCATCTAACTAAAACTTCAACCCGCTCCTGTTCTGATAATTTACAAACATTTTCAAACGACAATGGGCCGAGAATTTTAAACCTCCGAGGGATCTTTAAGTCGTGATCAATTACACATCCGAGCTACCGTAAACTAACAATGCACTGTATACATGCATACCCCTTCTCTGCGCTACTGCTATTCTTGTAGTTGCTTGGAAAAGTCAGTCGCCCTTTTACTGCTAGGACCGCTAAAAGCACCATTCCATACTTTCTTTATAAGTGTAGCATCGCACTTTTTGTCAGTTAATTAAATTTTTGTTTATGTAGGCCTTTGCACTTTCGCTTATTTAAACATCTAATACAATTGATTAACCACTTTCGATTATTCTAACGGAGACCACCATACATCCCGCCGCACCGTTCTTTTGAATCCAACGATCCTATGGGCTTCACGCACTAACACCTGACGTATCTTTCCTACTATTTGTTAAACAAAACTACCGGCATCGCCATGTTCGTATACGAACGTAAGCAGATGTTTGTGGATATGTACGAGAATATGTAGTCATATACATTAACCAGTCTAAGCTATTTTATTTAGTCCACGAAAACTACTATTTTCTAAACCATTATAATAATCGTCTTATAGGTTCCACATTTCTACCGTTACCCAATGACTGGTGCTACGTACATGGAAACTTTAATTTCTTATTGAGAGAATTCTTATTCTCCCGCGCACTGCTGCGTAGTTGCATGCCTACCCCTTTTGGAGGTATATGCTCGTTATAGGTTGTAAGACCCTCGGTTTTACTTAACTACAATTCATGAAACCCTTTAATCTTTAATCGTATCTTTCTCGCCTACAATACAGTAGGACTTAACATTACTACCAACAAATTCTAATACTGGACCCCCATTAAATACGTCTTTAATTTTCCTACAACTTTTTGTTGACAAGTGTTATATTGTATTTATTATACGCAGGTAGTCACTCTTTTAAGATAAATATATTTTGCTAGGTATCAACTAATATTAAATTTTCTAGGGACTCCAAATCTGTAAATAGATTTTAAATAGGACCACCCATACAAAGTTATGCGTTTTAAAGACCCAAATCACTAATTTTTGCTCGTATATATTTAACTCCATTTTAAAACCTTTTTCGCTACCAGACAGATGCCTTTACCAACCATCTCCCGAGAAATCTAAAACCGCCGTGCCCGCGAATACCACGTGGAATAACACGTATACTCTGTCAACCAGGAAGCCGGAAGGATTTGGAAGGTGGTAGAAGAACTTAAAAATTATGGAATCTTAAAACTAATATATACACTAGATTTACAAAATCCATACAAATATAAACAACTATCTTATATCTTTACGCTCATGCGTAGATTGTTGTACTATTAGGAATGATGTACCTTTGTCATCTTCCTCGATAAACTAATTTTATTAATAAGCTGCGTATGCAAATCGTATTCTTTTACTCCGGATACATACGCAGGCAAGTACTCCACACCAAATAAAGAATTGGAGCAGCTATTTTGTAGCTTGTCCGATAGCTTACTCCACATTTTGGCAAGTGGTACCGAGTACATTGGCGCCTTTAGGAAGTATAACACTATCTTCCAATAAGGTTAAACAGTCTTTTAAGGGTGTATACACTCGTTCCGCACTGACATAGCTTCCAATTGCACAGTTGTATATTGTCGCTTCCAATCGCGTAATACCATGTTCTTTGACCAAAGTAGACGCAAATGTTTCCCTTAAACGTACATCTGGACAACGTAAAAATCTAGTATATGATTGCCAAGTTGTTTATTAACACCGGGACTTGTTATCTGACACACAAATTTGTTGTATATCTTAATTCTTGCATTGGTTGTTAGCCATGTTAAACAATCAATCCCCGCAGTTTTATCGTTGTCAACTATAATATTACACTTTTCTTCGTATTCTCCCTTATAGCAAAAGTTATGGTTTGTAGTTAAATAATTACACATCTCCATCTTGCTAAATATACCCGCAAAATCTTGGGTTACATCCATGTCAAAAGATAGAAATAATCTTTTCGAGTTCGTCTAATATATCTGGTAGTTCCTCAATAAAGTTTCCAACAACATCTACTAGTTCCACTTTGTATGGAACACATATAGGATTTTGGAATTTTTTATTAATGCATTCGAGGTCTTCTTTTCCGATAATTTCTTTTACTCTCTGACCCATCTTGTTAGTGCTTTCCAGAGAAAATGGGGGCTTAGCTTTAACACCATGCCTAGCGGAAACAAATCGGTCAAACTTTCTTGGTAGATAGCTGTTAAATGCACCACAAATTTCTTTTTTTAGGATAAACATCCTTTTGCTTGCAGATGTTTGTTCGGCGTCAGAAAGGTCGCAAATTTTAACCAACATTATATTGTCACAAAATGGTTCTGTAATTGGTGTGTGTAGTCCACCAGTCAGCATCTGTTCGCCTTCGACATAACAAATATTACCAATATCTGTTACTAGATTATTGTTGCACATATTTTCTGTCAACAGCCATAATCCAAATCGCTCATTTGTCGGTTTCACTTTATTCCCAAGAAGTTGAGAAACGTTAATCACCTTTGAGACGCTCATGTTTACCGTTCTAGCTACTATCGAATACTAAATTGAATACGAAAAAATTGTTCTCTTATGTATTCTACAGAGTCGGGACGTATATTGCCGAAGATAGTCGAATATGTTGTTATCCGACCTAAGCCGACAGGGATGCGCATCGACATATATCCGGATATATGTAGGATGTAAAGTTAGGGTGAAATTACCCCTTAGAGTGAAATTACCCCATAGGGTGAAATTGCCCCATAGGGTGAAATTGCCCCATGACCACATGACCATATGACTACATGACCACATGACCATATGACCACATGACCATATGACCATATGACCATATGACCACATGACCTAATTGCTTTTTAATGAGTTTTCTCATTAAAACCCATTACACTAATTGCTTTTAATGAGTTTTCCATTAAAACCAAGTGTGGACCTAGGTTAGATAAAGGAAAAATAATAGGTTAGGGTCAGCGCCGCGGCGCTGACTAACCTATGGGTTTAATGAGAAAACTCATTAAAAGCAATTGGGTCATGTGGTCATATGGTCATATGGTCATATGGTCATATGGTCAGTGGTCATATGGTCATCTGGTCATGTAGTCATATGGTCATGTGGTCATGGGGCAATTTCACCCTATGGGGCAATTTCACCCTATGGGTAATTTCACCCTATGGGTAATTTCACCTAACTTTCATCCTACATATCCGGATATATGTCGATCGCATCCGATCGGCTTCAGTGGATACAACTTCGACTATCTTCGGCAATATCGTCGACTCTGTAGAATAAAAGGAACAATTTTTCGTATTCAATTTAGTATTCGATAGTAGCTAGAACGGTAAACATGAGCGTCTCAAAGGTGATTAACGTTTCTCAACTTCTTGGGAATAAAGTGAAACCGACAAATGAGCGATTTGGATTATGGCTGTTGACAGAAAATATGTGCACAATAATCTAGTAACAGATATTGGTAATATGTTATGTCGAGCGCGAACAGATGCTGACTGGTGGACTACGCACACCAATTACAGAACCATTTTGTGACAATTATAATGTTGGTTAAAATAGCGACCTTTCTGACGCCGAACGAAACATCTGCAAGCAAAAGGATGTTTATCCTAAAGAAATTTGTGGTGCATTTAACAGCTATCTACCAAGAAAGTTTGACCGATTTGTTTCAGCGCTAGCATGGTGTTAAGCTAAGCCCCATTTTCTGGAAAGCACTAACAAGATGGGTCAGAGAGTAAAAGAAATTATCGGAAAAGAAGACCTCGAATGCATTAATAAAAATTCCAAAATCCTATTGTGTTCCATACAAAGTGGAACTGCAGATGTTAGTTGGAAACTTTATTGGAGGAACTACCAGATATATTAGACGAACTCGAAAGATTATTTTATCTTTTGACATGGATGTAACAGATTTTGCGGATATTTAGCAAGATGGAGATGTGTAATTATTTAACTACAAACCATAACTTTTGCTATAAGGGAGATACGAAGAAAAGTGTAATATTATAGTTGACAACGATAAAACTGCGGATTGATTGTTAACATGGCTAACAACCAATGCAAGAATTAAGACAACAAATTTGTGTGTCGATAACAAGTCCGGTGTTAATAAACAACTTGGCAATCATATACTAGATTTTACGTTGTCCAGATGTACGTTTAAGGGAAACATTGCGTCTACTTTGGTCAAAGAACATGGATTACGCGATTGAAGCGACAAATACAACTGTGCAATTGGAAGCTATGTCGTGGAACGAGTGTTCACTTAAAAGACTGTTTAACCTTATTGGAAGATAGTGTTATACTTCCTAAAGGCGCCAATGTACTCGGTACCACTTGCCAAATGTGGAGTAAGCTATCGGACAAGCTACAAAATAGCTGCTCAATTTATTTGGTGTGAGCTGCTGCGTATGTATCCGAGTAAAGAATACGATTTGCATACGCAGCTTATTAATAAAATTAGGTTTATCGAGGAAGATGACAAAGGTACATCATTCTAATGTACAACAATCTACGCATGGGGCGTAAAGATATAAGATAGTTGTTTATATTTGTGGATTTTGTAAATCTAGTGTATTAGTTTTAAGATTCCATAATTTTTAAGTTCTTCTACCACCTTCCAAATCCTTCCGGCTTCCTGGTTGACAGAGTATACGTGTTATCTCCACGTGGTATTCGCGGGGCACGGCGGTTTTAGATTCTCGGGAGATGGTTAGGCATCTGTCTTGGGTAGCAAAAGGTTTTAAAATGAGTTAAATATACGCAAAAATTAGTGATTTGGGTCTTAAACGCATAACTTTGTATGGGGTGGTCCTATTTAAAATCTATTTACAGATTTGGAGTCCCTAGAAAATTTAATATTAGTTGATACCTAGCAAAATATATTTATCTTAAAAGAGTGACTACCCTGCGTATAATAAATACAATATAACACTTGTCAACAAAAAGTTGTAGGAAAATTAAAGACGTATTTAATGGGGGTCCAGTATTAGAATTTGTTGGTAGTAATGTTAAGTCCTACTGTATTGTAGGCGAGAAAGATACGATTAAAGATTAAAGGGTTTCACGAATTGTAGTTAAGTAAAACCGAGGGTCTTACAACCTATAACGAGCATATACCTCAAAAGGGGTAGGCATGCAACTACGCAGCAGTGCGCGGAGAATAAGAATTCTCCAATAAGAAATTAAAGTTTCCATGTACGTAGCACCAGTCATTGGGTAACGGTAGAAATGTGGAACCTATAAGACGATTATTAATAATGGTTTAGAAAATAGTAGTTTTCGTGGACTAAATAAAATAGCTTAGACTGGTTAATGTATGACTACATATTCTCGTACATATCCACAAACATCTGCTTACGTTCGTATACGAACATGGCGATGCCGGTAGTTTTGTTTAACAAATAGTAGGAAAGATACGTCAGGTGTTAGTGCGTGAAGCCCATAGGATCGTTGGATTCAAAAAGAACGGTGCGGCGGGATGTAGTGGTCTCCGTTAGAATAATCGAAAGTGGTTAATCAATTGTATTAGATGTTTAAATAAGCGAAAGTGCAAAGGCCACATAAACAAAAATTTAATTAACTGACAAAAAGTGCGCGATGTGCTACACTTATAAAGAAAGTATGGAATGGTGCTTTTAGCGGTCCTAGCAGTAAAAGGGCGACTGACTTTTCCAAGCAACTACAAGAATAGCAGTAGCGCAGAGAAGGGTATGCATGTATTATACAGTGCATTGTTAGTTTACGTAGCTCGGATGTGTAATTGATCACGACTTAAAGATCCTCGGAGGTTTAAAATTCTCGGCCCATTGTCGTTTGAAAAATGTTTGTAAATTATCAGAACAGGAGCGGGTTGAAGTTTAAGTTAGATGGATGATTGACCGAGTTTTTCTACCTTTACGAGGAATCGGAAGTTGACAGACATCGAGCATCTAATTTCTATTTGGACGATATCAAGTACTTACCGGTTCTAGAAATCATTATGTGCGATCGACCGCTATGCGAAAGTGTAAAAGCCTACAGAAGCAAAATTTAATCATCAGACGATAAAGTGCGCGATGTGCTATAGAAAGTATAAAAGAATTGGTGCTTTGCATCGGTCCTAACAGTAAAAGGAGAGTGACTGTTTTCTAGCAATTACAAGAATAGCAGTTGAGCGCGGCGAAGTGGGTATTGCATGTATTATACAGCGCATTGTTGCTATAAAATATGTTAGTTTACGAGAAGCTCGAATGCTGAACAAATTAATTTTAATCTATAATTAACCACGGTCGTAAAATGGAAATTAACTGGGAATTTTAATACCGTAATATACTTCGCTCGAGTGATTCATTTGGAAAATATTCAAGCCTCACATTTCCGAAAATATGACGTGAAGTTATTTAAAATTAAATTGCTTTATTAGTAAGTATCCTGTAGACAACAAGTTGGTATTTCCTTAGTAATGGTTTAAAGTGTTTTTGGTTATAGTAGCATTGCATCTTCTAGCACGACTTGCACACAATTTGTGTGCGTGTGCTACCGCCCTTTGGATTTTTAATATGCACGCGATCCGTATAACATGGAAGACGTTTTCCGGTGTTTCTACTAACGGCATTCGCACCATCGACGAAGCGACCCAGGTGTATGCATTGGCGCTAAATGTATTGGACGAGCAGCAAGGATTATGACGTCATTTAGTCCCCCGCTGAATCCTCAACTTCGTTCGGGTGTCTTCGGAAACCTTCGGTTTGCATTATATAGGGTACATAAAGCAGGTACGCAAGAGTAAACTCTTTAGTTATAAGTTAGTTCGCTTACAAGTCAAGTCTTATAGTGCGGATTTTGTTTTGTACTAAAATGGTATCTGCAAACGTTTTTAAGTGCAACTCTTGCGGTGCTTCCTATACTTGGAAAAATGCTCTCAAACGGCACCAGAACAAATGTCGTGGTGTAACATCGTCTACGGTTAAGCTTATACATCCGTCCGCAGCAAAGTACTTAAACTGTGGGTCTTGCGGTATCGCTTTTACGAGAATGGGCAACTTACAGCGACACAAGGAAAAGCAGCACGGTATGTCATTAAGCCGTAAACGTTCAGCTCCGCCAGCTGTTAAAGGGCCTTGTACGAAACAACCACGAATTATGTGTAAAGTATGCGATTTCGAAATGGAAAAGACTACCTATGCCGCACACTTAAGGAGCAACAGACATAAAAATGCATCAGTTACCGCTACTAACGACGATGGTGTAGAAATGGTTAGTACAGCGTTTAACAACCGTATGGCTAGCTATCGCATAAAGAACGCCAGTGTCGACGATGGAGTCTCCGAGTTTCTTTGGAAGCAGAAAGAGCGATTTATTCGATTAATAAATGAAAAAAGAATACAACATACAGCAATAAAAGTCTATTGCGAACTCTACGGCGTTTACACCAAAGTGGGGGAAGAGACTACCGATGTGAAATCCTTTAACACAAAAAATGTGGTTATAACGTCTTCTAGTAATCTGGAAAATATGTACGAGGTCTTAAGCGAAACCATAAGGACAAAATCAGAGGAATTTGAAACATGCGGGTCCGGTTGGTCTTTGGAAAAGGTGCTCTATTTAGAAATAAATATTAATAAGTATAAGCCGATATGAGAAGTTCTAGGTTAAGAATAAAAAATTGTAAATATGTATTTAGAAATGTGGTTTACAAAATTTAAACTGTATTAGTAAAAATTGTCTGTAATAAAAAGTTTTAAGAATAGTTTTTAGATTTTCTTTTAGGTATGAGCCGCAGGAAATTTATAATTTAGAGGGTGTGTGTAAAATGGTAAGGGGTGGTCCGATTTTAAATCTGTTTACAGATTCGGATTCTACATAAAATTCTAGACTAACAAAATGTATTGCATGTATAAAAAATTTATAAGAACGCTCAAAAGTCGCTACCAGCAAAAAAAAAATCTTAAAATGGGGGTAGCTCTCTGGGGGATGGCGCTATGTGAAAAATTTAAAGAGATTCGGGTAGCTGAGAAAATTCTAATATTAATTGATACCAAACAAGATAGGTTTATCTCGTGGGTGGAAATGTGGAGAAAGATTTATCTCGCAGAGGGTATATGTGTAACTTTGCAGGGCGTAGTCCGATTTTAAATCTGTTTACAGATTCGGATTCTACATAAAATTCTAAACTAATTTAATGTATCGCATGACTAAAAAAATGTTTAAGGACGGTCGGAAATCGCAACTGGTAAGAAATCTTAAAATCAGGGTAGCTCCCTTGGCGGTGATGCAATCTGAAAAATTTCTAGAGATTCGGGTAGCTGAGAAAATTCTAATATTGATTAATACCAAACAAGATAGGTTTATCTCGAAAGATGCAAGGCTAGACGAAGAACTATTTGTTAGGTTTGCTTATAGAGCAAAAAGCAAAATTTAGAAGATCAGGACTTTAAAAGGGTATAACTTTGCAGGGCGTGGTTCGATTTCAAATCTGTTTACAGATTCGAATTCTGCGTAAAATTCTAGACTAACAAGATGTATTGCATGACTAAAAAAAAAATTATAAGAACGCTCAAAAGTCGCTATAGGTAAGAAATCTTAAAATCAGGGTAGCTCCCTTGGGGATGGCGCAATCTAAAAAATTCCTAGAGATTCGGGTAGCTGAGAAAATTCTAATATTAATTGATACCAAACAAGATAGGTTTATCTCGTGGGTGGAAATGTGGAGAAAGATTTATCTCGCGGGTGGAAAGAATACGGGTGTGATGTAATCAAAATGGTTGTGGGGGTGTCCGAGCAAGGAGTAGAGCAAGGAGAGAGCAGGAGGAGATTCATCTCCCTCATTTGCTCCTTATGGGAATTTACATGTAAATTTGGTCCAGATGTGTGTGGAAATGTGGATGCTGGTGGAAATGTGGGTCTGATTACGCCATAAATGTACTACTTAGCAGACTCACTAGCCCATTCAAAGCCAAAAGGTATCTTGTGGCGAAGTAACTGGTAAAAGTAGCGAAAGTGATAGTTTATATAGGGCGAGAACCTGATGCATGAGTGATCATAAATAGAGAGGAGTGTCGTAGCGGATCAGTGAACGTCACGGTTCCGCTGTTGTGAACATAGGCTTGTTTTCCAAATAAGGGAAAGGTAGTAGCCATCGTCTTTGTTTAGATTATTAGAATTTTTAGTGATTTCTATGGATTCTCTAATTTTTCTATTTAGAAAAATGGAATTCTGGCAATTAGTTTCGTCTTCTCAAAGTTAATGGTACGGCCTGTTTCATGTTGGTGTTCGGCCACCGCTTAGTGATTGTACTGGCTTGTTTTTAAGCATCGCTTATGCTCGTTTAGTCTAGTCTGTACTGGCCTTCCTGTTTCTCCTATGTATACTAAACTGCAGCTGCAAGGTATACTATATACGCCTAGGGCTTTAAGACTATTTTTGGAATATTTTGGAATTGATAATATTTGTGAAATTTTATTAGTGGGTTCATAGATTATTTTGATGTTGTGCTTACGTAGAATTGTGCCAACTCGGTCTGTTTCTCTGTGTATATATGGAAGGTTTGCTAAAGATCATGTATCGGAGTTACAGCGTAGTTTGGGGGTTTGTATAGGATGCAGATGCAGGTTTATTACTCTGCCGATGTCTGAGTTACGATAGCCGGTTTTTATAAGACTAGTTTTAAGATGGGTCAGTTCATTGGATGTGTTCTGGTTGTGAAATCTTAATTGCACGGTAGACTAGAGAGTCGATTACCGATGATTTTTGTGAGAGATGATGATGTGACGACGCATGTAGGATCTGTCTGTTTGTGTGGATTTTCAATATACGGAATGACCTAGTCGTCCGTTGGGTTGGTGCTCTACCAGAACGTCAAGGAATAGCAGAATTTCGTTCTTTTCAATTTCTATAGTAAACTTAACATTTTTATGTTGATTGCTTATGTGATCTAGAAAACTATTGAGCGTTTGGTGTCCATGGGTCCAGATTACAAAAGTGTCATCTACATAACGGAGCCAAGTTTTTGGCTTAAGGTCTGTGGATTCTAGATCCATGGATTCCAAAGACTCCATGAATATATTGACCACAATAGGGGATAGAGGTGAGCCCATCGGTGTGCCCGAAGTTTGTTTGTAAAATTGTCATTCAAAGACATAATAGGTAGAAGTTAAATATTTTTCAATGAGCGTGGTTAGGTACTCAAATTCGTTTTCTTGAAGTCGAGGTTGTTTAATAATCGAGACAGTGTCTATGACAGGTACGTTTGTAAATAGGGATGTAACGTCAAAACTGACTAGTATATCATTAGGGCCTAGCTCAATATTTGCAATTAGTTCTATAAAACGAGTGGAGTTTAAAACATTAGTAGGGATGTTACCAGAATAAGGTTTTAAGAAATTTGTTATGTATTTTGTCAGATGGTGCTAACTATCGGGCGGATAAGGACAAGAGGTTTATGAACTTTAGGAAGGCCGAACAAGCGAGGTGGTTTAGATTTGCGAGGTATTATGTGTTTTTTACTAGTTTTGGAGTTAGAGGATTTGATAAGTGCTGAAATTTTCCGTTCAAGCTTTGAAGTGGCGTCTTTTGTTATAGGAGTGTAGGAACCGTCTTGTAATAATTGTTTAATCTTTTCTTGGAATTCTGTACGGTTTAGAATTACAGTCGCATTGCCTTTGTCTGCAGGGAGTATAACAATTTTCTTGTTTGTTTGTAGGTGTTTTGAGGCCATCATTTTTTGCTTAGTTACATTTTTGTTAGGAGTTTTGGCATGTCGGAGACATTTAGTTGTTTCAAAGCGAATTAAGTTGGCACCGTTTTGGGGTAAAGATCCGATCGCTAATGATTTTCTCTGCGGGATTTTTTCTAGGTGCAATTGAGAAATTTAGTCCTTTGGACAGAATACGTAGTTCGATTTCGGATAGGATATGTTCTGATCGGTTTATGAGGGTATTCGAGGACAGCGTTTTCGGGTAAGGTGTTTTTCCAAGGTGTGAAAGGTTCTTGAAAAGTTGCCAGAATTTGTGTAAATGGGTTTTTGTGGTGAGTTTGGTGATTTTTTGGGCTTGCAAGTATGGAATTCGGTCAAACAGAGTCCAGTCATTGTAGTTAAGCGTTGCGGATAATGTTAGATGGAGCTGTAGGAGTTGTTTAGAAATATTGTCTATTTCTTGAAAAATGCTTAACTTCTACCTATATTGTCTTCGATGGACAATTTTACAAACAAACTTCGGGCACACCAATGGGCTCACCTTTATCCCCTATTGTGGCCAATATATTCATGGAGTCTTTAGAATCCATGGCTCTAGAATCCACAGACCTTAAACCAGAAACTTGGCTCCGTTATGTAGATGACACCTTTGTAATATGGCCCCCATGGACACCAAACGCTCAATAGTTTTCTAGATCACATAAACGATCAACATAAAGATATTAAGTTCACTACATAAATTGAAAAGAACGGAACTCTGCCATTCCTTAACGTTCTGATGGAGCGCCAACCCAATGGACGACTAGGTCATTCCGTATATCGAAAACCCACACACACACAGACAGATCCTACATACGTCGTCACATCATTATCCCTCACAAAAATCATCAGTAATCAACTCGCTAGTCCACCGTGCAATTAAGATTTTACAACCAGGACACTTATCTATTTAACTGACCCATCTTAAAACTAGTCATAAAAAACGGCTATCGAAATTCAGATATCGGCAGTGTAATAAAAGGATATTTGCATCTTACATGAACCCCCAAACCACGCTGTAATCCCGATACACGATCTTTACCAATCCTTCCATATATACACAGAGTAACAGACAGAATTGGCAAAATTCTACGTAAACACAACATCAAAACAATCTATGAATCCATTAATAAAATTTCACAAATATTACCAACCCCAAAATATTCCGAAAATAGTGGTAAACCCCTAGGTGTATGTAGTATACCTTGCAGCTGCAGTTTAGTATACATAGGAGAAACAGGACGGTCAGTACAGACTAAACTAAACGAGCATAAGCGATGCTCAAGAACAACCCAGTACAATCGCTCAGCCGTGGCCGAACACCAACATGAAACAGGCCATTCTATTAACTTTGACAAAACGAAACTAATTGCCAGAATTCCATTTTTCTACAATAGAAAAATTAGAGAATCCATAGAAATCAATAAAAATTCTAATAATCTAAACTAAGACGATAGCTACTACCTTTTCGCCATTTAGAAAACAAGCCTATGTTCACAACAGCGGAACCGTGACGTTCACTGATCCGCTACGACGCTCTTCTCTATTCATGATCACTCATGCATCAAGTTCTCGCCCTATATAAACTACCACTTTCGCTACTTTAACCAGCTACTTCGCCACAAGACACCTTTTGGTTTTGAGTGGGCTAGTGAGTTTGCTAGTTTAGGAGTAACTCTTCTCTTTACACTTTAACTTGTCTACTTAATATTATCATGTTTATCTTTACTATTATTTTTATTTTGTTACTTACTTTCTTTTTTGTCTTGATGAAGCCCTTTACAAAAGTGGGCGAAATGTCGACCTTAGTTTATAAAATGACACGGTCGCAACCCGGAACCATAAATAATTATAATGACTCCGGCCGTGAAAGCCTCCGACAATACCACCGTTTAGTCTAAGAATGATACATCGGATTGTAAGCAAGACTTTTATACACAAAAAATGGTTGATGGGCCCTACGGCATGAGAAAAGTACAAGAGTTTTGCATTGAAGAGTTATTTAGATTACGACAGGTACATTGGAGATGGTATTTAATAATTTCTGGTATGTTCTCTAAATATCTAAAGGTTTTGAATATGTATATAAATTACTGTCATGAATAATGAAGATCAGTTCTGATTGAAGCTTTGGATACAATATATTCTAGTTTAAAGGTTTGAAAGATGTGATATATATTACTGTAAATATAAATTGCCGTATATGATATAAATTATTGTAGTGATCGATATAAACTAATAATTTGTGCTTGGATAGTTAATTATAGTGCTTCGATAATAAAAAATTGAGAAGATGGCATCGTAATTTTAAAAGTTAATATTTGCACTGTTAGCGATTAGTTAGAAGTAAATTGTCGTATAAGCTTTTAGAAAATTTCTTGGTAGGTACGAGTTGAGTTGTTGAAAAGACTTCTATAATCAGTTTGCTAATAAAGAACTGCTGTTTGTGCAAATAGAGTTTTCGTTACGATAGCAAGTGTGGAAAATAAATTGCATAAAGCGCATTAGAAATGATAAAGCACTGCAAAATGGAGAAAGGAGAGTGAGCTGATGCTTAAAGAAATAAACTAAATTTGAAATAGTACAAATTCAAAATTCAATCACGTAATTAAGAAAATATTAACTGTCTAGGCGGATA
Source organism: Platerodrilus igneus (assembly GCA_036346225.1). Taxonomy (NCBI): domain Eukaryota; kingdom Metazoa; phylum Arthropoda; class Insecta; order Coleoptera; family Lycidae; genus Platerodrilus; species Platerodrilus igneus. Next base: position 3,470,826 of record JARFIW010001125.1, read on the forward strand.
ACAATACAGTTCTTAGTAGTTTGATTATTTTTATGTTTACTTATATAAACTCAGGTTTAAAACTGTAATTTAATATTACTGTGGGTGAATTAAATGTGAACTGTTTACCCTTGATAAAAAAATTGTACGTCATTTAGGTTTGAATTTTGTAATGTTGTAGTAAAACACGTGGTGAAAAAAATAGGAATACGAGTACAACTTTTAAATAAGATGAAATCGCAAGTGGCGAGATAATAACCTAGTCTCACCTATGTGAACTTAGCACCCGACTATGCCAAAAATTTTTTCCCATATATGCATTCGATTAAACTCAGTTTGTACCCGTTTGTACCGCTTCTTATTTCGTTTGTATCTCAAAGGGGGTGAAAGTTACAGAAAGGTAAAAAAATCATCAGCACCCGACTGGAGATACAGAAATTTTTTTAATGCCATTCAATTAAGCATCGTTTGTACCCGTTTGTACCACCGCCTGTTTCGTTTGTACCCTTAAGGGGGTGTTTGTACCGAATTTTTAAAAAAGGGGTAACACCTAACTCCGCCATTTTTTGAGATAATGTAAAGCCGCAAGCGGGTGCTGTTTCAGAATCGTTTGTACCCGTTTGTACCACCGCCAGTTTTGTTTGTACCCTTAAGAGGGTGTTTGTGCCGGATTTTCAAAATAGGGGTAACAGCTAACTCCGCCATTTTTAGAGATATCTTAGTTGCTCAAGCGAGTGCTCTTTCGTGATCGTTTGTACCCATTTGTACTGCTGCCAGTTTCGTTTGTACCCTTACGGGAGTGTTTGTACCGAATTTTCAAAATAGGGGTAACACCTAACTCCGCCATTTAAAAAGATATCTTAAATGCGCAAGCGGGTGCTGTTTCGTAATCGTTTGTACCCGTTTGTACCACCGCCAGTTTCATTTGTACCCTTAATGGGGTGTTTGTACCGAATTTACAAAATAGGGGTAACAGCTAACTCCGCCATTTTTAAAAATATCTTAAAGCTCAAGCGAGTGCTGTTTCGTGATCGTTTGTACCCTTACGGGAATGTTTGTAAAAATTTCAAAATAGAGGTAACACCTAACTCCGCCATTTAAAAAGATATCTTAAATCCGCAAGCGGGTGCTGTTTCCGAATCGTTTGTGCCCGTTTGTACCTCCGCCAGTTTTATTTGTACCCTTAAGAGGGTGTTTGTACCAATTTTCAAAATAGGGGTAACAAATAACTACGCAATTTTTAAAGATATCGTAAATGCGCAAGCGGGCGCTGTTTCGAAATCGTGTGTACCCGTTTGTACTGCCGCCAGTTTCGTTTGTACCCTTATGGGAGTGTTTGTACCGAATTTTCAAAATAGGGGTAACATCTAACTCCGCCATTCTTAATATCTTATATGCACAAGCGGGTGCTGTTTCGTAATCGTTTGTACCCGTTTGTATCACCGCCAGTTTCGTTCGTACCCTTAATGGGGTGTTTGTACCGAATTTTCAAAATAGGGGTAACACCTAACTCCGCCATTTTTTGAGATATCTTAAAGCCGCAAGCGGGCGCTGTTTCAGAATCGTTTGTACCCGTTTGTACCACCGCCAGTTTTATTTGTACCCTTAATGAGGTGTTTGTACCGAATTTTCAAAATAGGGGTAACAACAAATACAAAAGAAAGCCATATGTAAAAATAACAAAAAGGAAACACACCCATCCACTCTCACAAACATACACACATATACACACGCACGCACGCACACGCACGCACGCACGCACGCACGCACGCACACACACACACAAAACACAAGAGGTGTAAATCCGACCGTGCAACCTCCATGCTGTACACCTCGGGTAATGCTAATGCCGGCGTAACTATAAATTTCAAGCCACATGACTCGGAAAGTACCTAATAAAAAATAACCTAATTATACTGTTTTGGAAAATTCTCGAGGAAAGCTCTACAAGAACATGTAATGAAAAATAGGCGGTTCCATTAAAAAATTAATATTACTATGTAATGTGTAACTTAATGCTCTATAACTTTTGTTTGAAATATTTTTTATGAAAATGCATATTTTTCGAAAAATTAACGGTCCCGGCAGTTTTGGCGGATCGTGTATATACTGCATAAAAACATAAAAGTATACTATCATATAAATAAATATAGCAAAAAAAAATTTAGCATAAAAATAAAACAAAAATTCTAATATGTAAGAACTGCAGTATTCGATGCAATTTCTTCCCACGCTACGAAACTGGTGGTGGTACAAACGATTCTAAAACAGCACCCGCTTGCGGATTTAAGATATCTCTAAAAATGAAAGAGTTAGATGTTTCCCCTATTTTGAAAATTTGGTACAAACATGTAACGTTCCGTTTATTTTGTTACCTTATGTTAGAGAAATATGTATATAAAGTTCCTTAGTTTGTGTAAATAATTCATCAGTTTAAAATATAACAAAGAGCGCATTGCCCGCACATCCCTCCATAATTTCGACAGTTTTTTTTTTGGAGGTAATCAAGAAGGCGGAGGTCTGTGACGTTTATAGAGTGAAGTTTGTCAAGTCGAGTTTTTGTGATATAAAACAAATCGCTTAGAGCGGATTTATTCAGTTCTTACATGAAATATGTAGTTACAATATCATAGTTAATCGATCGTCTATTTTGGTGGTTCGGGGGAAGTGCCGAGTTTTGATTGTTGATCTTCGCTAATAGCGTCACGTGCTGCACGTGGTTAATCATTCTGTTGTAGGTTGAGGCATCCTCTTTTGTTGTTTACGTTTTAGAAGTATTAATTAATGCCAATGAATTTGGGAGTTACTGTCTGGAGGATGAATGGAAATCTCGTTACGGTTGCGGTAGGCCCGTAATATAACCCAGTTGTTGGGGATCAAGTAATAGATTAATTGTCACGTGTTTGAAAGTAGAAAACTCGACACCATCACAGTGTTGACTGGTACAATCCACCTTACAAGGTAAGCTACTGTATTCGTAGATTTTACAGTGCAACCCCAAATACGTCGATTATAATTGAATGTTTGTGTAATTAAACTAAGCACTACCCGTACATGAAGTTGTGTCAATCCCTTATCACCGAGTCCTAAAGTGTGTGCGCTTTATTGATACTTTACCGTAGTCGTGAACAACAAACACATTTAACTAGTATAAATAGTTAAACCATATGATTTCCAAGTAACGTAATATTTAAGACAGTTGTACTGATACTTCCATTTATTCAAAATTATTATGATTACATATTTGCTGAATTAAGATCACAATTTACATTTTAAATTGAAAGTTATTGTTGCTGTTAAGTTAGTAGGGTAGAGTTGCATGCACACGGCGTCCTAGGCATTACGTTTCAAATATTTTATTAGTTACTGTGTAAGTAGAGCAAGTGGGGGTGTTCTGTGCACTCGACTCCACCTTAATTTTATTACACATTGCTTTACTGGCCAGTACACCTTGTAGTAATAATAATTGTATATCATTTACTTTATCGACAATATTACTTGTGGTAATGTTTACATTTACTTGTTCATATATGTATGTGCCATATTTGTTTATGTGACCAACCTATGTATTTACTTCAGTCGTTGGGATTTGTTAATAGAATTAAGTAAAGTTGTCTACGTGCATTATTTTAGTAAGAAGTTTATGTTAGTAGGGTGAATTCAACCTCTCTGATCTGCGAGATTTTCTGAGGATTTTATGTTAAATATTGAGCTGCAAGGAGTCTACCGACCAGTGACGAGATTCTCATTTTGTCATCTAGCATTGTGAAATTACTGGTGGTGCCCACCCGATTTTTGACGTTTTACCAAATTCACATCTCATTATAATTGTCATCTTAGGGCATTTAGCAATCCCAATCTACGACTTTTGTCTGACCTACCCCTCACCGGCTAGAGCTAGGCCGCTCACGGGTCCCGATCCGTCCCTTGGTGTCGTAGTGCTGAATTGGCCCGTAACAAACACCCCTTAAGAGCACAAACGAAACCGGCGGGTGTACAAACGGCTACAAACCATTCTGAAACACCACCAGCTTGCGGATTTAAAATATCTCTAAAAATGGCGGAGTTAGGTGTTACCCCTATTTTGAAAATTCGGTAAAAACACCCCATTAAGGGTACAAACGAAACTGGCGGTGGTACAAACAAGTACAAACGATTACAAAACAGCACCCGCTTGCGCATTTAAGATATCTTTTTAAATGGCGGAGTTAGGTGTTACCCCTTTTTTGAAAATTCGGTACAAACACTCCCGTAAGGGTACAAACGAAACTGTCAGCAGTACAAATGGGTACAAACGATCACGAAACAACACTCGCTTGAGCATCTAAGACCCCATTAAAGGTACAAAGAAAACTGGCGGTGGTACAAACGGGTACAAACGATTCGGAAACAGCACCCGCTTGCGGATTTAAGATATCTTTCTAAATGGCGGAGAAAATTCGGTACAAACACTACAAACGAAACTGGCGGCAGTACAAATGGGTACAAACGATCACGAAACAGCATCGCTCGAGCTTTAAAATACCTGTAAAAACGGCGGAGTTAGCTGTTACCCCTCTTTTGAAAATTCGGTACCAACACCTCATTAAGGGTACAAACGAAACTGGCGGTGGTACAAACGGGTACAAACGATTACGAAACAGCACCCGCTTGCGCATTTAAGATATCTTTTTAAATGGCGGAGTTAGGTGTTACCCTTTTTTGAAAATTCGGTACAAACACTCCCGTAAGGGTACAAACGAAACTGGCAGCAGTACAAATGGGTACAAACGATCACGAAACAGCACTCGCTTGAGCATCTAAGATATCTCTAAAAATGGCGGAGTTAGCTGTTACCCCTATTTTGAAAATTCTGTACAAACACCCCTTAAAGGTACAAACAAAACAGGCGGTGGTACAAACGGGTACAAACGATGCTTAATCGAATGACATTTAAAAAATTTCTGTATCTCTAAGTCGGGTGTTGATGATTTTTTTACCCTTCTGTAACTTTCACCCCTTTGAGGTACAAATGAAATAAAAAGCGGTACAAACGGGTATAAACTGAGTTTAATCGAATGCATATATGGAAAAAAATTTTTGGCATAGTCGGGTGCTAAGTTCACATAGGTCCTAGTCTCTAGCATTGCATTCGTAACAAATCTTTGAAGTGATAATAAAGAATATATTTTCTTTCGAAAGTAGAAGTTACTGTCCTCCTTTTCGTACTTTTTAACACAATAATTTTGTGATAATTTTTTCTTGCATTTATAACTTAGCGCAAAGCTTATGTTTCAGTTTGTGCAAAAAACGCATGTACAATAAGCGATATCTTTTACGTTAGTATATGAGTAAATTTCTCAGGAACTATAACGAAAGTCAACTATAAAAAATTCTATGTTACCATTAATTGCATTCTTTACATTTATTGGCGTTCATACAATCGCGTAATTTGCAATCTTGAAGATTACGGTTCTCTTAATAGGAGAGAGAGGAATGCTTGTGCAGTAGCTTAACACGATAATTGATTATAAATTATTTGATTGTATGAAGCGTAAATAGCATATAGAGACTACACGTTTATCTATTTTCCATTACAGATTTATTATTTTTGATACTTTTGACGTGGAAAAAACAACTATCAATAATTAATATACAAAGGATTTGATTTTTAAGCCATAACAAATTTTTAGATTATCCAATTTCAAAAGACTGTTCATTTTTAAGTAGCTGATACCTCGGGTTAGAAAATTAGCAGATTTTTAAAATGCAAAAGAAATATAAGGTTTTCAAATTGTGTGGTTTTTTTTAACAATAAATAAGACACACAATTTGCATTCATGTTCAAAAACTTTTTATTGGTAATTGAAGTATCACTAATGACATTTATATGCGAAAAATAATATCTGCCAAATAACCTCCTCCTGCAGCTCCACAAACATCCACTCTTTCGTTAAAATTTTCAATAACATTTTGACATAATTGAGGCCCTATCTCACCAATGACACCAATAATTTCATCTTTCAAAGCAGGAATCGATTGTGGATTGTTTTTATAAATCTGACTTTTCACATAACTCCAAAGAAAATAGTCTAATGGAGTCAAATCACATGATCTTGGTGGCCATTTAACATCGCCGTTTCTTGAGATCACACGTCAAACTTTTCTCTCAATAAAGCAATTGTTTCTTGTGCAGAGTGAGATGTAGCGCCATCCTGTTGAAACCAAATATCCTCTACATCAATATTCATTAATTCAGGCCACAAGAATTCGGTTATCATCCGACGATATCGATCACCATTGACAGTTACAGCTTCACCAGCAGCATGTTCAAAGAAGTAAGGTCCAATTACACTACCTGACCATAATACACACCAAACAGTAACTCGTTTAAAATGCATAGGTTTCTAATGAATAATTCGTGGATTTTCCTCACCCCAGCTGGACGATTATTTAACCATAAAATTCACGTAGTTTTCTAAAAACACTTTTCACAGAACGCTGATTTTCAAAAAATAATTCAACAATTTGAACGCGTTGGTGTATCGTGTACGAAGCTATTTTTATAAATGTCATACATCACACTTCTTAAATGTCAAAATACCCAGACGAATTCAGTGTGCCATCCATATTTTACTTATTCTTAAAAAAAGCACCATTTGTAACACCCGTTACGAACAATAAAAAATAACATTTATATTTAAAAAACAAGTTGAAAATGCAAGGCATTGTCGCAACGAACTTCCAAATGTAGACTTACTTTAAAACAATTTAAAGAAATTAAAATTATTATGTTGTAATAATTATAAGTATTCAGATAAAATACAAAAATTTATAAACAACAAAAGAGACATTTTAATATATTTTATTTTATTGAATAAATATTTTAAAAGCTATATATGTGTGTGTGTGTGTATGTATGTATGTATGTATGTGTGTTTGTGTGTGTGTGTGTGTGTAAATAAGGGGGCATCATATTTCGATTCAGTTTTTTCAGAGGATTCTAAATATGTATCGCACATTATTTTTGGACCTATTTGAAATTTTGATAAAATTAATTCCCCAGGGGGTCGGGTATCCGTGGTCAGATTTTGTGGGGGGTACCATATTTCGACTCAGCTATGTTAGGGGAGTCCAAATATGTATCGCACATTAATTTTGGACCTATTTGAAATTTTAATTTTCCCGACGGAATATCGCGGGGGCACGGCGTCCCCGTGGTCCGATTTCAACTGACATCAAAACTTAAGCTCAGGACACCGAGCTGAATCGATTGATGTATCACACATTGATGTCCGACCATTAGAAAGGCCTCGGACGGACAGACGGACGACAAATCGATTTCATAAACGAACGAAGTTCGTTGATAAGGTTTTATAAAATCTACCTACTCCTTTTAGTAAATGACGTGGTGGTGTTGACTATATCACCATGCCCGAGCTGAACACAGAACAAACTAAAGAATTGCAGTTGACTATGTCAAAGTACACGAGCTGAAAACAAAACAAACTAAGAATCGCGAGAATTTCCAACTCATTTTTTGTAGTACCCAAAAATCAGAACGCTCATTGGTCAATCAAAATTTGGAGATTCTTTTACACTCGAAAATTGAAATACACAATTCCATTGGTTAAAAATATCATTAACATTTTTCAACATAGAAAGCATAGGAAATGGAGTGTATAAATATAATTGCCAATTCTTCGAAAGACATTCGTTAGTGCTCACCATAGCCTAAAGAATCATCTTACAGTGCTCCCCATAGCGTGTAAAACCTTGAGCAAACAGCGCTCTTGGTAGCAATGTACAACCATAGTTCTTTGTAGTAAGATTTAGAAATAGTTCAATGTATGAGTCAACAAGGGGCTAGCGTTCGCTTTCCCTATACCTGCTGTCCCGGATTATTAAGTCAGTTGTATTTTAACGTTCAGTTGTAACGCCACGTTATTTTAGTTACTTATTGTCATGTCTTCTATTTACAGAATGACTAATTAATAAATATTTGCATTTTAAATACAGTCCATTAATTAATTCACCTTAATGTTAATGAGTGTGAACCTATGCATACTACAAAGTTAATTACTTTCATTACCAACTCTATAATTCATTAATCAATAGTTAACAAACTACGTATGGGCGTTAAGCTCTATTCCATACTTCACCGACAAGTCGTTGTTGAGATTGCCTCTGTCAACTCTACCACCGGGACAACACCCTCGTAGAGCTCAACGGCGACGCACGCAATGAGGCTTAAAGCACCACTACCACGACGCCTTACAAAGGGTTTCGAAGATCACCGATAACCTTCGAATCCCTTCAAACTGTACATACGTTCACACCATAATTCTTCATACCCTCACATTGTCTTACAAAAAAAAAACACGAAGTTTTCCGAAAATTTCCGAAGACCACCAAAGACGTCTGGACCTCTTCAAACTGTAAATATTTTTTAACTACCGTTATTCAAGTTGCTACTCGACCTCATAAGCAAATTCCACAGCCTTCCAAATAGTTCAGAAAACTACCGAAGACTTTTATACCCCTTTAAACGGTATATACATTCATTCAATAAGTATTTAAGTTTATATTGGTTCCACAAGCAACCACGAAGCTTTCCGAAGAATTCTGAAGATTACTGAAGACTTCTGAACTGCTTCAAACTGTTAAAATTATTCAATTTTAACTATTTTACCTTTATTTTTGTGTATTTAAGAAACTTTTAATTATTTTTGCTTATACTTATTAAACAAATAATCAAGCCAAGCCTACATGCTTTTAGACGCCCCCCCCCCCCCCGATTACAGTGGATATATGTATGTATGTAAAAAATCCTCCAAATATTGCATGCGCGTTTTCGATGATACGTCACGCGTATTGAGAGATTTTTGCAGATTTTTAGGGCGAAAGGCTGCTCTAAATGGATCTCTACCTTGAAGAACTTCTAGATTACTAAAAAGGGTAGAATGGCTTGCGTGTTTCAGTGAGCTAAAGAAGCGAAATATAACTCCAATCAAATTAGTGGGGGTCTATAGTGAGCAACCAGACTAAGGCATGTGCCCGAACGAGAGCACCAGCTCTCTCGGTACTTAGAGTGGTAGAGCTTGGTGATCAGTATGACACTCTAAGACACGCTACTGCGATGTAAAGGGCAACTGCAAACGACCACATTACCTCCCAAGTACACAACATATACTTAAATTGTTGTTTAATATGATGACATCCTCTGGGGTAAAAAATTGCGGAGTTAAAATAGTCCCCCATTCGGATCTCCGAGGGTGAACTATTTAGGAGTATCTGATCGGAAGATTTAAAAAAGATCCTGAAACATTTTGCGAGTCGGAGCGTGAAATGTCAAAAGTATGAAGCAAGTAGGTAAGCTAGAGAACTTGAAAATAGAAATGCATAGGTTAGAATTATACATAGTAGGGGTTAGCGAAGTTCAGTGGCCAGAGGGACGGAATTTTTTGAGAGAAGACTTTAGGGTAATTCATACAGGATCAGAGAAAGGAAATTCAAGTGTGAGGATAGTCAGGCGAAAAAAGATAGAACACTACAAAAGAACGAAAGAGTGCTCATGGTTAGATTAGAATCTAAACCGGTAAACACAGTAATAATACAAGTATACATGCCCACCTCTAGCTACAGTGAGGAAGAGGTAGAAACGATCTACAAAGATATCGACGACATGCTAAGATGCGTAAAAGAACATGAAAATTTAATAATTACGGAAGATTTTAATGCAGTGCTGGGTTAGGGTATGGAAGGAGTGGTAGTAGGTTTATTTGGTTTAGGCACTAGAAATGACAGAGAAAATTTATTTGCATAATGGTCTTCCTTCAATTATTAAAGTCAACGCGTCGATTATGGAATAAATGTCGTTTAATTATCTGCTACGGTTAGTTTTATAGACAAATTCCTTCCCGATGTTGCACGCGTCCTCATTGGCTGACAGCCCGCTATCAGTCCTTAGTCCGGGAAAAAGGTGTTTCAATTATGTTTAACTGCAAGGTGTTATATCTCCAACCTGTTGGGTTTCATTAAATATTGCATTCTATATACGCTTTAAATGTCACGCATCTCGCAACTTTGTAAAGGGACTTATTAAATAATACATTTGCATACGTTCATATTTGCACGTACCTAGGAACTTCCTGTTATGGAATTTGATTAATTGCTATTACATGTACCTTTCAAACTGCACGTATATCAAAATTTTAATTTCCATAATTTCTTTACATATGCTTGTTTTACTAAGTCTGGCACCTTATATACGTTTCAAAATACGCGTACGCCATCGCTTCAAATACCTATACTTTATGAAATATGTCCACTTTTAGATGTTTGCTTATACAAACTCTTATCAAATACATACGTTTATTGACTAGTTTACCCAAATGCATTTAGATTGAAAGAGATTTCATTTTACGATTATTTTTCTGCAAATCTGTTAAATTTGTAATTTGGTTTTAAGCTTACAAATGTTTTAATGTTCTAAAGATAATTGTATTGCTTACGCAACTATCTGTTTTAATGGATATGGTCAAATTTCTACTGAATGAGCTTTGTTTAATTAATTGTATCTTTGTTACTGATTTTATACTGGTTGATTTGTATTTGCTTTTTGCATAACAAATGAAATATGTACATTTTATGATTTAAATGTTTGATTTTCGTGATTTTTATGATATTTACATGAAGTATTCCTCTCTTGTAAACTTATATGACCTTAAATAACCCTATTATCATAGCATTATATATATATATATCATATCATCATTAGGTTTCAGTTTTTAAAGTAGTTAAACGCGTACCCTCATTGTTTCCCATTCTAAGCTAACCTAAACATTTTCCTGAAATTTACAGAGTCTGCATCATACACTATCTACGTGCAATAGTCTAATCTAGGTCTACTTCTGCCTCTTTTTTCATATCTCTGCTTATATCCTGCACTATTCCCCAGAAAGGCCTATTAATTCGAAAAATGTCTAAGTGTTGGGGGATCTTGGTAGCCGTCAGGTTGCTTACTCTCCTTTACAGACCACTGAATATCGGTAATGTAGGGTATATCTTTATAAAACAATACAAGGGAAGCCAAGATGTATCTAACAAAAAAACAACAGCTGCTATGTTTGAAGACAACAAACATAGAAACCAGGAAAACATCGAAGACATATGTGAGGAGTACAGTACTGTACAGCTATGGAATGGGGACAGTAGGAGAAGCAGACAGGAAAAGGAGTAGAAGAAGACAGGAAAAAGATAGAACCTTTTTGGAATGTGGTGTTTCAGATGTATGTTGTAAGAGCTGAGGTTAATTGAGCAAGTAGGACTGTACACTTATTAAATTTATTGAGTATTTTACATGAGTTGAGTATTATTATACATAACGAGCTTATAGAAATACCATCTTTTCAGAGCAAAGACGAGACAGTAAGTGCTGGAGATCGTTCCACACACACCCCGATGTGCGCGTTCAAAGCAGTAAAATCTAGGAGTGCATGGCATGACGTCACACTACTCGACGTTAGTAACTAAATATTTAATACAAAAATTAAAGTCATTAACATAAACTGGCCTCCAAAAAAAGGCAATAGTTTTTTTTTGTAAGACTCAAATTATATCAACTATAAAATCAAACATGAAAATACTTAAAAATAAGCAAGTAACAAACCGACATTAAGTTTGCATAGAACATAATAAAACTTATAACTAATATGCACTGGTGTGGCACAAAACTTATTAACACTTAGATTTATTCGCACTCTGGTAGAGGGCAAATTTTGGAGAATGCACGACGCACAACACCATGAGATGTTTTAATTTCAGCAACACGGCTGCCACTATCGGAGCCACTAAAAACTTCCAGGATACGACCAAGTCGCCAATTAGCAACAGGAGCATTGTCGTCTTTGATGATGACAAGTTGACCTTGCTTTAAAATTCCATGATTGGCTTGCCATTTAGTACGACGTTGTAATTCGCCAATATATTCGAGGTTCCATCTCTTCCAGAATAGTTGCTGGAGTTGTTGAATTTGCTCGAAGTGTTTCAATCTAGACACAGCTACATTTGTAACATCTGGATGTGGAATACTAGCAATGTGTCTTCCAATTAAAAAGTGCGCGGGAGTGAGAGGATTCAGGTCATTAGGATCGCATGATAAAGGAAAGAGAGGGCGAGAATTGAGGATAGCCTCAATTTGTGTCAAGAGAGTAGATAATTCTTCAAAAGTAAACAATGAATTTTGTGAAATACGTCTCAAGTGATGCTTGGTACTTTTTACGGCGGCCTCCCAAAGGCCTCCAAAGTGAGGAGATTGAGGAGGTATGAAATGCCACTCAATATCCATTTCAAGAGCAATTTTAGTCAGATTGTCTATATTAGTTTTAAGAAAATTGTATAGATCTTTTAATTTTGCATTTGCACCAACACAAATGTAAGAGCTTGAGGTTAATTGAGCAAGTAGGACTGTACACTTATTAAATTTATTGAGTATTTTACAAGAGTTGAGTATTATTATACATAACGAGCTTATACAAATAGCATCTCTTCAGAGCAAAGACGCGACAGAAGTGCTGGAGATCGTTCCACACACACCCCGATGTGCGCATTCAAAGCAGTAAAATCTAAGAGTGCATGGCATGACGTCACACTACCCGACGTTAGTAACTAAATATTTAATACAAAATTTAAAGTCATTAACATATGTTGATGAAGTTTATAACAAAAAGGTTTTAGAAATTGTGGGGGATGAAAGATATCTGAAGAAAACAAAAAAGAAATACAAGAAATTAAAGTATAGGACACGTTCTATGGTATTTAGGGAATAGTGTGGAATATACTACAAGCAGAGATAGAAAAGAGGTAGAAGTAGATCTAGGACGGACTATTGAACTCAGACGGTGAAAGATGCAGACTGGAAATTTCAGGGAAATGTGTAAGTTAGCTCAGAATAGGAAACAATGGAGGTACCTGTTTAAACAATTCCAGGACTGAAGACCCAATGATGATGACGAGGGTGAAAAGATTAGTCCAGGTAGAAGATACCATCAAAAATATCTCTCGAGAAACTGCTCTGATATGTCGTGTAAACTAGCAAAAATCTCAAAAAATGAAACAGTTGAGATTTATGTGGAATTAAAATCCTGAGTGAAAGTAAGGTACGAGAAGAGTTAAGAAGTTTTATACGCCCTGATTTCCTTTGCTAGTGTTATTTAAACCTGGCCTTTTTTTTAAAATTTGATGTAATTAACGAGGTACGTATCTTGATACGTGTTTATGGAACGAAAAAGTTTTGCTTGATATATAGAATATCTCAAACATTGACGCAGTGATCTATTTTCCAGCTTGAAATTATTGTTTGCGCCGTAGCATACGCTTTAAAAATATTTTAATTATGTAACAAATGCGGGCATGTCCGCAAGGAGTTAACATCTTAGTAACCAACATTCTTGCCCCACATCAAGATTTTTTTTAACTTTGAGTAGTTGCTCTACTTTGGGACTCGAAACCTGGTAGCCTCGACGATCCATTCAAGTTACCAATTAATTATACGTGCCGTTAGTTCCGTTCATTAAATTTTAGAAAAACCCGCAGAGCTTAAAGCTTTCTCATTGTAAATTAAATGTATGTAAATTACAGCTTTTAATAACGATAATACCTATTCCTATTATAATAAACAGCCTTCTTTTATCTATAAATTTACATCAATTGTGAATCAACAAGAATATGCACCCAAAAATTTATTCTAAGCTATTAACATTAAAGCAAGAAATAAATAATGTTCTTATTATGCAGGATCGTCTTAATGTTCCACAACAAGCAGGCAACACTATTAAATTAAATTATTAATTTGAGGAATATCTATATATTTAGATCTCGTGAATAACAAGTGCCTTCAGAAAGGATAAGTGGTCCTACAATCAGACCTATAGTTTGCATAAAACCATAAAACAAAATAGTCTAATCTAAGGTTTTTCCTATTTTACAATATTTCTTAGCGAACATTTTCTTCTGAAAACGTCATAAGTTACAAACTGGCTTGTAGAACGCAACAAACGTCGAAAATGTATTACAGTTAAATCGATTGACAAATAAAGAAGTTGTAAATCAGTGGGCTTACATTCTGAGTTAAATTACACCGTTACCGAAAAGAAGACATTGGCCGTAGTAGTAGCGTTGCGAAAATGGCGAGTATTTATTTTAGGGCGAATAGTCACGGTGGTTAGTGATCACAAAGCTCTTACATTCATAGTCTTGCAATTTATTGAATGCACGTTTAACGAGGTGGTCGTTATATATGCAGGAATATGATATAAAGTTTGTTTATTGTAAGGGATCAGAAAATAGATGCGCGGACGCACTATCCCGGGGTATAAGGTAGTCCGAGGAAGGTATACGGATGCCCGAACCACTTGAAGTAGGTAAATTATACTTGACGAAGTCCTATAAAGAAGCACGCCGATATTTCTCAGATTTAGCAGTGGACCAAGAGAAAGCCGAATTTTGTAAAAAAATAGAGAACACGATTGGTATCTTATTTATGAAAGATTATTATTTTGTAAAGGATCTCGGAAAACCCTGGAGCAAAAATTGTAGTGCCCGCGAGGAGTATAGAGTCGGTAATTCTTTACGTTCATGAATTTTTGGGTCATTTTGGAGGAGACAAGTACGTTGGAAGCTTGAGTCGACAATTTTATTTTCCAAAGTTGAGAAATATAGATAGTCGCTGCATGTGACATCTGTCGAAAGGCCACGGCTTCTCCACATTTGGCAGGGTAGCAGGGAAGTATATTACCAGATAATATTAATGAGGTCGTGTGCGTGGATATAATGGGGCCTCTTCCAAAAAGTCGAGGAGGAGTAGCCTATTTGCTAGTATTCATAGATGCGTTTAGTAAGTTTGTGCGTTTGTGCCCTCTTTGCTGAACCAAAACGAAGGCTATTGTACAGCGGTTAGAGGAGTACGTAGAACGATTGGTCGTGCCTCCGACGGTAATTCTCTCGGATAACGGCACCCAATTTAGGCGTAGAGTGTGGTCTACTCGTCAATCTGAACTAGGCATCCAGGTAGCATTTACATCTAGCTATTTCCCTCAGGGAAACCCGACTGAAAGGGTAAACCGCGAGATAGAGAAGTTACTTAGAACTTATTATAAAGGCGTGGAAGGGTTACTAAACAATGTGACCCATAAAAGTACAAATTCTCACCTATGCACCTCCACTTTGGGGAGCAAAACGTGAACCCGTTATTAAATTCAATTTAGTTTCCGAAGAGAGATGAACCACCTATGGGCAAAGGGCAAAGGATATATTTAGCTCATGAACAGTTAGCTACATCAGCCGCCAAACGGAAGGCTGCACACGAAATAAAAACCGGCAGTTAGTTAAACTTGGGGTGGGTGAGAAGGTTTAGTGCGCCGACATAGATTGTCATCGGTGGAAAACAAAGAAATCCAAAAATTTTTTCTTTTGTTTAATGACCCGTACGTTATTTCGGCTCAAGTGGGTAGAAATTGTTACAAGATATCTGAAAGGTAGAGTGCGGAGTCGCCAAAATGTGTATAACTGGAAAAAGTACAATTCGCCGGTTTCAACGTTGATGTCGATTTCCTTAAGAATTGCTCACAAGAAAATATACAGGAGGGGTATATGAAGCACGCCGAATTAATTACAAGTTAAGCGTTAGTGTTATTTTAAATAAAATAACGAAATAACGTCTTAAATAGTCGGCGTAGTTGCATGAACGTAAAAGATTAAAAGGGAACCAGGTATATTATGATATGAACTCTGGAAAGCGAGCTCGGGAGAAAAGAGCAATTGGTCTTAGACTAGCCTGCGGATGAGATGCGTCCTGATGAGCAAATGTTAATACGCGTGATTAGTGCGCGTGGCTACTTTGTGCTTGGTTATAACAATAACTTAAGATAATGAGTGGTGAACTTTAAGTAAAAGTGCAGAGACAAATTTATCTTGTTTTTAAAACCACACGAGCTGCTTTACTCAAGTTTCTGGCGGTCAAGCGCCAGAACAATTATATTACGGAATTCTCTTCAAAGTCAACGCAGCAACGAAAGTGACGTGCTTCGTGATTGATCGATCAATCGAATTGAGATTGTGTATAGATTACTTGTGTCGTAGTAAAATTTGGTTTAAGTAACGTACAATATTGGCGATCGGTTAGTTTCTAATTATTTTTTTTAGTGTTTAAGATTATTACGAGAAATCGACCGCAGTGGTCGTAAATTGATTATGTTTTCAGTAGGGATTAATGTTTATGTTAATGTTTACCTTAATTAAGCTTTATTAAAGCCAGTTTGATCAAAAGAGGCCACTCGTGTTGTTGATGTTATGAAAACCTGAGAGAAAATCATCGATTACAAGAAGTTCAATCAAAGGTTAAACTTATCAATTAATATGATAGGCATCTTACAATATACAAATTTATATTACAACTTTGCTATTCCTGTCCTGATGAGTCCCAATTAGGGCAAAACGCGTCGACAGGATGCCCTCGTGGCTGAATTTGCCATTAATTCTTTTTTACTTTGGATTAATATAAGACTAATTAATATATATATATATATATATATATATATATATATATTACTGTGACAGGTTAGGCTAAATATGTGTAAATAGGTCAAATGTGTATTCGTGTAAACATCCTGTACATAGAAAACAATAATTTATTTATTACGTTTCAATTAAATAAAATTGGAATAAAAACGGACATATTATAATATAAGCTCAAAATAATAATTTATGTATTACGCACAAATTAATTAAATGGGGATAAAAGGGCAGATTTTAAGTTTAAATCAATAATTTGTATACATTAAGTTGATGCAAAGATGAAAATTACGTTCAAAAATTAGCAGTATTAAAGCTCTCAGAGTAAAAATCAATAAATTATGCAACGGACATTTATTTAAGATAGTAAACTAAAGCAGTTTGTAGAACGTTACAAAGTGTAAGACAGCAAAACAAGTCAAGGTTTCAAGGAATAAAAGCTTGGGGAGATAAGCATTTCTTGTGAAGGCTAGAAGACGTTAACAAAACATTTCAACGGAAAGACACAAGGTTAGCTTCAACCGACGGGTATTTCATAAACAGATCGATAAAAATGTAAGGGACAGAGAATCTTTAGAATGCAATAGAGGCAGATGGAAGATATAGCAGGTGTTTGAGTAGCAAACAGTTTCAAGAGCGCGGTAAACAAATATTTGGAGAGGAAAAGATAGGGGCACAGATGCAACAGGTTTTACGTCACACGATATCGATTTTTCAAGGCGCACATATAGAAGAAGGGAGCTTTTTAACGTAGACGACAGAGCAATAGTGGGACCATAAGATAAAGACAGGAAAGGTGATTATAAATGTATGAGTGGAATAAGAATATAGACGCGGACATTAAAAGGCGTGCTTAGGATTAGTGAGAGGCGATAGGAAAGGGGCGCACTTCACAGAAAAATTAAACGGTTGGTTAGTTTAGCATGTTTTCAAAGCATGATGTCGTTGGGGTGGTAAAATTCTTGGTTTTCAAAGTTCGTTATGTGTTGTGTAAATCTAAAAATTTGTGGAATTGAGTGTCAGTTACCGGAGTTCACAGAATGCAGCGAAAAAACGTGCCACAAAAAGGGGGGTTTTGAGGCTATATAAGGATTGCCAAAGGGGGCGATCGCTCTCCTATTTTCTGAGTCGCATCACATATTTTTGGTAGTATAGAGAAGACCATCCTAGCTGTAATAATGCAGTCCGAATAATTTACAAATATTTGAAATGCACGAGTTGGTGCAAGTAATTTAAACGGGCCGAACATAATTAGAAATAATTAAGACCATTGAAGCAGGATGACAAGTAAGTAAAAGAATTGGTGGAGAGCTGGATGAACGGATTAGTTGGGGGAGGAAGCGAAGTTTGAATTTTGTACGGGCAGTCGTGTGGAAGGCGTCCACAAATTGATGGAGAACTGGATGAACAAGTTAAGAGAAATGCAGTCAAAGTGGGAAAGCAGCAAGATGGTGTAATCCAGGAACGTGGGTCTGGTGAAGATCAGCTACAGAGGTGGTAACGGTTTTTTTTGTTGTTGAACTGTTGTGATGATATGGTGTTATCAAAAACGCTGTGTGTTTTGAGTTATTTAATGAAATTTTTGGAAACTGAAAAGTAATTTGTTAGACATATGTAAAAGACAATACTTTAAATCTGAGGGTATAAATAACTGAATAAAATTTTTATGATGCAAGAAGCAAACGGGTTTTTAGCATAACTTGTTGATGCAATATTTTAGGCATACAAAATTAAAGGTTTATAATGATCTCAACATAGACCTGGAGAACGTAAATTTAGGGTTTTAAGAGAGGCCCATCTGCTTCGAATGAGATTATGTCATATAGAGTAACATAAAAGCTCACGAGAATTTCAGATTAATGTTTCAATAAGGAACCAAAGTGTGAAAGGTTTTATCGTGAAATGATGTGTAAGTATTAAGATTATGCGAATAATTATTTGAGTTATATAAATAAAGGGGTGTATGTTTTTTAAAAATATTTTATTTTTTTCTTTCTTTTATTAGAAAGGTGTTGAGAGAATGATGTTTATACGTGTTTATACATGATCTATCTAGAAGCTGGTAGATATCCAGCTCACGATTAGATTCCTCGAGTAAATGGGCCCCACGTAATACCTTATCTTTATTTATTACTACACACTGGAGTATGGTGAGCTCATGATAACCCAGTTTATTAATGTATGCTTTCCACCTTGTATACTATTACAACAAACTTAATAAACCCATGTACTCTTAACAATCAAATTTAAATTCATCATAAAATTTAATAAGCTTTACGTACACCTTTTGTTTTATATTCAAAATACCATAATAATAGTCAGCTATACGTATCTTTTTTAATACGTTAAATAACGAAAAAATAACCATCAAAGTTCACTCACACATCACAAATAATTTCAACAGTTTATCAAAAAAAACAGAAAATTCAATTGAGTTACCTGGAAAATGCGTCCAGAGTCCCTCTCCGTAGATGATGCGTTATCTTCCTGAATCCCTCGGCTTTGTGATTATGCGCGCTGCTCCACCAGCTATTTATAGATAAAAACTCAGCCTAAGCTGAGTATCGTGCTACCAATTAACATCAATTCCAACATCCAAATCCAAGTATATTACACTTGTTTATTATCGCTTTATTAATTTACGAACTTGTTAAGGTATTCGTTGGACCTCAGTTAAATTTAAAATACTCGCCACTACTTGCGTTACTAACTATAAGGCTCCAAATAATCTAATACTATTTTACTGAATTTTACAAATTTTTAATACCCACAAGCCTCGTCAGTTGATTCTTATACGTCGTTAAGCGATGCAAAATTAAAGAGAGCCCTATTATTTTTCTTCCCGTATTTATACACTAACACTGTAACCTCCCGTACGCTCTTAACGCGAAATACCTAATCGAAAATAATATTTCCGCAAATTTTGTATAACCGTCTTAAACTTCCAGAAATATTCCCTCGTCAACACGCTATATCATACAAACTATCACATCCACCTGTCGCGTGTTCGTCTGTTCTAAAACTATCTATTTCAACCAATGATACAGTTTAGTGACGTCACAAAACTCCGCCTGTAATATCTTTATTCCTGTGTTATTCATATTTGATGTCGCATTCTAACCTTGTTTGCGTTGTAGAAAATCGATATTGCTGCCCGCGTCTTATGGACTCCACGTGGAGCGAATACGTGCGTACTCAATTGAATACTTTTATACCCGTCTCATTCTGTAGCATATTATTGATTGTGCATCCCTTCTGCTCTTTAAGAAACTCTTCAACCGACGGTTGAACAATATTTTCCTTGAAGCTCGCCTTGTTATGTTCACAAATAAGCAGAAGATGACGTTTCCAACATGCAGGTGTGCTCAATTAATGATCGTTTAAAATAACAGTTCTCGGAGTTTACATTTCACAGTATTCTATATAATAGATGTCTGTTCGTTCGTTACGAAAGTTTTTCGCCTTGGGATTATTGATTTCACATGCTTTGATGCGTTTTCTGACGTTATTGCCCGTTAAATTAAACTAAATTAAATTAATTATGCGTTCTATTGGCTTATAAAACTGATTTCCTTCATGAACTTGTTACTTTTTAATCCCTAATTATAACAATACGTCAATATTTGTTAATTTAAATTAAATAAATGAACTAAATTTTGCGCGTACACAAATGGTTCTTTCTCTATACAGGGTGTTTTGAAATTGCATTGTTTACCCCAAATTTAACCCTTTAAATCCATTACAATATATATATATATATATATATATATATATATTTCAAATGATCATTTGGGCTTTACTTAAAAAGTCTAAGTTATTATTTCATCTTATTAATTTCAATACGTTAGTATTTATCAACTTACCTTGTGTAAAAAACTACTTATAATATTTATATATTAATACTTGGCTTATAGCCGTGATTTTGAGCATTGCTTCCTGTCTATATCTGACATAAGTCAAAAACTTGACAATTTCAAATATGATTGACAAAAATGCTAAACGTAATTGAAAGTTAGGTTTATATATGGTACTGTACACGATTTAGATTTGTAAATTTCCCAATTATAGCCATCGGCCTCGGTAGCGTAATTGGTAAACGCACAGTTCCGGCAAAACTGAGATACAGGTTCAAATCCTGTGCAAGGCCTTATATTTTCCTTCTTTCAATTACTAGCTCGATTTAAAATGATCATTTGGGCTTTACTTAAAAAGTCTAAGTTATTATTTCATCTTATTAATTTCTATATATATATATATATATATATATATATTCTTATGCTCTCCCCCTCCTCGCTTTTTGTATTTATTATTTTTTATATTTTAATTTTATATATGATAATATTTACTTTATATTTCGTGCTTTATCTACGTTTGGTTGGTCTATCAAAACAAAACTGTATTAATATGCCTCGACCATTAGAAAACTCGCCTTCCCAGGGTGTCCACCTACTTACCGTGGGTTCAGTGGTAAGTAGATGTGCAATGCACCAACCAAACTGCACTACCTTTATTTTTGTACCTGTAATCTTTTATACTTGTATGCCAAAATTTTATAACAGATCCACATAGCCTTGTGCCAAATAAATTAATTACCAAATTTTTGACTTTGACGTTCACAACACACAGTACTCACCTGTTTTACACGTTGCTGTCGGGCTCTCTGAAAACTGGCTCAAAAATCTCACTCGCCGTATGCGTCTTTACAATGCGTGGTACTATCACTACGAATAATCTGCTGTCTAGACTCCAGGTTTCTTTATGTTAATTTTTATATCCCCAAATCTAAAATAAATATGACCAAATTTAGAATTTTGACTACCTTTTAATTTTACTTCCCCTGCGCTAATTTTCCTGATGTTATATCTTCTTTACTCGTACTGCTCCTGCTACTCCGATGCTTTCTTTTTTCTTAATCCGCTCGTTCCAAATCAATGCTTTCTTTTTTCTTTATCTGCTCTTTCCAAATCACTGCTTTCTTCTAATTTCCACTCAATACCATTCTATCCATAATACAATCCAAATCCATTCCAGTAATATCTCCTTCAATCTCATAAATCCTATCCAATACCTTTCTGCCTTTAATCAACTCGTTCCAATATCCAACTATCTATTCCGCCTGTTTCAATCTCGCTCTATTACACTCTAATCACTTTTCACTCGTCATTACTATTATTTATAATTATTTCTCTCGCTTATCTGTATTCTTCTTTATATAAATTAAACTCTTAAACTTTTTCAAAATCATTTATTTTTACTTTATAATATTCAAAACTTAGCGCAGTTTACAAAACACGTCTTACTACCAATATATTTATAAATCGACTCCCTATTTACTTTATCCTAGGTGATTATTATAATTAAAATATGCCTACTCTTCAATACATTTTATACATTCTCTATCCAATAAAATCGTCCCAACAAGATCGTGTCACTAATACCTTATAATCGTTCTTTTACACTTTCCTATTTTATATCTAAATGTTGACTCATTGGTTCCTAATACTCCATCACCCTTCAATCATATTTTACAATATTTTTCACTCATAATTTTGATATTACAGGTTTGTCTAAAGGTTGATTCTACTAAAATAAGTGCCGAAATGTTTCACATATAAACCTGGATCTGTGTGGTTAATAGTGGAATTTCTACAGACGCATCCGGTTTTTCGATTAGCAAATGTACATTCTATGGCTCATTAATATACAACTCAGTGTAAATCCTTGAATACTGTGCTTTCTCACGTCATCAAGTCATTGTTTTACGTCTTGGCACTTATACTTTGACTATTATACTCCAAATACTTTAACATTTGTAAAGTACGGCAAACATAAAATTTTCAGTTACGGGATCTGATATTTGGCTTTATTTGGCATACACTACTTGCAACAAAATAACCTTTATACCCTTTTTCTTACTGACACTTTAATATATATATATATATATATATATATATATATATATACTGGGTGCTTCAAAAAAATGTATACACACTTTGAACTTCCATAGAAAATTTATTTACCGTTCTACAAAGTTAAATTTCAGGAAAATAGAAAGCTGAAAGTCCAATGTAAATGAAATATTAATAACAAATGTTAATACTGTTCAAATTGGTGACTTGCAGCATCAATACAATTCTGAGTATGAGTCACCACAGATTCTGTACATCGTATCAAAACGTCCAATGAGATTTCTACACACTGCTTGAATCTCATTCCAAAGAATGTCTAGGTTACGTGGTTTACGTTTGTACACCTCATCTTTTACTGTGCCCCACAAGAAGAAATCCAGTGGTGTAAGGTCTGGAGAGCGTGCTGGAAACTCGATTGGCCCCCTGCGTCCTATCCACTGGCCCGACAAATTTTGATCCAGGTAAGCTCGTACGTCCCTGTGATAGTGCGGCGGAGCACCATCTTGTTGAAAATAAAATCATCATTACCGTATAATGCACGAATGGCAGGAAATATGGAATCAGCAAGCATTGTTAGGTAATTAATACCAGTTACAGTGCCTTCAAATCGAAAAGGTCCAATGAGTCCCCTTGAAGACAAACCGCACCACACATTTACACCAGGCAAATTTACAGCTTTTTCAATTGTAATGTGAGGATTTTCTTCACACCAGTAAACACAATTGTGCCTATTGACAGTTCCATTAAGTTTGAATTGGGCTTCATCCGACCAAATGATGCTACCATAAATCCCGACCTGAATGACCTTTATGCACATCACACACTGTTCTATGAACTTCGAATTTGTCTCGTATGCGTGTAATTGTTAATCTTGAAGGTGGTTCTGTATCATACTCTCTTCTCCACTGTCCTTGAACTTCATTTACATTCTCAAACTTCCAGTACCACTTAATAACCTGCTTACGTTCTTCAAAACTCAAACGTACGTCCCCCATGTTGATATTACAAATTCCAACTGATAATATAACATAGAGGGACGATTATGCTGGCACCTGGCGAAGAAATATAACATTAGCCTTGTAGAGCGGGAAAACTACAATAGTTTAAAGTGTGTATACATTTTTTTGAAGCACCCAGTATATATATTGATATGATAACGCTGCACGCCGATGTAATAAACGTCCAGTTTCCTGCTGTCCGCCACCGCTTTGTGTTTTTTAATATTCTAATTTTAATTATGCCACGGCTAGCTCAATCTAATTCACGCAGAGTACACAACGTTACGATAACAAATAATTTACCCCCTTTTTCTAATACTTTACCCATTTTTAATGAGAAAAACGAAATTGACTAATGTTTTTATAATGAGAAAGAAAACATTATTTACACTTCACAGTTTAATATGTTGTACTATATGACAAAATTAACTCTTGAATCAAATAATCATAATATTTAAATTGTTTATCTCCAAGAATTTATAGCTCCCTTTCGTTATCCTTAATTAAAAGCCAGCAAAAATAACACTATATCTTACTGGGAAATTTCTGAACGTTCAAAACCTTTTCCTTCTTTACGTAAATTTTCACGTATAAAAAGATTTTTGTTGACTTTACAAAATATTCATGTATGATAAAATATAGTCAATGTTCAAAATAAAAAGAAAACAATGCCTTATACTAGATAGCTCTGACCTGTAGTTCTCCTGGTGCGTCTCTCTTTGTTCTCCCTGGATCTGCTACTGCATGCAATGGATCAGTATTCCTTGATTACATTTAATTGAGTTGCTTCATTCACTCCTTAAAACAATGCTCTGTTTTCTGCTCTTTTACGTGGATTTAAACCAATAATTTTTGTTCAGACTTCTGATTATCAATTTATATAGTTTTACCCCTTTGCTTTTTAGAGTTTCTTAGGTTCACTTAGATTTGCATACATTCACTTAGATTTATTTAGATTTACTTGTATTCACTTAGATTTACTTGGATTTGCATAGAGTCACTTAAAGCCCTACATTACAAATATTTAAAATTAATTAATTAATAGACTTCTACTCACGTTTTCCAGCAAACGGAAAACTTGTATTATGTATTTTTCACTAATTTTAACTTTGAACTTTTTAATATCACGTTTGCAAATATTTAATTATTCAATTTCACTCGTTGCGTAAATTTTGGAATAAGCGACGTGAACTGTTCTAAGTTTGAATGAATACTGTCTGCTTATCAAATTCACCTATTATATAAGCGCCGCCTCATCTAAATTTATTGGTTATAGGTATTGTTTGTTCAAAGTTTACGACAAGCCATAGGATATTTTGGATATTCTTGGGCTTTTACAGGTATATTTCTGATAGTACTCGTCGGAACGATTTTTTGGTCACGTAGTCTACTAGAATTTCTATTATGCATTGATCTTTGATCGTTTGTTTTGATGTTATTATAGGAAATTTTAATTCGCCTTGGCACGTAATTTTAACTTATGGCTTTTGTTTGTCTAGATGATACTTTGGAATTATATTAAATTCATGCAAAAAATCACGTAAGAGAAATGACGTAAATTAACATATTACTGTCTACCTCCTGCGTTTGCAAAACTTATTTCTTTCGAAAGGTGCGTTTATTATCAGAACACTTTACTATATTCTTTTATTATCGCATGTTTAACTTTAATAGACATTGCGTCATGATTTTCTAGCTTTTACCGTATTTCCTGCGTATCTATTTACAATTTAAGAATGTTCTTTGGTTTAAAACGAGTTTGATTGCGTGTATAGTTATTTCTCTTGCTGAATGTGTTTTTATTATTACAGGAAATGCTTCCCGGCATTGATTAAACTCATTTGTGATCCTTATACAGGGTGTTAAATGTTTACTCTTTGCATAATATTCGAATTACGTATTTTTCTGATAAATAAATGTAGTTTTCTAACTTCTAGTACTATTTACATGTATTGCGCGACCATTGTGACTCAATCTACCCCTAAATAACCCTATTATCATAGCAATATATATATATATATATATATATATATATATATAGGGTCCGGACCTTACCAGTTTTCAAAAAGAAATTTATCTTCAAAATATAAAATTTTTTACAAAAATTTTCTTACCCGCATTCTGCTTCATCAAATTAGTTTCTTCAGCAGCTTCCCTGGCTAGCTCAGCGTGTCTCCTCTCGGATACCTAAATTTACTATCATTCTTTTTACCGTTCACACACCATTCAATAAAATCACAAAATAATACAACAATCATACAATATTTATTTACCACTATTTACAAATAATAATTCATGGTTATGTACAGTTCGGTGCTCAAGTTACACCTCAATAAATGCTATTTTTGTAAAGTCCTTGTTTTTAAAATTGAAATTTCAAACACATTTAATGCAACAGGAGTAAATGGGCCCCAAATAATACCTTATCTTTATTTGTTACTACACGCTGGAGTATGGTGAGCTCATGATAACCCAGTTTATTAATGTATGCTTTCCACTTTGCATACTATTACTACATACTTTTAAAAAAAAAACCATGTACTCTTAACAATTAAATTTAATTCATCGAGCAATTTAATAAGCTTTACGTACACCTTTTGTTTTATATTCCAAAATACCATAATAATAGTCAGTTATACGAATCGTTTTCAATACGTTAAATTACCAAAAATAACCCTCAAGTTCACTCACACATCACAAATAATTTCAACAGTTTATTCAAAAAACCAGCAAATTCAAATGCGTTACCTGGAAAAAGCGTCAAAAGTCCATCTCCGTTAAAGCTCTATATTTCTGACCCCTCGGCTTTGTGGTCATGCGCTGCTTGCTGCCTCCAGCTATTTATAGATGACAACTCAGTTAAGCTGAGTTTCATGCTACCAATGAACACCAATTCCAACATCCAAATCATTTATATTACACTTGTTTATAATTGCCTTATTAATTTACGAGCTTATTAAAGTATTCGTGGACCTCAGTTAAATTTAAATTACACTCTATTATACTCGCGTTACTAACTATAAGGCCACAAATAATCTAATACTATTTCAATGAATGTTACAAATTTTTAATACTCACAAGCTTTGTCAGTTGAATTATATTACGTTGTTACGCAATGCAAAATTAAAGAGAGCCTTGTTAATTTCCTTCTCGTATTTATACGGTTCAAATGTAACCTCCCCGGGTCCGCTTTACGCGAAATACCTAATTGCAAAATAACATTTCCGCAAATTTTATCTAACCGTCTTTAACTCCTAGAAATATCCCCGCGTCAACACGCTATATCAGACAAAACTATCACATACACTTGTCGCGTGTTCCTGTGTTCTAAACCTATCTATTTCGACCAACGATATATTTCAGTGACATCTTAAAACTCCACCTGTAATATCTTTATTTCTGTCTTATGCATATTGGATGTCGCGTTCTAACCTTGTTTAATTGTTAGAAAATCGATATTACTGCCCGCGTCTTATGTCTATTCCACGTCGAGCGAATACGTGCCTACTAAAATGCATGCTTTTATGCCTGTCTCATTCTGAAGCCTATTATTAATTGTGCATCCTTTCTGCTCTTTAAGAAGCTCTTGTTAGTGTTTATTACGAAACCACCGACGGTTGAACGATATTTCCTCGAAGCTCGCCTTGTTATCTACACAAATAAGGGGAAGATGACTTTTTCAACGGGCAGCTGTGCGTAATTAACGATCGTTTAAAATAACATTTCTTGGAGCTAACGTTTTAAAGTATTTTATATAACGGACGTCTGTTTGTTTGTTAAGCAAGCTTTTCGCCTTGGGATTATTGATTTTTCATGCTTTTATGCGTTTTCTGACGTTATAACCCGTTGAATTAAACTAAATTAAATTAATTAATAATTTCTATTGGTTTAACTGATTTTCTTTACAAACGTACTAACTTTTAATCCCTAATTATAAAATTATGTCAATACTTGATATTTTGAATTAAATAGATGAAATAATATATATATATATATATATATATATATATTGTAGTGGATTTAAAGGGTTAAATTTGGGTATAAACAATGCAATTTTAAACACCCTGTATAGAGGAAACAACCATAAAATATGCGCAAAATTTATTTCATCTATTTAATTCAAAGTTTTAAGTATTGACATAATTTTATAATTAGGGATTAAAAGTTAATAGGTTCATAAAGAAAATCAAGTGTATAAGCCAATAGAGATTATTAATTAATTTAATTTAGTGTAATTCAACGGGTTATAACGTCAGAAAACGTAATAGAGCATGAAAAATCAATAATCCCAAGGCGAAAATCTTTCCTAACGAACAAACAGACGTCGGTTATATAAAATACTGTGAAATGTAAGCTCCGAGAAGTGTTATTTTAAGCGATCATTAATTGAGCACACCTGCATGTTGAAAAAGTCACCTTCCGCTTATTTGTGAGATAACGAGGCGCGCTTCAAGGAAATATTGTTCAACCGTCGGTGGTTTCGCATAAACGCTAACAAAAGTTTCTTAAGGAGCAGAAGGGATGAACAATCAATAATATGCTTCAGAATGAGACGGGCATAAAAGAATGCATTTTAGTAGGCACGTATTCGATGCACGTGGAATCCATAAAGACACGGGCAACTATATCAATTTTCTACAACACAACCAAGGTTAGAATGCGACATCAAATATGCATAAGACAGGAATAGAGATATTACAGGCGGAGTTTCAAGACATCACTGAAATGTATCATTGGTCGAAATAGATAGGTTTAGAACAGACGAACACGCAACAGGTGTATGTGATAGTTTGTCTGATATAGCGTGTTGACGGGGGAATATTTTTGGAAGTTTAAAATGGTTATACAAAATTTGGAGAAATATTAATTTCGATTAAGTATTTCGCGTAAAGTGTGGCCAAGGGGGCCTAGTTTTATGATATAAAAACCCTGGGAGAATTAGGAGGGCTCTCTTTAATTTTGCATTGTATAACAACGTATTATAATCAACTGACAAAGCTTGTGAGTATTAAAAATTTGTAACATTCAGTGAAATAGTATTAAATTATTTGTGACCTTATAGTTAGTAACGCGAGTATAATAGAGTGTAATTTAAATTTAAATGAGGTCCACTAATACTTTAACAAGCTCGTAAATTGATAATGAAATAATAAACAAGTGTAATATACATGGATCTGGATGTTAGAATTGGTGTTAATTGGTAGCACGAAGCTCAGCTTAAACTGAGTTGTCATCTATAAATAGCTGGAGGCAACAGCGCGCTTAATCACGAAGCCGAGGTTTTTCAGGAATATAAAGCTTCTTCAACGGAGATGGACTTTTGACGCTGGTAACGCATTTGAATTTGCTGGTTTTTTTTTAATATAAACTGTTGAAATTATTTGTGATGTGTGAGTGAACTTTGAGGGTTATTTTTGGTAACTTAACGTATTGAAAAAGATACGTATAACTGACTATTATTATGGTATTTTGGAATATAAAACAAAAGATGTACGTAAAGCTTATTAAATTTCTTGATGAATTTAAATTTAATTGTTAAGAGTACATGGGTTTTTTTTTAAGTTTGTAGTAATAGTATGCAAAGTGGAAAGCATACATTAATAGACTGGGTTATCATGAGCGCACCATACTCTAGTGTGTAGTAACAAATAAAGATAAGGTATTCTTTTGGGGCCAATTTACTCCCGTTGCATTAAATGTGTAATTTTAATTTTAATTTTAAAAACAAGGACTTTACAGAGATAGCATTTATTGAAGTGTAACTTGAGCACCGAACTGTACATAATCATGAATTATTATTTGTAAATAGTGCTAAATAAATATTGTATGATTGTTGTATTATTTTGTGATTTTATTGAATGGTGTGTGAACGGTAAAGAGAATGATAGTAAGTTTAGGTATCCGAGAGAAGGCACAGCTGAGCTAGCCAGGGGAAGTGGCTGAAGAAACTAATTTGATGAAGCAGAATCCGGGTAAGAAATTTTTGTGAGATTTTATATTTTGAAAATTAATTTTTTTTTGAAAACTGGTGAGGTACGGAGCTAAGCTGAGTTCCACGGCAATTTATGACGCCCAATCTGTGGGGCTCAAATGTTTTTGATAAAGTACCAGTTCCTGTGTCCAAATGGCACATTCCACGGCAATATATATACATTAACTTTATTATGTGAATAAATATTAAAATTAGATGAAATACCTATGGATAATTCTTATTAGTTCTGTTATATAGTAAATGTAGTTCTGGTTTCGCAGCAAATTATTAAGTCTATATTGTAATTATTTGTGGCGTTATGAAACTAAGGTAATCAGGCTAAATAATAATGAATTCTAGTAATTAAAATGAAATTCTCATATTATATTTTATTAAGTTTATTTATACTAATGATATAAAATTAATTTTTTTGTCTGATCTGTGTATTCTAATGAATTAGATTGTATTTTAAATGTTAGTAAATGTATTGTTTTTCAATGTTCAGATTTTAGAGAAACTTCAATTAATAATACGTGCAGTAGATTGTTCATTTAGAGTTTAAGGCATTTTCAATATTTCTGTAAACGACAATAGATAAAGCCATCGCAAATTAAAACATAATGAAATATATTTTGACAAATGTAATTAAAAAGAGAAAGTCCAGAGACTGTAAAAATAGAAATTCCGGATATTAAGATTTAAAAAAAATGTAGAGATAAATTAATGAAGCAATGGAGTTTATGTTTTTAAACTATTAATTTTTCAAAAAAGCAAAATGTGTCAACTTTGAAACTATTGAGAAGAATGAGAACATATGATTTATTTCTTCTTAATATTTTAATGTAGTTACGCCATAGAAGAATTCAAACAGTATCAAAATGTATATACATACAAGAAATTTATAGAACGACTTACACTAAACGGAGTAGAAAATAGTAGGTAGGTCGGTAACCGTTACAAGTCAGTTTTAAAGCAATATACAATGAAACAACTTGTTCGAATAACGTTTAAGCGGTTAACTTTTTATTAAACGACGATGTAGGAATGTTTTTTACTGCTTCAAGTAAAATAATTCTAATATTTTATTCATTTACGTATTTATAGAAATACATAAACGAAACATTGTAATTCTACAGTTGTCCGAATGATACTTAAAAGTATACATATTAGCTTGCGCATTCTTTCATGAGGAACTGAAATGGAATTCCACAAGCAACTTTTTGCCAAGTTTATTAATTTTGTCTTCTTTTTCTATTTGTTTATTAGCTCTAAACGATGTTATGATAAATAATATTAATTATGTTAAGCAAACGCTTCGTCTGCTTGATGCATACAAACTATAAGAAATTACAATTTGTATAAAGTCATGACTCGACTAAAACATTAGGGTAATTTGTTACAAACTTTTTACTAATTTAAATAATTATGCAGTTAGCAAAGGCGAAATATAATATATCACACCAAAAAAAAAACATTTTCATAAGATTCTTGCATCTTGTAAGGATGAATTCTGATTGGTTAATTTTATACAGTGTGTCCCCGGATTGAGTTATGAATCATAAATTTTCGAATTGAATTTTCATATTTTGGGATTCCGCCCTGCTTGGTCTGAAACTTATTTTTAGTTTACTTTCGATTTGTTAGAATCAAGTAGGTCTTTACGGTTGACCAAAAATCCGTTATTTGTCAATTTCGTTTCTGGTAAAGTACCTTTTCTGTCATAGTACGCCAAAGTGTCACTAAGAAAAGTTGTTCAGAATAAAAAGTTATGGCGTTGTGCAATTTTTAAAAATGATCGGTCTACTTTGATAATAGAAGTAGAAAATAGTAGAAAAATATTGTTTATTATTTACGATTATATTATAAACGATAGCATACGCCGACGATATCTTACTGTTGGTCGAAAGTAATTCCAGAAGCGAACTCGAGAACAAATCAAACAATGCCCTGAATGAAGTCCAGAACTGGTGCAGAGCAAACAAGGTGAGTATTGCACTCAACAAAACCAAATATATGCTTATAAAAGGAGCACTAAAGCGTGATCCCATAATTAAACTAGAAGGAGTCAACATCAGGAGATCCCCTTCATACAAACACTTAGGTATAACCCTAGACGAGAAATTAAATTTCACTGAGCATATAACAACCGTGTGCAATAATGCTACAAAAGTTATGCAAAACATCGCAACACTGGCGTAACGGCATTACAAAATTCCCCTTGCCTGTGTGAGGCTATACCTCAACAGCGCGCTCGCGGCAATGGTTTCATATGCTGCGAGCGCCTGGGGCCACCGCCTAAACATAATCAAGGTAAAACAAAAACTATTGTCAACCCAAAGAAGCATAATCCTAAGAATGACAGGGGCATATAGAACAACGGCACATGACGCTCTCCATGTGCTAATCGGAACAATGCCACTCGACCTAATAACCAAGCAAAGAGCAGCAATATATCATTTAACAAACAACGACTACAATAAATTAAAACAACTTTTAAAAACCGAAAATCCCCCAACCATCAAAAAAGGGATAAAAGAAAGCATAATCGCGGAATGGCAAGCTAGATGGGACGGCAGCGATACTGGTAGAAGGGTGTACGCTGTCATTCCTAACATAACACAAAGACTAACAAACAAACATCTCATACCTAGCAGAGGACTGATCCACTTCCTCACTGGCCACGGCCCGTATCCGACCTACCGGGACCGTATGCACTTAGCACAGAACGACACCTGTACATGCGGAGAGGTTGGTACGCCCGAGCACGTTGTGTTTGAGTGCGTAGACCTCACCCAGGAACTACACGGATACAGAACAAAACTACAAGATATCCCTATCAACGAAATGATATGGAACGAACAAATTTTCCCACACCTAAACGCACTGACTCAAAAGACTACGCAAGTATTACACAACCGCTACCTTGAACAGGCCTCTTAAAAACGGCACGCAATCTTACGTACCAAACTGAGACACCAAGGAACAACTGCTCTAGGAACCCGGGGGCTTCACCCCGACGCCAGAGTCCGTCTTCTGGAAATTCCGAGAACAATAGCTCTCGAAGACCGAAGGAGGTACTCAAACCCGATCAAAACCTACCGACCAATTATGTCTCTAGCAATAAGGACTAACATTAGTATTAAGTTAGGCTAAGTTTTAGGATAAGTAGTAGAATAGGAACTTGTTACGCTAACACCACTGTATGAAATCAAAAACTAACAGTAATTGAGGCAACAAAATGTCAAATTGAAGTACTTATTTCCACCCGACTGTAACCTGTACCATTCCAACACGCATAAAAGAAATTAATCTTTTGGAAACCGAACACACACAACCACACAAACACGAGCGTAAACACAAACACACACACACACACACACACACACACACACACACACACAAAATACACGCAAAACAAATGTGCCCTTCAATAATCTGGATTTCCGGCTGCCGATGGTCCAGATCGAAGAGTACAAATTCTGCGGAATGCTTTTCCTCGAAGACTGGGATTTCCGGCTGCCGATGGTCCTGGACAGAGAGCGAGAGTACGAAGCAGAAACAACACCAACACCACCACAACTACAAACACTAAAAAGCAAACCCATACACACCAACACAACACATACAAACACAAATTGTGCCCTCAATAATCCGGATTTCCGGCTGCCGATGGTCCGGATGAAGGGTACAAATTCTGCGGGGCGCTTTCCTTCAAGACTGGGATTTCCGGCTGCCGATGGTCCTGGTCAAGAGCAAAGGTACAACGTAGAAACAACATCAACAATAAACACAACAATTAACCCACACAATAAAACACACTCGCGCACACACAAACATCGACACTTACTCAATTACACACAACAAAAAAAAACACCCAAACACAAACCGTACAAAATGATAGTAATCAAGCACAGGCTACAATGGGGAGAAAACAGGTCTGTCTAAAATGTCAGATGACAGACGACTAGAATGTTAGATTTAAAAATAAAAAAAATTTAAAAAAAATTATAAATCTTAGATGAGAGAATAGGATGATTACTAACTGCAATTATTCTATTTGGCTTCCTCCAAGATCTGCGCATTTTTCTATCCTGGCTCTAAAATTGTCGTATACTCTCGCTATAGTCATTGATTAATTTCATCTACAGCATCACTAATTTTTTGTTTTAATAAGTCGATGTTATCATGAAAATCAAACAATCGCATCGTAGTAAAGCAAACAATTTACTGCCATTATCTTAGATAAACTTCAAAACTTTGAAGTATTTGTTTACTTATCTCAGTAATTTGCAAATTACTTGTTCTTTATTTTTTTTGTTTTGTTTTTTAGTTTTCTGTAGTTTTTTTGTATTTAAAATGTTAACTCTCGAACAGCGCATTCATTTAATACATTGTTATGGACTTTGGGAAGTATCTTATGCTCATGTTATTAATAAGTTTCACGAGCGATTTCCAATGGAAGCAATTTCTGTCAGTTGAGTAAAAAACTTGTGAAAAATTATACAGAAACTGAAAATGTGCAAAATTTGGAGAAAAAAAGCTAGTTCATGATCATGAAGATGCTGCTACAGCTTGGTGATGGAATCCGTGAACACTGATAGTCAATTATCATTGAGAAAGCGGTCTACTGAATTATCAATAAGTAAATCGCACATACAAAGAATTATCAAAGAAAATAAAATTATACAATTTAAATCCACGTGCATTCATAAATTAAAAGCTGGAGACGATAGCCGTCGATTGCTGTTTTGTTTATGGATTGGAGAAAAGATTTTGAATGACAGATATTTTTCTAAAAAAATAATTTTTTCGGATGAGTCAACTTTTACAACGAATAGCATCGTGTCTTCACAAAATTGTAGGTATTGGTCTCATGAGAATCCACATTTTCATGTAGTAACTAACAGTCAACGGTACAAGAAAGTAAATGTATGGCGTGCAATAAGGTACGATACAATTATTGGCCCATATTTTTTTAACACTAATTTAAACCAAGATTCTTATTTGGATGTGTCCGAAAACATTTTTTTACCTACCATTGAATTTATAAGATTTTCATTTTCAACAAGACGGATGTCCAGCTCATTCAACTCGTTTGATTACAAATTTTTTGAATCAGCACTTTCCTGAAAGGTGGATTGAACGACTTAGTCCAATACATTGGCCAGCAAGATCGCCGCATTTGACCCCTATGGATTTTTATTTATGGAGTTATTTGAAACAAAAAATTTATTCATATGATTTTCATGATAACATCGACTTATTAAAATACATAATTAGTGATGCTGTAGATGAAATTAACTCAATGACCATATCGAAGGTATACGAGAATTTTAGAGTTAAAATAGAAAAATGTGCAAATCTTGGAGAAATCCAAATAGAGTAATTGTAGTTAGTAATCACCCTGTTTTCTGATCTAAGATTTATAATGTAATCGTAAATAATAAAAACTATTTTTCTCCTATTTGCTACTTCTATTATCAAAGTAGTAGGCCTGTACAGTATGCCGTAAAGATTAAAAAGAATAACTTACACAGGTTAATACTCACAATCACGCTGGTGTACTTCTAAATGTCTGCTGTTGATATCTTCGAGTTTTCAATGTGGACTGTAGGTAAATAGGTTGATAATGATGTGAAGCACTAATGTTTTAATGCCGATACTAAATATTATTAACAACGAAAACGACACGCACTTGGGCGAATTGTTACCTTAATGTAGGTTCTAACTGGTCGTATATAACACACAACTTGTTGCGCACAAAGTTCGAGAACGACTCTTTTGTAAAGTTACGGCAAGAACAAAAAGGAAATAAAGTTCGGGTTGGTTCGTATTGGATCGTGAATGATGGGGGTTACTTATGTACAAGTCAAGGAGGTACTTAATAATTTCTACAAATTATATGCAATTTATATGTATAATAAATTAAACTATTAAAAGGCATTAATAAGGCCAATCATTCTAAATTGCATAACGTCATAACTTATGATTCTCAACAACTTTTCTTAGTGACACTGGCGTACTATGAACGGAAAAGGTACTTTACCATAGATAAACACCCACCCACAATAGATGGGCAACGGCCTAATACAAACTTCTTATATAGTTCATCGCGACTTCTAGCGAGCGTAGTCTAAACAACTATTGTGGCGGTAATATTTAAATTATATAGCTTCTACCATTGTATTCTTTTATCTTAAAATAAAAAACCACGTGCAAAGAAAATATCATTTATCAAACGTTTTCAGAAATGAAAACGTTGGATAAATACTATTTTCTCAAGAAAACTATGAACATGAACAATGGTCAGACTTCAATATTTTAGGTAAAATTATATACATATAGATTATACATAATAAAAGCTACAAATTCGTTGGGTTAAACTGAAATTTTAATTTGAAAGGGTGTCTGTAATTTTATAACAACATTTTAAGTCTTTATTACTTAATTATATTCAGTAACGGTACAATAACAGTACAATATCTCACAATACACAGAAGTTGTATAGTAATTTTACAATTATATTTAATTATTTCACAAAACTTACGATGCCATCAGTAGGAAACCGGTGCATTTTCGTTTTAGAGTTTTTCTTACAACACAAAGGCACACAACACAAGAAAACCATTGTTCTTATAGATTAATCTAACCTGAACTGAAGTTATCCTCTTTAAATACAAAAATTAAGTCAATACACGAACACAATATATTAATCTTCAAATAAAAATACTAAATATTCCAAATGAATGTTCAACAAATAACAATAACTAAACCATACCTACAAATGTCACCGTAGACAAAAAGTATTATCTATGAAATGTCATTTAACGTCCGACAGTTTCCTGCATTACAAATTACACGTTCCATCTCGCGGGCGTAGTATGAACTAAATCAGTGCTAGAATCGCGGCCATAAATGTTACCCATCTAGTGTGTGGTTTTATCTATGGTACTTTACCTGAAACGAAACTGACAAATAACGGATTTTTGGTTAACTGTAAAGGCCTACTTGATTTTAACAAGTCGAAATGAAACTAAAAATAAGTTTTAGACCAAGCAGAGCTGGTTCTCAAAATATAAAAATTCAATTCGAAAATTTTTGGTCCATCATACCTATTGTAAAGTCAATCCGGGGACACACTGTAAATGTGGTCATTAAGTTAGTTTTGAAAACTTGACAGAAGTGCGCAGTATGTATCCCACGGCGATTGTGAAAAATAAGTAAAACTCCTTTGAAATAGAAAAATACAACTGCAAGAAACTTTTCAACTGAGTATTGGCTTTCTTTCACCACCCAATACTCGCTTGTTTAAATTCACGGGTATAATTTACATTCAAATTTCATCGTAGCTAACAATTCGATGCAAAAAGTTCCATTTTATCCTGGAAAGGTGTCAATAGCAGTAAACATACCTTCGGCTAGAAGACGAGAGACCCTTCTTGCGCTAGCTTTTCGCATTGTTAGTAATCATTGCCTGAGTACTTCTGTAGCTTATTTCGGTCACAAAAGCAGTTTCAATAACCCTTAATCGGCGGTCATTCACATGAAAACGCCAAATAATGTCACGCTGTATCTCCGACGATGGACGGCTCTGGTATGCGTGTGACTACTATGCCCAAGGTCCTAGGTTTGAACCCCGACACGGTCCGCTTGAAAATTTTTAGGCGAGCATTTTTCACAAATATACGCATTCGTTCGAGTGAGAGGTAAAATGGAGGTCCCGTGTGTGGGTGTTGTGTCGCGCACATTAAAGATCTTAACTTTGCTTGAAACAGTAAAGGTTTAGCAAAATTCAAAATTTCCAAGTAAATAAAACTCACTTCCTGGCCAATGTAGTACCTTTATAGGTGGAGCATACAAAAATCAAATGTAGTGTATTTCCGATGAGGCGGCTCCGTGGCGTAATTGGTATGCGTGTGACTACTATGCCTAAGGTCCTAGGTTTGAATCACGATACGGTCCGCTTGAAAAATATTATGCGAGCATTTTTAACAAAAATACGCTTTCGTTCGAATGAGAAGTAAAATCGAGGTCCCATGTGAGTGTCGTAACGCACGTTAAAGATTCATACCTTGCTTGAAACAGCAAGGTTTCGGCAAAATTCAAAATTTCCAGGTAAAAAAGAACTCGATTCCTGGCCAATGTAGTACCTTCAGGTGGAGCATTAAAAACCAAATGTGGTGTATCTCCAACGAATCGGCTCCGTGGGGTAGGTCGTATGCGTGCGACTACTACGCCCAAGGTCCCGGGTTCAAATCCCGACACGGTCCGCTTGAAAACTGTTAGGCCAGCATTTTTGACAAAAATACGCCGTCGTTCGGTTAAGTAGTAAAACGGGGATCCCGATGTATGTTGTCATGCACGTTAGGGATCCCTGCTTTGCTTTGAACAGTAAGCGTTCAGCAAAATCCAAAATTTCCAGTTAAAAAAAACTCGCTTCCTGGTCAATGTAGTACCAAGCGGCTCCGTGGCGTAGTTGGCATGCGTGCGACTCCTACGCCCAAGGTCCCGGGTTCGAATCCCGACACGGTCCGCTTGAAAAATGTTAGGCGAGAATTTTTCACAAAAATACGCCGTAGTTCGGTTAAGTAGTAAAATGGGGGTCCCGATGTATGTCGTCACGCACGTTAAGGATCCCTACTTTGCTTTGAACAGTAAGCGTTCAGCAAAATCCAAAATTTCCAGTTAAAAAAACTCGCTTCCTGGCCAATGTAGTACCAGGCGGCTCCGTGGCGTAGTTTGCATGCATGTGACTACTACGTCCAAGGTCCCGGGTTTGAATCCCGACACAATCCGCTTGAAAAATGTTAGGCGAACATTTTTCACAATAATACACCGTCGTTCGGATAAGAAGTAAAATGGAGTTCTCGTATGTGAGTGTTGTCATTCACGTTAATGATCCCTACCTTGCTTTGAACAGTAAGCGTTCAGCAAAATTCAAAATTTCCAGGTAAAAAAAACTCGCTTCCTCGCCAATGTAGTACCTTCGGGTGGAGCATTGGAAAATCAAATGTAGTGTATCTCTCAAGAAGCGGCTCCGTCGCGTAGTTGGTATGCGTGTGACTACTATACCCAAGATCCTGGATTCGAATCCTGACACGATCCGCTTGAAAAATGTTAGGCGAGCATTTTTCACAAAAATACGCTCTCGTTCGGACGAGAGATTAAATGGAGCTCTCGTGCGTCTGTTAAAACGTATGTTAAAGATCCCTACCTTGCTTGAAACAGCAAATGTGCGGCAAAATTTTAAATTTCCAGGCAAAAAAACTCGTTTCCTGACCATTGTAGTACCTACTTGTGGAGCATTGGAAAATCGAATGTAGTATATCTCCGACGATGTCAGCGAGTTTAATTTTCAACCTTTTTTCGTCCTTCTAAAAATTGATTGTCAAACTCATACACTTAAGTCTTTTTAAAGATACTCTTCTACAGTCAAGCAGTCTTCTCAAAGTATCGGATAGCTTTACAATTGTTGTCCAGAAAATTTTTATAATAATCCAATACGCATAGACAGAGATTATCTCTAGCCCTGATAGCGTGATGCCGACTAAAGAAACGGTAGTGTGACATCTCGTACAGAAGTAATCTCCAATGATTTTTACCTACAGCGCTATGAAGCTGCGGAATCTTTGGTTTTGTAATGCTCCACCAAAAGGTACTACATTAACCAGCAAGTGAATTTTTTACCCGGAAATTTTGAATTTTGTCAAACCTTTGGTATTCCAAGCAATATAGGGATCTTTAACGGGCGTGACAACACTCACACATTCTACCTCTAGTCCGAACAAGGGCGTATTTTTGTCAAAAATGCTCGACTAACATTTTTCAAGCGGTCTGTGTCGGGAATCGACCCCGGGACGTAGGGATCAACAATCATATGCATACCTATCTGATCAACGGGTCACGCCGCAACCACAAACTTGTACTACCAAGTGCCACTACAAATCTTCAGATACTTAGAATTCTAACGAGCATGCCTTCGTTAAATAGCGCTAACCAACATAATGCTTATGCGATGCACCTGATGCTTTTCTATGCACATTTATACAGGGTGCCCTATTTCTTACACGTTGTATGGATAACTCTGTTATTTGTGACATTAGAGAAAAGGTTAAATAGGGAAAGTAGTGCAGTTTTTAGTGTCGAGTTCAGCCATGAAGAGATAATTAACATACAGGGTGTAGCAAAAGCGTTATACCAAAATAACGCAATTTTGATCTTTTTTGTTTTGCTTCGTAGTTCATTTATTGTGATAGATACACTAAAACGTTGTAGATGTTTTTTACATTATTTTAAAAAGAGAATAAGATAAACTTATTTGTTTTTACATGGCTTTGGTCATGTTCGAATAAATAAGTGAGGTTATGTTTTTTTAAATGGAAACCATAATTGACGGTAGTTCTGATAGAAAGGCTTTTTTTCTCTTTTCAGTGATGTATTACAGTGTACATGTTCAACATAAAAAATTTTGAAGAAAATTTTGTTTTTATAAAATACGAAACTTTGTATTAAATAATAAGTGTATATTTGAGCTGATTTTAGGAATCAAGTAGCCATACGACACATAACAATAGATTTCACTTGTTTGAATAACAGAAATTACATAGTACTGTTATTTTGTGTTTATACGTACATTATTTTCTTCTAATAGTTAGAATGTCCTATACAAATGAAGAAAAAATTGACATGCTTTTTTGCTACTATTCTTCGAATCGTAACTCACGTGCAGCAGTGGATTTGTACTTTGAAAGGTACATTGAACGTAAGCAACCACACTATAGGATATTTAGCAAACTTGAAAATAATCTTAAGGCATATGGTGCATTTACCAAACCTAAATTTTTATGAAAATATGAAGAAACTGTTGAAACGAATTGCAAACCACGTGCAACTTTGTTACATGCCGAAAATAGGCTATGTATCATTTTTGGTTTAAGTTTTAAATATGTGACTGAATTCGCGCCAATATTTTAAAAAAGGACTTGTGCATTTCCGTAACTTGGGACAGTTGCGTCGGCGCAAAGAATGCGCAGACGTGGAGTGGGGAAGGAAGTGCGCGTTTTCCAACACGACATGGATTAACGAACGAGACATCGAACAGTGAGGTTCACCTGTGTCGTTTTTCTTGTCTTTTCTCTTAAAATGTAGGTTCCTCTATTGTACCTATTATCGTTCCTTACCTGGTTGATCCTTTATCGTACCGCTACAAAAGAAGAGGGAAGACAAATCTG
The DNA here is from genome assembly GCA_036346225.1 of Platerodrilus igneus. Taxonomy (NCBI): domain Eukaryota; kingdom Metazoa; phylum Arthropoda; class Insecta; order Coleoptera; family Lycidae; genus Platerodrilus; species Platerodrilus igneus. The sequence goes on from JARFIW010001125.1 coordinate 3,511,465, forward strand.
GTTTCAACAAGGGCGAAGCCCGAACCACACCCGACCAACGCCGAGATCCACAAAGAAGAGCATGGCTCCTGCCGCAAGAATAACCGCAAGGTCGTGAAGAGCTCCACATTTTACGTGAGTACATTTTATCTTTTTCCTTAAGGCGCCTCTGGTATCACAATAAATATTTTTTGTATGTGATACAATTTGAGACGCAATAATGACGTAATACCTTGTTGTGCAATATTATGTACGTGTTTATTATATTGCCAACTGTCGTAGTGGCTCTTATCAATTACGCCGGGACTTTAACTGTTGTATCTTAAACTATAATAGTTGTTATGCACTATAACAACTTCTAAGGAAACTGTGAGGTGTATTCTGAAAAGTCAGAAATATCATCCCTATCACTATTCTATTTCGAATACATTGTATCCAGTAGATAATCAAAGACGGATAACATTTTGTCGTTTGTACCTTAACAAATGTGAAAAGGATGCATATTTTTGGAGAAATATTATGTTTACTGACGAGACTAAATTTACAAATAACGGAATATTTAATCGGCATAACAAAGTATTTTATTCTCAAGAAAATCCTAAACTCGTGCGTGAATCCAGAGATCAACATCAATTTGGTATTAATTGTTGGTGTGGAATATTTTGTGGAAAAATTATTGGACCTTTTTTTTATAACAACAATTTGACCACTGCAAATTACTTAAATTTCTTAAAACACCAACTGGCAGAATATTTGGATGAATTATCTCTTAACATCCATTACAGACTAAAGTATTTCCAACATGATGGTGCCCCTGCACAACACAGTAGTACATCAGTGAACCAATATTTAACTGATCGTTATGAGCACGTGATTGATAACAAAATGGAAATTGATTGGCCTGCTCGTTCACCACAACTTACGCCATTAGATTCTTATTTGTGGCGTGATTTGAAAAATAAAGTGTATTTTACTACTCCTCAAACTCTTGAGGATTTAATAGCTGGAATCCAAACAGCAATTGCAAACGTTGATGCACGAACAATAGAAAAAGCACTTCGTAATGTTAAAAAACGATGTGCTTTCGACAAAATGGTGGGCACTTTGAACACCTTTATGAAGTGATATTATATTTAAAATTTTTATCATAATTTGTTTTAGATATTTTTGTTACGTCATGCATAAGTATTTTATTATTTAATACCAAATTTCGTATTTCATAAAAACAAAATTTTTCCAAAAATTTTTATGTTGAACGTGTACATTGTAGTACATCACTGAAAAGAGAAAAAAAATGGCTTTCTATCAGAACTACCGCCAATTATGGTTTCCATTTAAAAAAACATAACCTCACTTATTTACTCGAACATGACCAAAGCCATGTAAAAACAAATAAGTTTATCTTATTCTTCTTTTAAAATAATGTAAAAAACATCTACAACGTTTTAGTGTATCTATCACAATAAATGAACCACGAAGCAAAACAAAAAAAATCAAAATTTCGTTATTTTGGTATAACGCTTTTGCTACACCCTATATGTTAAATATCTCTTCATGGCTGAACTAAGCATTAAAAACTGCACTACTTTCCCTATTTAACCTTTTCTCTAATGTCACAAATAACAGAATTACACATACAACATGTAAGAAATAGGGCACCCTGTATACTCAATGCTTTAGTTAGATATTTATAAATTTATATTTTATACCTGCAATTGTAAATTTACATGTAATTGTTTTGTCGCTTGATTTGTTTTGATTGGTGTTTTGCTTATTTTTGGTTGTGTTATCTATAAGAAGGAACATTGAATTAGAGTAAGTCAGTTAAGGTACGATAGGGAACGTTAGGGACGAATTTAGGCTGAAGTTAAAATAAAATACTTAGACTAGGGTATACGATATTGTAAATTTATAGAGTAGAAACAAATATCTTGGATTTCCTATTAATAAATTTGGCGTATGCTTAGAAATTCGAATCCATTGGTAAATACTAGTTTAGCTAGATTTGGATAGCTTTAAGACGACCCTTCAGGTCGTCCCGGTAAGCAGAGATGGCGGCTGCTATCCTGTATTGCGGATCCCTCCCTTTTTACTTTTGCTAGTGTCTTGTTAATCAGATACATTCCAAAGTGAACGCAAGGGATACCGTTATTTAAACCCCCAATTTTAGTTTTACTTTATACATTTTATTCATGGTTATTTAATTTTCAAGTCAGATTCATTTGAAGCACGTTAAATTTTTCGCGCTTAAACCCAATGTAGTAGCCTCGGGTGGGGCATTAGGGACGTGGCCGCAAGTGTAGCATCCCTTACTTATTACATTATTACTGCATACGTTTTGTGCTTCAACAGCTTTCTAGTTCGTTGTAAGCAGAGATGGCGGCTGCTATCCGGTATTACGGATTTTTCCCTTTTTACTTTTGCTAGTGTCTTGTTGATTCAACACACTCTAAAGCGAATGTTATGACTATCATTATTTAAACTCATCCTTAGTTTTAGTTTTTAAATTTTATTTATGTCTAATAATTTTGGAGTCCAATTAATTCGAAGCACGTAATTTTTCGCGTTTAAACTCAATGTAGTACCTTCGGGTGGAACATTGGAAACGTGACGACAAATACAGCGGCGCTTTCTCACATTATACTGCTTAGAATTCCAATATAAATTAAATGAACCACACATTAAGCTGAAGTCGATTGTTGTTTCATCAAGAGTGATCGTGCCCAGGAAATAGTTTTCGATTTGCAAACTTTTGCTTGAGAAAACACACACACACACACACACACACACACACACACACACACACACACACACACACATATATACACGAGACTTCCATTTTACCACTCATCCGAACAAGGGCGTATTTTTGTGAAAAATGCTCAGCTAACATTTTTCAAGCAATCCGTGTCAAAAATCGAACCCGGGACTGTGGGCTTACTAGTCACACTTGAATCAACTAAGTCACGAAGCCACCGGTGAAGTAGCGGCTAAAAATTCTGTTTCAATAAAGTACCAAAAACCTCGACTGCACTAACAAGAATGTCTACTAAATCAATAGAAAGTGGGGCGTATAGGTGTTTAAAGATGGTCTTGGAATGCTATCGCGTGTGAAATACTAGTCTTAATCGAAAAGTGTCTTAGATGACACCTAATCTCGAAATACGGGAAATTTCTAAGAAAAATCCCCTAAATCCAAAATCCCCAAAAAGATACCAAAACCCGAGATCAGAAAAGTTCGTCTGCCCTATAATTCACTTGAGGAATAATCGAGTACACTAATGCTAACACCAACCTGAAATAAATGTTAACAAGGCACTGATATACCGATTTAGAAACTGCTAGTCGTTTGCAAATTAAATATTAAATTACCTGAATATTAATCACGCAATATATTGCAATATATTTTATTACAACAAGGCTGGAACTATTACCTTTACATCAGTTGTGAAAAACCTAATATAGGACTATTACACAATTATGTTTTCATTATAAGTATATAACAACATTCTTAAACAATAAAAAACCCAAATGTACCAAAAATTATTTAGCTTAATTGAAAACCTTTTCGACGGGCAAAATTACTTTCTAAGTTCTTAAACTAATAACAAGAATACTTTGGGTACATTTATAAATTTATACAATTAAATAAAAATGTACATTTATTTGCGGTTTTTGTAAGTTATAGTTTCAGAGGGTTTATTATAAATACCGCATGATTAATTTTTGATCGTAGCTACCTCGAAAATCAATTAAAAGTCATTGATATTCTGGACTCAATTCATTCAAACAAGATCCTACAGGACTTCTGGGACTTCACTAAACAGTTTGATAATTTTTATTAACTGAAGTTGACTACTAAAAGAACAAGTCTCCTAAAACTAAAAGTAACTAACCTGGTCAGGTATTATTCCGAATTTCATTGACTAATCACATTAATCAGTTCGATACCTTATTCTTTAAGGTTACTCTACATGTGCTTTTCCAGTATTCGCTTGAAGGTACTACATTGGCCAGAAAGCAAGCTCCTTTTGCATGGATATTTTAAATTTTGTCCAACTCTTGCTGTTACAAGCGAGGTAGGAATCTTTAACGTGTGTGACAACACTCACACATGGGACCTATATTTTACCTCTCATCCTAAAGAGACGTATTATTTTGAAAAATGCTTGCCTAACATTGTTCAAGCTGTCTGAGTCGGAAATCGAACCCGGTACCTGGGTCTTAGTAGTCACACGCGAACCAACTAAGCCACATAACCGTCTTTCTTTAAGATTAACTGTAATGCTCAAGTTAAATGTGAAGTTTTTCGATGGTAATCACGAAGTGCTTCACAAAAAGCTTTCCTTACATACACTATTCGAGATTACCTTCGGTAGAATTCGGACAAAAACATTAACATTGTGTAACTATCTTTTTAGCGATAAAGCTGTTGGTCCTCTCCGTTCGTCTATAATCGTTGTCCCGTACAGTGCGATAACCGGCGGGCAGTATTACTCAAACTGTAGTGGCGTGAAGGTATTTGTAAAACTGCTCGCGCTCCCACGTGTTCGGCAATGAATCAGTATCCGCCTAAAAACTACTATTATTCATTACTCATATAGATACATAATTTGTTAATATGTGTAACATTTATTTAAGTTATAAGGTTTACGGTTTAGTTACTACATTTATTAAAATAATTACAAAATGTGTGTCTTCTTTTATAAGTGGTTGAAGTTCCTCGCACTGGGTGAAATCATAACTAATCGGATTATATACCCAACCCCGTCATACCTGCAAATTGAAATTACTTTGGTCGTTTTTCTCTATCTAGCAAATATAAAATTTATCTTACTAACACATTAATTTGAATTAGCAAAGGAACTATTTTTAGTTTTTTAATCAGCATAACTTTAGCGTGTGAATCTTCTTCGTAGAACGACGATGGCGTCATATGCATCAACGTTATACATTATTAATTAAAACAAATAAATTATAGCTGTACTAATTTAGAATACAAAATAGGGTTGAAATCATTTTCAACATTTAAAACCGACATATAAATTTGGTAACCTTTGAATATGAATAATGAAACATACAAAAATAATCCTTCCATAGATCAAAATTGTAGTTCCCTAAAAATTATATTTCATAAAGGAAATAACCTAACCCTATTGTGTTACGTGCCGAAAATCGGCCGTAAACATTTTCAATTTTAGTTTCAATTTGTAAGTGATTTCGCGCAATAATTTTAAAAGACTTGTGCGCGTATTTCCGTCACTTCAGACAGTGCGTTTGCGCAAAGGATTACGCAGTCGCGGAGTGTGGGAGAAGGGTGGTAATTGCCGACACATCAGGACTGGTGAGCCAGACGTTTGGTTTTCTGCAGGTTTCCTCCCATTTCTACCTAATATCGTTCATCCTTACCTGTATTCCTGTGTTCCGCTACAGAAGAAGAAGACAAATTAAATTTGGATTCAACCGGAGGCAACGGATTACCCACGCCCGAAATGCTCAACCACGCCCAAAATGCTCAACGAATCCCAGCTGCCGCCATAATAGCGTAATGCTGTAAGGAGTTTTACAGTTACGTGAGTACCTTTTGTTTTCTCTTATAATTAAAATAAACATTTTTTGTATGTAATAATAATTTGAGCAAAGGTATGACGTAACGCGTTTATTGCGCAATATTTTGCAATTATTTATCGTTGTTACCAACTGACGTAGTGGCTCTCGTGCATTACCGCCGGGACTATAATAATTGGTGGGATTTACCAATACAGAAACTATTAAACTAAAATATGATTATAAATATTTGAGAGGAATTTCACCAATTATCTTTGTCCATCTGCAACTAAAGCACCATAACAACGATAACCATAACTGCACGCGCAGATCGGGATCCTCGGTTCCCCCCTTTCGCGACGGACTTTGATGTTAGCGCGAGTTAAGGTTCGTGGCTTAGAGCAGTCCTTTTTTTAAAAAGACTTCTTTGAACTTTAACAAATTTATTTGATTTAAACAGATTTGAACAATGGAATTTTACAATCTTGAATTAAATTATTCTAAGTCGAAATACATTAATTAATTGTACAATGAGTTATCTACGAACTGCAATGCAAAAGCTGAACGTTTGATGAACTGCCTGCGAGTGGAGCTCCCGGGCCTTATATAATCTCCCTACCCCCTCACAGTTCTGTGGGAACTTGCAGACCTAATGTCCGCTTACCCTTGACTCTATTCATAATACTTAGTTGCTATCTTAAAAGCTATTTATAATTACAATGTTGCAGGCTTATTCTGCGTCATCTCGGTACGTGACTTCCTACGACCGTCTGTGACCTGACATCTGCAGTGTCACTTATCCTTGTGCTACTTTGTAGCGCTTCCGTTCACATTGTAGCAATTTTATTTTCTACCTCATATATATATATATATCTGTATAATCAATCCTTTTATTAAATATTAAATAATATAACACATTATAATGTAATCCAATCCACTTAATATAATTATATCTATTGTCCAATAAAGAACTAGTATTTAGTTCATGTTAAAAGTTGAATTCTACGGAGACAAGATAAAAGCTTTTGTTTGGTATCCTTCCTGGATCCCCTTCCACTCAGGAATCGTAACGTAACTTTGTTACTGGGCAGCAACAAGCCGCCAGGTCACTTCCAACACAGCTGGGGTTCAAGCAGGTCGAAAAGTTGTTCTTAGGAGCGATGTCCGTGGTTGATTTTTGCTGTTGGAGGCGTGCACGATGGAAAATCGCCCGTGTATGCTATTAGGAACAGTAAGTGAATTTGTTTCTATAAAATATTAATTAAAATTTTCAGTGTAACTTTGGAAACTAATAAATTTAAAACATGTAACATTGGAGATTATTAAATTTGAATTTAAATTATATTGCAACGTAGATTGTGAATAAGCTCTTTTCTGAATGGTATTCATTCGAAGTTGATGGATAACAATTGTATCTTTGTATAATATGGAATTACATATATAAAGTTGTTCGGATCAATTACAGACAACATTTGCTTTCTTGTGGTGTGAATTCTTGAAACGCAGTTAATGGAAGCCAAATGACGGTTTTTCAGTAAGCGGCGCAGCTGTTTGTTTGAAATGGAATTTTCCGTTGTTCAAACATATGTCAGCATTCACGCAAGTATATAGGTGCAAATTGGAACTCTGGTATGTACAAAAAAATTATGTTCGTATGTTGTCTGAACTGTCGACGTAGTAACGAGATAAATTTTGCTGTAATCGACTTGTGTTAACCGTATGTAGGTCAAGGCTAGACCTCAGTTATATTTTTCGTAGTCATATGTTATTATGAATCTGTAATTTGTTTCTACAAATTCTTTTATTAACTCAAAGAAACATCAGAAGATGTCACTACTAATTAGATAAATTAAATTCTCATAATTTCAAACCTTTAGAAATTGAATCTTTACATTTGATATTTTATGAACAATTAGCTGTAATTATCTACTGTGAAATTAAGGTAAATTTACCATAATTAACTCTTTCTTTAAATAAGCAATTTTATGCTTTGTCAATTTGTCATATAAACTTCATTAAATAGTAAGTGGTACGGATACTTTCAGTACCATTGTAATTAACTCTTTCTAATTTAAATTAACTTATAAAGGAAGACATATTTTTTGTAAACGAAAATTACTTTATTGGATACCAAAAGAATAGATTCTTATTTTCGGACTAAAGATTATCTTTTATTTAAGAGGAATGAAAGTCGATTCTGATAGTGTTTAATTATTTTTGAATTTGAATGCACAAACAGTGCCTTTCTTTGTTTAATCTGTTCACAGGTGCAGTGCAGGATTGCTAAGGTCAAGGTCGAACCATAAGGTAAGATACTTCAAAGATTAGGAGGTCTTTAAAAATTATATAGCGGTTATAGAAAATAGGTTTCCGCATTAGCCTTGTACAAGGGACTTGTTTCAGGTCTTCTCAGTATAAAAAAATACGGTGGCGCCTTATTCTTATTATTAGTGGTTGCAATTACACCCCGACCCACAGCTCATTCTCTACCCAGAGCATATAGTTCGACTAGCCGCTTGCCTTTGAGATTTCCTCAACTTAGAGCCACCTTCCATCTTAATTTGCCGTGGGCTTCATTTCTAATTATCGGAAATTCTCGTTAAACGAAAATCAGGAAGTAAAAGGCTACAAATGGCGCCCAACGTGGGGCCTCGATTGCTGTATCAATTGTATAAGCACATAAAGTATAGGCTTCGATTGACTTTGGTTGTTTACACTTGTGGTTTGTAATTCATTTACCCTCAGATTAATTTAGTCTATAGATGTTGTTGTTTAATTGAGTTTAATTTGTAATTAGTTAGTTAGTCTATTCCATGATGGCTGAGACGTATCAAGTAGTTTATTTGCATAAAGATAAGTGGGATTATGAATTGAAAATTCGTGAAGTGTCAGCAGCAGACCGATGCAGGATAAAAGGAAAATGTTAGGCCGATTATTAGCCAAAGAAACAACATTACCTGATTTTATTTGTCAATTAGCTCTAACGGAAATTGATAGTATATCAACATTAATAAAGTTGTGTAAGAAATTAGAAGAAGCTTTCTTATATGGAAAAATTGTTCGATAGGAATATTATTGCTCTTTTAGTCGCAGCTTGTAGTATTTCAGTGAATAATAATTCACAGTGTAGTTGATAATAGTGATTTGTATTTAGGTTTTCTTTCATTTGTATTAGCTACAATAGTTGTTTGATAAATTTTTATAGTAGAGATGATAGATGTTTATAATTTGGTACACTGGTTTTACTGTCGGTAAACCCTTTCAAGATTGCTCTTGTGCATAGGCACGTTTTGTTTTGATATATTTTGATAGCAATTTTGATTTATTTATATGCGCATTGCAACGCAGTATGTTAATTGGTTGTAAGTCTAAGTGAAACTTGTCGTCGTGGTTGGTCGGATTAGCAGTATGTCAGTCTAGACGAGACTTAGGAAAAGTCGGTCGCTCAGCATTACATTAGTCTAAACGAGACTCGAGGTAAGTTGTCACTCTAGCGATTTTGGCATCACTATTTTTGAGATTGGTGATGAGGTTATAATTTTTTGTTTATAAGTCTAGGTGAGACTCACAGAGGAGTTTGTCACCCTAGCAAGTTTATGCGTTGTGAAGTACTTTTGTCTATTTTGACAGTTTGATTTTGAGTAGTGTAAGAGTGTACTAGAACATTGATTTATTGTTATCCTAGATGGAAGGTTGAGAGTAATCTAAATTATAAATTTATTATGTTTAAAATTGTCATTGTCTGCGAATTTAAAGAGAAGGTGTTCTTATAGTTTGAAGTTCATTGGTTTAATGTTTGAAATCATGTTGATAATTTAGTTGAGATCAAGTTAGATGATGTGGATCCTTGGTATGTGTCTCTTCGAGAAAAATTTTAGCTTCACCTGATGATTACCCCAATGGAAGGTAGAAGATAATTATGTATTTAAATTTCTTTCATCAAATTTACCACTAATGTCGAATGTAAGGAATGGAAATATTTAGTCCCTAGATCACAGAAGGAACAGGTTATTCGGATAAATCATGACCCTTCAGTGGCCGGTCATTTTGGTTTTTAAAACATTGGCACGCATTCAAGAGAATTTTATTGGCCAAAATGCGTATTGATGTGTTGAAATTTTGTAAAATTGTTTAACTTGTGGTGCACAGAAGGCATCGAATAGAGGACCCCTTGGTTTAATGGGAAAGGAAAAGAAGTGAAGTTCCCCTTTCAGATTATTGCTATAGACCTCATGGGCCCATTTCCACAGTCTAAGGTTGGACACAAATGGTTGTTAGTTATAGGTGATTGGTTCTCAAAATTCACGTTGATGTTCCCGTTACGTAGTGCAAAAGCGCATTTAATAGAACGTGTGTTGGAGGAAAAAGTTTTTTTAGTTTATGGTGTTCCCAAATATATTATTTGTGACAATGGCTCACAATTTAGTGGTAAAAATTTCAAGGCCGTATGTAAAAATATGACGTTCAAAAATTTGGTTTAATGCAGTTTACTCTCCCCAATGTAACTTTGTAGAGAGGATAAATAGAACAGTCGGAACAGCTATACGTTCGTATATTGGAGAACATGATACTTGGGACATAGAGTTACCCCAAATTCAGTATGCGATTAATTCTGCAAAACATCATGCCACTGGTTATTCGCCAAATTTCTTAGTTTTTGGTAGACATGTTCCTGTGTCTGGAAGATTTTATGGTCTTGATGTGGAACCCTCAGTTGATATTGATTTTATTTCTAGAGATAGACCTTCGTATGTATCAGATCATCAAGGACTGTTTGATATTTTTATAGACGTACAGAAAAGGTTACATTTAGCTTACATGCAGTCTAGTAATTCGTATAATTTAAGAGACGTAACATTTCTTTCGAAGTAGGTGACAAAGTTTGGAGGTCAAATAAAGTTCTTTCGAAAGCAAGTGATAAATTTACAGCTAAGCTTGCGCCAAAATATGTTTTGAGTATTGTTAAAAGAAGGTTTCAAGTTTAATTTATGAATTGATTAATGAAAATGGTTCAGAGCAGGCAGATGGCATGTTAAAGACTTAAAACCTTATTCAGAGTTCAGTGGTGATATTGAAAGAGAACGTTTCTGAACATTAATTAGTGTTGTTGATATATTTAATGGTTGATAGTAGGAATTATTTCTGTCTTATCTTTTAGTAAAGAGTTTAAATATTGTATTGGAATACTGTTTGGTAGTCTAAAAATTTTAGATGTTGGATAAGAAGTATAAAAGAATTTTTGTAGTGCAGTAAGGCTTGACACTAGACTGTGCTGATATTGTTAGTTGCAAGTTATTTATTTGAGTCAAGATAAAAGTTACATGTTTCCGTTTGTCAAATGATTTTATTGGTCGTATAATTCTTTAGTTCAAGGTTATAAAGGAATGTTTAGGTATTTTTACGATTAAATTGTTTGATAAATAAAGTTGTATATATTTGTTTATTATTATTTTTGGATTTGTGATTAAAGTATTTGATAATTATATTAGGAATCAGGTAGTTGAGTCCATATTAAATATTGGTTGGAGGTCAATATTGTTAGTAACTTTGATAGTTATGTTTAATTGTGAATATTGCGTGAGATAGCAATGTTCTATGTTTATAATGAATATTGTGTGAGATAGCAATGTTCTATTTTGTTCATTCATGCGTGAGTGAGATTTTTGAGGAGTAAGACGTGGAGACGTTTTACTTGTCTCTTCTTGGAAAGAGATATTTCTACATTTTAGTTGCATATACATGCGGTAGATTGTTGAACGTTAGTGATTTCAAGACATGTTTGCTGTTTTGAAGTTATGTTTGGAGTGGATCTCAAAGATAGTGAGAGTCCTTTTCTTCTTTTGTAAATATGTAAAATAAAGTTAATAAAGTAAAAATATGTTTGTCATGATAATTTGATATTTTCATTAAGGAATTATAATACAGCAGTATTATATGTTTTGTTGTTTAAGTTTCGAGTATAAATGAGTGATATAATAACCCCGAATGTGATTAAACGATAATGACACCCTACCGATTAAGACTTCCGAATTTGTCCCCTTGTGGCGTATAGTACGCGTAGTTACTCATCACTCATTTTCAACTATGTTGTATCATAAGTGGTAATTTTGTTTTATTTTGTAAAATTAATAATAATAAGTCGTGAATATATAACTATAAATTCAAAAAAATTCTTAGTATTTATTCCAGAATTTTTCTCTTAGAAAGAGGCAGTGTAGCAATTTTATTTTCTACCTCATATATATATATCTGTATAATCAATCCTTTTATTAAATATTAAATAATATAACACATTATAATGTAATCCAATCCACTTAATATAATTATATCTATTGTCCAATAAAGAACTAGTATTTAGTTCATGTTAAAAGTTGAATTCTACGGAGACAAGATAAAAGCTTTTGTTTGGTATCCTTCCTGGATCCCCTTCCACTCAGGAATCGTAACGTAACTTTGTTACTGGGCAGCAACAAGCCGCCAGGTCACTTCCAACACAGCTGGGGTTCAAGCAGGTCGAAAAGTTGTTCTTAGGAGCGATGTCCGTGGTTGATTTTTGCTGTTGGAGGCGTGCACGATGGAAAATCGCCCGTGTATGCTATTAGGAACAGTAAGTGAATTTGTTTCTATAAAATATTAATTAAAATTTTCAGTGTAACTTTGGAAACTAATAAATTTAAAACATGTAACATTGGAGATTATTAAATTTGAATTTAAATTATATTGCAACGTAGATTGTGAATAAGCTCTTTTCTGAATGGTATTCATTCGAAGTTGATGGATAACAATTGTATCTTTGTATAATATGGAATTACATATATAAAGTTGTTCGGATCAATTACAGACAACATTTGCTTTCTTGTGGTATGAATTCTTGAAACGCAGTTAATGGAAGCCAAATGACGGTTTTTCAGTAAGCAGCGCAGCTGTTTGTTTGAAATGGAATTTTCCGTTGTTCAAACATATGTCAGCATTCACGCAAGTATATAGGTGCAAATTGGAACTCTGGTATGTACAAAAAATTATGTTCGTATGTTGTCTGAACTGTCGACGTAGTAACGAGATAAATTTTGCTGTAATCGACTTGTGTTAACCGTATGAACAGGTCAAGGCTAGACCTCAGTTATATTTTTCGTAGTCATACGTTATTATGAATCTGTAATTTGTTTCTACAAATTCTTTTATTAACTCAAAGAAACATCAGAAGATGTCACTACTAATTAGATAAATTAAATTCTCATAATTTTAAACCTTTAGAAATTGAATCTTTACATTTGATATTTTATGAACAATTAGCTGTAATTATCTACTGTGAAATTAAGGTAAATTTACCATAATTAACTCTTTCTTTAAATAAGCAATTTTATGCTTTGTCAATTTGTCATATAAACTTCATTAAATAGTAAGTGGTACGGATACTTTCAGTACCATTGTAATTAACTCTTTCTAATTTAAATTAACTTATAAAGGAAGACATATTTTTGTAAACGAAAATTACTTTATTGGATACCAAAAAGAATAGATTCTTATTTTCGGACTAAAGATTATCTTTTATTTAAGAGAAATGAAAGTCGATTCTGATAGTGTTTAATTATTTTTGAATTTGAATGCACAAACAGTGCCTTTCTTTGTTTAATCTGTTCACAGGTGCAGTGCAGGATTGCTAAGGTCAAGGTCGAACCATAAGGTAAGATACTTCAAAGATTAGGAGGTCTTTAAAATTATATAGCGGTTATAGAAAATAGGTTTCCGCATTAGCCTTGTACAAGGGACTTGTTTCAGGTCTTCTCAGTATAAAAAAATACGGTGGCGCCTTATTCTTATTATTAGTGGTTGCAATTACACCCCGACCCACAGCTCATTCTCTACCCAGAGCATATAGTTCGACTAGCCGCTTGCCTTTGAGATTTCCTCAACTTAGAGCCACCTTCCATCTTAATTTGCCGTGGGCTTCATTTCTAATTATCGGAAATTCTCGTTAAACGAAAATCAGGAAGTAAAAGGCTACAACATGAACGTTTATAAACTGAAATATATTGTAACAAATTGTCTTTTATGACATTGTTGCACATTTCCTAATATTTCCTAATAACTTTCTTAAGTATTAGCTTTATAGGTATAACAAATGGGGGATCACATAAATCGCGCTCTCAGTCAGTACCGAGAAAGCCAGAGTTTCGTACGGACCGGGGGATAATAAACTCCTTATAATCACGCTCTCATCTACTACAATGACTCACACAGGTCAAACTCCACTCCCTTCAATCCATAACCACCTACCCTAATTCTAGATAACCATCAGTAAGCGAGTGTTGTGCTACCAGAAGCCAAGTTTGGGGTAAGTGTATTTAAACCATTTCTCTCTGTATCGTCCGACAAACCTCTATAACCCCTATTTTACAGTTCATTATTACCCCTCTCAGTCGCCCTCATAAATTCCGTTCGCGGCAACAATAACAAACTATTCCATCCTTTCCAATTAGATCTTTCAGGGGATGGGGCATAAACCAAGCGTAGTCCATACTAATATGAGAGCGCGCGACTTAAACTAGTAGTTTTGTTAAACTAACTTTGTTGTAAACCGAATACTTAAAGGACATCGGTTATAAGTATCTATATTGATCTTTTGGAAACCTATACGTATATAACAAGACAAATTTCATCAAAGCGACAGTTCGGTTTTGAGCACACCATAAGAAATACGCTAATTGGAACTTTGTAGTAATCTTTTCAGTAGCCCAGGGTAATCTGTGTTGTATTCGAAGCGGTTTTACTGCCCGACAGAGATTCCTTTATTCGCCCTATCCACGTCCGTAGCAACGCATTCAGCACCATTGACGAAATTTTCGACATCTAATCCTCATTCTTGGATTAGTTTGAACCTGTCGTGTTGTCTGCTACACTGCAACTACTCTGACAGCACTTTCCGCTGTCTTTCATGGCACTATCTAGACAGCTTTCACTTTTCACCAGCTCCAAAGGGCATTGGGGTCGCATTGTTTATTATTAACATTCCTGTATTTGTTGTTTTGTTTTCAAACTTACGTAAGATCGATTTGACACAGCTCTAAATTCTTTTCTATTCTGAGCTAGTCAAAAAAGTCTACATACCCTTCACAACCTAAATCTCTAATAATTTTACTAATATAGCGTTGCCTAGGTCTTTCTACTCTATTTTTATTTGGTAGTCTATAATCTAAGACCTCACTAAATAGTTTCTCATGTCTTAATTGGTGCCCTATGATTCTATCTCTCCTGACTTTAATTGTTTCCACATACAAGGTTCGTCACCTATCTTTCTATAAACTTCCTCATTTGTTACTTTATCTGTCCAACTAATCTTTAACATTCTCCTATAACACCAAGTTTCAAAAGCTTCTATCTTTTTCTTATCTACCTCTTTAATTGTCCAAGTCTCACTACCGTATAATAGAATGCTCGATACGTACGATTTTAAGAAACTTTTTCTATTATCTAAACTAATACTATTAACTATCAGTAAGTCATTCTTTTTCAAAAACATTTTTCCAACTTGGGCTATTTTAGCTACTATATCCCTTTCGCTAGTCCATCCTTTGTAACTATACTTGTAACATGTTTAATTTCAGTAATAATTATTCGCATTGAATTACGAGAATAATGCGCTAAGCGTACATTATTCCTTGTTAATCTTCTTATATTAAAATATCTGTGTCACATAAAGTTATTTCCACGCGCATCTCTAATTGTTCTTTCGTATTCCACGCCTCTAACGTCGCGACGATTCGGTTCTTGTTTCGTTAAGTTAGTCCCCCGCTAGCAACAGCTTTATCAACATGTATTCTCGGCTAGAGGCAGGCGACCTTCGCATCAATTACTAAAGTAAGCAGGTCAGGTCGTACTCGACCTAAAACTATTAAGATACCTTCTACTAACGGTTGGTAAAGTGTATATTTTACAAACTAATTTAATTTGGTTTAATTTATTTAGCGCGTCATGTAGGATTCATCAATTAAAATTCGTCACTTAGGATTTGTCGATATGAAATTTGTCTACTAAGAAATTTGTTAACTAGGAATTATGGATGTTAGTTTGGATTGCAGTCGTCTCTAGTTAGAAATGGCTGGTAACTTTGTTTGAAGAATATAAATTTCCATTTCGATTTATCGTGGAGCAACAAAAGCAGTTTGGTTCGTTATTAGATATAAGATATTTCATGCATGTGTTTTGAATGTCATAAAAATTTGATAAACCGTCTATCATATAAAGCACGTAAAGTTCCTATTATGTTTTCAACATGTAATCTATGTAATTTTCAACTATTATTAAACTGGTTTTATAAGCCGTAGAACAAAATTTTGTCAGATTAGGTTTTTATAATTACAAGCTTTGTTCCATCTGAACCTTAGATAATTTCAACGCAAGTTTTCGACGTCATATTTTTTTGTGTTGCACAATTGACAGATGTTGTCATGAAAACAAATGCTTCATGCAGCTGTCATTGAGTTTAAACCAATCATTCCCATTTTTGTGATTAGCATTTATCTACATGTAAATCATAAAATTTAAATCTGAAAATTTAAAAACACTCTGTATAAGATTCTAGAAATTGTAATCTACCTGAAAAGATCTGCCCAGGTTAGAACGTAATTCAGTGTATTATGCTTACAAATTATTTTCACTCAAATGTTTATAGCAGGTTCATATTTAAAGTGTAGTTGGTTGTTTTAAAAAGTCAAAACCTTGACTTTGATATAGATGTTAATGATACATTTTTGTTACTTGTTAAAAAGTTCCGAAATTTTAAAAGAGAGTTTCTTTAGTAAACAATTAGTTCAACTTTGAGGCTTTTATTTTGGTCAAATGCGATCAAATCTAATTACACAAAGGTAAAATTTTTGAGTAATACTTTGGTGCCAATATCATATTGGATATATTTTTTTAATTTTTATTTTTTTATACTTTTATAGGACACAAATGGCGTTCTACTTTTTTATTTATTTAATCTTTGCAATTTCTTACAGGAGCTGCGTCTTATTTTGATAAGACAGGTTTTTGTTAACGAAGGCGATCATTTTGTCTTTGGGTTTCCACGTCCGCCTTTAGAACTGTGCTCTGCTATTATCGTAATTATCTCAGGACATGGTGGCGCCTATTTAATTTAGCTTAGCTTTAGTTTGCAAACAGAATTCGACTACCCCCCCCCCCACTTCTTATTGCTCTACCCAGGAATAGACCCCTAGCTATGTCGAAAGATTTTTGTTCACTGGTGCCGATTAAGAAAAATAAGTTACACTAGCGCCTCAACGTAGAAGAAATAACATTTCAGTGGCGCTCACTACGTGGTGCCTTCTGTAAAACAAAAGTCGTTACCTATTTTTAATTTTGGTTTAGAACTAGGCTGTAACTCACTTGTCATTATCTTTGTCTTACCTGAGTTAATTCTCATACTATAGTGACTCTGTAGTATCTCATCTAAAATATTTAAAATCTCTCCTAACTCTTTTCTAGACTATGCTATAATGGTTATATCATCCGCAAAACGTGACATGTCTATTTTCTATTCCTGTACACTAAAATCTATCTCCTTTCTCTCTGTAGCTAAGTTTAAAGCTTCCTCAATATAAACATTAAAAATCAAGGGAAATAGTATACAGCCCTGTGTAACGCCATTTCTAAGCTTAGATTCCTCTTCTGTTTTATCAAATCTAATTACAACGCTTTGGTTTTTTTATATATATACTGTAAATAATTTATCTCTCCCTATGTGAGATTCCATTTTTTTGCAAAACCCTGAACGTAACAATCCAATTAACCCTATCAAACGCTTTTTCTAAATCTACAAACCCGAAATTAGTCCTTTTATTTTTTGTAACCATTTTTCGATAAGTATTCTAATCATTAGTATCGATTCTCTAGTCCCTCTGTTTCTACGGAAACCATATTGGTCTTCGCCTAAATAATTTTCAGTCAAGGCTTCTACTTTATTTTTAATTATTATTGTTAGTATTTTAGAAGCGTGGGAAGTTAAACTAACCGTTCTAAAATTCTCACACCTATCAGCTCCTGACTTTTTTGGGACTGGGATAATACTATTTTTTTCGAAATCTATTGGGACCTTACCTGTGTCATATATTACTTTTACTAGTTTATAGAATCTGTCTAAAATTTTCTGACTTGCATATTTTATTAATTCTGCGGATATATCGTCTATCCCCGGCGCTTTATTTAGTTTAAGATCCCTAACAACTCTATCAAAATCCTCTTTTAATATTGAGAACCCTATATCTACATCCTCTTCTTAGTCGTTCTCTAACTCATCCATATCGCCTCCCTTATATAAATCTTTTAAATATCTTTTCCATCTATCTGCTACCTCAACTTTATTTATTAGAAGCTTATTATTCTCATCTTTAATACCATTATATTTTTTCGTATCTTCCCCGAAAAACCTTTAAACTGCCCTGTAAGCCCTGTCTGTCTTACCTACTCTCAAATCATCTTGTATTTCTTTACAATTCTACTCCATCCATTTTCAGCATTTCTACACTCGTGTACTATCTTATTTTTGCTTACTTTCACTATACAATTCTCTGAAAGGTTCAAGTTTTCTTCTATTCTTTATTAAGTCTAATCTCTTTTGTTACCCAGGGTTTTCTCGCTTCTACTTTTTTCTTACCTATAGTCTGTGTTGCTGTATGTTCAGCCCTTTTTATTTCTTTCCATCTATTTTCTACGTTCCCTCCTATAGCTATCTGTTTGATCTTATTATCTAATACTTATTTATATTCCTCTTTACCTCACTATCATGAAGCTTACCTAGATCCCATCCCTGTCTTTTAGCCTTTCTCAATTTTTTGAATTTTAGTTTACACTTCATTTTAACTAAGTTATGATCGCTATCTATGTCAGCCCCTGGATAACTACGACAGTTTTTAACTTGGTTTCTAAATCTTTGTTTAACTAAAATATAATCTATTTGGTATCAAGCCCTATCACCTGGTGCTTTCTAGGTATATCTTCTTCTAACATGTTGTTCGAATAGGGTGTTTACAGTTACTAATCATGTTCATGGCAAAACTCTACTAATCTTTCTCCTCTATCATTTCGTCTGCCGTACCCAAATTTTCCTACCATTTTTCCCTCACTACCTTCTCCCACTGACGCATTAAAATCGCCCATAACTATTAAATTGTCATCTCTCTTTACTATTCTCACTATACTATTTATATCTTCGTATACCTTTTCTACTTCCTCATCCTCATACTGAGTTGTTGGCATGTAAACCTGTACTAAAACAGTGTCTGTGGGTTTCGTACTCAATCTAACCATAATTATTCTATCACTAAATTGCAAGTACTCTTTAACTTTACGTCCTAATCTATTACCTAATACTATTCCTATCCCTGCCTGTTCATTAGTTGAAGAAGTTGTAATTACTCTATAATTATCTTTTCAAAGGTCATTACTATCTGGCCATCTCACCTCACTAATACCTAAAATATCCAGCTTTCCTTTTCTTATTTTGACTAATAAATTCGTTAACTTATCTACTCTAAGTAATGACCTTACATTCCAATTTCTTATTACTAAATCGAACCGTTGTTTTAAATTCTTACGATGACGGATCCCAAGTACCCCCACCCGGAGATCCGAATGAGAGGGTATTTTACCTCCAAACAAGAATTTTACTTGTGAACTCTCCATCATACATATTTCGTGTTTTAGGCCACGTATACCTGTCAAATATTGTGGTAGGTTCCCATATCTTTCCACAGCGCAGTTTTTAAAGATTTGAGCAAAAATCCGTATCTATCACGGCCAACCACCAATAACCTTGTAAATTATTGAGGATCGCCCGAGACCAACCGACTCTCCTCCAATATCTTTTAGTCAGCAAGGCTGCTGCCTCTTGCTACACCTTGTTATCGTCTTTTACGATAAGCAGGCTTACTATAGTACTATTCTTTGTCCCCTACTATAGGGATCCATTCCTGTATATCTTTTTGCTTTTATGGGTTTTAGGGTTATAAGATTTATTATTATTTACGTAGTTTACATTTCATATACCTACATGCTCTATTAAGAATTATACGACCATAAAATTGTTACTGAAGCTATGGTTTCCTTAAAATTACTGAACGCCGCATTGCCTTAACTTCACAAAGTATAAGTTTAATTCACTCCTCAAACTGAAGATTACTTCGTCGGTATAGGTACTTGAATTACCCACTGGAACGTTCCATTAATCACTCTTGGTCTTTGCTTTCAGAGACGTGTTTATTAACTCAAGTCTTGAATTAAACAAATATTACACACACACACACACAGACAAAGATTTAAGTGTTTAGCATTTTAAAATGGAATTTAAGGAGCGGATGTGACGAAGTTAGCCTTGAAATACACTACCATTAACGACACCATCACCAAACAAAAGATTTTTGAATAATAATTAATTCAAATATTCAACAGCTTCACACGCACATATGGATGCAGGAATTTATTTCCAAGTTGACAAGATATTACTTATTTTGGGTTAGAAATTATCTTTCATTATTTGTGTTTAGAGCAGAGAAAACCTGAAATGTTATCTAGGCCCCTCATTCAACAAATTAAAAAATTCAGATATTCGGTTAAATGTTCGCACTTAGCACAACATAGGGAGCAGGGCCCTCACAAGTACGTACGCAAAAGCGTGCAGTAAACGCGCGTGACAAATCCTAAGAGTGGTGAATATTGTTTTGGCTACGATACGGCTGTTGAGGATTTATAAATTTAAATAATAATAAAGAGCCGCTATTCTGTCACGCAAAATTCTACCTTATTCAACAACTTCGCTTATTTCGGGGTGCTCGATGTGAGCACAATGCTTTATTAGTTTTGTGCTGAAATCATAAAATTAGACAATATAGTCTCTTTACTGGTAAATACCTTCCAATTAATTTATCAATAAGTGTTTGTTCTTAACTTTTTTCAAGACTTATAAAGGGACACAACTTAGAAAACAGTAGAAGTGGAATCGGGCTCTATCTAACAAAAGAGAGCAGCTGCTATGATCGAAGACGACAAACACAAAAACTAGGAAAAAATTGTTGAAAGCATATGTGTGGAGCACAGCAATGTCCGGCTATGAAATAGGGACAGTAGGAGAAACAGATAGAAAAATGGTAGACGTCTTTTGGAATGTGGTGCTTAAGATGTATGATGATGACAATAGCATTGACAGACAAAGATAATAAAAAAAAGGATCTAGAAATAGTAGGGGAAAAAGATATGTGGAAACAAAAGAAAGATAGGACAAATAGAAAGACAGAACACGTTCTAAGACATTTGGGAAATAATGCGGGATATATTACAGACCGAGATAATGAAAAAGAGAGGTAGAAGTAGTGAATGATGTAGGTTGTAGAAATTTTAGGGAAATGTGTAGGTTAGTTCGCAATAAGAAATAATGGAGGTACGCATCTAACCAGTTCAAGGACTGAAGACCTAATGATGATGATTACAAGGTACAATTTATCACATTATAGAAGCTATTATTTTATTATATTGATAACAATTTCGAATAATTACGCTTTTCACGTCAATTAATCAAACATTGTAATATGCAACAATTAAATTGAATTTTTTAATTGACGTAAAAGTGTGAAAAAACTTCAAAATCTTTATTTTTCCAATTTTTTAATACGTAAAGGTGGTCAAGTAAAATATATACTGGTCATTGGTGGTCAAAAAGTGATCAATCACCTACAACAATTGAATTGAATTTTTTAATTGGCGTAAAACTGTGTAAAAACTTTAAGATCTTATTGAGATTTTTTGAATAAGTAAAGCTAGTGAAATAAAATAAATACTGGTCACTGGTGGTCAAAAAGTGGTCAGTCATAAACAACAATTAAATTAGATTTTTTTAATTGACGTAAAAGTGTGAAGAACCTTTGGAATCTTATTTTTGCAATTTTTTAATAAGTAAAGGTGGTCAAATAAAATAAATACTGGTCATGGGTGGTATAAAAGTGATTAATCATATGCAATCATTAAATTGGATTCTTTTAATTAGCGTAAAAGTGTGATAAACCTCTGGATTTTATTTTTGCCATTTTTTTAATAGGTAAAGGTGGTCAAATAAAATAAATACTTGTTATTGGTGGTTTAAAAGTGGTTATTCATATACAAAAATTAAATTGGATTTTTATAATTGGTGTAAAAGTGGAAATAAATCTCCGGATTTCATTTTTGCAATTTTTTTTAATAGGTAAAGACGATCAAATAAAATAAATAACGATTATCGGTGGTGAAAAAGTGGTTAATCATATGCTATAATAGAATTGGGTTTTTTTAATTGGCGTAAAAGTGTGATAAATCTCTGGATCCTGTTTTTGCGATTTTTAATAAGGTGGTCAAATAAAATAAATACTGGTCATTGGTGACCAAAAAGTGATCAATCACATACAACAATTGAATTGAATTTTTTTAATTGACGTAAACTGTGTAGAAACTTTAAGATCTTATTGAGATTTTTTTAATAAGTAAAGCTAGTGAAATAAAATAAATACTGGTCACTAGTGGTTAAAAAGTGGTCAATCATAAACAACAATTAAATTAGATTTTTTTAATTGACGTAAAAGTGTGAAGAAACTTTAGAATCTTATTTTTGCAATTCTTTAATAAGTAAAGGTGGTCAAATAAAATAAATACTGGTCATTGGTGGTATAAAAGTGATTAATCATATGCAATCATTGAATTGGATTTTTTTAATTAGCGTAAAAGTGTGATAAACCTCTGGATTTTATTTTTGCCATTTTTTTAATAGGTAAAGGTGGTCAAATAAAATAAATACTAGTTATTGGTGGTTTAAAAGTGGTTAATCATATACAAAAATTGAATTGGATTTTTATAATTGGTGTAAAAGTGGAAATAAATCTCCGGATTTCATTTTTGCAATTTTTTTTAATAGGTAAAGACGATCAAATAAAATAAATAACGATCATCGGTGTGAAAAAGTGGTTAATCATATGCTATAATAGAATTAGGTTTTTTTTAATTGGCGTAAAAGTGTGATAAATCTCTGGATCCTATTTTTGCGATTTTTAATAAGGTGGTCAAATAAAATAAATACTGGTCATTAGTGATCAAAAAGTGGTCAATCACACGCAACAATTAAATTGGATTTATTTTAATTGACGTAAAAGTGTGAAGAAACTTCAGGATCTCATTTTTGCAATTTTCTAATAAGTAAAGGTGGTCAGGTAAAATGAATACTGGCCTTTGGTGGTCAAAAAGTAGTCAATCACATGTTACAATTGAATTGGATTTTTTTAAATGACGTAAAATTGTGAAGAAACTTTATGATCTTATTTTTGGGATTTTTTAATAAGGTGGTCAAATAAAATAAACACTGATCATAGGTGGTCAAAAAGTGGTTAATCATATACAATAATTGTTTTGGATTTTTTAATTAGCGTGAAAGTGATATGTCTCAGGATATTATTTTTGCAATTTTTTAATTGGTAAAGGTGATCAAATAAAATAAATACTGGTCATTGGTAACCAAAAAGTGATCAATCTCATACAACAATTGAATGGAATTTTTTAATTGGCGTAAAACTGTGAAGAAACTTTAAGATCTTATTGTTGCGATTTTTTTAATAGGTAAAGATGATCAAATAAAATAAATACTGGCCATTGATGGTCAAAATGTGCTTAATCATATGCAAAAAAATGTGATAAACTTCTGGATTTTATTTTTGCAAATTTTTTATTAACTAAAGGTAGTCAAATAAAATAAATACTAGTCATTGGTGGTCCAAAGTGGTCACTGTGAAAAAACTTTATGCTCTTATTTTTGCGGTTTTTTATAAGTAAAGGTGGTCAAATAAAATAAATACTGGTCATTGGTGGTCAAAAAGTGGTCAACCATACGCAACAATTAAATTGGATTTTTTAATTGACGTAAAAATGTGAAGAAACTATAGAATCTTATTTTTGCCATTTTTCTAATAGGTAAAGGTGGACAAATAAAAGAAATACTGCTCATTGGTGGTCAAAAGTGGTCAATCATATGCAACAATTAAATTGGATTTTTTAATTGACGTAAAAGTGTAAAAAAACTTCAGGATCTTATTTTTGCAATTTTTTAATAAGTAAAAATGGTCAATTAAAATAAATACTGGTCATTGGTGGTCAAAAAGTGGTCAATCATAAGCAACAATTAAACTAGATTTGAGAAACTAAAAGATAAAGATATTCAAGAAAGATTTAAAAAAAAAAGTCAAATGAATTGCTGAAAGATATCGGGAAAATATCTTATACTAAGAACGTAGAAACAGAATGGAATAACATTAAATCCAGCCTAGACATGGCGGCCAGAGATATTCTGGGGTATACACAAAAAGAAAATAAGAAACCATGGATAACAAAGGATATCCTGAATTTAATAGAAGAAAGACGAAAATACAAAAACAAATTAGATGATAGAGGAAAACGGAGATACAAAACCATAAAATGGGAAATTATTCGCAAATGCAGGAAAGCTAAAGAACAATGGATCGATGAAAAGTGCATAGAGATACAAACTAATTAGAATGAAATTTAGGGATATAAAATCGTATAGCAAAAATATAAAGGACGCGGGAGGAAACGTCATTATAGAAAATGTAAAGAAAGTGGGTAGATGGTAAGAATATATAAGGAATTTATATGCAGGAGAGGAATTAACAGCATTAAAACAGGAATCAGACATTGAAAATGATGACTTGGGATATCCTATACTTAAAGATGAGTTTGAATTAACATTAAAGGGTCTGAAAAATGGCAAGGCGCCGGGTACAAATAAGGTGCAAACAGAAACTCTAAAAGCCGTTGGACAAGCAGTAACAGAACGTCTCCTCCAACTTGTAAACTATATGTATGAAACAGACGAGATACCCAAAGATTTCAAACGTAACATCATAGTAACTATACCAAAAAAGAAAGGCGTGGATTGATGTGAAAATTTTCGAACAATAAGTTTGACAGCACGCATCATCATCATTAAGTCTTCAGTCCTAGAACTGGTTGGATGTGTACTTTTATTGTTTTCTAGTCTGAACCAACCTACACATTTACCTGAAATTTGCACAGTCTGCATCTACCGCTATCTGTGTGCTAAAGTCTGATCTCGGTCTACCTCTATTTTCCTTTTCCTATCTCTGCTTTTAGTATATCCCGTACTATTCCCCAGAAATGCTTTAGAACGTATTCCGTCCTTCTATTTTTCCTATTTTTTCATTTTTCACAGATATCTTTATTCCTCTACTATTTCTACAACCTTTTTGTTATTAACCTTGTATGTCCATGCTACCATCTTCATACATCTGAAGCACAACATTCCAGAAGGCTTCAATCTCTTTCTGTCTGCTTTTCCTACTGCCCCTATTTTATAGATGTACTGTGCTGTTCTCCACACTATGCTTTGAACAGTTTTCTTCTTGTATCTATGTTCGTTGTCTTTGAACATAATTGCTGTTCTTTCTTGTTTGATGCAGTTCGGTCACCTTCTACTGTTTTACACTTATATACCCTATTTCCCCGATATTCAGTAGTATATGAAGGGGGGGTAAGCAACCTTTGACTGCCAAGTTCCCCCAGCACCTGAACCTTTGCCGAATTAATAGTTTTTTCAATCTATTCTTTTGCACAATCAACATTAGTTGAAAATATTTCACAACCAACACTTGTAGTTGTATATAATAATCATAAGATTTAAGAGTACTTATTTTTTTGTCATTGGGTTTTACATCTTGAAACTGGTTGGACTTGTACCTCAGCTTGTTTATGACAGCCCGCGTGTCAAAAATATTAACTAGAATTGTACAAAGACAAATAGAAAAACGAGCTGAAGAAATACTAGGAGAAGATCAATTTGGGTTTAGGCGAAACAGGGGAACACGGGAGGCTATTTTAGCTTCGGCGAGTGATAATGGAGAAGACAAAAGTAAAAGGAGAAAGCGTTGCGTGTATATAGGGTTTGTAAATCTGGAAAAAGCATTTGACAATGGAAAATGGAAAAAATGTTCGAAATACTCAAAAAGATTAAAATGAGTTATAGGGATAGACGAATAGTACATAACTTATACAAAGAGCAAACAGCAGTAATAGAATTAGATAAGGAACGTAGAGAAGTAAACATTAGGAAAGGGGTGAGACAAGGATGTGCCCTATCCCCATTAATTTTTAACTTGTACATTGAAAAGGTAATGAATACTGTCAAATGCAAGAAGATATTTGGAATTACTATGCAGGGACAAAAAATTGATATGCTTAGAGTTGCAGATGATATAGCGGTATTAACATCTAGCAAAGAAGAGTTAGAAGCTGCCCTTAATGAAATGGAAACAGTTCTAACAGAAAGATACGGTAGGAAAATTAACAAAACTAAAACTAAAGTACTAGTATGCAAAGGAGGGGAAAATAAATCAAAACCAAGAATACAAATAGATAACAAGAACTTACAAGAGGTGAATGATTTCTGTTACCTAGGAAACCAAATAACGCAAGATGGGAAAAGCGCAAAAGATATAAAACAAAGATTAGCACAAGGTCGTGCTGCATTTAACAAGAAAAAGCAACTACTGTGTTCAAAAACAACAAACATAGAACCAAGGAAAAGATTGCTTAAAACATATGTGTGGAGCACAGCACTGTACGGCTGTGAAGCCTGGACAGTAGGAGAAGCGGACAAAAAAAAAGTAGAAGCCTTTGAAATGCGGTGCTATAGACGTATGATGAAGATATCATAGACAAACAAAGTTAAGAAGGAAGATGTACTAAAAATGGTATGAGAAGAAATAAATATGTGGAAAACGGTAAAAAAACAGGAGAGAGGATGATGGGCCACATACTACGACATTAGGGAATAGCGCGGAATATATTATAAGCAGAGATAGGAAAAAAAGAAGTAGAGGTAGACCTAAGTTAGACTACTGCACACGGATGGTGAAAGATGTAGGTTGTAGGAATTTCCAGGAAATGTGTAGGCTAGTTTAGAATATAAATAAGTGCAGGTACGTGTCCAACCAGTTTTGAGACAGAAAACCTAATGATGAAAAAATAAGCGCAGATAAATCTGATGATTATTATAAACAACTACAGGTGTAAGTTGTGAAATACCTGCAACTAATGTTGACTGTGCGAAAAGTCATATTGGAAAAAATATTAAATCGACAAATGTTTAAGTGCTGGGGGAACTTGACAGCTTCAGGTTGTCTTCCTCCCTTCACGACCTCCACTCGAAGGTACTACATTGGCCAGAAAGCGAGTTTTTTTAACTGGAAAATTTGAAATTTTGCCGAACCCTTGCTGTTCCAAGCAAGGTAGGGATCTTTAACGTGCGTGACAACACTCACATAGGACCTCCATTTTATCTCTCATCCGAACGAGGTGTATTCTTATGAAAAATGCTCGCCTAACATTTTTCAAGCGGACCGTGTCGGGATTCGAACGCTAGACCTTGGGCGTAGGAGTCACACACATACCAACTACGCCACGGAGCCCCCTTCACAACCACTTAATGTCGGAGAAATAGGGGACCGAACTGCATCTAACAAGAATGAACAGCGCCTATGATGAAAGACAACAAACATAGAAACAAGGAGAAAATTTTTGAAAGCATAGATGTAGAGCACAGCACAGTATGTCTATGAAATACGGGCTGTAGGAAAAGCAGACAGAAAAACGGTAGCAGCCTTTTAGAATGCTGTGCTTTAGATGTATGAGGATGATAGCATGGGCAGACAAAGTTAATAACAAATAGATTATAGAAATACTAGGGGAACAAGTATATTTGTGGGAAAAAAATAGGAGAAATAGAAGGGCAGAATACGTTCCAAAGCATTTTTGGGGAATAGTATGGGATATATCACAAGCAGAGATAGGAAAAAGGAGGTAGATGTGGACCTAGATCAGATGGTGATAGATGCGGACTGTGCAAAGGGAAATGTTAGGTGTTAGTTCAGAATAGGAAACAATGAGGGTACGCGTCTAACCAGTTCCAGGATTGAAGACCTAATGATGATGAACGTAAAAGAGTGATAAACCTCTGGATCTTATTTTTACAATTTTGTTTAATAGGTAAAGGTGGTCAAGTAAAATAAATATTGATCATTGGTGATCAAAAAGTGGTCTATCATATGCAACAATTAAATTGAATTTTTGTTTTATTTACGTATAAATGTGAATAAACTTCGAGATCTTATTTTTGCAATTTTTCTAAAAGGTAAAGATGGTCATATAAAATAAATACCAGTCGTTGGTGGCCAAAAAGTGGTCAATCACATGCAACAATTATATTGGATTTTTTAATTGGCGTAAAAGTGTGATAAACCTCGGGATCTTATTTTTGCAATTTTTTTAATAGGTAAAGATGATTAAATAAAATAAATCTGGTCATTGATGGTCAAAAAGTGGTCAATCGCATGCAACAATTGAATTGGATTTTTTTAATTGGCGTAAGCCTGTGAAGAAACGTTAAGATCTAATTTTTGGGATAACGGTGGTCAAATAAAATAAATACTGGTCATTGGTGGTCAAAAGGCGATAAATCACGTACAACAATTGAATTGAATTTGTTTAATTGGCGTAAAACTGTGAAGAAACTTTAAAATCTTATTGTTGCCATGTTTTTAATAAGTAAAGGTAGTCAAATAAAATAAATACTGGTTATTGGTGGTCAAAAGTGGTCAATCATATGCAACAATTTTTTTTAATTGACGTAAAAGTGTGATAAACCTCTGGATCTTATTTTTACAATTTTTTAATAAGTAAAGGTGGTCAGGTAAAATAAATACTGGTCATTGGTGGTCAAAAAGTGGTTAATCATATGCAATAATTGAATTGGATTGTTTTGATTGGTGTAAAAGTGTAAATATACCTCCAGATGTGATTTTTGTAATTGTTTTAATAGATAAAAATGGTTAAATAAAATCAATATTGGTCATTTGTGGTCAAAATGTGGTTAATCGCATGCAACACTTAAATTTGATTTTTCAAAATTGGTGTAAAAGTGTGAAGATAGCCCCCGAATCTTGTTTTTACGTTTTTTTAATAATTGAAGATGGTCAAATTAAATAAATAGTGGTCATTTGTGGCCAAACGATGGTCATTTGAGTGCCGTTTGAATTTTTAAAATCTTATTTTTGGGCGCTAACTTTATGTTCCTCTTAAGATGCGTATTTTTAAAGGTAGTATCTGCTTAATTGTATTTTGTTTTTATGAATATTGTTAGACCAATGTAACGCCACTGCCAGTATGTTTGTTGTGGTTTGTTTAGTATTTTTCTTAATCTTCTTTGGGAATTAAACCACTCATAGTTTTTAAAATCATCTTTATTTACGTTTCGATCCATGACCTAGGATCGTTATCAAAACGTTGTCGAAACGTAAATAAATATGATTTTAAAAACTATGAGTGGTTTAATTCCCAAAGAAGGTTAGGAAAAATAACGCCACTGGTTGTTCGACTGAAGTCTGAGTTTTAGCAGCTGATTCTGGCAGCTAACTTCACACCGCTAGCATATAAGTGTTCAAGTTACTTTCATGATATAGTCTTGTAAGAAAAATAGGGTGATGATTTCCGGTAGGCTTTAAATTTAAAAAAACCATCTCTGGCTTTTACCGGTGCAGCAATCCTACTTTAAAAAATAGCTGACATTCTAGACGCATTCCTATTTAAATATATCCATTAAAACTGATAATCAAACCCTTTTATCTTTCCTTACTAAAACACATCCAGTGTGGAATGACTGAACGATATATGTATAGATAAATTACAAAAAGTGACATAACTTCGTTATAGGTAGCTGTTTAACGAGTTCAAGAAACCTGAAACAATCTCGTAACGTAATACCATTTTTTACAAGTTATTTGTACTCAATTAGGGATGAAGACCGACCGACATTTTTTACAAATTTTAAACGTGTAGAACACATTAAAACGATTTTATCGAGTTGCCTGCGATTCATTAAAATGTATCAAGAATGTATATACACAATCCCTTTCTATAATAATACTTACGCTCGTAGCATAGTTTAATTTTTCTGAAACGCAATCTGATTATGAATTTATACACCGCACAACACAACACTTTCCACGGATTCTCACAACTTCCTTATTTCGAAACAAAACGTAAACTTTCAAATCTTTATTAAATTACTAAACAAACGACGAACATCAAATGCATCAAAATGAAAACAAATGATTATTTGCCGATTTAACAGCGTACATTAACACTCTAGAAATGTTCCACCGATACTACTCGAAGCCGTGGTCGAGTCGTTGAAACTGTCTTCTAGTTCGGTCCGGATGGATTCGCCGTTGGTTTTCACCTGTCGAGCATCACGGTCGCGATTCTCACCTGTCTTCGTTAAGAATGTTTGTTTGTAAGATTGTTGTCAGGTCAGCAGCGTACGTACTAAAGGAGTTGAAACGACGAATGTAAAATGATCATCGTTTGCGTTGATTTGTAATTTTAAAATTGTGCTCAATAATTTTTTAACGGGTGATGAAATATTTAGAACAGCAATGGCCAAAAGCAAGTGTCTTGATTATGAATAACGACAAAAATTAAACATAAAATTCTATTATGCATCAAGTGGTTAAATCCCAGAACTCAATTAAATTGTATTTGAACGAAAATACATACTTAGACGATTGATTAATATTTGCGATGGCTTGTAGGTAAAAAAGTTGGTGGTTAAATTTTTAAAGTTTAGCTATTTTCCATTTAAGGTGGTGGCTATTTTGGTCAAAATAATCGGACTTAAGATTTCTTCACAAAGTGTTAGATTGGGTACTAAACCTCTAAAAGTTTAAATTTTTTCAAATGGGGTCTAGCAACACCCTTCAACACCCCTTTACCGCAAAAAAATGTTCGTCGCTTTCTCACATCCGGGATTAAAAAAATTCGAAAAAACACTATTATGAATTAGGAAGCTTACATAATTTCGAAAAAAAGCTTCTTTACGGATTTTTCATATAAGCAGTAGTTTGGCCGCAATCGCTTTCTCCAGTAAAAGTGAAAATTCGCGCGCAAAATTTCAATAAGCTACTTTTTTTATAAAAAGTGAAATTTTCAACATTTATACAGGGACTGGTCCAAATTGAAGGGTTTGATAGCTGAGATTACTACCTATTCAAATAACTATATATGTTTATTATCCAATTGTTGAGCGTTTCAAAGTTATAACAACTTTTGCGTTTTGTGTCAAAATCGTGCAGAACTTCGAATATTATTTTGCAATAAAAGAAATACTGACCTTTTGAAGCTAGTTCGTTAGTAGAGTATTTATGACAGTTCTGTGACCACATTTCCACCAGCATCTACATTTCCACACACATCTGGACCAAATTTACATGTAAATTCCCATAAGGAGCAAATGAGGAGATTCATCTCCACATTTCCACAAGCATCCACATTTCCACACACAATTACATGTCAATTCCCATAAGGAGCAAATGAGGGATTTGGGAGCAAATGAGGGAGCAAATGAGGGAGCAAATAAGGGAGCAAATGAGGGAGCAAATGAGGAGATTCATTTCCACATTTCCACAAGCATCCACATTTCCACACACAATTACATGTAAATTCCCATAAGGAGCAAATGAGGAGATTCATCTCCACATTTCCACAAGCATCCACATTTCCACACACAATTACATGTAAATTCCCATAACGAGCAAATGCGGAGATTTATCTCCACATTTCCACAAGCATCCACATTTCCACACACATCTGAACCAAATAGTTTTCTGTGACTAGCCATTGCATCTTTCGAGATAACCTTATCTTGTTTGGTATCAATTAATATTAGATTTTTCTCAGCTACCTGAATCTCTATGAATTTCTTAGATTGCATCATCCCCCAGGGAGCTATCCTAATTTTAAGATTTTTTGCCGATAACGATTTTCTGACCGTCCATATAAATTTTTTAACCATGTGAAACATCTTGTTAGTCTAAAATTTTACACAAAATTTGAATCTGCAAACAGATTTAAAATCGGACCATCCCTTACCAAGTTACACTTTAAGCTCTCAAACCTCTTTAAATTGTTTTGCTTATCTATAACATATGCTTTAAACAACCATCTCCCTAGAAATCTAAAACCGCAAGGATTTTAGAAATGAGTTTTTTATAAGCTATAAGTGCTTAATATTTAAAACCATTTTTTCAAACAGTAATGTGCTGTTTTCAGAATATCGCAAAAACCCAAGACTTTTAAAATTTTTCTGGTTTTAATATAATTACATGCACAATGCTAAATAGTTGGAAAATACGTAGACGAGGACAAACTAATTGCTTTACAATTATGTGACGTATAGTGAAAGTAACCTTTCTTTTTTATTAATTAGCGGCTATATGATTTGAGAAATACAATAGATTTGCTCAATGCCATCCATTAGAATCACATCGTTGCTGGAGGGTTTATTAATCATACAATGAGCGCTCTAGTATGGTCGTCCTTATAAATTTTTTAACCATGTGACACATCTTGTGAGTCTAGAATTTTACGCAGAATTCGAATCTGCAAACAGATTTGCAATAGGATCGGCCCTTACAAAGTTACACTTTTAAAGTCCTGAACCTCTAAATTTTGCTCTTTGCTCTATAACATAACAAATAGCTTTCTTCGACTAGCCAATGCATCTTTCGAGATAAACCTATCTTGTTTGGTATCAATTAATATTAGATTTTTCTCAGCTACCCGAATCTCTAGAAATTTCTTAGATTGCATCATCCCCCAGAGAGCTACCCTAATTTTAAGATTTTTTACCGGTAGCGATTTTATGGTTGTCCTTATAAATTTTTTAACCATGCAATACATCTATTGAAGACCGCCATATAAATCAAAACCAACTTCTATTTATAACATACACAAGCTAATAATATATATAAAAATAATTTTTAAATTCACATCATTCATTTCTTATGATAATAGTTGAGGTGGTTAAATTTTTACTTTAAAACTTACAATTTAGTATATATTCCATTTGAATATCTGCCAACAGTTTTATAAACCCCATCTCCTCGATTATTTCCATAAAATCATCCAGATCTTCAGGCATTGCTAACACAGCAGTACAGTGCTGTATTGCTTCCTCGTATGACTGACATATAAAACATTTTTCTTTTTCTATCGAAAAGCGTTGCCCACATTCTGCTTTTTTTTACTCGTAGAGCATTGCGAAATCTTCGAATAACCTCTCCAAAGTCTTTATACTTATTTGTTATATCGTCTCTTTAAACAGTACAATCAACAAATAATAACTTCTACGCGAACAGTCCCTTTATATGAGCTACTCCTATTCGGATATGTACCGATTGTACCCCAATTTGTGTGCACGCACGAAACAATCGGTAAGGAATGTATTCTATGAACTTGCGCACGCGCAAGGGTGCGCATGAGCATGGGTGCGCATGCGCAGGGGTGCGCATGGACAGGGGTGCGTACGGACACATTAAGAGATAGAGGCCTTGGTATAAAATTTCCAGTTTTATGTTAAAATTTTTCTAAGTCAGAACTACTAAAAATTTTACCAAGTCCCAAAATATTCAAAATCTAAAGTAGTTACAAATATGCCGAATGTATTCGCTCTGTTGTTCCAGACACCTCAACTTCATTCACTAATAATGTGCATGACCATACCCCTAATAGCTTCTCATACTACATTAAATGCAGTTATGATGACAGGACACCGTCATATCGCTTACATTCTCTTGATTATGAATAGTTTTGCTATCCGATCTAGGTCGGATTAAATCCAACCTAGGTTGGATTAAAATCCGATCTAGGTCGGATTAAATCCGACCTAGGTCGGAGGAAGACACTTTCACCCTATGGGACAATTTCACCCTATGGAGCAATTTCACCCTATTCTGATGGAGATAAATTCAAGGAACTTTGCCATTAATACACCCCCACAACCAGACTTAGATCCGATTATGCACATAAAGAAATAGTTTAATATTATTGCAATATCACAAAAGTTATACGCAACAACCAATTTTAAATAAATTGTCTTTGAAACTTTAAATGGATGTCATGACTAAGTTTTATCATTAGAGTAGTACCATATCTGATTGAACTGAGAAACAGTGGAATTAAGTTGATAGCACTAATTGCTTCTTAATGAGTTTTCTCATTAAAAACTCATTAGCACTAATTGCTTTTTAATGCGTTTTCCCATTAAAATCCCATTAGCACTAATTGTTTTTTAATTAAAAACCAAGTGTGGACCTAGGTTAGATAAAAGGAAAAATTGATAGGTTAGGTCAGCGCCGCGGCGCTGACCTAACCTATCAATTTTTCCTTTTATGGAAATGGGTATCTAAGTTCTTATGAAAAGAATTATAACAAACAGCGCCACATTTAATTTTAATAGAAATGAGTACAACTACGTGTTTGAAACATTCCTTTTAGTTTAAATTTTTTTTTTTTTTGTTCAACTTCTATGATATTACATAAACCAAGATTCTGCTACTGCTTCCGAGTAATTGTATCCTAACAATACCATTATATATAAATAAAACCAAAACGTTTGAACCAATATTTATATTTCAGTTCAAATACTTAACAAGTACACTTCACATAGAAATATATTTTTATTCATTAAAACTAATACACACACAAAAGTTACTTTTTCCTCCTTTTAATTGGCAAATGTGTAGTATACATATCCAAATTTTGTAAACGATTTTCGTTTGATCTGAGTTTCGTATGAAGTGTAGCTTTCGGATGCTTCTGAACCAGTAATCCATCCTTTGTTTATTTCGTCGAGGGCTTTATTTAAATCCTCTTTAGTATACGATTTAAGTTGTCTCTTTCTTTTTCTGTCAGAAACGTCTGACTTGGAGTCTATGTTCTGATCTTTCGCATCAACATTATCATGTGTAGGTTTATCTTGCACTATTTTAGTATTTGCCAGAGATTCATTAGACATACCATTCAAATGTTGGCTAGTTGAATTGTTTGATAAACTTTTTTTCATCTCCTTGACAACTTCTTCTAAAATTTTTATAGCATCTAAAGATATAATTATTTCTCCGCTCATTTTTATTACGATGTTTACTTCTCAAAATGCAAATGCAGACTATTCCAATTTTACAATTTCGAAAAATATGTATAAATATTTACCCCCATCTAACTTTGTTGTCGTTCTATTCTATAATTCCTTTTTGTCGAAGTTTAGATATTATAGAGATAATTTCATTTAGGTTATGTATATCTCGATGGTTGTGATAATCAACAGTAACTAGCAACTGCAGTCTTTCAATCAATCCATGTACATTAAAGTGAATATATGCACCATCTGAACTATGCTCAGTACGATGTGTATTTTTTAATACAACACCCCTTTTTATATACATTGGTATTTTAGTGCCCCGACTATTGCTTTCCTGTGTTGAATTCTCATCTTCAGAATTTGGGGTGTAATCCATAGAACTTGATTCACTTATTATTTGCTCTGATAGTTTATGACGAGCATTTCCATTATTTTTGCAGAGTTCATTTCCTCAATATTAAACTTTTGTTTTTGCATCTTAAAACTTCTTTTACAAACTTTTTTATCATCTTTAGCATCTGAGTAGATAGGTGTTGCTGTACATCTTAGACTACTTCCTGTGCACATTTCCGCAGTTTTGTAAATTAGTTGTTTGTATATCAGAGATGTAACTGTCTACACTTTTATCTCTTTTACTCTGCGATCGTATGAGATGGTCGCGCAATGTCGACTTTGGAATCCCAAACTTCTTACTAGCAGAGTACATTGTTGTAACACCTAGTTTAACCTCATTAAGAGCTTCTTGCAAACATTCCTTGGTATACGTTTTTCTAGAAATCATTTTCAAGTTACAATGCTTTACGGTCCAATATCCGAGATAAACTAAAGTAATAATATTGTAGCCAGTGAATATAAAACCGATCGAGTTTAACATAATTCGATCTATATCTGTAGTTGAAGTATAACAATTTAGAAACGTATAAGAGAATAAACTGTAATATGCAGTTCAAACGGTAACCTGTTTATAGCGCTGTTGATTAAACCTTCTCCAGAACAGATAATCATGTGTTTACTCAGAAAAATTTCAAACTATACTAAATAAATAAACAACAGCAAGTCTATTTATACTTTTTTCAAAAAATTTACAATATATTATAGTTTCACAAACTACTTAAACAATATATTTACAATATATTTACATCAAGATCTCTTGAGCTGTGATCGTAGTTGTTTACTATAACTACAACTGTCTTTTATAATATACTCTTTCTAGTTATCACCATAACC
Source organism: Platerodrilus igneus (assembly GCA_036346225.1). Taxonomy (NCBI): domain Eukaryota; kingdom Metazoa; phylum Arthropoda; class Insecta; order Coleoptera; family Lycidae; genus Platerodrilus; species Platerodrilus igneus. Next base: position 3,547,292 of record JARFIW010001125.1, read on the forward strand.
TGAATCTTCAGAATCCGGCAAATTTAAACGTCTATACATTTCCACTAATGTTCTTGTACGTATCACGTCTCGCACAAATATATCCGGAAAACGTATAACCAGCTCCAAAGCATTTAGGGCACTCTGATTCAATTCGTCGTAGAATAAAATATTACCGATTCGAACTTTGCCTTCAACCAAGATTTTAATTCGTTTCTCCCCTTCAGTCAGAGTAGTAAACCGATCGCAATCATTTAAATTAGAATTAGCAACAAACCCTACTAATTCGCTATATAATGCTGGGAAGTCACGACTTTCCAACTGTTTAAGTTGATACTCCAACAGCTCCCGCATATGGAATAGTTTACGGCACTCCAATTGATTTATAACTATCGAGCTATCGCCCATTATTATTTTTAACTGGAACGTTTCGTCCTCGGTTGTTCCAAACACTGGTGACGAAGTGATAAAAAACGGACCTCCTAGTTATATGTGTAGATCTTCCATTTCGGGTGCACCATTTAATCGAGTATTTAGCACGTCACGAGAAAATGCGTTGATTTGCAATTCCACTTGAAAATTTGTAAAGGCTATCCAATTTTTGCATGCCAATTCCAAAACATGGTTGATACAATATTTCTTGCTACACACCAATCGTTTTGCAGGTTTATAAGAAACCCAATTTCCACATCATGAGGGTGCTCGCCCAATTCACTTAAACTATACGTGAACTTAATAAGATTTTCGGTATACGAAACTTGTACATTATTTACATCTGCATACTCCATTGCTTTGCACTGATATCACTGAGATGACTGAGAAAGGATCCTATGCAGATCATCCTTTTAAATGTTTCGAGGTTGTTGTCGCGCATGCGTAAATTGTACTCAGGTGACTTAGAATGCGTAAGCGGAAAGTTAATTGGTTCTCACCAACGTGAATTGACTAGTCTGTAAACAATTAAAGTAGAAGTGAAAGTTAAAGTGATACATCCGATAATTATAGCTGTAGTGCGTAAGCAAGAAGCTAATTGGTTTTCACCGACGTGAATAGACTGGTTTGAAATGTAACTCGAGATCAAAACAACGTTGGGTTTCTCCTAATTTAAAAGTAAACAACCTAATTATACCAACCAGGTACAAAAACACCGTGCGATACAATATCATTCAGTTTCTGTTTAGCCTACCGGTTGTTTCGTGCGTGCACACAAATCGTGTACAATCGGTACATATCCGAATAGGAGTAGCTCATATAAAGGGACTATTCGAGTAGAAGTTATTATTTGTTGATTGTACAGTGATTGTACAGTTTAAAGAGACGATATAACAAATATGTATAAAGACTTTGGGGAGGTTATTCGAAGATTTCGCAATGCTCTACGAGTAAAAAAAGCAGAATGTGGGCAACGCTTTCCGATAGAAGGAGAAAAATGTCTTATGTGTCAGTCATACGAGGAAGCAATACAGCACTGTACTGCAGTGTTATCAATGCCCGAGGATCTGGATGATTTTATGGAAATAGTCGAGGAGATGGGGTTTATAAAACTGTTGGCAGATATTCAAATGGAATATATACTAAATTGTAAGTTTTAAAGTAAAAATTTAACCACCTCAACTATTATCATAAGAAATGAATGATGTGAATTTAAAAATTATTTTTATATATATTATTAGCTTGTGTATGTTATAAATAGAATTTGATTTATATGGCGGTCTTCAATAGATGTATTGCATGGTTAAAAAATTGATAAGGACAACCATAAAATCGCTACCGGTAAAAAATCTTAAAATTAGGGTAGCTCTCTGGGGGGTGATGCAATCTAAGAAATTCATAGAGATTCAGGTAGCTGAGAAAAATCTAATATTAATTGATACCAAACAAGATAGGGTTATCTCGAAAGATGCAATGGCTAGTCAAAGAAAACTATTTGGTTCAGATGTGTGGAAATGTGGATGCTTGTGGAAATGTGGAGATGAATCTCCGCATTTGCTCCTTATGGGAATTTACATGTAATTGTGTGTGGAAATGTGGATGCTTGTGGAAATGTGGAGATCAATCTTCTCATTTGCTCCTTATGGGAATTTACATGTAATTGTGTGTGGAAATGTGGATGCTTGTGGAAATGTGGAGATGAGTCTCCTCATTTGCTCCTTATGGTAATTTACATGTAATTGTGTGTGGAAATGTGGATGCTTGTGGAAATGTGGAGATGAATCTCCTCATTTGCTCCTTATGGGAATTTACATGTAATTGTGTGTGGAAATGTGGATGCTTGTGGAAATGTGGAGATGAATCTCCTCATTTGCTCCTTATGGGAATTTACATGTAATTGTGTGTGGAAATGTGGATGCTTGTGGAAATGTGGAGATGAATCTCCTCATTTGTTCCCTCATTTGCTCCCAAATCCCTCATTTGCTCCTTATGGAAATGTACATGTAATTGTGTGTGGAAATGTGGATGCTTGTGGAAATGTGGAGATGAATCTCCTCATTTGCTCCTTATGGGAATTTACATGTAATTGTGTGTGGAAATGTGGATGCTTGTGGAAATGTGGAGATGAATCTCCTCATTTGCTCCCTCATTTGCTCCCAAATCCCTCATTTGCTCCTTATGGGAATTTACATGTAATTGTGTGTTGAAATGTGGATGCTTGTGGAAATGTAGAGATGAATCTCCTCATTTGGTCCTTATGGGAATTTACATGTAATTGTGTATGGAAATGTGGATGCTTGTGGAAATGTGGAGATAAGTTTCCTCATTTGCTCCTTATGGGAATTTACATGTAATTGTGTGTGGAAATGTGGATGCTTGTGGCAATGTGGAGATGAATCTCCTCATTTGCTCCTTATGGGAATTTACATGTAATTGTGTGTGGAAATGTGGATGCTTGTGGAAATGTGGAGATGAATCTCCTCATTTGCTCCTTATGGGAATTTACATGTAATTGTGTGTGGAAATGTGGATGCTTGTGGAAATGTGAAGATGAATCTCCTTATTTGCTCCCTCATTTGCTCCCTCATTTGCTCCCAAATCCCTCATTTGCTCCTTATGGGAATTTACATGTAATTGTGTGTGGAAATGTGGATGCTTGTGGAAATGTGGAGATGAATCTCCTCATTTGCTCCTTATGGGAATTTACATGTAATTGTGTGTGGAAATGTGGATGCTTGTGGAAATGTGAAGATGAATCTCCTCATTTGCTCCCTCATTTGCTCCCAAATCCCTCATTTGCTCCTTATGAGAATTTACATGTAATTGTGTGTGGAAATGTGGATGCTTGTGGAAATGTGGAGATGAATCTCCTCATTTGCTCCTTATGGGAATTTACATGTAAATTTGGTCCAAATGTGTGTGGAAATGTGGATGATGGTGGAAATGTGGTCACAGAACTGTCATAAATATTCTACTTTCGTTTTCTGTGTATGCGTGAATGTTGTGTATTTAATAAATGAGGACTTCCTCAAACATTTACTTATTATCGCAAGAGAAAATCAAAAATTTTCCATAATTTTGGTTCTGTGAAAAATTGGGCGTGCTTTTCAAACTGAAATTACTCCAAAAAAGTATTATCATCGAAAAGTGCACACCTATCTAAAAAACTTCACTAATCTATGCACTTTGTTTAAAGGTATAACTGGTAGGTCTAAGATTAAATGCATAGAAATTTTTTGGGTAATTTGTAGGTACAATCCCAAGAACAGTACTTTTATTAAAGAATTCGTAAGTAATAACCAACTTTAATTTTTGTGATTATTGTTGCTTTTGTTGTTTAGTTTCAAAATTCAACATTTAGAAAATGTACTATACTGCTCGTGAGTATGCTGATATGCATTTTGTTTATGGAGCATGTAATGGCAATGCATGACAAGCTGCTAGAGAATTCAGAATTCGTTTTCCTAATCGAGCCAAGAGTGCATCACGTTTATGTTCAAGGTGAAAGTCTTGGTGCTTTACGACAACGAGAAGGAAGGCCTAGAATTGAAGATGAAAACGAAGTCGTTGCCATGACATTAGATAGTCCTGCAACGAGTGTTAGGGACATTGCCAGACAATCTGGAGTTCCACGAACTACGGTGCATAGAATGTTAAGCAGAAACAATCTCCATTCACACCACGTGCAACGCGTGCAAGCTCTATTACCAACGGACTATCCACAAAGAGTAGCGTTTTGCCGCGAAATGCTCCGCAGACACCGCCACGATCAACAATCTTTAAAAAAATTTTATGGAGTGATGAACCGTCTTTCCATAGGGTTGGAATATTCAATATTTACAATCTCCACTTTTGGGCAATTGAAAACCCGAGAACTGTAGAACATGACCGATTTCAACAACGTTTTAGTATTAATTTGTGGGCTGGGATAGTCGCAAGTTGGATCATTTGAATTACCAGTCAGGCTCAATGCACAACGGTACCTTCACTTCTTCGACACGAATTAAGCGATCTTCTACAATATATCACTCTAGAAACTAGGCGTATAATGTGGTTTCAACACGATACGGCGGCTCCGTGGCGTAGTTGGTATGTGTGTGATTACTATGCCCAAGGTCTCGGATTCGAATCCCGACACGGTCCGCTTGAAAAATGTTAGGCGAGCATTTTTCACAAAAATACACTCTCGTTCGGATGTGAGGTAAAATGGAGGTTCCGTATGTGAGTGTTGTCATGCACGCTAGGGATCCCTACCTTACTTGGAACAGCAAGAGTTTGGCGAAATTCAAAAATTTTCCAGGTAAAAGAAACTCGCTTTCTGGCCAATGTAGTACCTTTGGGTAGAGCATTGGAAAATCAAATGTAAGGTTTCAACACGATGTCGCTCCAGCATGCATATTCCAATCATTGGGTAGGACGAAGAGGTACTATCTATTGGCCACCGCGTTCGCTTGACCTCAACCCCCTGGATTACTTCTTGTGGGGTTATATGAAAGAAAATGTGTATATAACACATACCACAAACGAGCAAAATCTTCGTACAATAATACGCAAAGCCGTTGGAAAGCTGAGAGAAGACTGTTGCGCTTTCAGGTTTTTAAAACGAAATTTTTTAAGACGGTGTCGTTTATGTATAAGAACTAGTGGCAGGACATTCTTTAAATACATTTGATTATTTTGAGTTCATATTTTCCAAAAATTATACGTTGGCTATTACTTACGAATTCTTTAATAAAAGTACTGTTCTTGGGATTGTACCTACAAATTACCCAAAAATTTTCTATGCATTTAATCTTAGACCTACCAGTTATACCTTTAAACAAAGTGCATGGATTAGTGAAGATTTTTAGATAGGTGTGCACTTTTCGATGATAATACTTTTTTGGAGTAATTTCAGTTTGAAAAGCACGCCCAATTTTTCATAGAACCAAAATTATGGAAAAATTATGATTTTCTCTTGCGATAATAAGTAAATGTTTGAGGAAGTCCTCATTTATTAAACACGCAACATTCACTCATACAACAGAAAACGAACTACCTTCAAAAGGTCAGTATTTCTTTTATTGCAAATTAATATTCGAAGTTCTGCACGATTTTATATGCAATAATTTTTAACTTAAATTCCTTTAACGTTAAACACGAAAATTAATTCCGTAAATTAAAGTAACTCTTTCGCTTGTTTAAAATTGTATTTCAATTAATAATAAATATCATATATATATTTTACTTGATAAATCTTTCTGATCATTAAAAATAAATATCCTTTCTAAGAATTCTTTATGTGGAATTTACGCCATAATTAGATAGGCGTCTTTCCAAGTATTTACTAATTAATGCTGGTGTGTTTTTTCTTTTTAAAGAATTCGGAGAAATTATTTCAATAAAATTCGGGTTTTCCGGTTTAATTTCCTTGACGACAAGATTACGTTGAGCTTTGGTGCTTTAACTAAAGAAATTTAATATTCACTTTCTGTTCGAATAGCAACAAGAAAACATCCGTCCTGTTTTGCTTCGTTCCGTTTTTTTATGCGAATTTCTGGCACGCATTATAGCGTGGTGGGTATTTGGGTTTATAATCAGCGACTTTTCGGTTTTAATA